>OV743443.1:21919965-22543971 GCA_928269145.1 Agriphila tristella | reverse complement strand
TGGGGGTCTCGTCCATGCAGATTTAATTTATTTTTTGAAGTGTTTTGGGGTTAGATACAATTGAAAAACATCGACACATACTGCAAATATGGCCATCAAGTGGCCATATTTTCGATATGAAAACTTGTGCAACTTGAGATTATTATACATTGATTTTTGCTTTAGATCATGGCACCGCGTTATATGTCAAAGGGTTTGCAAGGAAATTGGAGTAAGTCCAATATGAAATTAGCTATATCAGCTGTACGGAGTTGATTATAAGTTGGTACCTACCAAAAATTACCTAACTGATCTAAATCTCCGATTAAGTTTGTTTAAATTCATAAGAAAGAGGTTTATAATAATTTTAAACTTGTTTAAAGATGATTATAAGTTGGTCAGTTGGTACTTTACCAAAAAATTACATCATTGAGATCGTTTAAATTTATAAGAAAGAGGTTTTCTATTATTTTTCTTTTTTTTTTTTGATTTCTTTTAAAACTTTATCAAACAACAATAAAACTTATAACAAGCTCATTTCTTTTCATTTTACTTAGTAAAAAGTCCCAAAAATAGAAAATAATAATTTGTTTATTCATACAGTTAATATGGCCAAACTATGGACATATTTACCTACACTATCGGAAATATGGCCAATTTCCCATTTTATTTAAAAATGACGAAATCTCAAAATCTATTTCAAATAGATCCTATTTTACATGTAAATATGTTAGTTAAATAGATTCTATACAAATGACATAAGGGTTAGCAGACTTTAGTCGTACGCAAGTATAAAAAAACATTCGTCAAAGCTTAAGGTGGCCATATTTGACCCAGGTACCTTATTTATAAAACTGTACAAGATTTTATGAAGCCGGCACATTTCTGTCTGCACGCATGCGCAAGCTTCCTACGAGGGTGGTTTGATAAGTCCATGACTTTGAAAAGAATAAATACTTTTTTTCATAATTTATTTTTGTGTCTTAAAAAGAAACTCCATAAGGCATCTTTACAATACATTTTTTCAAATTCGGCAAAAGATTATTACTTTTGGAAACAAAAAGCTCAAGCGACTTCTAACTTTTCTTGATGACCCTGTCGACCCTCTCGGCGGCACTCATGACATCAAAACTCATCGAATGAAGATGCGAATCCTTTTTATTCTCTAGATTCAACCCCAGTGGGATTTTTTCTCCTACCAAACATGAATAAATGTCTTGATAAATGTCTTGGCGTGCAAAGATTTTCATCAAGCCAAAAGGTGATGTCTGAAATGGACCCTCATTTCAGTTACCAGTTTTTAGGCGATGAACGAAAAAATAATGGGTTAAAGAGGTAGAAACTTCGTTGGACTGAATATGCAGAGCTACAATAAGATTATGTACAGAAATAAAACAAAATATTACGTAAAAAAATATTTTTTCATTAAAAAGTCATGGACTTATCAATCCACCCTCGTACTTATAGATATTGAAATTATTAACACTGCGTATGAAAAAATTAAGAATCTGTATTTGTTAATAATCTATATGAAATAGAAATAAATAGAAATAACCCTGATTATCTAAAAAGAAACTATTTAACGACTGGTTGCATTTGACATACATTGCCACTTTTCTTTGGTGTTTTTTTTTAACCCAAAAAGAAGTAGCAATGGATCACGATCATCTGTGAACTGCAACCAGTCGCTAGGTGGTTTTTAATTAGATAATCAGCCCTCGGGTCAACCAAGACAGGGTCTTACGTGCCGGACTACAGCTGGGCCACAAAAAAAAAAGTTGGAAATCTTACTTTTTGACTATGCCATGATGAAGTCGATAATTTGTCGGAATTTGTCGCCAAAAACCAGATTTTGTCGGTCTTCCGTTTACGAGATACGTGTGGCCCAGCCGAAGAGACGTCTCTACAGCTGGGCCACACAGATCTCGAAAACGGAAGGTCGTAGCGAAAATCTGATTACTCGTATGTGTAGCCGGTATTTTGTCGGAATTTGTCGCCAAAAACCAGAGTTTGTCGGTCTGCCGTTTACGAGATACGTGTGGCCCAGCCGAAGAGACGTCTCTACAGCTGGGCCACACAGATCTCGAAAACGGAAGGTCGTAGCGAAAATCTGATTACTTGTATGTGTAGCCGGTATTTTGTCGGATTTTGTCACCAAGAACCAGATTTTGTCGGTCTTCCGTTTAGGAGATACGTGTGGCTCAGCTGTAGAGACGTCTCTACAGCTGGGCCACACAGATCTCGAAAACGGAAGGTCGTAGCGAAAATCTGATTACTCGTATGTGTAGCCGGTATTTTGTCGGAATTTGTCGCCAAAAACCAGAGTTTGTCGGTCTTCCGTTTAGGAGATACGTGTGGCCCAGCTGTAGAGACGTCTCTTCGGCTGGGCCACACAGATCTCGAAAACGGAAGGTCGTAGCGAAAATCTGATTACTCGTGGGTGTAGCCGGTATTTTGTCGGAGTTTGTCACCAAGAACCAGATTTTGTCGGTCTTGCGTTTAGGAGATACGTGAGGATACGCTGTGGAGACCTTTCTACCTGGATCTTGAGAAAGGAAGGTCGTAGCGAAAATCTGATAACTCGAGTGTGTAGCCGTTAGTTTGTCGGAGTTTGTCACCAAGAATCAGAGTTTGTCGATCTTGCGTTTAGAAGATATGTGAGGATATGCTGTAGAGACCTTTCTACCTGGATCTCGAGAACGAAAGGTCGTAGCGAAAATCTGATTACTCCTATGTGTAGCCGGTAGTTTTCCCGAGTTTGTCCTTAAGTTACAGACTTGGTCGACTCCCCTTTCCAGAGAAATAAGGGTTTTGTTTTTTTATGATTATAGTCTTAGAGCCTTATCCAAAATGCGTAAGCAGTATAGTTGATTTGTATTATTTTATGTACATAGTTAATATTAAATCCAAAATTTATATGATTAAAAGAATTTAGTGAGGAAATATGAAAGATTTCAATTAATTTTTCGAATAGTAATTGATGTATTCAACGTTTATTGTATCGACAACGTTTGGTATCTGGTCTCCTACTCTATATACGTGGTGTATCGTACAGTCGCGTACATCTGTCCTAAAAATGTAAGTAGTAATTTAATGAGTACGACATGCTAAGTGAGTTTCATGAGGTTTTATTTGGTTATTTATCGATGTACCTTTAGGAAAATGGTCAATAAAATAAAACAAGTGAAAACAACGTAAAGTATGGTATGATTGATGTGCAATTTATTTATCTTAATATATAAAAGAAGATACTGATTGGTGACTGACATATCAACGCACAGCCCAAACCGCTTGGTCTAGAGACACCAAATTTGGCACGTAGGTTCCTTATGAGGTCTAGGGGTGCACTAAGAAAGTATTTTTCAAAACTCACCCTCCAAGGGGGTGAAACGGGGGTCCAAAGTTTGTATGAAAGTCCCTCAGTTTCAAAGCTAGGATCTTCAAATTTTGTGTTTAGGCTAACGATTGAATATTAATGTACACATATCTCAGCGTTTTTGAAAATTCTACTCCCGAAGGGGTGAAAAGGGGGATAAATTTGTGTAAAGAAAATCCTTCATTTACGAAGTAAAAATAGCTAAATTTATTATTTAAGCTTATGGATAGAAAACTAACGCAACTTATATCGTTATTGTTAGTATTTTGACCCCTATGGGGGTGAAATGGGGTAAAAAACCCAAAAATCGATATGGATGTCGTTATTACGATTTTCTAGGATGACGATTACGAAAATAACATTTATTTTGAAGTCCAATACGGTGGACATGATTTAACCCCTTAAGGGGTGAAAATGGGGTTCAAATTTTGTATGGAAAAAGAATATAAAATCGAAATTACAATTTAAAACTTCGCTGGAGATCTCGGCCAGTCTCGGCCAAAAATTATGTCTCGGTCTCGGCTCGGCTAAAATGGCCGAGAATCTCGGCCTATTAGTACCTACTTACGTAGGCCTGAGATTACACTCGTGCGCTTTTGTCTTGCACTTTCTTCTTCGCTGAGGCATGCGTAATTGGAACTAACGCTGTTACGCATGCCACAGGGCATACGCTGACGCATCCTTCACTGTGATTAATCAAATCAAATCAAAATTGTTGATTTCAGTCTTTTGGTATTTTTTTGATGACTTGTGTAGGTAGGTACCTAGTTTAGTTTTACCATTTAAGAATGTGAATGTTATATTAATATAGTGGTGTGGTTGGCGTACGAGCTCAAAATCAATGGAAAACCTCAAACCCATCTACAGCATAGCCGTTTGGCACAAGTATACTTGAAGTCGAAACAATATTTTGGACCCGCAGTTCTTAAAAATTCTTCCCTTAGGAGAGGAGTTATGGGTAATCTTTTTGTATGGGGAAAAAATTTTTTTGTTCTAAATCCTATCATGTATTGCTAAGCCGGTTCTTAAAATATATTAAATTAATACATTTCAGCCACTGTCTTGTTTTAAATTAAATCAAAACACATTTTCAAAATATACCAAGTTTAGGCTCCTGCAGATCCGATGTGGTTAATTTATTTTTTGTAAAATACACCTTAAAATATATTTAATATCCTAATGTCAAACCACAAGAAAGCAATTTTGTAATAATATAATAATACGTTTAGTTCGTGCAAGGGCGATACACGCGCACGCGAATTTTGTTGCAAACTGATTAAGCGACGCTGTTGCCGATTACACGATTTGC
Source organism: Agriphila tristella (assembly GCA_928269145.1). Taxonomy (NCBI): domain Eukaryota; kingdom Metazoa; phylum Arthropoda; class Insecta; order Lepidoptera; family Crambidae; genus Agriphila; species Agriphila tristella. The sequence goes on along the minus strand of OV743443.1, from coordinate 22,539,307 downwards.
TTTTTTTTTTGCCATTTTATAGTAACTTAAAAAAAAACAAAAATCTCGGTCTCGGTCTCGGCCGAGACTATTTTTTAATCGCGGTCTCGATTCTCGGTGAAAAGTGTGTTCGGTCGGTCCCTAGTTGCTGGTAACGTTTTATAAGCAACACTCGGTCCGGTCAGGTGTCGGATGGGTGACCGTTAAAGCTAATTCAGGGCGGCCGCATATTGTAAGAAATAAAACATCATGCAGCTTAGATAGCGGCTTGGATTTAGAAAACTTGAGCACGAAATTATATATAGTGAGTTTACTACCTTATTATAAAACATGCAGAGATTCTAATGCACATATTCATTTTCCGCGGAAACACTTATTTTTCGAAAAAAATAAAGATCTAAGTCTAATTTTTAAACCAGTGTCGTCATTCTTGACGTTTAATGGCGGCGCACTAGGTTGGTAGCACTGCTAAATTGTTGCGATGGTGAATCAAAGACCGCAGGTCACGTGATAGGTGCGAGGAGCGTAGCGACGAGCATGTTAGGTGTACATGAACCCAGCGCGCGAGCCGAGCGAGCGAAGCGAGCGTGCCGCGGCAGCGGCCGGCGAAGCGCCAGAAACGACTTTTTTTACGTGCGAAATTTTGTACGTACGTCCCTTCCCCTTTACCCACCTCTTTTTAGCCTCCTCTGCTTAATTTCTAAATTTTTTGTTTTGAGGTTATGTTTACACAAAAAATTATTTCTTGAAAACTACGCATCACGGACGGATGGGGATTGGAAGAGGGAGTTGTTTCCCTTCCCTCCCCCTCTCTCCCTCCTTTAATTGCCGAAAAACAACAGCAATTTGGCTGTTATCATAACTTTTTTGTGTATTCATTTATATCAATATCTCTGCAAATATGTACTTCCGCGGAATGGGAGTACCACCAGGGGGGAGGTTACCTCCCCCCCTCCTCCCCCCTTTCCTCAAAACCACCAAATTCGTGCTCAAGTATTCTAAATTTTTACCTAGATAGCATGCATGCATGCATTCATTAAAGTAGTATAATTATTTCAAACACAGTTGTACGCGAATGTACATTCGCGAAGGTACATTCAAATCACATTTATCTCGTAAACGTAAGGCGATCAAGCTCTGGTATTTGGCGACAAACTCGCTCGAACTACCGACTACACATAGGAGTTATCAGATTTTCGCTACGACCTTTCGTTCTCGAGATCCAGGTAGAAAGGTCTCTACAGCATATCCTCAAATATCTTCTAAACGCAAGATCGACAAACTCTGATTCTTGGTGACAAACTCCGACAAACTAACGGCTACACACTCGAGTTATCAGATTTTCGCTACGACCTTCCTTTCTCAAGATCCAGGTAGAAAGGTCTCCACAGCGTATCCTCACGTATCTCCTAAACGCAAGACCGACAAAATCTGGTTCTTGGTGACAAACTCCGACAAAATACCGGCTACACCCACGAGTAATCAGATTTTCGCTACGACCTTCCGTTTTCGAGATCTGTGTGGCCCAGCCGAAGAGACGTCTCTACAGCTGGGCCACACGTATCTCCTAAACGGAAGACCGACAAACTCTGGTTTTTGGCGACAAATTCCGACAAAATACCGGCTACACATACGAGTAATCAGATTTTCGCTACGACCTTCCGTTTTCGAGATCTGTGTGGCCCAGCTGTAGAGACGTCTCTTCGGCTGGGCCACACGTATCTCGTAAACGGAAGACCGACAAACTCTGGTTTTTGGCGACAAATTCCGACAAAATACCGGCTACACATACGAGTAATCAGATTTTCGCTACGACCTTCCGTTTTCGAGATCTGTGTGGCCCAGCTGTAGAGACGTCTCTTCGGCTGGGCCACACGTATCTCGTAAACGGAAGACCGACAAACTCTGGTTTTTGGCGACAAATTCCGACAAAATACCGGCTACACATACGAGTAATCAGATTTTCGCTACGACCTTCCGTTTTCGAGATCTGTGTGGCCCAGCTGTAGAGACGTCTCTTCGGCTGGGCCACACGTATCTCGTAAACGGAAGACCGACAAAATCTGGTTTTTGGCGACAAATTCCGACAAATTATCGACTTCATCATGGCATAGTCAAAAAGTAAGATTTCCAACTTTTTTTTTTGTGGCCCAGCTGTAGTCCGGCACGTGGTCTTGCCAATAGTCAAAGAGCGTCAAACACAAAACACTGGCTCTATAGCAAAGTGGCTTTCTACGACTTGAATAGAATAGAAATTAGTATTTAATTGACGTAAGATGTCGCAGACCATAGACTATCACGGCGTATTGAAATGTCAATTCATACACCTAAGGGTCAACTCAAGCTGGGCGCGAAGCGCATTGTTTGATGCAAAAAAATTCACCCTTATTTTCAATAATATTTCTTTGTAGATGAAAGAACTTCACGTTCAGCTTGAATTGACCCTTAGGGCACTTTTATTCGAATAATCGAAAAGCCACTTGTCGGGGCCCTAGGGAAGGATTTTAAATGAAAAACTGAATAAATATTTAGCAAATAATTTATTCTAATTATACTCGTAGAACAAGCCCAATTTATTCGTTTACCATAAACATTATAATAACAGTTTGATATTTTATTCTAAATACTATTTCAAAATGTACGGAATGTCTATAGTCAACCTATTATAAATTTAAATAAACCTTCATCTGTGTTTTTGAAGCGATAAACTGTATTTAGCTAGTTCTACAAGAGTACCACTTTTATTAATATGTATTCTAAACCCCTTATAAAAATAATTATTAAGAGCAACTTTACATATTGACAACAACATTATTAAGTATACACACATCTGTATCATAAGAAACGTTATTGTAATTGTATTTTAAATTAAATAGTTTAAATAAAAACAAGCACACATTCTTATAAAAAATAAAATAAATAAAATTCAACACTTACTGGGTTAAAAAACACATCGATGGACAATAAACATTAGTTGATTCTTGAATAAATATGGATATTGCTAATAAATAGTTCTAAATATGCCGTTTGAACAACACGCCTTAGAATTTGCTCAACAGTTAAGGACCTTGTTACGCTGTAAGAAGCGTACATATTACTATGTTAGTGTTGAAGCAAAACAAGCATAGTTACTGTGACAAAGTGCTAAAGTATTCAGCTACTTCGGAGGTCGTCTCCCATCTGTACACAGCAGCGCATCAACTAAGCCAAATATATTTCCTCCATTGATTTTAAACTCAACGTGTAGGAGTTAAAATTTAAAATTGGATAAAAAATGTAGTAACCGATTTGCTGCTTTTTGTACAGATACCTACACATTATAATGTCAAAAGTTGGAGATAGAGTTTGTATAGAGTTGCTTATTATTTCTATGTGACAATGCATTTGAATTATGATATCTACTGTTCTAGACAAACTCCAAAATAAAATTTACGACTAATATAATACACTAAAAAAATTCTAGCAACACATTTGTATGTTAATAGATTTTATATAATAATAGTAAACCATGCACCCGAGGAAACTTAATCCATAGACAAATGGCTTCTCTCTACTAATTATATTTTTTCAAGGTGTATGTACCTACAAGGGGGGGGGGGGGCAGCGGCTCCCCCCTCCCCCCTAGAGGTTAAAGAATGTAGCCAACCGCAACGTTACCAAAGTCTTAAGGCCGTGCAATTGACTTGCTTTTCCGGTATATCCTGCATAAAAAAACTTGAATAAATTCACTAGGTGCTCTTGACTGTACCTACAATTAATATTATTTTCATCTTCCTTAATAATAATAACTTGCCTGGGCAATGGGCTGGCGACGCCCTTGTGTACCTACCATCAAAGGCGTCGCCAGCCCATGGCCCAGGGGGGGGGGAGCAAGTTAATAATAAGGTTATGTTTACATTATTCCAGTAAAAAGGTTCCCGTAGAAGTAGGTACTACGTGGTGTGTTTGACGTTCTTTTATAATCAACGAACATGCTCGGCAATGTACTTCTACTCGCTACTCGGCTCGGTCGTCTACTCGACTGATGTAAACTAGGCCTAAAGAGGATGAGAAAAATATGAATTGTAGGTACAGTCAAGAGCACCTTGTGAATTTATTTATGGATTTATCGGAAAAGCAAGTCAACTGCACGGCCTTAGGACTTTGGTTATTTTGTTCCATTAAATAAATTAAAGTCTGTGATTTACATAAATTTGCGATATGTGATTTAATCGTCTATTGCACATGGCTACGCATGTAAAATGTTGCCCATTTGAGTAGGGGGGCAGATTTGGTTGCAAGCATACGATAGAAAAAGTAAAGCCACAGACATATAACAATTCAATCAAGAAGCCACTCGTCTAGGGACCGTTCATTTTGTAAATACCTAATTTCATTCACACAGGCTGTAACGAAAAGAATATAAATAAAGACAAACATGTACTGTCAAAACGATCAAACCTCTCCAGTTGATTTTAAACCTTATCGAGTTGAATGTTAGGTTTAAAGTCGAATAGGGAAATTTTACATATGTCAACTCAGCGTCGCGCGTGTTGCTGTTTGTACTACCACACAAAGTATGTACAGTAGCCGGCAAACATCTTGAAATCGGATGGGGATTGCGCAGAACGCGTATTTTTGGGTATGCGTAGCGGTGAGGTACGCGGGCAGTGTTTCTGGGGCGCGCGCTATTGGTCACTCGCAAGTGCACGAACGAACGTGCGCGAACTTATCCCCACTCCGTCGAAAAAGTGTCAAGATGTTTGCCTAGTATTGTATAAATATGTCTATTGTGTAATAACTTAAAATAATAATTCAGTGTTTTATACACATCACTAACGGAATTCCCAATGTGACGAAAAGATAACAGTGAAAAAGTACTCATTATCCCCGCAATTTGCTAATCCGCTGGAACCTTGTCACATTAACATCCTCGTTGACGTCATACGCAACCAAAAATGACACGTAACAAGAAAATTCTATTAGGTAATTATTGAATTATTATTTTCAATAAGATATGATCTAGCTAGGTAAGTATGGCGGATTAAAACAGCACGAACCTTTTAAAGAATTATATTTTCGCAAAAGTCCATTTTCCTCACACACAAAGTCACCAAGCAACCGCAAACCATCGACCGAAAAGTCTATGACAGTAAGTATATAAAAAATACAATTGTTTTTCCTTTTTGTGGTTAAGGACATGGCCGCCAGGCACATTAGCAATTTGCGGAGTTAGTAAAGCTTAAACTCCAGACGAATTTTTGTTTGAAACTTGATGTTGATATGTTAGTTACACATTGTATTGCTATCAACAATTTTTTTATTATCTAAAGACGCAATTCACAAGCACATCTCTAACAACTTGGAAGAATTATAAAAAATAGCAGAAATACTATGCGAGCCAAATAAGAATAGTACTGTCAAAGCGGCCATTTTTGTTTGCGTTTCGCTTCCACTTCAGGGTGTAGGAATGTGCAAGAAAAGGAACAAAGGTGAAAATGGCCGTTTGACAGTACTATTCTTATTTGGCGCGCATAGTATTTATAATATTTATAAAAATCATACACACATTACTATCAATTTGGAAGAATTATAAAAAATAGTACAAAAAATTACTAGGTATTTAAAATAATGTAGTACCTAACGAATGTTTAAACCGCAACGCAGTAATTAGGAAAAAAACACACACATTAATAGTTTAATTACAGCTTTTATATAGGCTTTTGAGACAAATAGTAGTTTTAGATCTTTATTTTGTTTTATAATTGTGTTTTGTCTGTGTCAAATAAATCATTTTTCTTTCTTCTTTCTTTCTTTTTACAACGAAATCAAAATTATAAATCGTCATATAAAAAAGTAACATTGATAATAATATTAAGTACTGTTATTGAAAGAAAGGTAATTAGAAAATATTTTTATTTAAGATACTTATTAAGTTGCCGAGATATATCTACTAATGCATTTTAGACTAAATTGCTTATTGTTTGGTACTAATCATTGTTGCCTGAGATCTAAAATAAGCGACTACATAAATAAATAAATATTAAATTAATCGAGTCTGTAACAATTACACTATTAATAAACTAAATATAAAATGTCATAATAATTATGCATTTTTATGATTTCAATGACATTGGTATTGTCTATAAATTGAGGGTAGATACGACATTCATCTTTTGATTTTCTATTTATTTTAGGTGGGTCGATAAAAAAAAATTCAGTATGGCATCATATCTGCTTTTGAGTTTTGAGGTCTCATAGTAGCATAACATAAAAGGGTTTAACGACTGTTTGCACTAAACTTAAGAATCGCATAAGTCTTTTCCTATGTACAACTTGACCAAGATAATTAGGCGCATGACAGCTTAGTTCATGACACCTTGGTGACAAAGTCCGACAAACTAACGGCTAAACACTCGAGTTATCAGATTTTCGCTACGATCTTCCGTTGGCGAGATCTGTGTGGCGCAGCTGTAGAGACGTCTCTACAGCTGCGACACACAGATCTCCTAAACGTAAGACCTACAAACCCTGATTTTTGGCGGCTATCGACTTCATCATGGCATAGTCAAAAAGTCAGATCTCCAACTTTTATTTTGTGGCACAGCTGTAGTCCGGCACTTCGTCTTTCGTAGCGATAATCTGATTACTCGTGTGTTTAGCCGGGAGTTTGTCACCAAGAATCAGAGTTTGTGGTTCTTGCGTTCACGGGAAATGTAAGGATACGCTGTGGAGATCTTTCTACCTGGATTAAACCCCCTTCACACTAAACAATTTATCGCATGCAATTTTTTGAAAATGTTGATCGCAATAAATGCTGTAGTTACCTCTCTGCCTTGAAGAGTGATAAACGAGGCGGGGGAGTTAAAACGGCGATAGACATGTAAGCAACTTTACGACGACTCGACTTTCATAAAATGCCATCTATCGAGATTTTTTGAACTAAAGCATTGTTTACACGAGGCTTTCGCTGGCTGCCAGTCTCACTGGCTTGAAAAATAGACGGCCGCTTTATTCTCGCCAGCGTTGCTGGCTTGGCTTGAAAAACTGTTTAGACAAGGCCAATACCAAGCCGTCGCTGTGACTGGCAGCCAGCGATGGCCTCGTGTAAACCTTGCCTAATTTTTTCGTTCGTGCCTAAAAGTTCGATTTTGGCAACACTGGCTAAAATTAAATTTAGTACAGTGCATCCCTCTTTTTCTACGAGGTTAAAAAGAGGTGACAAAATGACGAAGAAAGATAATAAGTGAAGATGGTTCCTATAATAAGCATTGTTACTCATTCAATAAGGTTTATAATTGAATTAACTATAATAGTAGTTAAAAAACCAGGCGATTTAAAAATCAACTCGTTTTTTTGTCGAGAATTAGAGATACTATACTAAAAATAAAATTATCGAGTGTCTATCAAAATCAATAATAATAATAAAGTCATAATAATTTAATAACTAGAATTTTCAGATGACTAATAATTATTGCATTTAATTATTTAAGTAAATAAAAACTTTTTAGAACGTCACATACTTGGCTGAAAATTCATGATAAGGAAGTAATAATTAGATAATCAGTATTTTTGACCCAATTTTAAAGTTCCAATGTTTTTACACAAACATTTACACAAAAAACATTAATTCAGAGTCGGGTAAACATTTCCCCCAAACAACAAGTTTATCCTTGATAACATAAAATTAACAAGAATTAAGTTGATGATTGCATTTGTTTACCCAAAAGCGATCCTTTGACTTTGTTCGGTAATCTAGCGGTTACCCCATATAGTTTGATGTCACTATGGATCAGACTGAGATGGCGAAAAGGCGATGTAATTTCATCGCTCGTCATCGTAAATAGAGTGGTTATTATAGTTTTTACCCTAGATAGGGTTGACTTTGATTGCTTGTTATAATGTTTACCCAAAAGTGACATAGTGACTTTGACTATTCGAAATCTAGCGGTTACCCAAATATTTGGACATAATTGCTATAGGTACTGTGATTTTGAAAGCGTTTTTTTATATTTCATCATTAAATTCTCGTAAGTGCAAATCAAGAGGTTATACAGGTTGGAATTTTTTAATGTTATTAATGTATCATGTTTGTTAGACATTTGATCCTTATGTTTGACCCTAACGATTGATATCAGAAAAGTACAGGGTGTTTTTCGAATTTTAGCCAGTTCGATTACTGGGTGTGGGAAGCGTATTTTTAAAACTCTTTGAATGCAGTTATGTTTATTTTCAAAAATAAAGGAATATTTCCTTGAGTGAAATTTGTTATCTCCATTGTTTAGAGTACTTTCCCTCCAGGTGGCATTAAAAAATTCCACCCAGTATAGTTTTTACCCAATGGGGTTGACCATTTCAAAATTTTTATTATGTTTACCCAAAATGTAGATAATTTAATTTTTATAGTGCTGTTTTTACACTTGTTACCCAACGTCTATAGCTTGGGCTCGGACACACTGGAGCTGAAAAAACCTATTCGCCACTCGTACGTAAGTAGCGTAGAGTAACAGTTTTTTTTACAAAAAATAAAATTAACCTGTCCCATTTATAGCCCCAAGCTAATAGTCACATACTCAATAGTATGTGACTATTAGCTTGAGCTCAGGGTTGATTATTTTTATAATTATAGTGTTTACCCAAAGTGACACATCATAGTGTAGCGGTTACCCAATATTATGTGACAATAGCTTTGGGCACAGAGATGATTATTTTTATTATTACAGTGTTTGCCCAATGTGACACCTCATAATGAAGTGGTTACCCAATATTATGTGACAATTGCTTGGGCACAGGGATGATTATTTTTATTATTACAGTGTTTACCCAAAATGACACCTCATAATGAAGTGGTTACCCAATATTATGTGAGAATAGCTTTGGGCAGAGGGGTGATTATTTTTATTATTAGTGTTTACCCAACGTGACACCTCACAATGAAGTGGTTACCCAATATTATGTGACAAAAGCTTGGGCTCAGAGTTGATTATTTTTATTATTATAGTGTTTACCCAACGTGACCCCTCATAATGTACTTGTTACCCAATGTTGTGACTATAGCTTGGGCTCGGACACGCTGGAGCCCGGGACTCCGCCCTCCATGTCGAGGCGTTCGTGCTCGCGGGCCATTAGCGCACGAAGTTCGTCCTGCGGAGAAACAGTGTGATATACAGCTTGGCCAGAAAGAGTAGAAGTTAAATAAAATGGAACTCAATTTTTTCAAAACAAAATAGTAGTCAGAGTTGCCAAGTTATACGTGATTTTGAAGTGTTTGCATAAAAGCGCCTCCATGTTTTTTTACTTTTTATGGTCAAGCTGTAGGCATTTGTATGTCTAAGCAAATCTTCGGGGAAATAAATTTGTGCACTATTTCAAGAGCTTTTAGTTTATTTGGGAAACAAAAAAATTTACAACACAAATGTATTTGTATGTATGTATGACAATACATTGTATGTCTATATATATTACATATAGGTATACACTCACCCCCCAGCCGAGGCGGTCGGCGAGCCCCTGCACGCCGTCGTCGCAGTCGCCGAGGCTGGCCACGTCGCGCGTGGGCTCGTCGTCGAGCGCAGCCGCGACTATCACACTGTATATACGTCACACAGTACACACTCACCCCCCAGCCGAGGCGGTCGGCGAGCCCCTGCACGCCGTCGTCGCAGTCGCCGAGGCTGGCCACGTCGCGCGTGGGCTCGTCGTCGAGCGCAGCCGCGACTATCACACTGTATATACGTCACACAGTACACACTCACCCCCCAGCCGAGGCGGTCGGCGAGCCCCTGCACGCCGTCGTCGCAGTCGCCGAGGCTGGCCACGTCGCGCGTGGGCTCGTCGTCGAGCGCAGCCGCGACTATCACACTGTATATACGTCACACAGTACACACTCACCCCCCAGCCGAGGCGGTCGGCGAGCCCCTGCACGCCGTCGTCGCAGTCGCCGAGGCTGGCCACGTCGCGCGTGGGCTCGTCGTCGAGCGCAGCCGCGACTATCACACTGTATATACGTCACACAGTACACACTCACCCCCCAGCCGAGGCGGTCGGCGAGCCCCTGCACGCCGTCGTCGCAGTCGCCGAGGCTGGCCACGTCGCGCGTGGGCTCGTCGTCGAGCGCAGCCGCGACTATCACACTGTATATACGTCACACAGTACACACTCACCCCCCAGCCGAGGCGGTCGGCGAGCCCCTGCACGCCGTCGTCGCAGTCGCCGAGGCTGGCCACGTCGCGCGTGGGCTCGTCGTCGAGCGCAGCCGCGACTATCACACTGTATATACGTCACACAGTACACACTCACCCCCCAGCCGAGGCGGTCGGCGAGCCCCTGCACGCCGTCGTCGCAGTCGCCGAGGCTGGCCACGTCGCGCGTGGGCTCGTCGTCGAGCGCAGCCGCGACTATCACACTGTATATACGTCACACAGTACACACTCACCCCCCAGCCGAGGCGGTCGGCGAGCCCCTGCACGCCGTCGTCGCAGTCGCCGAGGCTGGCCACGTCGCGCGTGGGCTCGTCGTCGAGCGCAGCCGCGACTATCACACTGTATATACGTCACACAGTACACACTCACCCCCCAGCCGAGGCGGTCGGCGAGCCCCTGCACGCCGTCGTCGCAGTCGCCGAGGCTGGCCACGTCGCGCGTGGGCTCGTCGTCGAGCGCAGCCGCGACTATCACACTGTATATACGTCACACAGTACACACTCACCCCCCAGCCGAGGCGGTCGGCGAGCCCCTGCACGCCGTCGTCGCAGTCGCCGAGGCTGGCCACGTCGCGCGTGGGCTCGTCGTCGAGCGCAGCCGCGACTATCACACTGTATATACGTCACACAGTACACACTCACCCCCCAGCCGAGGCGGTCGGCGAGCCCCTGCACGCCGTCGTCGCAGTCGCCGAGGCTGGCCACGTCGCGCGTGGGCTCGTCGTCGAGCGCAGCCGCGACTATCACACTGTATATACGTCACACAGTACACACTCACCCCCCAGCCGAGGCGGTCGGCGAGCCCCTGCACGCCGTCGTCGCAGTCGCCGAGGCTGGCCACGTCGCGCGTGGGCTCGTCGTCGAGCGCAGCCGCGACTATCACACTGTATATACGTCACACAGTACACACTCACCCCCCAGCCGAGGCGGTCGGCGAGCCCCTGCACGCCGTCGTCGCAGTCGCCGAGGCTGGCCACGTCGCGCGTGGGCTCGTCGTCGAGCGCAGCCGCGACTATCACACTGTATATACGTCACACAGTACACACTCACCCCCCAGCCGAGGCGGTCGGCGAGCCCCTGCACGCCGTCGTCGCAGTCGCCGAGGCTGGCCACGTCGCGCGTGGGCTCGTCGTCGAGCGCAGCCGCGACTATCACACTGTATATACGTCACACAGTACACACTCACCCCCCAGCCGAGGCGGTCGGCGAGCCCCTGCACGCCGTCGTCGCAGTCGCCGAGGCTGGCCACGTCGCGCGTGGGCTCGTCGTCGAGCGCAGCCGCGACTATCACACTGTATATACGTCACACAGTACACACTCACCCCCCAGCCGAGGCGGTCGGCGAGCCCCTGCACGCCGTCGTCGCAGTCGCCGAGGCTGGCCACGTCGCGCGTGGGCTCGTCGTCGAGCTGCAGGCCGCCCGCCATGCCCCACAGCCGCAGCAGCGGCGACCTCACGCCCGCCTTCTCGCGGTTTATTAATAAGCGGGGACACCAGTCTGGGACCCTAGAGAGGATTTCATATTATTGTAGAGGCTGGCTTTTAAAGGCTGATTTTAAATCATCTTAGGAGAACTAGAGTAGGGACGAACCATAGAGGCTGGTTTTTAAAGGCTGATTTTAAATTATCTTAGGAAAGAACTAAAGCAGGGACGAACCAATGGCACACATATTTACGACCTAGTTTAGGTACTTAAGTTTCAGTTATTTTAAGCTATGTAATATTTTTTGGAACAATAAAAGATTTTTATTATTTATTATTATTTTGGGCACGTCACCGATCACAAAATTTACTATGCACTACGAAAAAATTACAAATAAATTAGTTTAATTTACGCGTTTGATTGAAACACTGCAAAATGTACCTTTATTTGACTTTTTTCTAAATTAATAGTTTTGAGTTGATAGTATTTGTTATTATTTTCCCAATAATTACAAAGTCAAAATTATTTAATGGCACGTCCAAGACAACATTAATCATGTTTTTAGAAAAATGCCATGATACTATAAAGGTGTGCCATCCTTGAACTAGAGTCACCTCAGATAGAGCAGTCCAATTCAAATAGAGCTGTACGAAAATATGATGATGATGTTATTCGAAGTGAACTCACATGTCAATAAGCGATGCGAAAGGTTGCACCTCAAGCGACGAGCCCATGATGATGAGCAGGTCGCACCGCTCGAAGTCGTCGTGCAGGCAGCGCTGGAACCGCTCGGGGAGGCTCTCGCCGAAGAACACTATGTCCGGTTTCACCACGCCCTGGCACTCTGTGCACGTCGGGATCTCGTCCGCGAATATGCGCTCTGTGGCGTCAAAATACGATTCAATCTTATTGGATGCTGTGAGTGAAGGTTTTGACGCAGATCGTCATTTTCGCAAATGGTCATCGCGAAAAATTTGGTCACTTTCGCAAAACGTCACTTTCGCAGAATGTCATTAATTTTTTTCTTTTTTTTTCTCAAAATTGTGAGTTTGAGAAAAAATTGTGAATGACATTCTGCGAAAGTGACCAGTTGCAAAAATGTCATTCTGCGAAAGTGACCAAATTTTTCGCGATGACCATTTGCGAATATGACGTTCTGCGTCAAAACCTGAGTGGGTTGGGTTAAGTTAGCGACTATGCGCGTTTGCCTGCCCCACCACACGTCTCTCGACTTTGTGTTCTACACAGATGTCATAAAGTTTCAATCGGGCTATAGCAAGTGATGACATGTAGTCAGCGCCAAAATGATCTAAATAAATGTTCAAACCTACCAAAATACCTAATCTTGACAAAAAACAACCTTATCTCAAGACATTAAGGTGCACTTTCATTTGTTGTCTAAGTAATTTTCTCACATTTTATTCAATGCCTAAATTTATCTACTCCCAAACTTTCAAATCGTGATACTGTAAAGTTTAAGGGTGGGTTTTTGTAACATGTGAAATGATATTCACATGTTACAAAAACCCCTAGGCCCTAATGCCGAACCGAAAATGATAGATATGGACCATACTAAACAACTTTTACTATGAGACCAACTCTGAAGTCGCAAAAAGTCAACTGTTTCATACATTCGGATTATTTTGATATTTCCATTATTAATTTGTATGAAACTGCTGCTTTTTTTCGTGATTTCAGAGTTGGTCCCATAGTAAAAGTTGTTCAGTTTGATGGTCCCTATCTATATTCAGCATTAGGGGTTTTTTTACAATATGTTGCATATCTGTGGTGGTATAACTCCGTCAGACAAAGAGTTTGAATTGAAAATGGCGGCGCGTTACTATTTGCCACTCACACAATACCTACACGCTCACTTGCCAGGGCATTAGGGAAAACATGAATTTGATGATGCAAACTAAATCATTATTAATCATTTTTTTTAACAGCCTTCCTTATCTTTTATTCTAAACTTAATAAAGTACAGCATTTTCAACTTCTTGAGCTTTCATATTTTAATTACTTACCTTTGACAAAATCTAAATTATATTCCTTCCGACAATCCAAACAGTGAGATGTGTAGAATGTCCCGTGAGCTTCAACAAGTTTGTCGTCCGGGAGGTCCGCTCTTCGCTCTAGTGTGTCTATGTTTTGAGTATAATGACGTAACAATAAACCTGAAAGTGAAGATTAACTTATAGAACTTGCATTATGTTTTATTTTGGTAAATAGAAATAGAAGTTAATTTATTTTAGAATCAAAAGTGAGAGAAGCGTCTCCATTTCTGATTGGGCAAAAATGCTTTCGTATGTCTGTCTGTCTGTTCTCCTCTACAAGTCGCATATCTGAACAGATTCTTGTGAAATTTTGTGAGCAGGATCGATAATTATATTTTTTTATGATACAGTTTTCAAAATTTTTTGAAATAAAAAAAACAATTCAGTTATTTAAAAAAAATACCGATAATGCCACTAACGCAATGTCTACATCACGGATTCCCAAAGTGGTTGATATCAACCCCTTGGGGTCGAAATCGGTTTTCCCAGGGGTCGACATAACAAGTAATAATAATAATTACTTATTATTAACTACACTTGTTATTTGATATGATTTTAATTTAAAGTAATTTGGCTATGGGGGTCCGAGATAACAGTTAACTTTAGAAAAGGGGTCTCTGCCCTAAATAGTTTGGGAATTCCTGGTCTACATCTTACAGAGCCATTAGTTATAATTTAAACTTCTTACCTTTCTCATTTAACAGTTTAATGAAATAATGTGATTTGGTAGGTTTGAAGTTTCCTGGGTACATTTCTTTGGCTAAACAAAAGAATGGTTTGGGGTTCTGTCGAAAGAAGTTGATTTCAAATATTGCTTGCGGTTCTGGCAGGTTGTACTTCTGCAGATTGTGATATAAACCGGTTTCTGGACTACGAAAATCAGGAATGCCTGCCGCTGAAAATGAAACACATACTTTACAATGTAAACCAACTACGTTACTTCATAATTTATAAACTGATCTAGAGTGAATATAAAAAAATAAACTTTTGAAGTTAAATAATAGTGAACTGAGCAAGCGCAGTAAAAATTCATTGTTAATATTTAATACTTTGAAACAAAATAATGGTGTTGTTTTAAAGCAGTAAATTATGACTCGAGATCGGATAATCGGATGCATATTTACCTAAAGTCAATGGAGAATGATACTGGGTTTGTTAAATCACATAATCCACTTTGAAGAACACTTCAACAACTTTGAAGAAATCTTTGCGATATCTCTTAAAAAAAGTTATATGGTCTAGAATGCCTGTTATTTCGTGTGACAAATGACGTCATTGGTCATACAGGTGAACCTTACGTCATACGTTCAATTCAAGCCTCTTGCTTCAGACATCTGTTAATTAAGTATTTGGGCTTTAACTATATGCTGCAAGTCTGATTGCCAATCGGCAAAGGCCTCCTCCAACCTTTTCCACTCCCACCGGTTCTCCGCCACTCTGCTCCAACTAACTCCAGCCACCTTCCTAATGTCGTCGTCCCACCTCTTTTGTGGTCGACCTCTCTTTCTGTGGCCCTCTCTGGGATACCACCGTGTTACAATTTTGCTCCATTTATCCTTACCCCTCACCATATGGCCTGCCCATCGCCATTTGAGCCTTCTTATTTTATAGGTAATATCTTGGACTTTAGTCTTGTTTCTAATATGTTGGTTGTGTAGTCTATCCAATTTCCTTACATTCAGCATACTTCTTTCCATTGCATGTTGGCATGTTGCTAGTTTCTTTATATTGTTTTGTGTTAAAGCCCAAGTTTGACTGCCATACATTAGTATAGGTAGTATGCAAGTATTGAATAGTCTACTTTTCAAATGTATGTCAAGCGTTTTGTCCTTCATTATCTCTTTCAAGCCCCAGTATCTTTTCCAGCCATTAGCTATTCTTCTGTCGACTTCCTTGTTTATGCAATCGTTTTGTGTCATTAATTGTCTCAAATAGATGTATTCGTCTGTGTAGTTGATTTGTGTAATCCCAACTTTTATGGTCTTCTTCTCTCCATTTGTTATTACCCTTGTTTTTTCGGGATTCATTTTCAGGCCCACCTTCTCACTCTCCAAAGCCAGCTGATTTATCATTATGTTTATGTCGTCTGCGGTTTTAGCGAATAACACTATGTCGTCAGCGAATCTTAGCCATCCACATTGATGCCCAAATTGTCCCAGTTTAGAGATCTGAATACTGATTCTAATACGGCTGAGAACAGTTTTGGAGACAAGGGGTCTCCTTGCCTTACACCTTTTTCCACATTGAACGGGTCACCCTTCTTTTCCAGCTGGATTCTCGCTGTACTATTCTTATATATATTTCTGATTAGTCGGATGTATTTGTGTTCGATCCCTTGGTCTTTAAGTGTTTCCCATATTTTTTCGTGTATCAATGAATCGAATGCCTTGGCGTAATCGATGAAGGCTATATAGTATGTGAGCTGGTATTCATTGTATTTTTCTAGTATCTGGCGCACAACGTCGTACGTAATAAAGCACATATTTCAGTGCGCTTGGCATTTCCTCCAAGCCCTTAAAACTTTGAAACTACTCGCTTGATTTAAATGAAACAAAAACACGTGTATTGCTAGCAGGGAATGATAACGTTATTTTTAAATGTAACATTATTTTTTACTTTAGTATTAATTTTATAATTAACGTTATGTCAATAAAGAACGTTAATTGAAATTAACAGTATTTCAGTAAATAACGTTAATTTTAATGTTATTCCAGTTATTACTTAACGTTATTGTTTTAGCAATAATTTTACCGGTATATTGTACCAGTAAAGTTTAACGCTATATTTAGCGCTAATTTTACCGGTAAAATATTTTTAATGTTATTTTTACCGGTAAATTTACCGATAAAATGTTTTAACGGTTTTTTTACATTTTATTTTTATTGTTATTTTTTTAATGGTATTTCAATCCCTGATTGTTGACATTTAGCTACATGATCATAAAGTTTAAGTGATTTAACAGACCCAGTAACATTCTCAATTGTTTGCTAACATAATAAGGAAGCAGCTTCCTAAAATATTTAAAATGATTAAAATGTGTATATATTCCCATGACGCCAACTGGAATATGTTTTAAATCGGGTTTATTATTTTTTACATTTCATGGAGTATACACTAAAATTGGTTAATCCTGGAATCCTTGGAATTATTTCAAAATCCTTGGATTTTATCGATAAAAAACTGCTTTCCATAATACCCAACATCATAACTTTAGGAAAACATGCATCCGAATATCCAATCTCTAGTTATGACAGATTGTCACTACAGTAATTACCATCAATTTGTGAAAACACACCACATTAGTAATTCTAATATCTCTCTGAAAAATTCCATCAACAAACAAACGACAACACCACTGACAATGACCTTGAGATTGCAATATAAACAATATTTGTTACCGATTACACTATTGAACATAACAAGTCGTAAAAGTATGAAAGATTTGATAAAAGTTTATTCTAATTACCTGTAGATATTCCAGCTCCAGCTAACGTTATGATATTCTTACATCTATCGCTTTTTATCCATTTAACTATGCCATCTAAGTTGACTTCATCTAGCACCTTTTCACCCGGAGCTGACGGCTCGGCATGCTCGTAAAATCCGAGCTTCTGTGCCAAATACCTTCTGATGGAATCCACGTCCAAGTCTCTGATCCTAGCGCCAAGACTTTCGATAGGATTTGGCGGGATGCTCGGGGCAATAGTATCGATGGGTTCTTCGCCTAAAAATGGAAACAATATTTAATCATTTTTGTTGTATATTCAAATTTAATATAGTGTAATATAACTAGCAGACTCACCATCGCTCTTCCCTGGTGGTGTATTTGCAGACATTTCTCGTAAACAAAGCAAATTGCGATTCCAAAATATCTTTGTCCAGTTGTTTCTCCACGGGATTTTTGACATTGACACTATTGACAGTACGTCAGTACGACGTGCATTCTTGAAGTTTCAAGTCAGCAAAAAAAACTAAAGTTGGTTTTATTTTTTATTACTTTACTCTATGGTTGGTTTATAAACGAAACGATGTGAATCGCTTTCCAAATCACAACGCAATGAAATTGGTCACAAAGTGCGAATATTATGTAATCATGATGATATTGATAACTATATGATGAACTTATACAGTCTTGGCACTATCAATTCATTTTAGAATTACTTATATGTGAGATCTATTTACTATCTATTTCTGTAGTGCAGAAGTTATACCGGTAAACTGGGGTGATTAGCAACTTGCGTGATGAATAACAACGTCGACATTTCGATAGAAACACTTAATACCTATCAAAATGACCCTATTAGATTTATAGAAAAGTGTTATTGTTCTTTGGACAGGCGACCCAAGCGGTTAATTTTGTTTTTTTTAATAAATTATTTTTATCGAAAATGTCGCTGTTGTTCACAACGCAAGTTGCTAATCACCCCAGTTTACGGTACTTTACTTTAGATTTTATAAAAAACTGTTCTTTTGCCAAAATGTAGTGTAAGTGTAAATAAAAATAAAAAACAAATAAACATTTTTAATAATTGGTGTTAAGTATTAAATTTGTATTTAAAATATATGTACCTATAGGTAATTTTTTATGTAATATATTACAGTAAAATGGGCTTAACCAATTCCTAGATAACGCCCTATTAGGTACTAAAAGGCCCCTACTCAAGATTCAATTTCTTTTTCAATTTGCTAACCCAATCTGCTGAGAGTTGACAGATTGAATAGTCAGTAGTCGAGTTGAGTGCCTAGTTCCAAATCACGCCAACAGCACTGTTAGCGTATAATCATAGTAAAATCAAATTTCTATGGTATAATCCATTAATTTAATGTAAGTAGGTACACAAATACCATATTTATGTAATATTTTGTGACTATTTAATTTGGTCGGATTCGCGCTAACAGGCCTAACAGCGCTGTGAGCGTGATTTGGAACGCGGCCGAGGGCGCAACGCAACGTGAGTAGAGAGATTGCACGCCTAGTAACATAGTGAAGATTGAAAAATACTCTTTAGTGATATAGCAATAAGCCGTGACGGCTTATTGCTATCTGTTTCTTTTCGTTTTACAATACGTTTTCGTTTCTCACGAACGAACGAACACGTATTGTAACACTAAAGAAAGAGGTTGCAATAAGCCGTCACGTCACTCAAGGACATTTTTTCTATCTTCACTATGACACTGGCCGTGCAATCTCCATTGGAGGGAGGTATAAGCTTCTTGAGCACAGCCAACCGCGACTTCAACAAATTGTGTCAGCAGATTGTGGTTCAGTTGAATCGTGATTGTGAGTAAGCGCTTTATTTCAATACTCCAAAGAAGAAGATATCTTTGTTATTTGTACAAGTTATTAAAGTTTCTGATATAAAATGCTCTCCTGAAATGAAAAGTAACGATTTTTATATAACCGCTTTTTCTGTGCTGCCGTCGATTTTATCTGTATTAATGCCTAGTTCCAAATCACGCCAACAGCACTGTTAGCGTATAATCCATTAAATGAAGTAGGTATACAAATACCCTATCTGCGTAATATTTTGTGACTATTTGATTTAGTCGGATTCGCGCTAACAGCACTGTGAGCGTGATTCGGAACGCGGCCTAAGTACGATGCCCGAGGGAAGGGAGAGGAAGAATAATACAACAAAGAAACTAATAAAAACATTTATAATTTTGATAAAGAATGCGCGGAAATCTCATGAACGCGAAATAAACTACTTCTGCAGTAGCTACGAAGGAAAATCCTAAGAATATTCCGGCAAACCCGCCTATGTTACCTGCAAAGGAAATAAGTATTTTTACAGCAGTATTTTATTTAGTTAGTTACTTAATAAATTAAAAATCTACTTTTTGTGCTATAGAAATTTTTTATTTTATTACAGGCTAAATTGAAATAAATAAATAAAATAAAATAATCATTTTAAGTTATTACACTTTTATTTACTCTGTGTTATTACGTTAAAACTTATGCATCTTTTAAACATAAAACTATCTTTGAAAGCGCCTTTGTAAATGTTAGTAGCAAAGTGTACTTACTGCAACGATACTTACTGACTATTTCATACCAGTATGAAATAACGTCCAGGCGGTCCAGAGTACCGTAGTCCGTAGACTGGTAGATGGCGATCGTGCATTTATTTACCATTTCGATGTCAGCTCTGCAAATAAGGGAAAAGGCGGTCAAGCTTTTAACCATCTTTGTGGTTACCTTTTTTTATATGCCAGAGAAAACGCCTTTACGCGCTTTAGGTGAGCGGGAGGGGGACATGTGGGACTCACCAGGAGGGGACCGCAACATTCAGCGTTGCGGCTCCCCCCACGACTACCTCCCGTGATCCCACCCAGCCGAATGGCTCGATGGGAATTGATGGGATCTCGGGAGGAGGGAATACCCACTAAAAACTCAGGCACTTGTCCTCGCGCCGCCGGTTGGCCCTGAGCATGGAAAAAAAATATTTTTTCGTCCATGCCCTGAGGGTCCCCTGTGGGAGTCGCCTCATTAGACCCGGCGGCTCTTTGTGGTGTACCTAGGTAGTGGATCACCATCCGTGTAAGACGCAGGGGATGGTTGCGACATTAGAAATGCCTGTGGTGTTAAAGGCCATGCCCCCGCTTTTGAGGCGAGATTACATTGAAGTTGTATTGAAAATGACAGTAAAAAAAACAAATTCTTTAACGTTTTATGTACTTAGTTACTAAGTTTATGTACTTACTTATACCATAAACTTAATATTGTCTATGACTTATACATAGATGTAGGTTGTGTCAGTGTACCTACATTTATTTATTTTTTCAATCTTAAAAAGGGCCCCCGAAAATTAAATCCTGGAACCGCCCCTGTTGCGAACAAAGTTGATGGACTGGAGCATGGAAGGGTCCAAGAAAATACTAATATTATGGGACAATTGCCTACATCATCTCCGCTATCGGTCGGTACTTACTGACAAATTCCGTTGATTCCTGTTTCTTACCAATGATAATTTTGTGATCAGTGAGTGTGTCAAAAACAAAAATATCCTTTGCTTGTTACCATTACTATAGGTAGGTATAAAGTTACTATAGGTATAAAGTCACACAACAGGATACCTGCCGGAATGCCAGACCTTTTCTTGAATCATGGACTGCTGGAGGATTTAAAAAACTCAAACGTGAGTTCCCCATTTTAGGCTGCCAGTCCATTGACGCGGAGCGGAGAATCATAAAATCTCCTTGCGAGTCGTTTCTCCGCTCCACCACCTCGCTCCGCGGCAATGGACAGGCAGTCTTTGCGTTGCGCCTAGTAAAATTGTGATATCCACCTGAACTTAGATTTGAGCTGCTTATTCGCATACTCGTGCTGGCTGGAGACCTGCATCGAGTTGGGGATCTTGGAGGCCTTGGTGAAGTGCTGGGTGAACTCGCAGTCGGGCAGGCACTCCGGGCAGAACAGGGAGTCCTGGATCTCCGTCTCTAAGCCCTCAATGCTTTCAGCGCCTTCGGGGTATAGGTAGAGAAGCTTCTCTGGGAAAGCCAAGTGAAGTGATATAAGTATGTAGGAGATTTCTACAAGCAAATAGGCACATACCCTCAGACCAAATAAAAAAGTGAAGACGGAGCCTTCCGACAAAGCGGTGAGGCATGTAAAACTACGCCTTGGCTTTCCATATCGAACCCTGCCGCCCGATCTTGCGTTTAGGACATATGTGAGGATACGCTGTGAAGACTTTTCTACCTGGATCTTGAGAAAGGAAGGTCATAGCGAAAATGTGATAACTCGAGTGTGTAGCCGTTAGTTTGTCGGAATTTGTCACCAAGAATCAGATTTTGTCGATCTTGCGTTTAGGAGATATGTGAGGATGCGCTGTGGAGACCTTTTTACCTGGATCTCGAGAATGAAAGGTCGTTTTTCCCTTTGTAAACTTCGGAGATAAGGGGGGGAACTGTATTTTTTTTTACATTTTTCATCATAAGTCGAAAACTATGCGGCATAAAAACAAAGATTTTTTTTAAATGTGCAAATAGCGCTCTGTCTTAATAATATGATACCCCACATGCCCTAGTCTAGTGGGGGTTCTACGAGCTCAAAATCAATGGAATACCGCAAATCGATGTACAGTATAGCCGTTTGGTACACGTATACTTGAGGTGAAAACAAAATTTTGGACCCGCAGTTCTTAAAAATTCTTCCCTTAGGAGCGGAGCTATGGTGTCATCTTTTTTTTGTATGGGAAATTTTTTTTTTGTTCTAAAACCTATCGTGTATGGTATCGAATGAAAGAGCTTGCTGAGCCGGTTCTAAAAATATATCACATCGTTATATTTCAGCCACTTGTTTGAAATTAAACCAAAAAACATTTTCAAAACATACCAAGTTTGGGCTCCTACAGATACAATATGGTTGAATTATTTTTCATAAGATATACTTCAAATGATATGTAATATTCTCATATCTAATTTCAAGAAAGCAATTTTGAAAATATTGATATTCAGTTTTTTTTTTTAATTTTTCATGATTATATATAATGAAAAAAAATGTTTGTTCTAAAACCTATCGTGTGTGATATCGAATGATAGGGCTTTCTGAGCTGTTTCTAAAAATATATCACATTATTACATTTGAGCTCTTGTTTTAAATTAAACCAAAAATCAATTTCCCAAAATCCTGAATTTAGATATTTTCAAAATTACTTTCTTGTGATTTGATATGAGGATATTATGTAACTCTTAAGGTATATTTTACAAAAATAATTTAACCACATCGGATCTGAAGGAGCCCAAACTTGGTATGTTTTGAAAATGTTTTTGGGTTTAATTTAAGAGAAGTGGCTGAAATATAATGATGTGATATATTTTTAGAACCGGCTCAGCAAGCCCTTTCATTCGATACCATGCACGATAGGTTTTAGAAAAAAAATTTTTTTTTCCATACAAAAAAAAGATGACACCATAACTCCTCTCCTAAGGGAAGAATTTTTAAGAACTGCGGGTCCAAAATTTTGTTTTTACCTCAAGTATACGTGTACCAAACGATTTTGCTGTACATCGATTTGCGGTTTTTTTTGCGTACGAGTAGGACTAGTCGCTTCACTTCAAATTTTTAAAACTCCTTTTCAGTCCCTGTTGTAAAAAAAATCCTTTCTTATTAACCGACTTCATCAAAAGGAGGAGGTTATCAATTCGATTGTATACTTCTTTTTATTTTTTTTTATCGTTGTTCGCGCATATCTTCGTCATTTATGGACCGATTTTGATGATTTTTGTTCGATTGTATTCTTGTGAGATGGTCCCATAATTTTTTTTTCAAATCGGTTCAGTATTTTTCAAGTACCTAATTCTGAAAATAGTATGATTTTGCATTAACTACCTTGACGACTTTGTTATTTATGAACCGAATTAGATGAAGTTTTTTTTATTGGAAAAGGGATAATACCTTTAGCACAGAATATATAGGTAATGCCTTTAGTGTATTCTTTTTAACCGACGTCAAAAAAAATAAGGGTCTCATTTTGACCTGTATGTATGTATGTTTCTCCGCGATTATCTCACGTTTGGCTGAGCCGATTTTCTACCTAATAATATATCTACACTACCTAATACAGAAGGTACTTACACTAAAAATAAAAAAATAAAAAATTGTTTAAAAAACAAAAAACAGACTTCAAAAAACCTGCCTTTTAAAAGCAAGAAATAATATTCAATATAATACCCCACCCGACTTCAATAGAGGTTATTATAACAATGATAATGCGTATCTAATGATTTGAATATTATTTCTTGCTTTTTAGAGGCAGGTTTTTTGAAGTCGGTTTTTTTGTTTTTTAAACATTTTTTTACCATTTTGGTACGGAACCCTAAAAACACTTAACAAAAAAATATTTTTTCTTAGTAGGTAGGTGAGTCTTTATTTCGGGGTTTTACCCCTCCCAATTTGAACCCCCAAATCCCAAATGTGTTAGGTACTTTGTCTAGCAAACTCAAAATGACAAAATAGAGGAAGAATAGAAGCACTCATTGAGATACCCAGATTTGATGAAATATGAAGAAAAATATAAAATAACCCATCGAACTAAAGCAATAATTTTTACGGAGTAATTTCGAACGTGTCGCGTTCGCGTGTCGGTAATCGCTCCATGTTCAGTCGCGGAAACAATTTAGCACGTTTTTAGGGTTCCGTAGCCCAAATGCAAAAAACGGAACCCTTATTAGATTCGTCATGTCTGTCTGTCTGTCTGTCTGTCCGTCCGTATGTCACAGCCACTTCATTCCGAAAGTATTAAGATTACACAGTTAAAACTTGGTAGGTAGATGTATTCTGTTAACCGCTTAACGAATTTAACACAAAAATAAAAAAAATAAAAGATTAAGGGGGGGCTCCCCATATTTGGAACTGAAACTGAAAAAAAATTTTTTGTTCAAACCAATACGTGCCGGGTATCTATAGATAGGTCTTTAAAATGACATTGAGGTTCTTATGACGAATTTTATTCAAAGTCAACCGTTTGAAAGATAAACAATGCCAAAGTGGTAAAATGTGTCTCCCCCCCCCCTCTAACTTTTGAAATAAGAGAGTGAAAAATCTAAAAAAAATATATGCTGTAGATCTTAATAAACACTTTCAACGAAAGTTGGTTTGAACGAGATATAATAATTAGTTTTTGAGATATAGCACCTTTTCCAAAACCGCAAATATAACTTTGTCATTCATACCAACACTGTGTAAAACAATGTTATTTGTGCAGACGAAAAATAATAGTGGTATTAAATATCGTATGGTAGGTATAAGGTAACTACGGAACCCTACGGCGCGTGGCCCGACACGCATTTGCCCGGTTTTTAAGTATTCAAGGAGACCGCCTCAAATACCTGAAATTATGTAAGACATTTTAAGTGCATACCTAGTAGTTACTTAAAATGTGGCAGATTGTCGGAATTTCAGACATTCCCGTGTCTCCATCGTGACTTGTCAGGAGTTCACGAAGACCACACAAGTTATAATACTGATTGGTTTAATGGTTGCTATTTCACCATTTATTAGGCTCAAATTGTAGCTGACTAGATTTTTCAGAGGAGATTTTCTCAAAATTTTGATATCATTCTTCGTTTCCAAAATTTTGAGCGCCAAAATCAAAAAATCGGAAAAAAATAAGATTTTTTTCCACTATTTCGGCCATAATTTTTTACGTTTTTTATTTTTTCGAATAATTCTTTTTGCACCATGTAGCTCTTGTAAATACGCGTCTTTTGAGCCTTTTTTAATATCATATCTTCACAACCTTCTGTGATATAAGGGAATCGCACTATTTCGTGAAATCGGTGCCTATACTGGAGCGAACGAAAAGACATTTTCAATTATAAATTTTTAGATTTTTGCATTCACAATGCTATTCGAATCGCGTCTGAGTTGCTACGGGTGAGTCGATTTTTTCTAATATATTTTCATTATTTATTCAGACATTTTCAATGTCAAAAGTTAGCGAACTAAATTAACATGATGTTTCTGTCGCAATGTTAAATACGTCAGTCAGGTCAGATGGGATTTTGTTGTAGGAAGTGTAAATCTTTCAAAATCTACTTGGGTTATTTATAGGTCTCGGTTGTTTTAAATCGTGGTTTCATTATGTTTAAAAAAGGTACCTATTGCTCTTTTTGTTTTAAAAAACATTTACGGGAGCTATACCTACTTACCAGTGGCGAGGGGTGAATTTATGACGAAGGTAAGACGCTCTACAAAAATGATGAAAAATGTTATGATCTGCATAGTGATTCAGTGAGGTGGGATTTCCAAAGGTAAGCCGATGGGAATCGGCTTGTATGGACCCTTCGCCACTGCTACTTACCTAGAGTTAACACTCGACGTCAAAAAAATCTCACCCCTCTTCGAAAATAAGTTTAGACTTGACCACGTGCTATTGCTAGCTAACGTTTTATTGTGTCAATGTTGATATCTATTGAAAATACATTTAATGAGCTTTCAGTTAATAATTGTTTGATTTAATTCACATAACAGTTACCAATTGCTTGCACCAAGTATTCGTTGTATGGTCTGTGCTTGCACCCCATAAAAGGGAAATAAAAGGGGTCAATTCAGGAAATACGGATGAATTCGCTATCGAGACGATGGAGAAAACACACTTCAACAGTTCAATTAAAAAAAGGAATACCCCAAATGGATACTATTGCCCATGAACTTTTTTAAATATTATCTTTGCATGAAGTTACTCAAATATTGCAAAAAAATTAGGCAAATGTAATGTTGCTCGAAAACTGAATCTCAGTAATTGATTCCGTCGACGAGTATTCCAACAGTTTCTAGAGACTGTTGGCATAGTAGAATTGTTTCTACCTATGCTGTTGGCCAAGGAACATTTATTACTCACAGGGAGCTGTTGGCTATGTCCAAAGGGGAAGAAGTATTTAACAACACTTCCATTAAATTAGATAGGATTAAATTAATTTTGAAGATTTTTTTTAAAAGATGCGAATTTTCTGACGCCGAGTGTAGTAGAAAGGCAGTTCTGCTAGACATCAGACAGTACGGATCGTAGGTACTTCATATTTTTTACCGTAAAACTTCCTGGAATACCTCTGTACTTATTGAGACAGCTGAGCTCTTCGAAAGTGCACGTCTGAGTGACACTCCCGCTGGACAGGAAATACGGAGTGCATTTGCACAAAGACTGCACAGTTCTGATGCGGCAGTTGACAATGCACGCACTGAACGAGTACATTTTGCCGAACTGCTCCTTCTCATCGTGGAATAAGCATTTCCTCTAGAAAAAATGGAAACATTGCAAGCGATGCTCTTCTGGATTTCTACTGAAGAAAAATAATCGATTTGTTCCGGATTTGTCATGTTCTTGACTCCTGTCTCGTCGTATTCAAGATTCGCCCTATTCCAGATTCATCCGTATTTTGACAAATCAGGAAATCGGCGAATCTGTAATACGACGAGTCAGGAGTCAGGAACATGACGAATCCGGAACAAATCAAATAATCATATAACTTGGTACAGGGCCAGCGTCACAGTTTTAATACCTTTATACTGTGCCAGCGTTATCGACTAAAGTCGAGTGGTATGAAATGGAATAGATGTCAAAGAAATGATCAATGCGACCCGTATCTTCTTTTTTACAGTAAGGTCTTTTTTTACAGCATCAAAAAGAACGTGGCTATCTAACTTGATAGCTCCACGCGTTCTTTAGAAGAATAGTCTTGATTTAGTCAGGCAGCTGGGTCCCCTCTGGCCACGTGCTCCGACCGACTGCCTTTGTCCTACCGGTCGGACCACATGAACTTTTTTTCCTGTTGGTTCGATTGACTAATCGGACAGTTTTCACCCCGTGGTCCCACCAATCGGACGACGTGAACTTTTGATTTCCAGTTCCAAAGAAAAAGTATCAGGGTCACATAAATCTAGAGATGGTTAACTTTTATATAATTTTAATACACCGAAGTAAAAAGTATGGTACTTCGATAATATTTTTTTAAGATGAAACTACAGTCTTTCTTGGAAAGGAACCTTACCGTAGTGACGGGATACTTGCGGACCTCGCTGGTGGCCGTCTGCTTGACGGAGCGCAGCTCCAGGTACATGGTCTGGTTGGCCTCCAGGATGCGGTGGATCACGCGGCCGCCGCTCGGGTCCGCATAGTGCGTCGGGTCGAACAGAAATATCTACAAGTTGAGATAATCTACCGAAATGGAAGTTTGAGCTGCCGGTGTAGTATAGATTAAGCTCAATTTGTTATAAACCAGTTTTATGAAGAATAGCTAATTTATACTTGCCATTATTTTCGATAAATAGTGTTTAGACCGCGTATAGTGTTTAGACCGATTTTTAATTTTCTATAGAAACATAAATTTTCAATAAGGTATCTTTTTACTAAATAAGACATTTAAAAAATAGTCCTTACTAACTTTTTAGACTAATGTAAGTATTCTACTTATGTGTATGAAGTTTCATTAAAATCGGTTCATTCTAATCAAAAAATAAGGAATTCATACATTCCCGTCGATCTCGAGTATACCCTTGCTTTCACGTTGTATTTATTGTCATCATCGTTATCATATCAGCCTCACGACACCCACTGCTGGGTATGGGCCTCCCCAAGGATCTCCACGACGATCGGGCCTGCGCTGCCCGCATCCAACGGCTTCCCGCGACCTTCACCAGATCGTCGTTCTATCTTGTCGGGGGCCTATCCACGAAGCGTCGTCCGATGCGCGGTCGCCATTCCAGAACCTTTCCGCCCCAACGGCCATGGACACCTAGTTCGCTGACACATAGCGAGTGCGAGACTCTCTCTATTGCAAGCTGGGTGACCTTGAGCCTCCTTTTAATAACATAAGGAGGCTCAAGGTATTTATTGTAATTATTGTAAATTATAATATGTTCACCCACGTCAAATCCAACCATGTGGCTCAGTGGGTAGCTGTAGTCGTCGAGCATCGGGTCCAGTATGAGGTTGAGACCGGACAGTTCACCAGCAGACGTTTGCCGCTTCGCATCCGCTATAGTTTTGTTAGGCCTGGCAGATGAAAAATTGAAACCAATCTAAATGTTTACCATAGCTCTAACTTTAAGTAATATATGCCCAGACTCGGTGGTACGTATATTGTCTACAGAGTTTTTCCTCCATAGGCAGCCATTACATGGTCATGCAAGCGTCAGTCAAATTCCATCAGTCATTAATTACGTTTGACTGATCAGTCAGATGGAAAGAACAAATCACATCATGCAACCATCAGTCACTACATTACACGGTAGGTTAATCGTCAGTCACAGCCCGTGACTGTGGTTAAACTGACAGCAAAACCTACCGTGTAATGGCTGCCATACAGGCGGATGATAAATTAAACTATTAGTACGGTTTGGCTACAAGGAATTAAGTTTCCTCGTGGCCAAATTAGTTTGGCATTTTATGTGTAGTTTGGCTACAAGGAAATGGCCCTTTTATCGGCACACAAAAAATTCATTGATCATTAAAGAAGACTATTCAGCTTTATCCGCTCTCCTTGTCAATGCGTACTTCCCTGCCAGTACACAAGGGGCCGTTGGTTGGTACAGTGCGAAGCATATATCTTGAAATCGGGTGGGGATTGCGCGGAACGCGTATTTTGGACATGCGTTGCGGTAAGGGGCGCGGGCGGTGGGAGAGGGGCGCGCGCTATTGGTCGCTCACAACAGCGCATGCGCGAACTTATCCCTACCATCCCTACTCCGTCGATAAAATTTCAAGATACGTGCCTCGCACTGTACGCACAGACGTAGGTGTCAAAGGTTTCTGTGTCCGTGCAGCTACACGCACCCGTAACGTTATCCGCAACCGACAATGCAACGCGCGAATTTCTAATGCATGGCGTGTTATGCCGTGAGTTGTGAAGTAAATTAGCCGCTAGCTGTGCGGTGAGCGAACACGCAATGAAGGAAGAGAGAATTCATCCGTCGCATAATATATCGTATCACATCGTCCGTAATTTCATAACGTTAAAAATTTATAAACGCTCACATGGTGGTAATGGGTACCTACGTGTGATGTTTGGAGTGGTTGGTGGATTATAGCTTCATACCTGCCAGCCGACTCGTAGTCGAGTATAAAGTTGAAGGCGCAGCAGTGACCCCGGACGGTGCGGCGCACGGCGAACAAACTGGAGCAGTTTGAGAACAGCCCGCCCCAAACGCACCGTATCAGCATCTCGTCACAGCTGGGGGCCAACTGGATGAGGTGCAGTTTACTCATATAGTAAATGAACAAGCTGGAGCAGTTTGAGAACAGCCCGCCCCAAACGCACTGTATCAGCATCTCGTCACAGCTGGGGGCCAACTGGATGAGGTGCAGTTTACTCATATAGTAAATGAACAAGCTGGAGCAGTTTGAGAACAGCCCGCCCCAAACGCACTGTATCAGCATCTCGTCACAGCTGGGGGCCAACTGGATGAGGTGCAGTTTACTCATATAGTAAATGAACAAGCTGGAGCAGTTTGAGAACAGCCCGCCCCAAACGCACTGTATCAGCATATCGTCACAGCTGGGGGCCAACTGGATGAGGTGCAGTTTACTCATATAGTAAATGAACAAGCTGCGCCCGCGGCATGGGTTCGTATATCATATCGACCTCGATATGACTAAAATATGTATTAAACGGCGTCGAAACATAATTGACAGGACGATAAAGTTCGTCCTTCGATAAAGAATTTGATCTCGTCGACAGAAATCATTCATTCAGTGTGTTTTAAATTCGTTCTTTTGGCGTTGATAAGTTTTAGAAAAGGATCGCACTACACGCGCGCATACTGTACTGCGCGCATGTCGCGCTCTTTTGTCGACCACCTTTGAGTAGTAGACTATTAGTCGACTTCAACCTGTCAAAATGCGCTAATTAAACTGTGCAAGATGGCGGCTCATTGTGATCATTTGGTGATCATGCAAGCAGTGCGCGATAATTAGTCGCACTTGACATTTCATTGTGACATAGATAATATAATTTATCGAATGATCCATTCACTGTGTCATAATTTTGTCAGGTTTCATAATATGATAAAAACTTGATAAACTGTTTATCGATTGTGCCATGCAACGGGCGCTGGAGCAGTTTGAGAACAGCCCGCCCCAAACGCACTGTATCAGCATCTCGTCACAGCTGGGGGCCAACTGGATGAGGTGCATTTTACTTTACTTTTACCAATTTAGTAAATTTTAATTTGGGCAGTAACAGATCGTCATAAAGAGTCGATGTATAGAAATATGGATTTCTTTATCGTAATAGTATGCATGTGGCAGCAGACCGTCAGGAGTGGAGAAGCAGAGAGAAGGTCTACTAGGGCTGCACTAATAGAGATGTAGCGGCATCTACCGTACCACCGCACATACCTACACATGGTTGCAACGAGACTCATCACCATGTGACTAGATGGCGCTAGTGTCGTATAAACACAAAGATTAGTAAGGAACAGCAACTCGTAGTATGAAGAACATATGGAGTAACCTACATCTCGCTAACGAAGTTTTCTCAGCGAAGCAGCCTAAATACTACTGCCAACCATCATTGGTTGGACCGAGTCCCCGGGCAAATACTACCCAGCCCGGAGGAAGATCTTCCACTTTGGCCTTCCTATCAGTGGCTACCTCTCCATACTACCATACTTCCTTCCTACAGAGATAGAGATGATTACTACCTATTTACCATTTTCATAAGATCCGTAACGTTATCGGCATTTTTGCCAACCGCGTCTAACAAAGGGTGTTTCCTGAGGTCCTCTATCCACGAGTAGTCCAGCAGGCGCCCCAACTGTCGGCCGAACCTCAACACTTCCTCAAACGACTGATTGTATTGGGCCAATGAGGAAAAACTGGAAATAAAAAACATATTAGATTGAACCGTGTATGTGTCAGCTTCTCTTCCCTTCGGTGACATAATAGGCAACAAGGGACGTCAGTAAGGGATTTGAGGAGCTCGGTGGCGAATTGGTATAGTGCCTGGCCCAGCGATTGCGGAAGTTAAGCAACTTTCGCAAGGGTCGTTCATGGGATGGGTGACCAAAAATGTATTATCTTGAGCTCCTCCGTGCTTCGGAAGGCACGTTAAGCCGTTCTCGTCTCGGCTGCATTTGCAGTCGTTAACACCCACCAATCCGCATTGGGCCCGCGTGGTAATGGGCCCATCCTCCTTATCCCCCCATAAGAAAGGCGTGTGCCCCAGCAATGGGGACATTAAAATGGCTGATGGTCAAGGAACGTCATTGACGACAGACGATAGGAGACGGGTAGCAGTAGCAGTATCTGTCTTCTAAAAACTTGGGCCCACTACAGCTGCGATCGTTTAAGTATGTCTATACAGGGTTATTTGTAAAACACCAACAACCTCGCAGGAGTAGATTACCAATATCATAAACAACAACATTTGTTCTACGACTTTTAACATAACTCAATAAATTCACTAAAAATGAATTTTCAAGTATTTATTGTACTGTTCGACACTTTTTACGTCTATGGATGGCGGAGGGGTGGGCGGCGCGGCGGGCGGGCGGATCGCGCGCACCAGATCGATGCTCCGCGCGCCGTGCGTAGAATTATGAACATACGAATGGTAAATTAAAATGATATATTTTTTTGTATGAAAGTAAAATCTAACGAATTATCAAAAGTCGTAAAACAAATGTTGTTGTTTATGATGTTGGTATTCTACTTCTGCGAGGTTGTTGGTGTTTTACAAATAACCCTGTAAGAATATCCCTTAAGGCAGGGATACATAGACTTATTAAGACTAGGGGCCACTCGGGAAAATTATGAACTGATGGCGGGCCGCCAGAAGTATAGGTAATTAAAGACAATAAAGAATTGATAATAATGTATTAACATTGAAAAAGAATTTATTAATTTATACAATCTTTTTTATATTTGGCTCAAATTTACTTGTAGCAACACGTAAAACTGCTTCCAAACTTTCATTTGCAAGGCGGTTTCGATTTTTTGTTCTATTATTATTTAGTATTGAAAAGGTTTGTTCACATATATAGGTAGAACCAAATAAGCTGGCACATTTCAGAGCGTTTATGCGCAACTCTTTGTACGTATTTTTATCAATGCAGCGGTTAAAGTTCAGCAAGTCTCCTTCGTTGAATTTGTTGCGTAAATCTTGGTCGTTTTGAATGTCGATAATTTCTAACTGCATTGACTCTGGTGCATTTTCAACTGAAATCGTGAAAGGATTGCTGAATATGTCCAACAGAGGTTTTACTTTTTTAAACTCCGAAAATCTGTCTTGAAAAGATTGAATCAAAATATCCAGCTTTTCTACATAAGTGAAATTAATCGCAGTTTTGTTGAATTTTGTTTCAGCCATTTTCTTATAATTCGGAAAATAATTGTAATTTCGAGAATTCAATTGCGATTTGAAAAGTGTCATACTGGAATAGAATTCAATATTTTTCGAATGTACGAGAGTATTATTTTTGCTGTCGGCGGGCCACCAGTATTCGACCCGCGGGCCGCATGCGGCCCGCGGGCCGCGGTCTGTGCATCTCTGCCTTAAGGGATATATGGATAGAGTCCATCTTCTACTTTTAACCAGACAGTCTCCTTAGTTAGAATCTAGAATCGGGCTAGAATCTAGCCCATCAGGTTGTTCTGGAAGTGTTTCACACACGGAAAAACATTAATCGGTAGATAAAGGTAAATATATTAATGATTTATCCAACTTTAAAGGACTTTATCGATGCCGCCTTTGAGAAAAAATCGTCAAGTCACAATATTTTTCCACATTTGCTCACAAGATTTTGGAACTTGTCTTACATTTCACTAGAGAATTTCTCCAAAGCTTTTTTGCTGATTCTGTTAATATTGCAGATTGCTACAGCAGGGAAGTCAATCTGCGTGATGGGGTAGGAGGAGGACTCCATGGTGACGATCAGCGGCCTGGTGAGAGTGTCGAACCAGGTGTGGAACAGGAAGTAGCAGGTGGTGCCTACCACCATGGAAAAGAGCGCTGTCCAGATTAACCTGCATTTTAAAAGGGCTTTATTGGAGCAATGTTTATTATGTGTGGGTAAGTAAGACTGTAGGGCTGTAGGTCTACCATGAGTTGATGCAAACTGTTTTCGCTATTAAAAACTATCGGATATTACCTACTGCTCACAGTCACAGTCAATGCGAGTGAAAGAGAGAAAAAGATATTTTATGTTAGCGAAAACAGTTTGCATCAACGATCGTCGTGTCTTTCGTGTCCCGTACTATATACCATGAGGTATATTCGTCCAAGGGTATGTATTACGTTACGGGATACGAAAAATGACCACAAATGGCGCCCATCTTTGCATCATAACTCATTACATAAATATTTTTCTTCATAAGTTATGACGCGAAGATGGGCGCCATTTGTGGTCATCTTTCGTGTCCCGCTCTATACCTAGGGTCATTTTCAAGAAATGGGACATCCTCTTTTTATCGTTCGTAAAACAGCTAGCAGATGTCATGTCATACAAGATGATGAGACATACTAATGGTTTTCAGCTTGTGCGGTATTTCAGTTTAAAGTTTCCGCCCGCGACTTCGTCCGCGTGGACATTCGGAAAATTCCTAGGGAACCTTTGATCGTGATAAAAAGTAGGTACCTATGCTAAGTTTTATTCCAGGCTATAAACCAGGGGCCCTATTTTTGAATCGCTCGGCTGGTGTCGAGCGCTCGTTTCTACTGATTTTCGTTCGACATTTGATGCACTCTCAATTCTCATACCTACATTTGAGTTGATTTGTCGAACGAAAATCAGTAGAAACGAGCGCTCGACGCCAGCCGAGCGATTCAAAAATTGGCCACTGGTGCCAAAACCAAATCCGTTTTTGCGTGATCGAGT
This sequence comes from Agriphila tristella, assembly GCA_928269145.1. Classification (NCBI taxonomy): domain Eukaryota; kingdom Metazoa; phylum Arthropoda; class Insecta; order Lepidoptera; family Crambidae; genus Agriphila; species Agriphila tristella. The sequence goes on along the minus strand of OV743443.1, from coordinate 22,505,351 downwards.
AACAAACATTCAAACATCTAAACGTCCAAACTGCCACATTTATTAGTAGGATTTATAAATAATGCCAGCCAGCTCATGCCTGATGGATGATGTTTATTACGAATTCTTTTTTCGTGATCAACTTTTTACGTTATAAAAGTAAAAGTGGTCGTCGTGACTATCGCAAAAAGAGGCCGGCTGCGTAGACCCAAAAATACCTGTACGGGATCCCGATGTTGTCTTGGAAAATCTCTTTGACCCCAGCTATGGAACTATGGGTTACGTATTCCTTCAGTGTGTCATAGACACTCTTGCGCAGTATCATTTCCATGTTTAGTCTGTTCATTTGTCTTTTTCTGTACGTCTGCCACCATTTTTCTTCAACGGGTTTCATTCTGAAAACTGTTACCAGTGTCTAGTCTTTCTAACCAAAGCCAGTTAACAGCAGAACAATAACAATTCGTAGGTATTAATATCTACGGTTCACAACGGTTTAGAAAACTACCTTACCTATTAACACCAAATAGGTACCTAATTACCACTCGATACTAAACTGACGAGTGTTTGTTTTGACATTGTATGTTCAACTGCGTGTTATGAATGTTTCTCGGACATAAATATTTTAGTACTTTCGTGTTGACCACTATTCGTTTTAAACTCATGCTACAATACTGAATTATTAATAATAATAACTGAAATTATGTTATTGTAAAATCCATTGCTAATTATTGTCAATTTAATTTAGGCGAGCGTTAAAGAAACTTAACACTTTTTGATGTAATGCCAAAGGTCGCTAATACATGTCTTTACAAATGACGTGTTGAACTAGAAACACGATTCAATTAGGTATTTTGGCTTGATACATTTTAATTTCGAAAATACCTCTTAAAAATTATTAAGTTTAAAATATTTAGAAACAACATTAGGCCATCCACAAATTACGTCACAAGTGTGACTAAATTTTGTGACATCAAATTAAAAATAATTTAAATAAATCAAATTTCGGAACTGCTGTTTTAATTCAATAATTATTTCTAGATGTAAAATATGTGACGTCACACTAGGAAGGGGGGTCTCTCACAAATGTGGCCAGCTGTGACAAGGACGGGGGAGGGGGTCAAAAATCATAAAATTCGTGTGACCTATTTATGGATGGCCCCTTAGGTATGTATTCAAGTAGAGATTGCTTTAAGTCATTCGTACCTAAATATTCACAATCGTGTACCTACCTACCTAAAAACATTTCTCTTCAATCACTAAGTAGGTATAGTTATTTACTATACGTGCCGGACTACAGCTGGGCCACAAAAAAAAAGTTGGAAATCTGACTTTTTGACTATGCCATGATGAAGGCGATAATTTGTCGGAATTTGTCGCCAAAAACCAGAATTTGTCGGTCTTGCGTTTAGGAGATACGTGTGGCTCAGCTGTAGAGACGTCTCTACAGCTGGGCCACACAGATGTATGTGTCAAACTATCGTCTTCATCATGGCATAGTCAAAAAGTCAGATTTCCAACTTTTCAGCATCCAGCCCATTTTGGTCTCCCGCAGGAAATAAAACAAGGAAGAACGATCACCAAAATCGTTTATTGACAAGAAATAGTTTATTTAAACATCACTTTGCTGTACATTAGGTACCTACCTATACCTTCCGCAGAATTTCACAAAATGGCGAACTTTATGAAACATCATTACTTACAATAAGTAATTACTACTTAACTACAATTAAATCCCTCATTTGGCTAATAGCCAACGAATTTAAAATAGGAACAGAGAGGGTTTTAAATCGTGCCATACTTCCCAGCGACGCCACCATGGTGTAGAGATTTCTAAATACTCTCGAATGAAAGACCATAAAATATACTTAATTGTACCTTAACTCAGAAAATTGTACCTCTGATAGTTTCAGAGAAAAAGCGCTTGATTGTGGCGTCGCCAGGAAGTAGGAACTGAAACTATCAGAGGTACAATTTTTGGAGTTAAGGTACAATTAAGTACATTTTATGGTCTTTCATTCGAGGGTATTTAGAAATCTCTACACCACGGTGGCGTCGCTGGGAAGTATGACACCTTTAAGTCGGCTGCAAATAAAGGTTTTCTGTACACGTCGTAGCACGAACATCTATCGAGAAAAAAAACGCGCGTAAAATAAAAGTACTAGGTAAATAGAGTAATTTTATTATCGATGAAAATTTTTATTCCGCTATTCGGCGTTAGGTGGCGCTGTACAAATTTCCCATACAAAATTACTCTATCGAAATTTTTCTACGGGCATTATTTTTTTCGATAGCTGTTCGTAAAAAAGAATCAGATTTTTTATTCAATGTTGCTAGCAAGCAAATTACCTTTTGCCCGCTAAAATATATTCTTCCGATAAATCAATAAGTTCTTATCTAAATACAAAGTAATACCCTTATTCAGCGGATAGATGTCGCTGTCCCATCAAATACCCATGTTACCTTCAAAACACATCTTCTACTTAATGACTAAGACTTAAATATTTTATTTAAAATTATTTTTGTTAGATTACTACTGCTAAAATGGACTTTTTCGTGTGCTGTTACTGTTAGGTACAAAAAGACTGGCCAGAAAAATAAAATTACCTAAATTTTAATCCGCTAGATGGCGGTTTCCTTGATTTCTGGCCAGAGAATAAAAGTGAGATGGAATAGTAATGATTTATTTTAAGTCTAGGAAGATTTGAACATAAGCACCACAATAGTCATAGAAAATACTTAAATTACTTCTAAAACTATCCTGTTTGATTTTTTTTCCATTCATTAATGCCTGTAGCACACCTCCGCCGCGAAATACCTCAGTAGGTTCAGCCATGAATTCGACAAGCGAAACAAATGCGAACAGCCTGTTCTAATGAAGTTCTAATGAACAAACAGGCTGTTCGGGTGGATTGCGCGTGAATTTATGCATCGATTCCACTCGATCGACTCCGACTGTAGACACACGCGAAAGTTATGACGCGAAACCGCTATTACGTGTATGATCCTCATTAGGGAATGCAATCTCGATCTCGTGAGATCTTGTTCTCGCGAGATCTCGGCCATATTTAAAAATCGGACGAGATCTCGCGAGACAAACGAGATTGCACAGGAGCATAAATACATGTGATTCCTAGGAAGAAAGAAGTATTTTATAACAAGAAGACCTTGAAAAAGAGCCAAAAGAGAGCAATCACATTCTGCTAGAGTCATTGATTAAAAAATAAATGAATCTTTATGAAGCCGGGGTCCAAGGGAGAAATCTTACAGTTTGCAGACAATTTATTTGCGCTCTCTACCAGTGTAGGAGCTGAAAGCATTCTCTGCAGCTGCTTATAAGAGCTGCAAAATTATAAGCCGTCTGTCAGAAGATTATTTAAATACTTTATGCTTTTTGCGAAGTTTTTCCAAAATTTTCACAATTAGAGTTTATTACTAATTAATATAAACTGACTAATGAAGTTTAAATTAATGAAAACTGTTAGAAATAAATAATCATTAAATATTACATCAAACTTGTTATTTTCCTATCAACAATCAATCATTGTGACACTTTGTAAAAATAAAGAAAAACATTTTCACCAATCACGCGAGATCTCATAAATGGCGAGATCTCGCGAGATTGATCTTTCCTATCTCGCGAGATCTCGGCTTCGCCAAAATCTGGTGAGATTGCATTTCCTAATTCTCATCTATCGTTGTCGATAGAAGACATCCTCATAGCGGAACTACCGCGGTGCCGGTACGGTATCGCGGAGAAGTGCTGTGTTAGTCAATGTTGCCAATTTTGAAGAGCAGCTTTCGCCCTTTTAGGTTATTTTAAGTAACTTGACAATATGATTTTATGACTTCTTGCTTCATCCTGTATTTTAACAATGAAATTAAAATGGTAGTCATCCAATGGAATATTTATATACACATTTCATTATTGTTTCTACAGTCAGTGGCACGAATCATGAAATCGGGTGGGGATTGCGTGAAACGCGTATTTTGGGTATGCGTTGCGGTGAGAGGCGCGGGCGGCGGGAGAGGGGCGCGCGCTATTGGTCGCTCACAAGAGCACATGCGCGAACTTATCCCCACTCCGTCGAAAAATTGTCATGATTCGTGCCACTGACTGTACTTTGTATGATAATGTTGGTTTTCAGAAATTGCTAAAGTTTACTTAATAATAGCAAATATAATAATGATAATATCATAATTTATCACAATACACTGTGATGCCTCGTTTCGTTGGGCGGACAGAGATATTCAAACTTTACAACTACCTACCTACTCTATTTAAAAGTTAAAGATCATAAATAAGTAATGACGTCATAATCTATCACTAGGACTTAAAAGATCTTAAATTATTAGGACCATTCACAATTTACAATTAAAACTAATTACTTACTTAATTAAAAGTGATAATTCAAATTCAGTTCTTATTACGCCACAAAATAATATTACAGTATTTTTGAAATAACACAAAAAAGCTATTTTACATGTGCGAATTTACTTTTCCATAAAATGTGGTTTTGACTTTTAAAATATTTAAGAAATTTTAATACTTACTTATCTACTTGTGATGCTTAGATTATTGATTTGTGATGTTGAGATTCATTTATTAACAAAAGAAAAATGAAGAAAATTAAATACACAACCAAGCCTTTCGACGCATAGTGCTAGAAACGCAAATTACCGTACACGCTAACGACCATGTTTCAAATTCGCAACTAACCAGAAGTGCACATGACCCGATACGCAAACGACCTGAAATGAATTCGCAATTGACCAGATACGCAAACGACCAGTACCTTGATTACGTAAAGCTGTTGCTAACAATTCTCGATTGAAATCGATTGAAAGCGCGGTTGCATTGCTGCTTTAGTTAAGATAGTTGTCACATTGGTTCTTACTAAAGCAGCGATGTAACTGCGATTTCTGTCAGAGTTGATTGCAACAAAGTTACGTAATTACCCCCCTGAAATGAATTCGCAATTGACCAGGCACGCAAACGCCCTGAAATCGGTCTTAAAATACAATTTGAAGTGCAGTAATGACTAAGACAGCTAGAACAATTGTAATTTTAGACTTTTTTTTGTATTTAGTATATATGTTACCGGCCAACTAGTTTAGCCTAGGCCAAACTAGTTGATCCTGATATAAATACGCACATTCCAGGATAAACTAGTACGGCCTAGTCTAAACTCATTTAGCCTTGTCGAAAGTAATGAAATAGAATAATTGATGTATAATTATTGTTTCTTAAGGCCATGGTTTGTAATTAGATACTGGTCGTTTGCGGAAAAAATCTGGTCATTTGCATATCTGGTAGTTTGCTGTTAAAAACATGGTCGTTAGCGTGTACGATAATTTGCGTTTCTGGCTCTATGCGTCGAAAGGCAACCGAGTGGGATAAAAAAATCTTGTAAATAAATAAACAATCTTCAGTTTCTTGAAACCTAGGAATTATCCTAGTATATAATATGGCTACCCATTAGGGTAGCCATATTATTATACTATTTAATTAATAATTGTATTAAAAATCAAAATCACATTCTTATTTTTAAAATTACGCATGAAACAAGTTCTCCTGTAATAATTAACAAATTAATGCATAATATAGTGATTTATACAGAATATTTACATTACATAATATATTATGTAGGTACTGGAAATTACATTAATGACGTAGTAATCAATTGCAATAATATTTACTGGAGATAGTAACATTACCTACTATCTTATATTATAGTATATAATATCAAATATTAATTTAATCGGACAATGTTCATGTATTTAATAGCCTAATTTTATAATATTAACTCAGTGAGTTAATGCCGAAAATACACGGTAAAAATACTTCCATTGTTCAACAGATTTTTCGCCTCTCCAGCACGAAAAGGGTTTTTTCATCTTAATATATAAAATCGTAAACTGAATGACTGACTGACTGACTGACTGACTGATCTATCAACGCACAGCCCAAACCGCTGGACCTAGAGACTTGAAATTTTGCACACAGATACTTTATACAGTGTAGGCATCCACTAAGGAAGGATTTTTGAAAATTCCATCACTAAGGGGATGAAATAAGGGATGAAAGTTTGTATGAAAGTCCCTCAGTTTTGAAGCTAGAATCTTCAAATTTTGTGTTTATGCTGACGATTGAAAATTAATAAATACGGGTCTCAGCGTTTTTCAAAATTCTACCCCCGAAGGGGTCAAAAGGGGGATGAAGTTGTGTATTGAAGAAAATCCTTCATTTTCGAAGTAAAAATCGCTAAATTTATAATTTAGGCTTATGGATAGAAATCTTAAGCAACGTAGGTATATTGTTTTTGTTAGGATTTCAACTCCAAAGGGAATGAAATGGGGGTGAAAAGGGTTAAAAAAAACCTAAAAATAGATATAGATGTCATTATCGGGGTTTTGTGGGATGACGATTGCAAAAATGACATTTATTTTGAAGTCCAACCACGGTGGTCATGATTTAACCCCTAAAGGGGTGAAAATGGGGTCCAAATTTTGTATGGAAAAAATAATATAAAATAGACATTAAAACTTTAAACTTCGTAGGAGCACATCTAAAAATAAATAGGCAAATATATATTTTGTTATTTTGAAAATCAACCCCTTAGGGGGTAAATGGGGTGAGTAAACATAAAAATCGATATAGATGTCGTCATTGGGGTTTTCTGGGATGACGATTGCAAAAATGATATTTATTTTTAAGTCCAACACGGTGGACATGACACATATGGACCTGGACCTGGACATGCACATCCAGGGAACGGGAACGGGAACCGGCACGGGCACGGGAACGGGAACGGGAACGGAACGGAACGGACCGGAACGGAACGGAACGGACCGGACCGGAACGGAACGGAATGGGAACGAGAACGGGAAGGAGACGGTAACGGGAACTAGAACGGGACGGGAACGGGAACGGAAGGGGTACGGGACGAGTACGGGACGGGATCGGACGGGAACGGAACGGGAACGGAACGAAACGGGAATGAAACAGGAACGGAACGGGAACGAAACTGGAACGAAACTGAAATGAAACGGGAACGGAACGGGAATAGAACAGAATGGGAACGGGAACGGGAACAAGAACCGGACGGGAACGGAACGGGAACAAGAACGGGAATATAAGGCGTACGGGACGGTTAGGGGACGTTTACAGGACGGGAACGCAGCGGGAATGGAACGGGAATGGGAACGGGAACGAAACGTGAACGGAACGGGAACGAAACGGGAACGGAACGGGAATATAACGGGAAGGGAACGGGAACGAGAACAAGAGGGGAACGGGACAGGAACGGGATGGGAACGGGAACGGAAACGGAAGGGGTACGGGACGGTTACGGGACGTTTACGGGACGGGAACGCAAACGGGACGGGAACGGGGAACGGGAACTGGAAGCCTTGTGCGAGGCCCGCCACACGCGGCAAATGTCTTGCCTCGCGAGGCAGCGCGCTTGATGGGGACTCCCCTAATCGCGTAAAAATGGCTGGCCGGATCCTGGTTGAAGGTTCCTTATAAGGATTTCGTCTAATATCCACGCGGACGAAGTCGCGGGCAGAAGCTAGTTTCTTATATTCGGAAAGTGATGTATATTTAAACTGAGTACTTAGCGGGTCAAAAACTTTTCGTTCCACCCTAGGGTGTAAAAGTAATTTAAAAATAGAACTCAATTTGGTTACATAGTCAACCATAGAGTTACCTCGGAGTTTTTGGCGCCATTTTGTCTAGTAATGTTTGGTGTCTATTTTAATTATTTGAAAATTGATTCATAGTGGATATTGTGTCTTAAAATTGGTGCAGTTTTGTGGTACAAGTGTTGCCAAATGCTCCAAGCAGCATTAGAATGCAATGCACCCGCATTCTAATGTAAACTTAAGCTGAAACAATACCTACCACTGAACTATTAAACACTTGACACTGGCAAAAATTACTTCCAAGAGGAAAGTAGATTGCCAAAATAAAAATAGAAGAAGAGTTACCTCATCGGCAATGAAAAAGTTTACAATAATTATTAAAAACAAATACTATTTCGCTGTTAAGTAGGTGAAAAATGTTGGTTTCACACGAGAGCAAATTTTTTGTCTCGTGCTTTAAAATTACGAACCAGCGAAGTAGGTAGTCTCTAGTTCTCTACTGAGCAGACAATCAGTACTCGCAGCAAAAATAACTTTGCTCTCTCGTTGAACAAGTAACTATATCATAGGTACATTTCTGCGCCTCAGTTTGGTTGAACCAGGTATTTTCGGCATAAAAAAGGTTTAATAAGCCTCGATTAACTTTCATTAACGGAAAGAGGCGGTTATAGTAAGGACGAATTTAGTTTTTTTGAACAATCAATGGACGAAAATTTTCATGAGACAGATAAAACGCCGGAAGTTTTTGGAAAAAAGTTCCGTAAAACTACGAATCATAAAAATGATATTTTAAATATAAGAATGACATTTCCTGCCCTATAAATACATCTGGAAGAGAATAAATATTAACTGCTCATTTCAGAGCAAAAATAATTTTATTTATGGTTTTATAAACCATACATGAAAATAAGTATCTGACTAGTAAATGTATAGTTTTAACAATATCCAAAAATGTTATAAGTATAGTACCTACTGCTTAAACTTAAAAGAAAAAAGGGCCCACTATAATTATTTTCCATACAAAAGAGAATTTAATTAAGAAAAGAAAGTTCTGAATGGTACATTTATTTTTCTGATAAATTCTGTCTGATTTTATTTGAATTTGATATTGTTCGAAAACTGTAATAGTCAACTTACAGACTTTGCTGTCGAATTTACTGTATAATTGTAAAATTTCGCGTATTTTTGTATGAAACTCCAATTTCTTTTTAGTCTACGAGAAAATAATACAGTAATTTCGACGTACGAGTACCTAAAGTCGGCAAGCTGACTATACTAATTTAACAGACATCATCTTTTTAACTTAGGTGTCACGGACAGTCCCCTATGCAGAGGATGAATGGAGGAAGACGAAACAGCCGCCCACGTTCTGCTGGAATTTATAGGGGTGGCCCCCTACCGGGCGAGATACCTCGGCTCGCCGGGCAGCGTCCAGGAGTGAGCTGGGCTGGCTGGAGTGATCCGGCCACACATCCTCTGACGCAAAATAGGCGCAATAGACGTCGAGATGCGGAAACCGCCTGCATTGATAAGAAGATAAATATCAAATGAAAATAAAATCCGATTGAATTTATCAGAAAAATAATTTTGAGAGCTTAGCTATTGGAAAATCATAATGGTGGCCCCTAGTTTCTTTTGAGCTTAATTTTATGACATCTTGACGAAACTTTTTTCATAGATAAAAAATTTCCATGTATTTTTATTTTTCTAATAAATAGGATGGAATCTAGGCCGAATTTTAAGTAAAATATTTCGCTTTGTGATTATTTAATAAGTGAAATGTTTAAAAAAGAGTACTTACGGCTGAAAATGGATGGATTTTGTTTGTGATCTAAGTTATCCGATTTCTTTGTAGATTTATCTTTAAATTATTTTTTGTAAACAATTAATAAAATCCTTAAATAATTTACTTTAAGTATTTTGTGTTGTATTTTTTTTTATTAGCTCATCTTCGTCTTCAACTTTTATAGGACGCTATTTTGTTATTAAATGAAACTCGATTACAATGAAATTCTAATTTTACAGTTCCGTGGCGTGTTTATTACTGCATTTGAAGGTTAGTATTGAGGTTAAATTGGCTTTTCATTTTATGGGACCTAGGCAAGACTACCTTATTGCAAAAAGCGGTTTAAATAATGCGCGTGATTTTATATTTTGACAGATATCTTATACGAGTCGTCTGCAACGCATCAACGCTCGTGCCACGGTGCATTCTGCGCGGTTGCAGATTTTAACGTTATACTTACGAAACGTTTTTGTGTAGAACAGACACATATTTGTTTTGTATATACACACGGCGTCAGAAAAATCGCACCTTTAAAAAAATCTTCAAAGTTAATTAAATCCTATCTAATTAAATGGTAAGTGTTATTATATATTTCTTCCCCTCCGGACATAGCCAACAGTCACTAGAAACCGTTGGAATACTCGTCAAACGGAATCAGTTACAGCTTCTGAGCAACATTACATTGCCTCATTTTTTTGCAATATTCGAGCAACTCCATGGGAAATAGTATCCATCTTGGATATTCCTTTTTTTAATTGAACTGTTGAAGTGTGTTTTCTCTATCATCTCGTTAGCGAATTTACCCGCATTTCCTGAATCGACCCCTTTAATTTCCCTTTTATGGTGGCGCAAGCAATAACTCTTTAAGCGTTTAATTTTGGTAACTGTTACGTTACATAAATCAACAATTATTAATAGAAAGCTCATTAAATGTACTTTTAATAGATATCAACATTTACCAATAAAACGTTAGCTAGCAATAGCAGGTGGCCGAGTCTAAACTTAAATATTTTCGAAGAGGTGCGATTTTTCTGACGTCGAGTGACACACTAACGAAGGATCTACGCGCGTGATCTTTCAACCAAAATCTGCATAACGGAGTTTGAAACGTAGCATTGTTAACCACCTAGGCTATTCACCCATCCAAAGAAAAGCCTTTTAAAAAGCAGCTTAACTTTTACGATCGATAATATCCATTGTGCAAGAATTGTACTTAAATGTACGAATAGTGCCGTTAGCTTGCTGTTAGGTTGTAATGGTTGTGGGCGTGTGTTAGCTACGCCCCGCCCGATGGTTGAGTGCTGTCTATGTGATAATATTTAGGTAGGGTTTGTAGAACTTTACCATTGTTTTAGTATAGATTTTTGTCTTTTATGTACCTATTGTATTCTAATTAAATATCAAACAAGAACGTTTAAATGCCTTTCGCGCAAATGTTTTTCGGCGGATCATTTATTTCACGCAAGTTACGTGTTGTGATTATGAAGATAATGTAAGTATATTTTTTAGTTGCCAGAATAGTATTCAAGTGATGTTAGTACGCAAAAATCTCTTCATATTCTGCTGATTAAGTATTTAAAATGTTTATAAAACTTCGTTATAATAACTTTAATGATTTAAGTAATTTATTACTTAAACAGCAGTGTCCTATAAAAGTGAACGGATAATAATAAGTCAATAAATTCTTATTAAGTAAGTAGTTTATTTAATTAGCTCGTTTGCATGCAAAAATATTAGTTTCTAATTTATTTTCTTTTAGGTTTTCGACACCTCTTTTGATTCGAAAGATTTTATAACACAAAATAGGGTTACTTTGTTGTATCAGTTTTTGTTGTTTAAATTTTTTATTAGTAGAGCTTTTATTATAAATTTAATATAAGGTAGGTACTGAAAAAACGTAAGGACAAAGTTATCTTTACCGAAAACTGGATTGCGATAACTGGACGTTCCGTTTTTTACTTATTAAGTAAAAGATTGTAAAAAAAAGTTTAAAGTGTTTTTTTAGGCACCCTACTCAAATGTCCAAGTTTCTTTTGGTATGAACCTTTTAGGAAAATGAGCAATAGACAATTTAATGGGGAAGGCAACTGTCAAAATGGCGCTGCGTACGCTTGTTCCACGAGAACTATTAAAACAAAGGACTTTTACTTATAAAAATCGTTTTTTAAGCTTTAAAATTATTGAATTCTTTTTTTTTTATTTATTTATTAAGGAATTCTGCGTTATAGGCTTTAAAAATGTTGGCTATTACAAATTTCTGAAAAATCTTTTGGCTTAAAATTCCGGCATTTGCATTGTAGAATAGCCTTTTGTATCCATTTTGTGTCATTGGGTCTTTTTCGGTAAAAAAAAACACAAAATAAATACCTATTTTTCCATAAGAGGGCTCCACACTCGCGCCGGGAACCGCGGCCGCGAATCACGGGCGCGGTCAGCGCATGAAAACGGTGCGAAAAATATAGCTCTCCAGACTCGCGCGTGAACCGCGGCCGCGAATAACGGCAACATTGGTTCGGCACACAAGTCCTTTGACGCGGACCAAAAAACCGCCACCGGACGGGGAACGCCGCGAAGCCGCGAAACCCTCCACACTCGCGGTTCGCGGCCTTCGCGGGCTTTCGCGGCGCGAGTGTGAAGCCCTAGATACATTTTGTTCTGACTGCTACTGTCTTAGGAACAAGCGTACGAAGCGACATCTACAATTAGCTTTGCGTTGCCATCCCCATTAAATCCCATGTTGCAAGCTTATGTCCATCCAAACTCTGATGTAGGAATAGTATAAACTCCTCAAGCAAACGAAAATTTATAATTTAAATTAAGAGTTAGGGTTGAAAAAAATAGTTTTTTGCCATTTGAATAGGGCTGTTCAGTTATTTTCAATAAGTTATGATTGTTTTGTCTCTTAAAATTTATTTAAATTATTTAAATAACGGCTCCATATCGTCGCTTTTCAATAACATATTTCGTACAACATTATACAATTGTTCACATACAGTTTAATAAAATATATTTGTGTAATAGCGTGATATTCTCAGTATTGACTCTTATTAACAAAACATTATTGGTAACAAACAACATTAATATAATAAAATAATCTGAAACACCAGATTATTGAAAGTCAGTTGTGATTTGAGCAAAAAAGTGACTACAACCGGACCTTAAATAAATACCTAAGTAAAATATGCTAACTTTTTTTAAAACAAAATATGATTACAGGCAACATCTTCCATACTTCCTTATCCTTACTAATATTATAAATGCGAAAGTAAGTTTGTTCGTTAAGCTTTCTTATTTACTCAACCGATGGTAATGAAATCAAGTATAAAACAAAGTCGCTTCCGCTGTCTGTCCCTATGTATGCTTAGATCTTTAAAACTACGCAACGGATCTTGATGCGATTTTTGTATAGATAGAGTGATTCAAGAGGAAGGTTTATATGTAATGTATACATGGTGTCAAATTCGCTAGTTTTGTGTATACGTTGTCAGGGATACAGAAAATGACGAAACAGAGAACCTATTATCCAGAAAAAAATGAACGGTCCTCAGGGAATGATAACGTTATTTTTAAATGTAACGTCATTTCTTACTTTTTTACCGTTAATTTAGATAACGTTACGTTGAAATTAACATTATTTCAGTAAATAACGTTATTTTAACGTTATTTCTTACTTTGTTACCGTTAAACTTTAAAATTAACGTTATTCCAATTAAAAACGTTATTTTTTAGCGGTAATTTTTACCGGTATATTTTGTACCGGTAAAGTTAAACGCTATATTTAACGCAAATTTTACCGGTAAAATATTTTCAACGTTATTTTTACCGGTAAATTTACCGATTAAATATTTTAACGGTATTTTTAACGTTATTTTTTATCGTTATTTTTTTAACGGTATTTCATTCCCTGACGGTCCTCGAGGGATAGTGAAATAACTGTCTTATAGAAAGCCGCGGGAGTTGCCAGTTTACAACAAAAATAACTTATTTTTCCTAGACGTGTCCAAAGCCGTTAAAAAAATCCAGATTGAAGTCACCTTTTCGCTCGGTTCCACAACAAAACGAAACAAAACACTGTCCACAGTGAGTCCTGAACCTGGTACAAAGTCAAAATGGCGTCGGAACTATTACACATTATCACTACTGGTGTCCGGTGTAACACTGGGGGGTGAGATGCGCGGGCGGGGGGCAGCAGCCCGCTGGAGCCCGTCACTGGTCGCTGCCCTCCCCGGAAGTCGAGGGGGGGTCGGTGGGCTCGCGCGCCGCCTGGAATTAATTAAAAAACAATTATTTAAAAAACACAAATTAAAAAGTTACAATTCTAAAAGGTGTTTGAACCGTATATGGTAGATGACGACCAACAAACTATGGAACCAACTCTGAAATCGCGAAAAAATCAGCTGTTTCGTACAAAAAATAATGTCATTTTGATTTCAGTAATGAGTGGTAATGTAGGGCTGCCATCCGTCCGGGTTTCCTCGGATTTGTCCTAGTTTGTCCATTTTGAAGCGCACCTAAAGTTGCGCACTTAAACTATTCCTCGTTGCGAACCTTTTAGGTGCACAAACAAAATCAAAACTCAACTTTAGGTGCGCTCCAAAATGGGTGCGCTACGAGGAAAACCTCTGAAATCCCCGATGTGAATCTCCTTTCAAAATTATTCTCAATCACATCAGGCTGCGTTCAGACGATAACGCACGACCCGACCTCAAACCGAACTCAACTCAAACTCAACTCAACCGGAGCCCACTCCATGAAATACAGCGCTTACAATTTTGAGTTATATGACACATTTATAAGCTCCGTTATATTTTGTCGATGCAACTGCACACGCCCTGCGCTCAACCCGAACTCAACTCAAACTCAACCCGAACTCGCCTCAAATTCACCTGAGGAGCTTATTGATGTGTTATAAGACTCAAAATTGCAAGCGATGTATTTCAAGGTGGGCTGTGGTTGAGGTGAGTTTGAGTTCGGGTTGAGGTCGGGACGCAGCCTTACAGGCTTGTTAGATGATAAGTAGGTAATTGTGCGCAGTAAAAAAATTCAGTACAAAGCGAAATAATACACAGCGTCATTCTTAATGATTATGATTTTAGACTTTAGTTCTATATTTGCTCCGAAGACTACAAAACTATATCTTGCCAAATGAAAATACTAAATAATCTTTATGTTTCATTTGAAAACTTTATAAAGCGCAAATTTATATGAAAGAGATCATAGTAAATAAAATGTCCCTGACTTAATGCGCATTCGATAAGTCATTATTAGGTAGAAAATATGAACACGTTTCAGTCCACTAAAAATAAATACAAGGTAGGGTTATTATTGGATATACTTATTTAGTAACATCCAAATTATTTAGTCCATTCATTTTCTTTACGAAAGCTTATATTTTTAGCAAAGCGATAAATAGGAGGACAGAGAGGAAATTATATAAATAATTGCTGAAAAGATTAAAACTTCTTGCGAATTATAGTGAGAGATATAAAAAAATAATTTTATATCTCTAAATACATTAAATACTTATCGAAAACAATTTGATATCGCTTTTTCCTTTTAAACTTCGAAAAGTAACTGATTGTTTTGAAAAAATCCCAATAAAGTAAAGAAAAGTCGTTACATTACTATTTTACTGTTTCAAATTGCCAGTTCAAAATATGTGGTAAAAATTGGGTAAGGGTGGAAAACAGCGAACCATATCTGCTCAGCTGTTATGGCGGGATGTCACAAAATGTATCCCGCTTGGTGGCGCTACTGCTCCTGGAGACCTTTGTATGGGCATTTAATAATTATAATTATTATTATGGAAGTTGGACAGTAAATGAATTAAAGAAAACCACAATGACTTGAAATTAAAATTATTCTTTAAAAAATTCGCTTTCAACCTTGGAATAATTACACCTAGAACGATAATTCCCTACAAAGCGCGCTGTCAAAGGTGAGGCAACAAAAACAGCCAAAATGGCACCGTTTTCAGATTTGTATTGTCCATTACCTATTAAATAATCATACCTAATAAGTACAAAACAGTTTCAATTTCCCTACCTTAAACAGATTAATTATTATAAGTATTATTGGATTTTAGTTACGATGAGGTAACGTATGAAGGATATAAATCTGAGAACTGAGCCATTTTGGCTCAGTATAAGTTGCCTCTCTTTGCATACAAGGACACGGCTTCGAGGTGTAATTATTCTAAGCTTGCAACATACTAAAATTGGTAGCAAAACACATAGCAAACAACAAAATGACAGGTCTACATCTACACTAGCGCCAAGTTAGCGGTAGTGCGCCGACTGGTGGACGATTTATGAATCGGCCAAATTATCCTGCCAGAACGTTTTACCGGCCGGGCCAATGTATTTCTGTTTAGCCTGGCCGCACACATACGTTTTCCACATACGGATTCCGTATTCGTTTTCCGCATTGAAATTCCGTGAACCTAGCGCCATCTAGCGCACACGTTTTATTTTTAATTTAACAGGGTTGCCAGATTGGGATTTTTTACCGGAATTTTGGGAAAAAATAACTAGGTACTGATTGCAAAATTTAATGATGAATGACATCATGAAATTTTGCACACACGTTCTCAGGGATACAGAAAAGGACATAGGGTACCTTTCATCCAGAAAAATGTACTGTTCCCGAACAATAGCAAAAAAAAAACTTTCCACACAGACGGTCACTGACGGTCGCCAGTAGGTAACTAAAATGCAAAAACCAGTTTGTTTGTTTGTTACACCTTCACGTCTAAACTACTGTCTAGAATCAAACCAACGCAGGTTGTATACCCACAAGGTATGCAACCTCCGTGCAAACAAACATTTTTAAATAATTACGATCGTCTTTTGTTTAGGGACGCTCTTTGCACTCCGATACAGACACTAAAATGTAAATACATGTTTATAAGTTTTCATTTCGCAATATAAGTGTTTACCCCAAGTTGATGTGTTTTTATCCATTAAATCAACAAAAGTATCACCGAGTACATCTGAGATTGTACATTTGGACCTTACGATAGCCGGATATACTAGCAAAAGATGAAGAAATAAAAATATTCAACGGTGATACAGTTTTGCATACTAACTAACGGTGCCGTGGCTTTTCATCACGCTGAAAAGAGGCTTACGCAATTTTCAAAACTTATTTCAACAATATTCCCGAGTACAACGCCGAATCAAGACGGAAAGTTACGTCGAGTTCTAATCGTCCAAGGGTGAAACTCCAGTCAAGATCAAGCTATTTACCAAACGTCGTTGGCAGCAGAATAATACAGGCCCTAGAAGCAGAGGTACTTCAATCATGCAGTAAACAGTGAGTGAATTTGCACTTTATTGAGAAGAAAATCATGTGGCGTGTGGCGAACATTAACTTTTTAGCACTTATAGTTTTTCAAGCAATTTTTCAGTAGATATTCCTGTTCAGAATCAAGTATGGAAGCTTATTATAAGGTGCAAGATAACATTAAGTCTGCAGTTAGTATTGATTATGTTAACTTTCAAAAGTCACCTATAGATTGTCTCAGTGTGAACTATATAGAAACTCAGTTAAGAGCTTTAGACGAGTTATGGAGATCCTTTGTTGATACACACCGTTCTATTATAGCTGAAATGGACACAGTAGAATACAAGGCTTCCAGTTATTATAAAAATGAAATGTATGAAGCCATGAGTGAATTATATTATGATTTTAAGACTGATTTAAAAACTATGTTACATGAAATCGCAAATAGTAGTTGCTCTTATATTTTAGCCAAGTCCATCGCGCCACAACAATGTCATGTATTTACTGCTCAGAAATGCATGAATTAAGTGATTGTAAACATTTTGTACAGCAAAGCGTAGACGTAAGGTGTAATTTTGTTATTTCAAAAAACCTGTGCTTTAATTGTATGGTTTCCAATCACTCAATGTTTACATGCCGTCATACCTCCAGGTGCTGCGTGTGTAGAAAGAAACATCACTCGCTATTACATTTTAGTGTCGAAAAGTTAACGGAAAACAATGTCGTAGATTCATCCGTAAACAAGAGTGCCACAGCTGTCGTAGAATCAACTTCATTGCCTGGTGACAACAATTTTCCAGGGGAAGTAAATCTCAGTCACGTTAGTCCTTTAGTAGGGGTGCAGTCTCAGTCGGGCAATCACTGCACTCTCAAATCAGAGATCCAGCTACAATCGCAGGATTCTTTGCTCACAGAGGCCGATCGAGGCCCTGGCGATCGTAGTGTCACTGACATATCCAAATCACCAGTTTGCTTCAAACTGAAGTCCATGCATGATGCCAGTTTTGTTGTAGTCTTCAGGGTTCATGTATGCAACCAATCAACCTCAATTTTACTAACCCAAAAAGTAACTTGCGAATTGTTTCTGCAGTTAATAAGGACACAATTTGCAGAAATTGAGTTCAAAATTCCCAATAAAATCGATTTGCGTCTGGAAGCTGATATTATCAGCCAGATTTTAGTGGAAGGTTTAGTCAAGTGTCCTCCAGGTGCTCTAGTAACTCAAAATACTAGCCTTGGATGGATGCTATCTGGCCAGGTTTTTCAAAAACCTGTGGGCAGCCACCAGGCGCCTCACGAAAGCACAGTTTATTTGCATACTAGAGGAAACACTAGTCCTTCTATAGTTAGGCTTTCGTATCGCTCTTCTGATTTTCATTGTTATCATTTCCACTTCTTAGAAAAGATATTTTACGGGTCTTTTCAAAATGAAAGAACTACATGTAAAGTCGCATTAAATGTTAATATTACGTACTCAAATAAAAATTTGTATATAATTCGAGTTAAATTAAAAATTGAGATTTCACCCACTGTAAGGGTTTTCATTTTTCGTTTATTATTGTAATATGTAAGTAATGTTTTTAACTGGAGGTCTGACTGAACAATTGTAGAAAATTAGCCTTCCTTACATAATATCTTACATAATATAAGATACCACCAAATACAGTCCACTGAAGTGAAGTTAGGAATCATTAGGGTGGGCGGTGCAATATTTAGTTTATGTTCAGATCTTTTAGTATTGTATAGTCTTAAGCATTAGTAGTATACCTACTTTTAAGCATAATTTATGTTTTGTTTGCTTTAAGTATCTAGAAGCTCTAGTTTTAAGTTGAAGATCATTAATTTAATAATTATTGTTGATTCTTAAGTAAAGATGATTTTTATTAAGTTTTATGTTGTGGTTCAATATGTTATTTTGTTTTTTGTAAACCTAGTAATGTAGTAAAACTGCAAATATAAATTTGATTTTGTTTAGTTTAGCTTTACGTTGTCTTTATGATGGACATGCTGTCCATGGCGGGCGGTATGTCTAGAATCAAACCAACGCAGGTTGTATGTATACCCGCAAGGTATGCAACCTCCGTGCAAACAAACATTTATTTTTAAATAATTACGATCGTCTTTTGTTTAGGGACGCTCTTTGCACTCCGATACAGACACTAAAATGTAAATACATGTTTATAAGTTTTCATTTCGCAATATAAGTTTTTACCCCAAGTTGATGTGTTTTTATCCATTAAATCAACAAAAGTATCACCGAGTATATCTGAGATTGTACACTACTCAACCGATCTTCATGAAATTTTGCATAACTACACGTTGTACGTATACAGAGAAGACCTTTGACGACAAATTATTACCTAATCATACTGAATAAGTACAAAACATTTTAAATTTTCCTACATTTATTGGATTTTAGTTACGATTGGGTAACGTATGAAAGCTTTATGAAAGATATATAAATCTGAAAACTAAGCCATTTTGGCATAGTATTGGTTGCCTCACATTGCAGACGAGGACACGGTTTCTAATTAGCACTATGTCAAAAATGCATGCACCTTGCAAAACTCCAAAAACTTCAGGAACTTTGAAAGTTTCAAAAAATGTTTCATACCTCTAACAAAAACATAAATTGACAATGAACCTGATATGGGCCGTGCGTGCCCAACATGCAGGTTCAGAAATCTTTCAAGCAGAATACTGCGATACTCGTTATTGTATCTTACGACGACCTGATGGCATGCATGAGCATGACACATTGTTTCAACAAAAACAACAACAATCATGATTAATGATGTGCAGTGCAAATTATAAGCTTTTTACACTTAATTCTCACAAAAGGTTGAGCAAACGAAAGCTCACTTGACTTTATAAGGAACGGAGGATTGACGGAGGAGACTAATAAAGATTAAGGACTTTTTAAAATTGTCATTAATATTATGAGCGGCAACTTCACTCGAGAATGTATGGTGCAATACATCGTTTTGTATGACCGCAACCGCAAGCGCTCTGTGCCCTTTTAGCACGAACAGCTAGTGTTGTAAAAAAGCAGTTCTTTTTCTAACGTGAAAAAAAACATGAATGTTTTTTTTTTCAAGAGTACAATAATCAAAATTATTAAGTTTCCGTTAAAGATTAATACTTATGGGTTCATAATATATCAATTCATTTTTGAACCTACATTACTTTTTTGGATGAAAAGTACCAAGTTTTCAACACTTGGCAGCATTTAAAGACGCTCACGGTGAAATTAATTTTTTTTGAGGTACCTATGAACTTAGTTAGAACGAAGAACAGTGTCTCCAGATTGGGGGTTTTCCCCATTGTGTGAAAATTTTAATAATTGGCGAAAAAAAAAATTCTGTCTTCATACAAAACGTAACATTTTGGGGAACAAAAAATTGCGTTGGGGGAAAATTTTAATCTTCTCTTCATACAAATGTATCATTTTGGGGAAAAAAAAAAATTGAAATTCATGTCTGGAGACACTGACGAAGAATAAAAATCTAATATAAATGATTGATTTTTTAAATAAATTTTTTATATTCCAAAGATTGTAATTTGGTCTTTTTCTAGCTACTACTACAACGAACTATTCTACTGAGGTTATTTTAATGATGAGGGCGTCATTTGAAGGTAAAAGTCGCCTTAAACAGTTGAACTACAAAAACAGCTCTTATTACGTACGACTTAGAGGTGATCTTAAGGTCAACATGTATAGTCTGACGTGCCGTTCACTGTACATTGCGATGTCGAGTGAAAACCTCGTAAGTGTAAAAGAAGAAACTTTTCATGAGGAAGAAAAAACTGCGTGCTGTAAATTTTTTGTACGGAGGCTTTTATAATTTTTATTGTCATAGATGGCGTTTCGAGTATCAAAAGAACAAATTAGTGAGATCAGGTTTATGCGTTACGAGGTTTTCTTCCTAAAATGTGATTCCTAAACTCTTCCTAAATTCCTAAACTCTCTGTTGTTAAGCCCTTACATAAAAAAGGTGATCTAGAGGATATCAATAATTATCGGCCTATAACTCTCATCCCTGTCCTAGCCAAAATATTTGAAAAATGTATGCAAAGTCGCCTTTCATGCTTCCTGGAAAAATACGATATAATAAGAAAAGAACAAAACGGTTTTCAAAAAAACAAATCTACTACGTTGGCTGCATATTATATGACTAGTAGTGTTCTTGACCATTTAGATAAACGTATTCCTGTCTCCGCGACCTTCTGGGATATGACGAAAGCATTTGATTCCGTTGACCACAGCATACTGCTTAACAAATGCGAAAAATATGGTATTAGAGGTCCAGCATTAAAATGGATACAAAGTTACCTTACAGATCGTAGGCAGTACGTGGAACTAAATCAACTTAATAATAACAACTATTTGACAACGTATACATCAGATCCTCAACTCAATAGATACGGCGTGCCTCAGGGTAGTATTTTGGGCCCGCTGCTTTTTTTGCTCTATATTAATGATCTGCCTTTAGCAATTAGCCATCAGTGCATTCTTTTTGCGGACGATATCTCGATTATTGTTGCAAATCATAAGAAGGAGGTAAAAACACATGAGGACCTAATGAAATCTGCGACAAAAGAAGTTTTGACCTGGCTAAAATGTAATAATCTGAGTGCTAATATTTCTAAAACTAAATACATGACATTTACAAATTATAATAACAATGACAATTTGAATCTCAATCTGACGTGCCTCAGCGAAACTTTAGAGAAAGTTGACATAACTAAATTTCTAGGTATAATAATAGACAAAAATTTAAATTGGAAGGCACATGTAGAACAGGTGTGTAAGAAATTGAATAAATTTGTATTTGCGTTAAGAAAACTACGGACAAACTCCAGCGAAGAAACTGCTCTCACAGCGTATCACGGTTTTGTGGCATCCGTGCTGAGATATGGACTAGTGCTTTGGGGAAATTTAGTAGATATAAATAAGGCTTTTATCGTACAAAAAAAATGCGTTCGAGCAATATGTGGAGTAGCCGCCCTGACATCCTGTAGACAATTGTTTACAGGTCTTAAATTGCTTACTTTGATCGATTTATATATTCTTCAAGTTTGTGTATTCATAAGAGAAAACTCACATTTGTTCCCTAAATATGGAGATAAACTCTCTTCTGTAATAAGAAAACGGGATCCGACTAGACTAATTATTCCCTTTAGAAACACAAAACTGAGCCAAAAAAATTGTAGTACAATGTCGATGAAGATCTACAATAACATTCCCAAAAACATAAGGGAACTGCCTATAAAGCAATTCAAATTCAAACTTCATGCATGGCTCGTGTCTAAATGTCATTATAGCTTAAAAGAGTTTTTTATTAGATAGTTATTCACCAACATAGATATTTGACTTTTTTTTTTATATGAGAACATTTGACATTATTGGAATTGTATTTTTTATTATATGACTTTTTTAATTTGCATGTCGGGAATCCGGCGAAATATGTGTACCTGCCTGTTAAATATTTTTGTCATCGTTAAATAACCATGTTTCATGCAATAAATATCTTTATCTTTATCTTTAAAAAAGCAATAAAAAAATATAGGTACTAAAAATGCATTTCCGAATTAATAGCATTGTATATTTTTCAGCAAAAACTTTTCAGAAGATTGTAGTATTATGTGATGCAAGTTTGTGCAATTAATTAATGAGGTTAAGGTGCAAAACATGATGATCGGTAATTAAATTACACTTTCGCATTTATAAAAATTAAAGTTGGGATAGGATATGAACAGGAACAGACACAGATCAAAGACCGCATCATAATTATGTGAACCCCCTTGTCAGTTTTCGGAATGGCTATCAAATCGTCTCTTTTATTTCCCATAGGTACAGCGAAAAAAAGACGGCGGGCGCATTGATAGCCATTTAGAAAACTGACAAGTTTTAAGAGCTTGTCATCGGAAATATTATACTAGCGTAATATACGCTAGTAATAATAATTCAATGGAGCTTGTATACCCCCCATCCCATGATATTTATATTTATAGTCACAGATCAGGGAACTCGTCGTCTAGCCTCATTATGAGAACGCTCTGTAACCCAGTAGTGGGCACATGCTCGTATGCACGCCACGCCAATGCCATATAGGTTTTTGCACAGCGGTCGGATGACGACAATTATAGTGCAGCTGTCGTGAATGGTACTGTATTTTTTTTTGTTTGAATATTTGTAGTTTGTTTGCTGTCTTTCCGGCCCTGCCAAACTCTCGGTAGGGATTGCGCATTCGGAAGGGAAATGTTAACATAAACATTCATACATGTACAAATACTTAAAGAACCGATTAATGGGCTATGTGTATGTAATCTCCTTGTTCAGTTGTTTGTTGTCCTCAAAAAATTAAAATTCAAGCTGTTTGGAAATAGCTTTGTAAAGCCGAATATGGTAGATAGGAACCATCAAACTGAACAACTTTTACTATGGGACCAACCCTGAAATCGTGAAAAAAAATTGCTGTTTCATACAAAAATTGATAACGAAAATATAAAAATGTATGAAAGAGCTGTTTTTTTTTTCGCGATTTCAGAGTTTGTCCCATTCCATAATACAAGTTGTTCAGTTTAATAGTCCCAATTTACCATATTCGGCTTTTCAAGGCTACCAAACACCCTGTATATTGCTAAGTGGTCTGTGTTTCTGTGTACTAATATATTTTATTCGTTGTTTAATATCTTTGGATTTAGATTGTTTGCGTGGAGTGGACATGAAATCAGAAACATTGAAATATTCTCTTTAGCCGAAAATTTCAGTGAAAAATGCTGTTGGATTCTAAGATTCTCATTAGACATTTCTGGAACTTCATTATTGCCTTCAAGTTCACATTGCATGCAATATATCGACAATTTCCCCCCACTAAGATTATAGTAAAGGTGTACTAGTTTATCACGTGAAACTGTTAGGTAGTTTATTTGCTCCCACCAGTTACTCCTGAGATGAGCATCACCGACTGTCATCATGAGTTAAATGAATCGGTTGACACCGATAAATGTCGACAACGCCGCATAGTCGAGCTGTCCAATTAATAGATGTGTGTCAACGCGCCAATATTCCTCAATGTCACTACACAGACCGGACCATGGGCGGGTTGCAAATAAAAAAGAGTAAAACATTCAACGGTGCAACAATGTTGCCTTGCCTTGGAAACCGGCTCTGCAGGGCCGCATTTAAGGGCTTGCGAGAAATAACATAAACATTTTCCCGCCATAAAACTATGGTATATCGAATTGGTATTGTACGTTTGATCGCGGGAGCATTGTTGTTGGAATGACTCTTGTGCCTAGATTTTGGTTTTATACTTAGTAGAAAATATTTTAACTGCGCCTTTTATATCCATCAACTCCGAAAATTACTTCTAGAGATGACTTTTATTAGTAAACCTTTAATATAATGATACTATTTATGTCACGCATGATAGGTTTATTACCTATCATGCGTGACATAATAAGCTTCTTATAAAAATTACATTATCTTAATTTTTAAGAAAAGTTTTATAAGATTGGCTGGTGTTAAGGCCAAACCATTTAAAACAGATGACATTGTTATCTCATTATAGAACATAACATTAAATTATGGTTACTTATTATAATTACATTAAATTGGCGTTATTCAATTACTTACATAGGTAGTATAAACAGGAATAAGAATATTATAATTTAATTATCAATTATCGAACGACAGTCAAATTAATGAGTCAAATTATTGTTAATAAAATAATAGGATCGCATGTCGCAGTGAGTTGGCTAAATTTAGTTATACACGTGCGCATCTAGATCACAGCAAAGTTTTCACGAGACAATTATTATTGGAACCATCTGCGTTACTGTTGCGAGTCTATTTATGATTCAAATAAAATGGTTGTGTCCTGTTCACTAGAGAAGAGACGTACTTAGATATGTAATTTCAAAGCCGCTATCGTCTTGGGATTTTGCAAGATATTGTTATTAAAACGTAGTCAAATATTGGAAATTAAAATAAATTATAATTTACAAAAGATAGAGTGCAGAAAGTGGCAATGGTTCTATAATAATAATAAAATATACAAATTAAGTGTTACTAAATAAAAATAATAAACAGAACAACCTAATAAGTCACAACATTCAGTTGCTCAAGTGTAAGGAATATGTACATTAAATAATATTAAAATGAACCAATTTAAAATTTAGGTTTAGTTAACCTCTTTCTTGCACTTATGAGTCAAACTAAACACACATTTTTATTCTAACTAAGGGATCAATTCCTTTCTTGAAATATCTCAAGGTAAAATTATCATTTTTTTTTCTTTTTTCATTTTATTTGGGTTGAAATAAAAAAACAGTGCGCAAACATGAGCTAAACCTGTCCCTAAATACAACCCTGTCTAAGGGCCGGTTCAACGACAATCATTTAATGCCACATATTTAGTAGTGCAATTCGTATAGCCATTCAATGTATGAGAATCAATATTTTTTTTGTATTGAAGAATGAGAGATGATGAGCGGGTGAAGTCTTCTTTCGCCGCGCGTGATGTTGGTAGTAATAACTGCTAATTTATAGCTACTATGGCAAGTGGGGCATTTTCGGATAAATAAAAGACGGCCAATCATTTTTTGGTCCACCTAAGGGCCTGTCCACATCACAACGTCACGACGTCGTCAACGCGGGACGGTGCGGTGTCGCGGCGCGGTGCTTTGACGTGATGCAGCAACGTTACACGTAGTCGTACCTTGTAGTATTCCGGAACATTTTTCTGTCACCTACGAGAGAAATAGCAGTCCCTTTCTACACGCTGAAATTTTAATCATTTGGTTCCAGCCGTGGGGTGGTTCCACTCATGATTACAAGCAACTTTTACTATGGGGCCAACTCTCTTGCTCGCAAAAAGAATCAGCTGTTCCATACATTAAGGTCGAGTAGGTACTGCACTTTTGTATGGAACAGCTTTTTTGCGAGCAGAAGAGTTGGCCCCATAGTAAAAGTTGCTTGTAATCACGAGTGGAACCACCCCACGGCGCGAAACAAATGATTAAAATTTCACGCTGTATAATATGGATATAGTCTTGTTTTGTCTGTACTGTTTTTATCGTCAAAGTTAGGAAAATGGTTCAACCTTCTGTTTTTAAGTGTTTGTCCTTGAAATCGTCTATTGTCTTATCCCAGAGCGCGGGACGTTCCTCAACAAGTGATATCAATAAATCAGAATCAATATTCTCTGACATCTTTTATGCACAACTAATCACCAAGACAATGAAATATTAACTGACTAAGCGAGCGCAACGTAGCCAAGGCTTCCGACGACGTCATATGCGTCGTTTCAAGGCAACGTTGCCGTACCGTGCATTTCCACGACACGCGGCAACGCACCGCACCGTTCCACGTTGACTACGTCTCGTGACGTGGTCATGTGGACAGACCCTAAGGAACAAGACGACTACGGCCTAAGGACTACTACGGATAAGACTAAGGCCTATCCTCTAATGGAAAAAATATTGGTGTTGTCATATCGGTGCCCCACTATGCTTCCTTAAAACAGTTTTTTACTTAACAAGCACCTAGAACCCAGTTCTTTAACTTAATTGCGACTTAGCAAATAGGTAAGGCGTGAAAGAGAAAAAGACAAACTCCGCACATCATGCGATACATTTTAAAGTACATATTATTAAACCAATTTTCCATAATTTTAAATAATTACACATTGCGCACCTCCTTTTAAAACTAAAAAGGTTGGCTGTTATAGCGAGTTTTTTAACTTTACGTAATTTAGCAAAGAAAACGATGACGTCTTGCAATCAGAAATCGTTCTAATTGTAAAATTTGACCTGGTATTTTCTTGTTTTTGTTGAATTATCAAAATTATTAGAAATTAAGTATTTTTTTTTCTTAAGTACCCTTAAAACGGCCCTGTGTTAACTGACGTTGTTTTGGGAGCTATCAGCAAAGTTAAAGAGCTCCGCGGCTCCGTTAAGTTCTAATATATTTTTATACAAATTCTGTTCCTTAATTTAAATTAAAATTAAACCGAAACCGGACCCTTTATCTTCTGAATTAAAAAAAAAAGTTTATGAATACAAACGCGATCTTAAAGAGATTTAAAATATTTCGGCACCTTCGCTGCTAATGCAAAAACAAAAGTAAAAAAAAAAACAGCCAAGTGCGAGTCGGACTCGCGCACGAAGAGCGCACTTTGAAGTCTTATTTTTCGGAACAAAAATAAAAATTTGACGTAATTTGAAATTGCAAAATAAGTTTTTGCTCTGGGGAAGGTCGGCACGGCCACGTTACAAACTCGTTTTATGGGAGCCCCACTAAAATAAATACCAACTAAGGTATATGTTTTTAGTATTTCTGTTGTTATAGCGGTAACAAAAATATATCACCTGTGAAAATTTCAAATAATAAAAGTTCAGTAGAGTTTAGTTTTTATGTAACTTTCAATTTTGTGTAAAATACAAGGATCGCTATGTTAACTCTTGGTACCTATTGTTTTTAAACCGGCAAAGAGTTTTTATCTACATTCACATGCCGTGTTTTACAGAAATCCCACAAAGTCGCAAACACTAGAGGACCTAGTTAGGGTATCCAATTTATATTAGAGAAGTCGGACTCTTCTTAACAGAAAAAACCTAAATCACAATATTCATATAAGTATTCCGGGTTTCGGCATAGATTGAATAATAATAGTAACTACGGCTTAAGTTAAAGTTACTAAAATTAAAATTAAAAGGAAATGAAATTATCTTCTTAATTAATTTGAAAGTGGAACAGATGGCAGGATGTCACCAAATTTATCCCGCTTAGTGGCGCTTCTGCTGCTGGAGACCTTTGTACGGGCCACCTCCTAATTTTCCCGTTGATCTTAAATTATATCTAAAAATGGTAGATGGTAATAATAAATTATTATAGACGCTGGACAGTAAATGAATTAAAGATCGCATAAAAAAAAAGAAAACCAAAATGAGTTTGAAGAAAAGTGGATAATTACGAAAATTCGCTTCCGACATCCAAAAATTGGTATCAAACACATTTCAAACAATAGAATGACAGGTCTACATCTACACTAGCGCCAAGTTAGCGTTAGTAGCGACTGGTGGATGATTTCTGAATCAGCAAAATTATTCTGACAGGATGTGATGGAATTTAGTTGGAACGTTCCCGAACCTTCTGGCTCCGAATATTTTCCTTGATCCCGTCGTTTTTATTCGAGGTCTATTTTCTTAACGACTTTTCAAATTGTTCACAATTAATACTAACATATTGAAAACATTTCAGTACCTAAGTTTAAGCAGGTGCAAATAATTACGGATTAAATTTTTGTGTAAAATTAATTTATGATTTTTTTAAGAGCCGAAAGCTTCAATTTTTTAAGCAATTAGCGTCTGAGCAAAATGCGAGAAGCTTGAATGTAAGTATAGAGTTTAACTAATAAAAGTTGCACTGCAAATCAAAAAACGAAAATGTCTTGCTAACGCAAAACGTATGGTTACCCTAACCAAAGATGATGTTTATACAGTGCCACTTTACGCAGTTTAATGTTAAATATACCTCATTACCGTATATTATTAAACAAAACTTGCCAGTTATTTGAGAAACACTGTCTTAGCGCAGTTGCAGATTGTTGACTCATAATATGATATGTTATTGTAACTACGGAACACTTTGTGAAACAATAGATAGTAGGTGTCATGTAGGGGTTTTCGGTTAAATTATTGAATTGTTAGAATGACAAATTACTAACATTACTTAAGAACAATGGGGATTTTCTGAGTTAAGATAACAGAAGATTGGGCGCAATGTTACTACAAATATTGGAAGTCGAATTAATGACTCCGATCATACACTTTACAGTTAACTTTTTTGCATAATTATTTGACCGAGCGAGCGCGAAGAGTCTTCATTTCAGCTTATTTAGTATGTCCGGCTGTCCGTCTGTTCTCCTCTACAGGTTGCATTTCTCAACCAATTCTCGTGGAATCAAGAGCGTCGCAAGGGGGGGGGGGGGGGGGGGGCAAGTTTATATTAAGGAGGATGAGAAAACAAAAATATGAATAGTAGGTACAGTCAAGAGCACCTAGTGAATTTATTCAAGTTTTGAGATGCGGGATTTAAACCTTTAGGGGGGCAGGTGCCCCTCCCTGCCCGCCCTTAGTGACGCCCCTGCGTGGAATATTGTGAGCAGGTTCTATACTCACCTAAATGGATTTTTTTGAATTTTTTTAGAATGGCGGGGATATGGGGAAAAATCATATTTCAGCCATTTTGAAAAACTGTACCACAGAGCCACTTGTATAAAATTGTGACGATAACGACGATATTTTCAGGATTTCCTAAAAACTACTAAACTGATTTCAAAATTGTTCTGATTTTTCTATTCTGTTTGTTCGTAGCACTCACTTAACCACCTTATTAATAAATAGGTAAACGAAGAGTGTTCACACCTACTTACTTTAACCGATATCTTTGCTTAGGATATGAATCGCCTTGAGACATCAAACGTAAGAAGTATTTTTTGTTAAACCGGGTGTACATTTAATCTTCTTTTATTAATAAGGCCAAAATGATTTGCTTCCATTTGTTCTTTTAATAAAAATAATTAACTAAACTTGTAAACTTTTTAAATTAAGTTAATTTAATTTTTGTTTAATGTCGTTTCGTGTCAATGCTGTGTACAGTTCTTATAATATTTTAAAATGTGTTTTCTCGTTGATTTAATTGTTAATAAAACTTATTGAGTCATGTTGAAAAGACTTTGAATGAATGGGAGAATTACTATATTCTTAAATAAAATGGATTATATGTCGTCACATTTTTTTGAATAATCCATTTCATAGCTATTTAAATAACAAAAACATAGTTCTTGTGATTCAATGCCAGCGATTTAATAGTCGTAAAAACATTAAAACTTCACTCAGCACATCCACAGAAAAAGATCATATTATTATAGCATTAAGTAGTTTTATGGTCGTATGGGTCGTATCATTGATTTGAATTCAATTGAACATGAATTGGAACTCTTTTCAATATAATGCAATTTGGAAGATTTTTTAATAATATAGATAGTTGTATGAAGATAAATTATAACTTAAACTGTAGAATAACTTGGGTTAATCTATTACATATATTTTAATTATACCGGGGAGATGCGTGAAATGTTTTTTCTTACCTAAAAATGTCGTGTTGGGTATCAAATGAAATTACTTAATTAGCACATTTCAAAAACATATCCTAGGTAGGTACCTAAATTGTTAGCTGTTGCTCGCGGCTTTGCTTGCATTCACCTGTTAATTGGGAATAATTAAAACCTCAAAATAATTGAAAAAAGGACCTTTACCTCCACCCCGTCGTCCGTGTTTAGGACAAAGAGGCATGCGACGACACGGTTATCCTTTTAGAATTTCGGACTTGAATCGCATAATAGTCAATGACTCGAATATTTTCATGTTTCGTACTTTTTTGTGCGTGATTTTTCCGTAATTGAACTTTTGTTTTTTTAACTCCTTTTTGTTACTTTATGATCAAGGCTCAAAATTCGTGTGACTTTTGCTTGTAGCGATAACTAATCTAAACGCAATCACTCGATTAGTGTAAACAAATACCTAATAAAACATTTTGTCAATCTCATGTCTTCCGATATGTATTTGTATTTTTTTTTAAATGACATTGGCTAATAGGCAATGTTTAAGAATAGTCAAGAATAGTAAAGAGTCTTTTTGAATTATCTGAAAATCTTATAAGATTTATGCAAAAGCAGTAAAGAACCATTTATAAGCTACCACTTCAAAATTAAAAACAAATTAAAGAACCGAGTAATATTTTCAGCTCCGCGATTTAAATGGTAATTTTTTCCTCTACCCTTCGAAGTTTAAGATCGTAAAGCAACATTCTCGGAAACAAAATATCTGATTAATATTGTCATTTATAGCCATCGGTTTACGAGGCAAAATGACCCAGATTATAAGTCGGCCGAGTTTACGACTGTTTCGGTTAAGCACCAGTTATATCGGCCATTAAAATATATGTTTAAATTAGCCCAAAAAGAAATATATCAATTATATTAATTATAAGTTTTGAGGGATGTTGCGTTGTAACTTGGAGGTCAGTATCAAGTTCGAATGATTTGAAATGGTTACAAAATATTCATGTCGAAGAAATTTTTTTTTTTATAAATATTACAATACGTTTTGATATGGATATTTCCGTTGTCGTGACCCAGCGACCCTAACGTCATTTCCTTTGTGAAACACAGCGCAGTTTTATAAATTTGGTAGCCAAAACAATATTAAGGAGCCAACACACTCACGGCTACTACGGCCGAAAACATCCGAGTACTCTTGTAATATGATATGAGTCAGTCAGAATGACCGAAAAGAGCTATATTTGATCTAATAGAAAATTGAATAAATTTTCTTATGTCAGTTTTTATACAGTCTGTGTTTTACACTAATTAATAATATGCCACGTACCTACACATTGGTGGTGCAACGTCACATGCATAGAATGAATTTGCCGTCCTCGCTGCTGCATTGTAATTATCATGAAATGTAACACAGTCTCAAAGAACTCTAGCAATATGCAACAGCTAAATTATAGAACTTGCTCAGCTTCCTCATAAAAGAAAACCGATCCAAAGTGCCAAACTACATCATAAAACTGCAGCATAAATTAACGTCAGTCTGAATTGCCGATGCGCCAACGATCCCCGAGTTCCAATGAGATTTAATTTAGCAAGCTTATATTGGCCTGCAAGCATAGTTTAATCATGGTAAGTTATTCTAAGTAATACGAACTCTCGTTAAAGTTAGCAGTAAAGGCGTATCTAGCCGCTTTTATTGGTGCCCTCGGTTTCGCTGTAACGTCTAAAGTCTACGTTATAACTCTTCGCGAAATTTCTTGAACGTCTGTGTTTAGCATTTTGACTAAATTGTGAGATAGAGAGAGATTATGACATACAAAATTATTATGACATTATAAGGCACCCATTACACAC
This sequence comes from Agriphila tristella, assembly GCA_928269145.1. Taxonomy (NCBI): domain Eukaryota; kingdom Metazoa; phylum Arthropoda; class Insecta; order Lepidoptera; family Crambidae; genus Agriphila; species Agriphila tristella. The sequence goes on along the minus strand of OV743443.1, from coordinate 22,473,674 downwards.
ACAATCTGATCACGCCAGACCGCGCCAGACTGACAAAGATTGACAGAGATTGATTGTGTAACGTTGTTCGCGATCTGTTTCAATCTGGCGCGGTCTGGCGCGATCTGGCGTGATCAGATTGTGCTGGATTGTCAATCTACTTCAATCTGGCTTGGTCTGGCTTAGGGTTGGCACCTTTTTTTCGAGGTATAAGTATTATTTTAAAAACATTTAAACATTATAGTACTTACTTTTGGGATATTTATAAAAATGTAGTACACATTTATTTTTAACTAGCTTCCGCCCGCGACTACATCCGCGTGGGTGGACATTCGAAAAATCATTAAAAAACAATCTAGCACAATCTGCTGCGATGCGATATTTTTAACCGACTTCAAAAAAGGAGGAGGTTCTCTGTTCGTATGTATATTTATTTTTTATGAAGGCTGCATTGATTTGGATGAAATTTTGCAAACAGTTTATAGTCTGGATTAAAACTTATGATATTTTTGATCTCGGTCAAAGGTACCCTAGGCATTTTTATTTCTTTGAACATTTAAATTAATTTGTAGTACTTTTGGGAAATTTATAAAAATATAGCCCATATTTATTTTTAACTAGCTTCCGCCCGCGACTACATCCGGATGGACATTTGAAAAATACCCAAAAAAAAAACATACAGACGAACATAAAAACAAACTCCTCCTCTTTTTTTGAAGTCGGTTAAAACATCGGATCGCAGTAGATTGTGCTAGATTGTCAGTCTACCATGGTAGATTGATAATCTACTATGGGAGATTGTCAGTCTACCATGGTTGATTGACAATCTACCATGGTAGACTGACAATCTAGCACAATCTACTGCGATCCGATGTTTTTAACCGACTTCAAAAAAAGAGGAGGTTCTCTCTTCGTCTGTATATTTGTTTTTTATGAAAGCTGAACTGATTTGGATGAAATTTGGCAAACAGTTTATAGTCTGGATTAAAACTTATATTTTTTATCTCGATCAAAGGTACCCTAGGCATTTTAATTATTTTAAACATTGAAACTAATTTGTAGTACATTTGGGAAATTTATAAAAAATAAAACCCATATTTATTTTAACTTTCTTTCCGGCCGTGACTACATGCGCGTGGGCATTTGAAGAATCCCTTAAAAAATATACAGATGAAAAGAGAACCTCCTCCTTTTTTAAGTCGGTTAAAAATATTGGATTGCAGTAAAAGATGATAAAATTTGGCACACAGTTAGTTTGGTACCCTAGGAAGTACCTACCCTATGTATGTACCCTATTTTTAATTTTTAAAGGAAGCTAGTTAAAAATAAATGAGGACTATATTTTTTCATAAATTTCCCATAAACCTACCTACTATATTTTTTGCAATGTTTTGAAAAATACTATTTTACCTCGATATTTATACTATACCAGGCTATAAAGTATATATGATGTGTGTAAAATTTCATCAAAATCAGTTCAGCCTTCTGAAGCTGAACTGATGATTTGGATGAAATTTGGCACTCAGTTCATAGCTTGGTAATATCGTATTAAAATTTATAAAAAATCGTATTAAAATTTATAATACGATATTACCAAGCTATGAACTGAGTGCCAAATTTCATCCAAATCAGTTCAGCTTCAGAAGGCTGAACTGATTTTGATGAAATTTTACACACCTGTGCGTGTAAAATTAAATATCGATATTCATCTAACCCTCACTAATCAAGGCATAAAATGGGTGCTAGACAACAGATTTTACTAGGTACTTACTTACTTTTCGAAATAGATAGGTACTTATTATACGCAGACCGTCACAGAAATTAAAATTCATCATTTCAATTACGTCCGGGAATCGAACCCAGGATCTCTTGCGCGGTAGACTGGCATGTTGAATACTGCACCACTCAGGTCATCGATCGATATCACGCGAAAATTAATGCAAAAAGTTGGCAACCCTGCCAAAGCCCACCGTGGATCGTGGTAGATTGTCAATCTACCAAGATCTACTGCGATCCAGATCTCGCTGGATTGACCGTGTAACGTCGCAAACCAACCGCATCAAATTCCATCAATCTGCGGTTTTGATCAGATCACACCAGATTGACGTGTGTAATGGCCGCCTAATAGTTGTAAACGAATGGACTAAGATAAGTGGACACACGTAATAATGACTTAGAAAGGACCACCTCACATAAGAAGTAGAGATAGACCAAAAATTGTTTATAAAAAACAAAAAACCGACTTCAAAAAACCTACCTCTAAAAAGCAAGAAATAATATTCGTAATAGTCGGGTGGGGCTGGAGTACAGATTCCTTTTTCTTATTCTAAAAGCCCCACCCGACTTCAATAGACGTGTTTTTATTATTACGAATATTATTTCTTGCTTTTTAGAGGTAGGTTTTTTGAAGTCGGTTTTTTGTTTTTTATAAACAATTTTTATTTTTAGTGTAGGTACCTTGTAGGTATATTATTTAGATAGTAAAATCGGCTCAGCCAAACGTGAGATATTTGCGAAGAAACATACATACATACGGGTCAAATTGAGAACCTCCTTTTTTAAGTCGGTTAAAGAACTACACACATATCCCTCTTCCAACAAAAAAATAATTATCTTATTCAGTTCATAAACAAAAAAGTAATACGACCATTATCATCGAAATCATACTATTTTCGTGCTTTTTTCAAGATTACTTGAAAAGTACTGAACCGATTTCCAAATTTAAAAAAATGGGACATACTTGGGAGTTTACCTAATATAATAACGTTTGAATCATTTCAATCGGTCCAGCCGTTTTCGAGTAATCAGTGGACATACACAAAAAAAAAAACAAATATACAGACGAACAGAGAACCTCCTCCTTTTTGGAAGTCGGTTAAAAAGAGCGATGGTTATTAGATGAGGTAATTGAAGGGCCGATATAGACTGGGATGCGAAAGCGAAAGACATGGAATGGAATGGAGGAGGCCTTTACCTGATGAGGTCCTCAATAGAATTTATTTATCATTTATTTATTTAAAATTCTGAAAACTGATTTTTTATCAAATATAATGAATTTTATTTAAAAAAATTAAATTAATTAATATAAATTATGGCATATTTTCGTATAAACGAGGTAACTTTGAAGCTTTGGTTTTCGGCCCACGATTAAACGAAGTGTGATTTGATGATGACCATCCATGGAGGAGACTAAGATCGTTTAAGAAACCCAATGGATTAGAAGAGTCGTTTACACCAGAGACCGTAGGTCCGTACTTATTAGTGTTACATTTTCCATACTCTTCATGTTATTTTAGCTTGTTCTTTTTTAAGTATTTGATTGAATCAGGCGTCACTTGGTGGAAGTCCCGAACCATTTTGAAAAAAGAAGAAATATATGTAGCTTACTTCCGCAAACAATATATGCAAGATGCACCGCCCGCCCGCCCGCAAAAATATGCACATGCACACTACACAATATCAGTGCACAATACCTGCATTTAGCAAGACGGCAACACACCTAGCACCTTCACCAATTAGGCTACACTACACGTGTTTCGCCCCAACTCGGAGCATCCTCAGGAGTTAGATCGTGTGTAAACCAACACCGAATGATTCGGTAGTAAAGGCCGCCGGTAACGATCAATTGCGATTGTCAATTTTTACGACATTGACGCCCATTGATGCGAAAATTGATCGTTTACGCGTGCAATTGAAGCGATTGTCATTTGCTCCAACAATGGCATTGTCGAAAAAATTGACAATCGCAATTGATCGTTACCGGCTGGCTTAAGTAAGTAAGCTACATATATTTCTTCTTTTTTTTAATATTCTTTTTTAAGTTCAACCCTGAGCTAAGCGACGCTTCTAATCCATTATGTTTCTTCAGCGATCTGGGTTTCCTCCATTTACTCTTTGAATGGTCATCATCAAATCACACCCCGTTTGATTCTGGGCGCGAGAACCAAAGCCTCAAAGTTACCTCGTTTGTATGAAAATAGGCCTATCTAGTACAACATTTTTTAGAACTAAACCAAAAAAGAAGCTTTTCGGAAATTATGAAACTAAGATTAGGAAATAACGATGTATTTTGTGTTCACGTGGGTGGGAAATGTTGGCATTGCTGTAAAACATAGCAAATGTTTCTTAGTAGTGTCGTTAAATAATAATGTTGGTACCTAATTGCCTTCAGATCGTAGTCAATCCAGTCTGCGGTATTGCTTAAACCTTTGCCGAACATAAAATTAGTTTTAATGCGATAGAGTATTAAAGTTTAAATGACAGACGGCTGTTTAGTTTGTTTGGATCATTTGCACAAAAACCCACAGTTAAAACACGAAATAGTATTTGACAGATAGATAATGTTAAAATCCTCAGATATCAGTGACTTACACGGTGAAAAAGGATTTCTTTAAATAAGAAAGACCAATTTCTTGAAATATTTGTTTATTCTAAAAATATATTTACTTAGGCCAATGCAATATTTTTAAAACATTTACTGCTCATCTTTTACAATTTTTTTTTCTTAAATATTAAGAGAAATATTTTTAAATCAAGACTTTTTCAAATTTTATATCAACAAAATTGACTTATTTTAAATCGCGGTGTCTTGAATGAAACAACACATGTCTTGGATTAAATCTATTACGATGGCCACACTGAAAGTTTTGCACAACTCATAAATAAAACAATATAAATGAAAACTTATATATTTATTGCGTGTCCATTACGTTTTAAAACGTTTATGATTCGTTCAATCCATTATTTTTATCATAAGCATTATTTGTCTGAGGGCATGTTTTTCATACGCTATCACGGCTTCCTCTGGCCTCTTAAATGTATAATTTCTCATCGTATCTTTAAATTCTAGGATAGCAAAGAAATTGCAACATGTAAAGTCGAAAATTAATGTAAAATGGATCATGAACTCCGACTTTTCAGAGTCGAATATGACTTTGTCCTCATAGCGGTATGCACTGAAAAAATTACATCGTGCAATAGGATGTCACTTCTTGGTCGTTGTTCCATGCTTTTTTTAACGACAAATGGTAGTGATCTACTCATCATTAACTGGGTTTTGTTCTTCAAGCAGATTATGTTAGATAGGACCCGTCTGGGCGAAAAATAATGCAGTCGAATCCTTGCCCACGACTCTCGCCAGTCTAATTTTATCGGTTTACTGTCGACTTCGAACATCCATATAAAAGAATATTGCTATCTTTCTGATTCGAAAACAATATATTCATATTTTATGTTCCATAACAATATCATACACAGCATTTGAACGACCGTGTTTGCACTTTAACAACATATTTTTTACGTCAATCAATTCGATCCCGTTTTCTACATGGTGAGTTCATTAAGAATCCAGCAGCATCAAAGTTTCCGAACTTTTGAATGCTGATGAATATATTTTTAAATTTTATGTCATATTAATCCCCAAGTATCCAGAAATTATCTAATAGGTAATTAGCCGGATTTCTTTAATTAATCATGTGACAATAGTAATCTTTTGCACAGTGATCGCATTTGAATACCGACCTTCACCAATTTCATCATAGGAGAGACAAGAAAACGATTACATTCTGCATACCAATGCTTCACGAAACTTAAATAAGGTGCTTTCTTTTCTAAAAGCATTTAGAAGTGAAGCAGTGCAAACTTGCAGAGAAAGCGAAGTTTCAAAATCATAAAAAAATGGCACCCTGAATTTTTTTTTCGTTAATTTCATTTTTGCTACGGGCGACGAATTTCGCATTGTGATAAAAAACAAATGACTCGCAACTTCCGGTCAATTTTTATTTTAATTTCATGAATGAGTTCTAAAGTTTAAAAAAACATAACATTCTATATTCAAATATTTGTGTGTTGCCAGAAGTGCAAAACTTTCAGTGTGTCCTAGGTATTCTTGTAATAACTAAACATTTTTAAAAATACTTTTTTCTATTACGAAGAAATAATTGTCTAGCGTCTATAGGGAGAGGATTATTTTCTTGGATTCAATAAATATGTCTTAATCTAAAGCAATTTGTCTTTTTATAAGAAATCTGTTTTTACCGTGTACTGTCTGTTTTGTTAACCAAATGAAAATATTTTTATTTTTTTATTTTTGACCGAGCGAGCACGAAGTGCAAGCGAAGCGTCTCTGCTTCAGCTTGGGCAAAAATTCTTTCGTATGTCCGGCTGTCTGTTCCAACCTACAGATCGCATTTCTCAACCGATTCTCATGAAATTTTGTGAATAGGTTCGAAAATTATAAAGAATTTTTTTGTCGAGCCAGTATTATGATATTTTTCAAAAAGGCGGAGATATGTTAAAAAAACAGATTTCAGTCCGACATCCCAGCTCTGCCTGTTCTCCTCTACAGGTCGCATTTCTCAATCGATTCTCGTGAAATTTTGTAAGCAGGTTTAAAAATGATGTGGATTTTTTTTGTCAAACCATTTTTTTTTAAATTTTTCTAAATAGCTGAGATATGTTAAAAAAATGTATTTTAGTCCGGTTTTCCAGCGCTGTATGTTCTTCTCTACAGGTCGCATTTCTCAACCGATTCTCGTGAGATTTTGTGGGCGGGTTAGAAAATAATATAGAATTTTATTGTCACGCCAGTTTTTTGAAATTTTTAAAAATAACGGAGAAATGATAAAAAAACATATTTCAGTCCGGATTTCCGGCGCTGTCTGTTCTCATCTACAGGTCGCATTTCTCAACCGATCCCGGTGAAATTTTGTGAGCAGGTTTGGTAAACATATAGATAGATTTTTTTTGTCGAGACAGTTTTTCGAAATTTATTAAGATGACGGAGATATGTAAATAACATATATCAGTCCAGATTTTCGGCTGTTTGTTCTCCGATTCTGGTGAAATTTTGTGAGTAGGTTCGATAATCAATCATATATAACTGTTTAGTCAAGCCAATTTTTCCAAAATAAAAAAAAATATTCACCCATTTTGAAAAATATCAAAATTAGAAGCACTATCTAGCTGCGAATACTCACGTACCTACTGTGTCCTTTGAAAACTTCATGGCGACATATTATTTTATTTTATCGCGAGGTCTACAGCTCACGGAGCCACTAGTTTTTACTATCACAAAATCCACAGCACTTAAAAATTTACAGTAATTATTAACTATTAAAAAAGATGTTAGACAAATGTATACAATATTGACATTATCAATTTTTTAATTTGAGACATGCATTCACAATGCTGAATATTTATACAATAAGTACTAAATAAATAAGTACTAGAAAAAATATATGATTTGGTGCGAGTCGTATTTTTTCTAGTGAGTATATTATTTGGTTAAGCATTACCAATTTTTATCAAACAAATAACTTTAGCTAGGCATTGAAAAATCAGCTCTAATCGCGACTGAGGAAATACTACCGTAAAAAAGATATATTTCAGTAGATATTCCTAGAAGTAAACCACTGATTTTGGCATTCAGCTTAGATTTTTATAACACACTTAAACATTACCTTTTAAAACAATTCTTTTTATAAATTTTTAGATAGGGTTCTTTCTTACTTCTTAAATAAGTGTAACAAATAACAAATTCTCAAAACCACCACTTCTTACCCGCTATTTACTAACACGGTGATTTCAATCAAAGTGTAACCGGGTGTTGTATGATAAATCACAGTTTTGTTGCTAAGCATCGTTCACACACAACGCACGAACGCGGCGTGTTTACGCTACGAGCACGCACGCGTGACCGGCGGGCGTGCGATTTCAAAACAACCGTACGAATCGACGGTTGTAAGGCTGTGTGCACAATGGAACGGACGAATAAAGATAGGAACTACGCTATCTTAATGCAGCTACAACTTTGGCTTTTGAACAATATTAAAGTGTGTATTTAATAAAATGTATTGTAAGCATTTTGCTCAACTCTATAGGTTTAAACTTTTAGCACAAAAAACTTCTTTTTATGCACTCACAATGCTATTTTTATACACCGTAATTTTGTAGTCATTTTAATTAACTTAAGGGAGTGCTCTACTAATGAAAATAATCATTTTTGCCAAAGAAACATGGGTCGAAAAACGATAAAAATTTTGGACGTTCCCATACAAATACAATGTTTTAGCTGTCTATAGGTAGTTAGTATGGGAAGATCAAAATTTTTTGTCGTTTTTTGACCCATGTTTTTTGGGCAAAAATTTTTAGTTTCATTGGTACAACACACCCTTAAGTTAATTAAAACGACTACAAAATGACGGTGTATAAGATGATTGATATAATTGAAAAATCGACTCACCCGTAGCATGCCGTCTGAGCTGCTACGGGTGAGTCGATTTTTTCTAATATTTTTCAATTCTATCAATCATCTCAACTCTATAGGTTTTATTCTTAGGTCTTAAATTAAAACGCATAATGTCGCCTTAGCGCTTGTTTGTCCTATCTAAATTTGGCCATTATTGACCTCATTTGCGGCGCAACCTTCTCTTTGTTAATTAGTTGTAAGATTCCAGAATATACTAGAGTTAACCATTTAATTAATTTTATAAAATTAAATAAGTGGCAAAGCACAATAATACTGAAATATTGTAACAAATTAAAACAGAAAGCCACGTCACAAATGCAATTAATGGTAGATAGGAAAAACAAGCAATCTGAATGAATAAATCAAATTTGGGTTATTTACATACACCATTTATATGATTTATTTATACCTATAATGCCTGGTTTGTACAGGGTCAGTAAAATGGCATGGTATAGTAATCCAGTCCAGCGTTGACTTGCTACTGGGCTCGGGTAGACACTAGTTTCAACCCAGTCCTACCCCCGTATTACAACCTCTTAAAACTTGCCAGTTTTCTGAATGGCTATCAATGCATCTCTTTTATTTGCTATGCAGCGAGAAAGAGATGTAACTATAGCAATTCATAAACCTGGCAAGTTTTAAGAGGTTGTAATAACCCCCCAGTGCTGAATTCTCGCTCGCCAGTAAGTCCAGCTGATTAGCCACCCGTTCTATTTTCGGGCACAGTACGACTTACTGCTAAAGCTGCCAATCATCTCTACCTGTCTGTACCCACTTACCGAAGGTCCAAAATTCCGAGTCACTGGAACCAGTCACTGACCCCGTATAAACCAGCCCTAATTCCGAACGATAAAACCAAAACCGTTACGTGGGTCAACCAACTTTTAATAGTCCTATCAGTTTTCCTGTCCCCAAATATAAAAGTATATTTTCTTAAAAATAAATATCAACTACCTACCTTAAAAATAATGGTTTGGGTTAAAAATACTTAAAGTATCATTTTGGAGATAGAAATAAATATGTTGTTTACATATTTATTCGTATTTTAACGGTTGTCCAGTTGACGTCAATGTCCCTTTTCATTGTATAAAATTGATGAAATGATCTGGACAAAACGTATACAAATAATGTAAACAATATATTTATTTTTGTTACCAAAAATTATACTTTAAGACTTAAGGTTAGGTATTTCTAGCTAAACAATTTGTTTAATTTTTTATTACAAGATTTATGTTTGACTAGCTTGTGCCCGCGACTTCGTCCGCGTGAATGTTAGAGAAAATCCTAGAGAATCTTCAACCAGGATCCGACCAGTCATTTTTATGCTTCCCGTTCCCGTTCCGGTTCCGGTTCCCGCTCCCGCTCCCATTCCTCGTTCCCGTTCTCAATCCCGTTCCCGTTCCGTTCACGTTTCGTTCCCGCTCCCGTTCCGTTCCCGTCCCGTTCCCGTTCCCGTCCCGTAAACGTCCCGTAACCGTAAATATTTGCCTATTTAGTTTTAGACGTGCTCCTACGAAGTTGAAAGTTGTAATGTCTATTTTATATTATTTTTCCATACAAAATTTGAACCCCATTTTCACCCCTTTAGGGCTAAAATCATGTCCACCGTGTTGGACTTCAAAATAAATGACATTTTTGCAATCGTCATCCCAGAAAACCCCGATAACGATATCCATATCTATTTTTAGGTTTTTTATCCCTTTTCATCCCCATTTCATCACCATAAGGGTTTAAATAATAACAAAAACAATATACGTTGCGTTAGATTTTTATTCATAAGCCTAAATTATAAATTTAGTAATTTCTACTTCAAGAATAAAGGATACACAACTTCATCCCCCTTTTGACCCCTTCGGGGGTAGAATTTTGAAAAACGCTGAGACCCGTATTTATTTATTTTCAATCGTTAGCCTAAACACAAAGTTTGAAGATTTTAGCTTCAAAACTGAGGGACTTTCATACAAACTTTCATCCCTTATTTCATCCCCTTAGGGATGGAATTTTCAAAAATCCTTCCTTAGTGGATGCCTACACTGTATAAAGTATCTGTGTGCAAAATTTCAAGTCTCTAGGTCCAGCGGTTTGGGCTGTGCGTTGATAGATCAGTCAGTCAGTCAGTCAGTCAGTCAGTCAGTCATTCAGTCATTCAGTTTACGATTTTATATATTAGAAGATAAAAATTATAGGACAATTAAAAGTTTTTACTATTAAAAATCCTTGGTTTAGTTTTAGAATTCTCATTTAAACTAAAAGTATTTTTCTGTAAACGAAACTGAAACGGTAACGGTAATGGTAACTGTAACGGTAATGGTAACGGTAACTGTCTTTTTGTCCCTGGACGGATTTGGATGAAATTTGGCACACAGATAGTTTACAACCAGGATAAAAACATAGGATACTTTTTATCATGGCCAAAGGGGAAAATCGCGGGCAGCCGCTAGTAAGTAGGTACATAAATACCAAAAAACAAGAAACGAAGAAAGTTTTTTTTTCGCAGAAAATTGTTCGTGTGCAGAAAGCTTTATCCGAATAAATGAGTATTACTTATGTCAAATGAAAGTTAAAAATAATAACATCGATTTCCGTCCCTCAGAGCGTTCGTGTGCTAAGCTTTACTTATAGCAATGGAGTCGTTTGCCAGAGTGATTTAAACGGGTCGGGAGTTCTATACATCCGGTCAGGGTGACTTGTACTGTACGCCATCATTGTAACAAGGTAAACATAGAAATTATGCAACTCTAAGCTTTATTAGGAAATATCGAAAAATATTTTAAAGAAGAGACCTAATAGATGATGCGAAAGAATTGTAGAGACTGTAACAAGCAGAAAGAAAGTGATTATTTAGGTTTGGGCCGGGAAATTAAGTTGCTAGTTTCTTCACAAGGTAAAATATTAATAACTGTTTGAGCTTAGATTAGAGTATATATTCTGTGGCTTAGAATAATTACACCTAGAACGATAATTCCCTACAAAGCGCGCTGTCAAAAGTGAGGTAACTAAAACAGCAAAAATGGCGCCGTTTTCAGATTTTTATTGTCCATTATTATACAGTTTCAATTTCCCTACCTTAAAGAGATTAATTTTAAATCTATGGAATTTATGTCGAAACAGTACGAAGACATGAAAGATAGACTTATCAAGATTGAAACGGAGAAAAAAACTCACTTGGCCTACATACAAACACTAGAGCTTAAGGTTGAGAACCTTGAAAGAATGCAAAAGCAGACCAGCATCGAAATTCGGAACGTCCCTTTCCAAACACGGGAATCAAAGGAAGATCTACTAAACTTAGTCAAAAAAGTTGGAAAATTCTCTAAAATTGATATTAACAATAGCGATATCCGAGATGTATTTCGGCTAGGCACAAGAAAAGAAGAGAACAGGCCCATTATGTTGGACTTAACTACAGTTCTACTAAAAGATAAAATATTATCGTCAGTTAAATCCCACAATAAAGTTAATCCAGGCGACAAACTTAACACTGTGCATATTGGGATTGAGGGTCAGCCGAAACCGATTTATATTGTGGAATGTCTCACCCAAGCTGCAAGAAAATTGTACTTTCTCGCTCGGGAGTTTAGTAAGAAAAATGATTTTACATTCTGCTGGACGGCGCATGGAAAGGTGTTTCTTCGCAAACGGGAGGGAGCTCCAACTCGTCGCATCGGCAGTGAAGCAGATTTGGACCTATTGCTAGCCCAACCTGATAAGTGACTAGTCTTTACTATATCAGTTTCATTAATGTTTTTATTGTTTTTATGTTTTATTCACTGCATGTTCCAATTCCTAACATTACATTTAATATTTTTATTTTACACAGTCATATTTCTAATTAATATGTTACCATTACCACAATCTACACTATTTTATATACCTATATTTTCAAATTCGAAAGTTCAATACACATACTCGCACACAAACACACATATATCGATTTTATATCCAACAGTACGCTTCCATACAATCACAATCCATTTAGTAATTATCTCTGTTTCAAAGTTAGACACTCTCAAACACATCCAATCTATGCGAACTTGTACATGTGCCGTTGAAATCATATGCAACAAAATTCAATACTGACGATATAGCAAATGATATTGATACAGCTGAGGTATCTGAGTCATTGATATGTACTCCGGAAAGTGTTAAAGACCATATAGATATGTCTTGCAACTCATTAAAAATCATGCATACTAACATACGGAGTATAACACGTAACTTCGATGATTTTGAAATTTTGTTAAATAGAATTTGTGTTCAGTGTGATATACTCGTGCTTACTGAGTGCTGGTTAAGTAAAGCTTCCGTGATACCAACTATTCCTGGTTATAGGTCTTATTCGTCTGAATATACAAACCAAAATGACGGTGTCGTTATCTACGTTCACTCGGATATTAAACACAACGTTATTTCTGTCACTATGCTTGATGCTAACTGTCTTGTCTTGCAATGCGGTATTGAATATGCAATTATAGCTATCTATCGTTCACCATCAATTACTAACATTAATAATTTCTGTAATAGTCTAGAAACTTGTCTAACAACTCTAGAATCTGTTAAGTCATTAATGCTGATAGGCGATATTAATATAAATATTGCTTCTGATAGTGACGATCCAAATTGCAACAACTACTTGGATTTCTTAGCACATCATGGTCTCTTGGCGGCACATGTCTTCCCAACTCGGAAAAAAAGCTGCCTTGATCATGTCATGCTCAGAACAAGTAAACGTTCACTAACCCTTGTATTGGACTCTCTCATCACCGACCATGCACCTTTGGTATTCTGTATGTATTGCAATATTACACGGAACCAATACAACACAAACATCACAAAAATCGATTATCCGGCCTTGCTTGACAATCTAGTACGCGTAGATTTTAGCAACTTTTATACATCTAGTGACGCTAATATTGCTGCTGAGACTCTTATTAACATAATTTCCGAAGCTATCAGGGCTCACTCTAAGCAAATAAAGGTTGTACATCGCCATCGTTTTATTAAGCCATGGATGACGCCAGGCCTAGTACGATGCATAAGAAACCGTGATAAACTTCATTTGAAAGCCAAAAAACAACCGAACAATGCGATAAGTCAGGTCACATACACGAGATATCGCAACTTTTGCAATAACCTTCTTAAAAAATTGAAAACTGCACATGAGAAAACGGCTTTGCTGAAAAACAAACGGAACCCAAAAGGTATGTGGAGTACTATAAACAAGATCGCCAGTCTGAAAAAATTCACTTCACCTCCTCTCGAATTGCTTAAAATAAGCAAAGATCCTGATGAGTCTGTGAATATGGTGAATAACTACTTTGCTGGAATAGGGGCAAGGCTGGCTAATGAAATTCTAGCTAACCAGGGTATCGGAGTCACTACAACATCTAAAGGTAGTGAGGGAGCAGATTTCCAGAAAGATTCTATGGTGTTGATGGATGTGGACAGCTCGGAGATTGAAAACATCATTTTAAATCTGAAAACTGATTCAGCACCGGGCTTTGATAAGATACCAACGCTAGTTATTAAAAGTGCTAAAAACGTTTTGGTCCCTCCTCTCACTCACCTAATAAACTTGTGCTTGGCAACAGGTGTCTTTCCTGATATTCTGAAGAAAGCTCTAGTACATCCTATTTACAAAGATGGGGACAGGGACAGTGTCGGAAACTACAGACCAATATCAGTCTTAACTGTAATATCCAAAATATTAGAGAAAGCATTAAATAACAGACTTATAAAATACCTCGAGCATAAACACATAATCGCCGATAATCAGTTCGGGTTTGTGAGGGGCAGGTCCACCGATGATGCTACTTTGCTTCTCACAGACACGATTGCTCAACATCTTGATAGTGGATTAAAGGTCATAGGAGTGTTCCTAGATTTGTCAAAGGCTTTCGACACTGTCCCGATCCATCTTCTGCTATGTTGCTTGGAGTCAATTGGGATACGCGGGCCTGCACTGGAAATCTTTAGTAGCTACCTTACTAATCGCACTCAATGCGTAAAAATTGGAGCGTATAGTAGTAAAGACATGAACTTGCATTTTGGCGTACCACAAGGTAGCGTGCTAGGACCAACCTTGTTTTTAGCGTACATCAACAGCCTGTGCAAAAAAACTTTACCCTACTGCAAAATGGTCACCTATGCTGATGACACAGCTTTGATAGTTCATGGCAAAGACTGGAATGAAGCTCAAAGTCGCACTGAAACAGTTCTTAGAGAAGTAATGCAATGGTTAAACTATAGCTTACTAACCTTGAACATAGCTAAAACCAAGTGCATTACTTTTTCACTTCGTTCTGACACACAACCACCAGATTGTTTTCGTATACGAGCTCACTCATGCAGTCTAGATGGAGGGTGTGGATGTCCTGATATTGATAGAGTCCCTAATATAAAATATCTGGGTATAACTATTGATAGGTTTATGAATTGGTCGGAACACATAAAAAATTTAACGAAGCGTATGAGGAAACTAATACCTGTTTTCCGAAAATTAAGGAACTCGGCTGACTCAGAAACACTGTTATGCGTCTACTATGCTCTTGCTCAGAGTCTAATCCAATATTGCATAACTACATGGGGTGGTGTTGGAATCTCTACTTTACTCCCTTTAGAACGTGCACAAAGGGCTATACTTAAAGTCATGCTTGGTAAACCGAGAAGATACAGCACAGATCTACTTTACAGTGAATGTCCAGTCCTAACAGTAAGAAAGCTCTTTATTATGAATGTAATCTTAAGAAAACATAAAGATATAAACCTTGCTTGTTTGCCAAAGCGCAAGAATAAGGGAGTTTGTCCAATACAGTCACACAGAACAGCAGTTGCCAAACGACAATTCTATGCTTGTAGTTCCCATATTTACAATCTGGCAAATAGGGCTAATAACATGGTATTATTGTCACCTTATAAATGTAAGCAGATAGTACGTCAATGGTTACTTAACCTAAACTATAAAGAAACAGAAGAAATTCTACTTAAATAACACAAATACACACACACGCACACAGACACAAACACACACACACACACACATACACACACACACACACATACACACACACACACATTTTGTGGTTTTTAATAGTGATTTTTTGTAAAAATGGTAACAGATGACGATTTGTTGTATTATATTTTAATTTTGTTATTTTCATGGGTTTTTTCTCTCTGTAAAATGTAGTAGACAGTCCTTGACCCAGGGCGGGTGGGAGACGCTGACAGCTGTGACACAGTTCATACTAGTACGGTTGTCAACGTTAACCTCTAAATAGTTATAAAATCTATTTTTTATGTTCCATCTTATATGTAAGAGGATATTTGTAACTTTTAATTTGAAATAAATATAATTATTATTAATTATTATTATTATTAATTATTATATTATTGGACTTTAGTTACAATTAGGTAATGTATGAAGGATATTAATCTGAAAACTGAGCCATTTTGGCTCACTTTGCATACGCGGTCACGGCTTCTAGGTGTAATTATTCTAAATGTTTGAGGCCAAATGGCTGATTGAGGGTTTGACAACCATTCGTCATTGGCACAAACCAAACATAGAAATACATTTGAGGTGATTATAACTTTATAGTAGAAGAATAGAATTGTCAATTTTTCAAACAAACTACACCCATTTACAAGATTAACAATATAAAAAATAAGTATAATGATAAATTTCCATCAAAAATAATTTAAAATTAAGTTATTATAACGAAATTGCATTAAGTATATTTAAAATGTTAAAATTAATCAAGTTAAAACCATTAGAATTCAATTAAAAAATATCACATTGAAAAAATATCAAATAAAAAATTGAAATACCTAATACTAGTAAGATTTTTAAATAAAAAATAAATAAAAATCATTAATTTCAGGCTAGTACACCCATAGTTTTAGATTAGATTACATTAAATTAAATTAAATTAAACTTTAATTAAACTTAACAATTAGTAATAAGCATTTAAAAATTATTTTTATATTAACGACGGGATAATTTCTATATATGGGCTTCTTTTTAATTGGGCCGAATACCTAAATACTGTGTAAGTAGGTGAAGTTTCAATGATTTTTTTTCCAACTTTCCATTTATAATTATTATCATTAAACCAAGGGACTGTAACTTATAAAAGCTTCACTAATTGAAATGAAAAAGTCAAAGATCGCCATAAGCAAAAACTCAAATACGTGCGTAACTTTGAAATGTATGAAAGAAGTCTGGCGTCATGTGTCACCTTTAATATAACTCCTACAGTTTTGTGTTAAAGTTGTAAATAGTCTGTAGAAAGTTAGGTCGTTAATTTTTACGATTCTCGACAAAGTCGGGGGATGTTTCGGATTGTGTGACAAGCTTCGACGACGAGCCATAACGTCGGGACGAATCGTAAAAATAGCTGATTATTAAGTAATTTTATTTATTAAGAAAAAACCAATCGCTGAAAGTTGCTGATTGTTCAATCACTGAAACATTGATGGCAGATTAAGATGTCTTATTTCAAGTGAAGAAAGAAATAACGTTACAAATTATATTATGCTGAGAGGCCAAATATAATAAGTCTATGTTGTTCCCAATAATCCTGTCACCCTGTTGTAATTATCTGGTAACGATATATAAAAGTTTGTAAATATCGTTACTATTGGCTGTTAGGGGGCGTCCATTAATCACGTGATGTTTTTTTGGCCAATTTTTAACACCCCCTCCCCCCTGGTGATACATGGTGAGGTTTTACGTTAACCCCCTCCCCCCCCACCCTCTGAATCACGTGTATTTTTTTTGGTACAAAATAATCTCAACAATTTTCAGTACGAATATGTCTGGGCGGGGAAATCGTCCTGGTAACGGTGAGTCAACAATCACACACAGTTTTCGGTGAAAAGTCACACGTTTAACGAAAAAAATTAATACACGTGATATCTCACTACACCCCCCCCGTCCCCCCTTGTGATACTTCGTGATGTTTTCAACTACCCCCCCCCCCCCTTTCGAGGCTCACGTGATTAATGGACGACCCCTTACGGCTGATAAGGCCGTCCGCTGCCTTGAGCGGGATCCCGCCGCGGGTACACGGCGCGGGAATATAGATTGCTGGTTTTTGACGGACAGATGCTTGCGCAGTACATGAGTAAGCTCTAATCTATGTCGCCCCGCGCGCGTGTCCCGCTCAAGGCAGCGGAGGGCCTTAGTCTTTTGAGCCCGTTCTTCTTGTCAGCTAAAAAAGTCTGGAACGGGTGGTAGGAAAATAAATATAGACGATTCAAAAGTACTTAATAATGAGGATCAGTAACGATTTTTGTTTAGTGGCTAATTAGAAAGCTTATGCCACCACATGATTAACTGTGAATTTTTTTTTACGATATCTCTTAAACCTGAGAAGTTATAAGAGTTAAAACAATGGTTTTTCGGGAGTCCCTATGACGTCATCGCGACGTACGCGAACCTTATGTCGTACGTGATAAAGCATATATTGCATTGAGCTTGGCATTTCCTTCAAACCCTTTTAACTCAACCATTTCTTAACGGATTTCAAAAATTCTTTCACTAGCTTTCATAGCTATCAAAATGTGTTTATATTATATCAATAAAACTATAGGATTCAAACCTGTTACTGATCCTCATTAAGTTTATTTGAATAAAGCTTATTTGACTTTGACTTGACTATCGTAAGAGAGCTGTCAAAGCTGTCAAATCTTTTAAATTACAGATAGGTAATTTTTATTTAATGATGACAAAAATATTATAGATAGGTAATACTTTTATGTACCCTACAGCTGGGGTACGATACAAGCCTTCCTCATGGATGAATAAAGAGGACGAGGGCTCAGTGTGATTTGGTTTGTAAAAGGAGTAAGTAAACGGCAACTGACGTGCTCTAACCACTTTGCAGAAAAAATCATGTGCGCGCATATCACCCCTGCACGAACTAAACGTATGTTAGTGACAGCGCGGCGTGCAAGCGATTTTGACCTAAAAGAGTGGTAAAGCGGAAGTGTTGTCGATAGTACATCCGGATTGTGCGCGAGTGATACGCCACTTATGGCCGATTGCACTAAACTTATGGATCGCCTAAGTCTTTTCCTAACTACAACATGACCAACTTAGATTAATAAGACCCAGATACCTAGTCCGCGTCCGTATGGTGAGGCAACTCAAACTGAGCCAGAATGGCTAAGTATGACTATTCGGCCCGCCATTTCTCAAGTGATATTCGTGTCGAACACAACTCCCGAAAATTTCAATAAAAATGAGGGTTTGCGCAATGAACGGATGTCACAATCAGGTCACATTACATCGAAAAAACACTAGAAAGATTGTAGATAACATTTCACGTCTAATTAACGTGTTTTCACTTACATTTTTACGTAAATCATTCATCAAAAATAACTATTTTTGTCACTTCATATTTTATGAAAATGTTGCCAGTACGGGGAAAAAATATCCCCCGCATTTACTTAGTTGATCAATTAAAAGTTAAACACATCTCAATTACATAATTAAGATTCCACGCAATTCGACAACTACCTATCTACTAAAAGGGTTGCTAACATTGAAAAAACGCAATGTTCTCATTTGAAAAAAATTATATGATAAAAAATATAAGATGGTGGCCAACTTTTTTGTTTGTGGGCCGATTTCGATGAAACTCGGTTCGGGGTACTATTTTGACAAGAAAACAGCAACGCAATGTTAAAAATATAAAAATCCAAGATGGCGGCCAACTTTTTTGTTTGTGGGCCGATTTCGATGAAACTCGGTTCGGAGTAGTATTTTAACAAGGAAACAGCAACGCAATGTTAAAAATATAAAAATCTAAGATGGCAGCCAACTTTGTTGTTTGAGGGCCGATTTCAATGAAACCTGGTTCGGGGTACTATTTTGACAAAAAAACAGCAACGCAATGTTAAAAATATAAAAAAATCCAAGATGGCGGCCAACTTTTTTGTTTGAGAGCCGATTTCGATGAAACTGGGTTCGGGGTACTATTTTGACAACAAAATAGCAAGGTAATGTTAAAAATATAAAAAATCCAAGATGGCGGCCAACTTTGTTGTTTGTGGGCCGATTTCGATGAAACTCGGTTCGGGGTACTATTTTGACAAGAAAACAGCAACGCAATGTTAAAAATATAAAAAATCTAAAATGGCGTCCAACTTTTTTGTTTATGGGCCGATTTCGATGAAACTCGGTTGAAAAAAAAGAAAAACAAATAAGAAAGTTAGCCACCAGGTTCTGTACCCAAAGGGTAAAAACGGAACGGAATTATGAACCGTGATAGAAAGACAGGAGAAATTTTCACAGATGTTGTATTTCTGTTGCCGCTATAACAACAAATACTAAAAACAGAAAAAAATATTAAAGAGGGTTCTTATACAACAAACGTGATTGAAGGCTCCCATACCACAAAAGTGACTATTTAGACCGAGTTTCATCAAAATCAGCTCACAAACAAAATAGTTGGCCGCCATATTGAATGTTTTATATTTTTAACATTGCGTTGCTGCTATCTTATTAAAATAGAACCTCGAACCGAGTTTCATCAAAATCGGCCCACAAACAAAAAAGTTGACCACCATCTTGGATTTTGTATATATTAAACATTACGTTGCTGTTTTTTTGTGAAAATAGTGCCCTGAACCGAGTTTCATCGAAATCGGCCCACAAACAAAAAATTTGGCCGCCATCTTGAATTTTGTATATATTAAACATTACGTTGCTGTTTTTTTGTGAAAATAGTGCCCTGAACCGAGTTTCATCGAAATCGGCCCACAAACAAAAAAGTTGGCCGCCATCTTGGATTTTTTATATATTTAATATTGCGTTGCTGTTTTTTTGTTAAAATAGTACCCCGAACCAAGTTTCATCAAAATCAGCCCACAAACAAAAAAGTTGGCCGCCATCTTGAATTTTTTATATATTTAACATTGCGTTGCTGTTTTTTTGTGAAAATAGTGCCCTGAACCGAGTTTCATCGAAATCGGCCCACAAACAAAAAAGTTGGCCGCCATCTTGGATTTTTCATATATTTAACATTGCGTTGCTGTTTTTTTGTGAAAATAGTGCCCTGAACCGAGTTTCATCGAAATCGGCCCACAAACAAAAAAGTTGGCCGCCATCTTGGATTTTTCATATATTTAACATTGCGTTGCTGTTTTTTTGTGAAAATAGTGCCCTGAACCGAGTTTCATCGAAATCGACCCACAAACAAAAAAGTTGGCCGCCATCTTGATTTTTTTTATATATTTAACATTGCGTTGCTGTTTTTTTGCAAAAATAGTACCCCGAACCGAGTTTCATCAAAATCGGCCCACAAACAAAAAAGTTGGCCGCCATCTTGAATTTTTTATATATTTAACATTGCGTTGCTGTTTTTTTGTGAAAATAGTGCCCTGAACAGAGTTTCATCGAAATCGACCCACAAACAAAAAAGTTGGCCGCCATCTTGATTTTTTTTATATATTTTACATTGCGTTGCTGTTTTTTTGCGAAAATAGTACCCCGAACCGAGTTTCATCAAAATCAGCCCACAAACAAAAAAGTTGGCCGCTATCTTGGATGTTTTACATTTTTAACATAGCGTTGCTGTTATCTTGTTAAAATAATACCCCGAACCGAGTTTCATCGAAATCGGCTCTCAAACAAAAAAATTGTCCGCCATTTTGGATTTTTATATTTTTAACATTGCGTTGCTGTTTTCTTGTCAAAATAATGCTCCAAATCGAGTTTCATCAAAATCGGTTCATAAACAAAAAAGTTCGCACCATCTTTAATTTTGTCATTTTTAGCATTGCACAGTCGACATCTCATTTAAAAAATATATAATATATAAAATTTCGGTTTAAACCCTAGCCCGTCTCTAGTTATGACAAGCAAACTCTAGTTACATGTAAATGGTGAAATCTACACAATCGCAACTCTAAGTACGACGATGGTTTCAATTTCCCTACTTTTAAGGGAAAATTTCATGTACTGGTAACATTAGTTTTTTGCTGTGTGCGTTTCGTCGAGCGTAAACACAAGCACCTTACGCACACATAAATTTCATTTTTGCCTCACTTTTGACAGACCGCCTTTTAGGATACTATCATTCTTGGCTTTATTATTCTAAGATGACCAAATTAAAACGGGTCATGTAGCTGTCATTCGCTAAGTTAACTTGGTCGAGTTGTAGATAAGAAAAGATTTAGGCGATTCTTAAGTTTAGTGCTTTCACGAGTTAGTGCCTTTTTCACATCATAATGGGACACAATTTTCATGAAATATATTATAAGATAAGATTTTTTTTTTTCTCTTTATTTTTAAAGGAGCTTTTGTAAAAAAGTTACATGTCGGCCCCATAAGATAAGATAAAGATATAATTATTTGTAACAAAACATTACTTGTAGTCTCAATAATCCCTTAAGCCTTCTTACCTAGTTGAGGTGAGTATGCGGTTATACAATGCTAAGTATCTCCTCTAACAAGAAACTTGTTTACCACTGCTGTAAAAAAGAAACATAGCTCTTATGGCTACGCCTCATTAAATAGAGATCAAGATTTCAACAAATTCATAATGATACCGGTTTTATTAAGCTGTCAAATAAAACATTAACTTTTTACCTTACACATTAGCAACTGTATCAAAACGTACGGAATAAATGTTGCTTTAATAGGGCTGCCACCCGTGCGACAGTGACGTCATTATTTCTTTTTTTATTACTCGCAGCGAACTCGACATAAAAATTCGACAGACCCGTTTATGAGATTACACGTGTGTGAAATATTGTCTGGAGCGATAAAATTTCGACCGTGGGTAGGGTTGGCAAATAAATGCAGGTTGACAATTAGTGTTATTTTGAGAGACTGAAAATAATGGTGTACTTAAAAATTACTATTATATTTAATGTATGTTTTAGTAGATTTTTGGTGCTTTTTTCAGATACTGTATAGTTTTTGTGTAAACTTGAGTTAATTTGGAACGGAATAAACTTAAAGTTGGGCAAATGGGTTTGTATTTTTTGACCGAAAGTGGCACTACGGTGAATTTTATTTAATATTGTAATTCTAATACACCATTATAATAAAACTTCTCGTGGATTTTTAGGGCCCATAGTCTAGTATTTTTAGACGGTATCATTATATTCCCTCGTAGTCACTGCTAGAAGTAGATAGCAAAACTGCTAAAAGTTTTAGTTTTTGAAACATTTGCTATCTACTTCTATGAATGACTGCGAGGGAATGTATTTATTTATTAGTTCTGTACACACACAATTACAAACAGAAAAGAAATGGACAGAAGAATTGTACAAGGGCACAACTTATTTCACATTGAAATTTCATCCAGCAGGCTCGGGACAGGAAAGAACATTGAGAAGGGCAGACAGTGTGTACCTGTGATACGATACCTTCTAAAAATACTAGAGTATGGGACCTAAAAATTCCACGAGAAGTTATTTTCTATTACATAAATTAAATTATTAAATAAAAACCTCTGCAGGTTCAGAGAATCGTATTGTCAAGTAGTGAGATTATTTCCATATGTATCGTGTTTGTCGAATGGGAACTAGTAAAAAAAAAAACTGCCAACCCTAATCGTGGATCGTAAATTAAAGTAGCCGAGTTCAAACTCGTAACATTTGTGACAACCGATTAAAACGAAACACCGCACGACAAAGACTCATTCACAAGATGTATGAATATGAGGAGATTGGGACATTTCATTTTGTATAACGAGTTACAACTGAAGTGAATTTGTGTTAGGGTGCTTCCTGTTTTATGACGCGATTGGCGGAGTCTCTTATCTGTCTTTATTACATTGTTTACTTAGTCAATCGATGTAATGATTTTGAGTTTATAAACTCATTTTAACGTTAAAATTAAAAACACTTCCCTCCCGAGGTAGAGCGCGACCATTTTCAACGGAAATAGCTGCTTTGCAAAGTCTTAAGTCGCCTTACGACACCTCTGAGTGTAAAATAATAGTAGTAGAAGAGGGAGCAAGTAGTAGTCGTAAGTTTAAGGCTTCTCTATTCTGCCCGGCGGCTTTGACATCATTCACATTAGGGAACCACTCTACAAGCCCTAAAAATGAATTTCCATGATTGTTCTGAAAAATCCCGTGTGTAGGTAGTCTGGCCTGCCCAGAAAGTCGTGACGTGACATCTCAAATCTCAATCCCGCGGAAAATTTGAAACTTTCTACACGGTGTTTGTGCTGATGATAAAAATGATGTTTCGCTGTATTTTGAGTGAATAAAGTTTCAAAATTTTAAATTCGACACGACTCGCTGGCCAGACTACAACAGTATCTCTAATCTCTTTTGACACACGTGTTTAGAGATAAAACTTCGCTCATTCAAAGGATAAGTTTTCTAAAAGACACATAAAAATACAAGAAAAGATACACGGTTTAATTGCGCGACTTAAAATAGTTTGTATAGCGTTAACGACTAGTACCTATCAGTCACTTCATTCAAATAGTCCAAGGTTCCTTTATGACTTATTTAATAGAGATACAACAAGCATAACCGGACAAGATGGAGGGTCGGTAAAAACGAATAGACCAGTGAACGTTGCACACTTTTCAGTTTATTACTAAAGAATTAGGCGAGACGGTGTAAAATACAAGGTGCTTTGTGAAACAGATTATGTTAAGCTCGTGAGAATGGTTTTTGTTCAAATTTTGAAGGAAGCAGTAAAATTGGTGGGTGTTTTTTGAGTTGTAAGTTTATGTCAGGACGTTGTAATACTTGTAATGTAAGTAATTCTTTGGTTAGCCGTCTTAACAAATAGTTTTTTTTTGTAATATAACATAAAGAACATCTGACATGACATGACCGAAACATCAGTATTGTTTCGGACACAGAACAAAGATTTTTTTTGTGGTTTCGGAGCATTAAAATTTAACATATTTAATATTTGGCAAGTTAACAATGACAAAACTTGCTTGGTTTGGCATATAATAAGGCAAAAACATCACGAAATCATTTTAAAAAGAAATGCTTCTACACGTGTGTGAACATTGTTGTGATTTGTGATGATAATATTAATTTACTTAAAGCAATTTCAATTTGCATACTGTCTAATAAACTTTAGAATTTGACGAAGTATCTTCGAAATTAAAATGTAACTATCGAGCGTAAATCATTGAATTGTGTTTCAAGTTCAATCGGTGTCTGGAAAAAGATATATTTTTCAGCGACTTTATGGTATTACATCAAAAAGTTTTAATTTTCTTTATACATCTCTTATGTTTAGATATTTTAGGGCTTACCAAAAATAAATTGAACTCATTCAGTCTTATAACTTTGACGCAGGATTCAAGATCAATACTGTTGTCTTAAACTTAAGTTATCTAAAGAAAGTTTGCGCACAAACAAACTTTGAAAGTAAGCCATTCCACTTTGGAAAGTTAACTTCGTTTGAAGAGTATTCAATTTAGACAAAGAACAAAACTTGAACAGTTGGACTACGCTTTTGATGTATGTATGTATGTAGATAAGACTCAGAGATGACTGAATAGTTTAGTACTATGTCTTACCAAAAATTGCTTTCATTTAGTAAGGTTAGGAATTAGGATAGAACTTATACAACATAATAGTATTTTTTTTTCTGAAAAAAGAAATATTTGTAGCTTACTTATATATTCTGTGCTTCCGCAAACAATATTATATGCAAGATGCACCGTCTGCCCGCCCGCAAAAATAATATGCTACACACACACCACAAAATATCAGTGCGCAATACCTGCATTTAGCAAGACAGCAACACACCTTGCACCTTCACCAATAGGGAATATGCATAAGTCACCGATTTTGATGAATTTGAGCTTGATCGCTGCGGACACTTATAAAAACATGATGGAACAGGAAAAAAAAATAAAAAAAAATGTATAATCCTACTTTTATCAAACGATGAAATCAGGGGAAAATAACGATATTTTTTTTTCATTTTCGGATATAATACACTTTACAGTCAAATAGAATATCGAATAAGAAACAATATTTTGTATGACACATATGTACTTAACACTTTCAAGGACACTATTCACTCCAAATATGGCACTACATTTTTCCATACAAATTGAAATCACGTCTATAAATGTTGTGTCACTTAGTTCAAGATGCTATAACACGCTATAACGGTTGATATGGCAGTACGTCTCTATACGTAGTTACTTTACTATAACCATATCAAACCCAACCCTCAAACACTGTGTGAATGTGGCACGTGCGTACGCCTGTCCGATTGGTACGCTTCGGTCGCGCGTCGGCTATGTTCGTGACGTCACAACGCGCATACTATGCAAAAATGTACATGTGTGTGTAGGGTCACACTTTCATAGGCAAAAAATCTTTTGTTATGACAGTACACACATGAAATTGTTTGTGCTGTGACAGTAAATTTTGGACTCCATATATAAACTATAGAAACCGCACGCTCATATCCGTAGTAGTCAATAATATGTAAAATGTTTTCCCGTAAATAGGCGTTGTGTCATATTGTAACTCCATAAAATCACGATAATAGCCGTTCTGTCCTTGAAAGTGTTAAACGCAAAATTTAGGGAGATAACTGAAGATATAGGGAGATATTGTGTCGCAATATTTGATTCTGTTTTAATCAAAAATGGAACAGAATATATTATTTTTGTGCTTATTCGGTCGTTGTGATACGGGCCCTTAGTAACAAAATATGTAATAATAATATAGGTAATATTTGTAAGATTGTCATTATATTTACAAAAACTTTTTTTTTTAACTGTTAATTAATATAATAACAGATTTTTTACTCAAATGCGAGGAAATTGTGGTTCAAAATTAATTTGGGGATTTTGTCAGTTTTGCAAGGTTTGACGCGCTGTTGACTGTACCTCTCTATGTATTTATGTGTTGAATCTAATTTAAAATTGAAAATCATTTCAAATTTAAAAGGTGTAGTTACATGGGTACATGAGAATTTCAGTTCGATTGTTATTAAATTTGTTGGTTAGTTGGTTAGTTGGTGAGAATTTTGTATTCATTATACTATTTTTTCTTTGCGATTAAGTAATTATTTAGTATGGTGTAGTTATACTTTACTCTAGACACAGATTTTATAATATTACTCTTTAGATTCGATTGTTTCTTTTGTTTGTTCGGTTTCTAATTTACAATTATAATGGAAACCTGTTATTGGCCTTAATTCTAAAATTATTTAGCGTAAAAATTTATGTAACGCTGTTGGTTTCGTGAAATAAATAAAATAAAATAAAATAAAAAAATTATTGGCTAAAACACACCGAAACGTCATGTGTGACGTCATCGTTTTGTATAGAGCGTTTTCGGCGGGAGCTGATGCGTGCTAACTTCAAGTAACTATATTACGAGAAAAAAACGCAAGAGACAAGTTTCAATATTACAGTTGATTTTCTCACGCATTATACTATTGATTTTGATAAAAAAAAATTTGATGCATATTCCCTATTAGGCTCTAGAACCTCTAAGAGCCTAATGAGGCAGGTATTGTGCACTGATATTGTGTGGTGTGCATGTGCATATTTTGCGGGCGGTGCATCTTGCATATTATGTTATATAGTCAAACCCCGAAGTCCAGGCGCTTCTAGGTTTAAGTCCAAAACTAATAGCGTGATTCGGGCTTTGACGAACGCATTTATGGCCAAACCTAGGAGAGACTAACTTGGACAGTCAAACACCGAAACGCAATTCGATCAAATCGGGGTTCGACCAGTCAGACTTAAATTAGGTACCTACAGAATATGTTTTTTTTATATTTAAAAGTATGAAAAACACATTCTTTAGAGTGATAATTTAATTAAATTAATAATCTTCATGTGAAACAAAGATTGTTGATTTAGTTACATTTTCATTCTAAGGAATGTATTTTTACACATAAATAACACATTCTGACCCTAATTTAAGTCTGGTCAAACCCCGATTTGATCGTATTGAGTTTCGGCGTTTGACTATCCAAGTTGGTCTCTCCTGGGTTTGGCCATAAATTCGTTAGTCAAAGCCCGAAAAACGCTTTAGTTTTTGACTTTGACTAAGCCTTCTTGTCAAACCTGAGGTTTGACTAGACAAACCTAGGAGCGCCTGGAGTTCGGGGTTTGACTATAACACATATATTGTTTGCGGAAGTAAGCTACATATATTTCTTTTTTCAAAATGGTTTTGGACTTCCGCCAAGTGACGCCTGATTCGACATTCGACGAGATCGACTGTACTACATAGGTACCCTAGCAAAAACATCTATCAAAAAAACCGCAAGTAAAACAACTGGATATAATGGGAAATCTCATTTCGCTTTTTGGAGGTAAATGGCGCAGTACTTTCCAATACAAAATTACTCAAACGGATTAGTTAGTTAAGCCGCATTTTGTTTTCTGTATAGATCGTGCTACGTACGGATACAGTTTCCACATTAAAGTCCTTTGTTTCTATGGAATCTAGCTTTACTAGAGTGAGCAATAACCTTGGTTTATTTTCACGGTTTATTCCCAAACTTGGATTGGATACAGTAAGGGGTTAAAACTTAAGAATTTTAAAGTTCAGCGTGTTACTGTGATAGCTCTTTCTATAAAAAGGTACATATTTATTTTCTCTACTAAAGTTCCAGACGCATTTCTGTATTATTTCGTCAACCTTCCGGTATGCAAACTATGTTGCCGCCTCGACATAATAACATACAGAATGTTATTTTCATTGGATCTACCTACATTGAGTATGCATGTAAACCTGCAGGTATGACACACCTGCACGATTATAAAATTTGTATCTAATTGTTAAAGATCTAAGTCATAAGCGACTGATCAAAGAGAAAAATAATTATATTTTTTCTCTTTGATCAGAATAAAACCTAGTGATTCTTGTGAAAAATGTTTGAACTTCTTATTTTTATTTTAACATCAATAACATTTTACATAAACATTTGTGTACCGTGTTTCGTGTGATTAAATGAATCTGAATCTAAAAGAAATATCTTTATTTGTATTCATGTAAGTTACATCTAGTTAAAAAAATATTTTTAAAATATTACGACTTCCCTTATAAAGTTTGCTAAGGCAAACAGAACGACAAACGGAACGAACTTATATGATATTTGATGTCTCGCGAATGAATTTGGCAAAAAAATATACGTTTGACTAAAGTTTATGAAATAACATGTCAAAATGTAGATAAAAACAACAATTTTAAGAAATTGTTTCGCACACATCATAAATTAATAACTTTATTACTTAAATACAAATAAAATAAACATATCTCTAACACGACCAATCCACTGTTCGTTAAACGGTTGACTTGTTGATGTTTAAACATGTTCCAGACGGATGTAATCCAGCCTCCCAACAGAGGTAATCTTGCTTATTGCCATCCATCTATAACACTGCACAGCTAAGGATTGTTAAACTGTGACCTAGCTAGACGGTAGATGTAATTCAAATTTTGATTTGACCTTCAACGTCCTTGAAGGACGGGCGCGCGCTCCCATCCTCAGATGTAGAGCGCGGATTACATTTTTTTTTTCATTTATTATTGTATAAAATATCATTAATTCTAGAAGTAGATAGCAAAACTGCTAAAAGTTTTAGTTTTTGAAACATTTGCTATCTACTTCTATGAATGACTGCGAGGGAATGTATTTATTTATTAGTTCTGTACACACACAATTACAAACAGAAAAGAAATGGACAGAAGAATTGTACAAGGGCACAACTTATTTCACATTGAAATTTCTTCCAGCAGGCTCGGGACAGGAAAGAACATTGAGAAGGGCAAACAGTGTGTACCTGTGATACGATACCTTCTAAAAATACTAGAGTATGGGACCTAAAAATTCCACGAGAAGTTATTTTCTATTACATAAATTAAATTATTAAATAAAAACCTCTGAAGGTTCAGAGAATCGTATTGTCAAGTAGTGAGATTATTTCCATATGTATCGTGTTTGTCGAATGGGAACTAGTAAAAAATACTGCCAACCCTAATCGTGGATCGTAAATTAAAGTAGCCGAGTTCAAACTCGTAACATTTGTGACAACCGATTAAAACGAAACACCGCACGACAAAGACTCATTCACAAGATGTATGAATGTGAGGAGATTGGGACATTTCATTTTGTATAACGAGTTACAACTTAAGTGAATTTGTGTTAGGATGCTTCCTGTTTTATGACGCGATTGGCGGAGTCTCTTATCTGTCTTTATTACATTGTTTACTTAGTCAATCGATGTGATGATTTTGAGTTTATAAACTCATTTTAACGTTAAAATTAAAAACACTTCCCTCCCGAGGTAGAGCGCGACCATTTTCAACGGAAATAGCTACTTTGCAAAGTCTTAAGTCGCCTTACGACACCTCTGAGTGTAAAATAATAGTAGTAGAAGAGGGAGCAAGTAGTAGTCGTAAGTTTAATGCTTCTCTATTCTGCCCGGCGGCTTTGACATCATTCACATTAGGGAACCACTCTACAAGCCCTAAAAATGAATTTCTATGATTGTTCTGAAAAATCCCATGTGTAGGTAGTCTGGCCTGCCCAGAAAGTCGTGACGTGACATCTCAAATCTCAATCCCGCGGAAAATTTGAAACTTTATACACGGTGTTTGTGCTGATGATAAAAATGATGTTTCGCTGTATTTTGAGTGAATAAAGTTTCAAAATTTTAAATTTACCGCGGGTTTGAGATGACACGACTTGCTGGCCAGACTACAACAGGATCTCTAATCTCTTTTGACACACGTGTTTAGAGATAAAACTTCGCTCATTCAAAGGATAAGTTTTCTAAAAGACACATAAAAATACAAGAAAAGATACACGGTTTAATTGCGCGACTTAAAATAGTTTGTATAGCGTTAACGACTAGTACCTATCAGTCACTTCATTCAAATAGTCCAAGGTTCCTTTATGACTTATTTAATAGAGATACAACAAGCATAACCGGACAAGATGGAGGGTCGGTAAAAATGAATAGACCAGTAAACGTTGCACACTTTTCAGTTTATTACTGAAGAATTAGGCGAGACGGTGTAAAATACAAGGTGCTTTGTGAAACAGATTATGTTAAGCTCGTGAGAATGGTTTTTGTTCAAATTTTGGAGGAAGCAGTAAAACTGTTGGGTGTTTTTTGAGTTGTAAGTTTATGTCAGGACGTTGTAATACTTGTAATGTAAGTAATTCTTTGGTTAGCCGTCTTAACAAATAGTTTTTTTTTGTAATATAACATATAGAACATCTGATATGACATGACCGAAACATCAGTATAGAACAAAGATTTTTTTTGTGGTTTCGGAGCATTAAAATTTAACATATTTAATATTTGGCAAGTTAACAATGACAAAACTTGCTTGGTTTGGCATATAATAAGGCAAAAACATCACGAAATCATTTTAAAAAGAAATGCTTCTACACGTGTGTGAACATTGTTGTGATTTGTGATGATAATATTAATTTACTTAAAGCAATTTCGACTTGCATACTGTCTAATAAACTTTAGAATTTTGACGAAGTATCTTCGAAATTAAAATGTGACTATCGAGCGTAAATCATTGAATCGTGTTTCAAGTTCAAAAGGTGTCTGGAAAAATATATATTTTTCAGCTACTTTATGGTATTACATCAAACAGTTTTAATTTTCTTTAAACAACTCTTATGTTTAGGTATTTTGGGGCTTACCAAAAATAAATTAAACTTATTCGGTCTTTTAACTTTGACGCAGGATTCAAGATCAATACTGTTGTCTTAAACTTAAGTTATCTAAAGAAAGTTTGCGCACAAACAAACTTTGAAAGTAAGCCATTCCACTTTGGAAAGTTAACTTCGTTTGAAGAGTATTCAATTTAGACAAAGAACAAAACTTGAACAGTTGGACTACGCTTTTGATGTGTATGTAGATAAGACTCAGAGATGACTGAATAGTTTAGTACTATGTCTTACCAAAGATTGCTTTCATTTAGTAAGGTTAGGAATTAGGATAGAACTTATACAACATAATAGTATTTTTTTCTGAAAAAATAAATATTTGTAGCTTACTTCCCCTAATATATTCTGTGCTTCCGCAAACAATATAATGCAAGATGCACCGCCCGCTCGCCCGCAAAAATATGCACATGCACACCACAAAATATCAGTGCACAATACCTGCATTTAGCAAGACAGCAACACACCTTACACCTTCACCAATTAAGCTCTAGAGCCTCTAGAGCCTAATTGGGCAGGTATTGTGCACTGATATCTGTAATAATAAAATAAAAATAAAAATTGTTTATTTCCATTAACAATGTTGATAATTATATAAAATGAGTTGGAGCTTCCTTTTAAGCTGTAAATCTGTGGTGTGCATGTGCATATTTTTGCGGGCGGGCGGGCGGTGCATCTTGCATATATTGTTTGCGGAAGTAAGCTACATGTATTTCTTTTTTCAAAATGGTTTGGAACACCGCCAAGTGACGCCTGATTCAATCAAATACTGTGTTCGTCCACTTCCGAGATCGACTGTACTACATACATAGGTACCCTATCAAAAACATCTATCGGAAATCGCATTTCGTTTTTTAGCGGTAAATGGCGCAGTACTTTCCCATTCAAAATTACTCAAACGGATTAGTTAAGCCGCATTTTGTTTTCTCTATAGATCGTGCTACGTACGGATACAGTTTCCACACGAAAGTCCTTTGTTTCGATGGAAACTAGCTTTACTAGAGTAAGCAATAACCTTGGTTTATTTTCACGGTTTATTTCCAAACTTGGATTGGATACAGAAAGGGGTTAAAACTTAAGAATTTTAAAGTTCAGCGTGTTACTGTGATAGCTCTTTCTATAAAAAGGTACCTACATATTTATTTTCTCTACTAAAGTTCCAGACGCATTTCTGTATTATTTCGTCAACCTTCCGGTATGCAAACTATGTTTCCGCCTCGACATAATAACATACAGAATGTTATTTTCATTGGATCTACCTACATTGAGTATGCATGTAAACCTGCAGGTATGACACACCTGCACGATTATAAAATTTGTATCTAATTGTTAAAGATCTAAGTCATAAGCGACTGATCAAAGAGAAAAATAATTATAATTTTTCTCTTTGATAAGAAAAACCTTGTGATTATTGTGAAAAATGTTTGAACTTCTTATTTTTACCCGACTGCAAGAGGGTTATGTTTTTCGCGCGTATCTTGTTTGTATGTAATATTCTTTATTACCTCATATCTTTCAAACGGCTGAACGGATTTCTATGACTTAGATATCGTTAGATTTGTCTTGTCAGCCCAAGTGTTCTTAAGAAGGTGGCGTTTTAAAAAAAACCAACATGGCGGCTGTACGGTGCTGTTATACGTAGTGGAAAAAAATTTTTTTTTTAGAATACTACAATATGGCTGTCAAATTAAAGGGATTTTTATAAGGATTTCAAAAAGGTATGTCATGACTGTAATATATAATAATTAATAACTAAAAAGATATAAATAAAAAAATAAATTAAAAAAATTAAAAAACCGCCTGCATAAAAAGACAAGTCAACTGAAAAGATGTAAACAAGATTAAATATTAAAGGCAACATAATAACATGCAGTCGGAGGCATATAATTCAAATCATTCATAACGTCACTTTCTTTATGCATGCCTCCGACTGCATGTTATTATGTTGCCTTTAATATTTAATCTTGGTTACATCTTTTCAGTTGACTTGTCTTTTTATGCAGGCGGGTTTTCTAATTTTTTTAATTTATTTTTATTTTAACTATGTACTGTGTTCCGTGTGATTAAATGAATCTGAATCTAAAAAAAATATCTTTATTTGTATTCATGTAACTAAACAACAACAAAAGTTACAAGTAGTTACATCTAGTTAAAAAAATATTTTTAAAATATTACGACTTCCCTTATAAAGTTTGCTAAAGGAAACAGGACGACAAACAGAACGAACTTATACGATATTTGATGTCTCGCGAATGAATTTGGCAAAAAAAATATACGTTTGAATAAAGTTTATGAAATAACGTCAAAATGTAGATAAAAACAACAATTTTAAGAAATTGTTTCGCACACATCATAAATTAATAACTTTATTACTTAAATACAAATAAAAGTAAACATATCTCTAACTCGACCAATCCACTGTTCGTTAAACAGTTATGTCTTGTTGATGTTTAAGCATGTTCCAGACGGATGTAATCCAGCCTCCCAACAGAGGTGACCTTGCTTATTTCCATCCATTTAGACCACATCTTAGGATTGTTAAACTGTGATCTAGACTCGAGATGTAATCCAGATCTCGAACCTTGCCTTTGAGGACGGGCGCGCGCTCCCATCCTCAGATGTAGAACGCGGATTACATCCATCTGGCCGCCCGATTACATCCAACCAAAGGCAGTTACGCTGCGCCAACGGCAAGTGGCGGGTGCGCACGTGAGTGCACGCAAAACAACTCGTAAAAAGTTTCCTTATCCAATCCATTCTTAGAAAGTTATAAATATCCTTCAAGTCCAATAGTTTGAATGACTGAGAATTAACCGTTTTTTCAACCAGCGTTTCAACCACTATCTTTTTTTTTCCGCCATGAATTAGAGACAAAAGTGCAAAAGAAACGCCCACCTTTTGAAATTTTGATAAATTAGGAGTCATTTTTAAACCTACAGCCTTCCTACAGCACGTGATTTTACTACCCGAGTGCGTTCACAATGAAGGGCGAGCGTGTTGGCGCTTGGATGGAAATTCGTGTAGCCGAAACACAATCCGCGGATGGAAACCAAGCTCCCATCAAGGTGACCTCTGTTGGGAGGCTGGATTACATCTGTCTGACACATGCTTTACCTGCAACTTTGTGGCATCTTGTCGTAACCCGAGAAGGTTGCGTGGGTATGCAATTTCTTCAACTCGCCACTTAGGGTCGCCTCATTTGAATTTTTTCTTCAATAAGTGCAAAAGATATGGAAGAAATATTCAAGACATAATTTATTGTACCAGCGCAATTATAGGACAGCCGTTTCTCCGTTTTACACTAACGATTATGTATTATTCACCAAGGGACCGTTCTTTTGCATTTGTTTCGACTATAGAACTGTTGCACAGAACACACTATTATTAATTGATTAATACAACAGGTAAATAAATGGAAAAACTACTTAGTAAAAGTCGTGATTACAAAATATTTGTCGTGTCGTAGGTTCGGGTTGGGAACGAAAATTTCAAAACAAATTGATTAGGATACAATTTTTGTAGAGCCGCGAGAATCCTTTGTAAAGTTTTATTAATTTAGAAAAGGAATAAATCATTCTGCCAACCTATCTCGGTGATGTAGTACCTACATCGAGAAATTCGGGAATTGCGAAATCGATCGATTGTAATCTATTAACCGTACAATTTTAAATTCGGGAATGCTAAATAGATCATAATCATCAATCATATTAGCCGCACGACACCCACTGCTGGGTATAGGCCTCCCCCAAGGATCTCCACGACGCTCGGTCCTGCGCTGCCCGCATCCAGCGGCGCACCGCGACCGCGCACCAGATCATCGGTCCACTTTGTCGAGAGCCTACCACGGAGCTTAGTCCGGTGCGCTAAATAGACCAATTATGATCAATTAAATAAACCCTACTTACACTTTTTAGGGTTCGTGCTCAAAAGGTAAAAACGGGACCCTGTATATTACTAAGACTCCACTGTCCGTCTGTCACCGCTGTATTGTATCTCATGAACTGTGATAGTTCGACAGTAGAAATTTTCACAGAGAATGTATTCTGTTGCCGCTATAACACCAAATACTAAAACAGAATAAAATAAAGATTTAAGTGGGGCTCCCATACAACAAAAGTTTTTTCTTTTTTCTTACGGTTTTTTGGAACGGAGTCCTTCGTGCGCAAGTGCGAGCACTTGGCTGGTTTTTTAGAATCGATGGACATTATAAAATTCGCCGGAGTGCTATTCGATCTATTATGGTGTTGTAGTGGTTTCAAGAAAGCACTTCATTTAAATAGAACACTAGCCGTGCTCCAGAGTCGCATAAATGTAAACCATTTCTTCGTATCACAGCCAATAAATAAGCCTAACTTCTGACAATTGACATAAACGTTCAAGTTTATATTATTCTCGGAAATTTTATTGACTTACTTATTTCTAAGAGTTTTGTGGCGAGATACATTTATTTGGACAACAACAAACAATTTCATGCGTAGGTAAGTTTTCTTGAGATCGGTTCTACCATTTTCTATGTAGCACTATTCGTCGTAACGTAAGACCAAATGCCCATGTTGTGCCCGCTCCTGTTCATGTTGGGAACACTACACATGAAATTTTTGACTATTATGTATACCTACGACAGGCAGTCCAGTTAGGTCCAACTTCGAGAAAGTGATCTCTCGTCGAATCCAACTCGGATGGACAGCATTTGGGAAGCTTCGAAAAATCTTGTGTGTCTGATTTACCTTAGTGTCTCCTCAAGACGAAAGACTATGACCAGTGTGTGTTGCCAGTAACTTACGGCAGTAAAACGTGGTCGCTAACTATGGGTCTCATAAAGAGGCTCAAGGTCACCCAGCGTGCGTTGGAGAGAGCCTTGCTTGGCGTTTCCCTGCGTGATCGAATCAGAAATGAGGAGATCCGCAGGCGAACTAATGTAAGCGACATCGCTCGAAGACTTGCTCAGCTGAAGTGGCAGGTGGGCTGGACACATAGCGAGAAGAAGCGATGGCCGTTAGGGCGGAAAGGTTCTTGAATGGCGACCGCGCACCCGACGACGCTTCGTGGGCAGGCCCCCGACAAGCTGGACCGACGATCTGGTTAAGGTCGCGGTCAGCGCAGGACCGATCGTCGTGGAGATCCTTGGGGGAGGCCTATACCCAGCAGTGGGTGTCATGCGGCTGATATGATAATGATGAAGCATACAGGGACAGACAGCGGGAAGCGACTTTGTCTTATTAATTTAGTTGTAAAAAGTTTATCACATTGACATTTGACATTCATACATACTAAAATGTTATTCAACTTTTTGTTAAACTTAACTCTTTAGTAATTTACGCTTCAGCTTTAACCCTTAAACATATAAATTCAGATAGCATCAGTCCTTCTATATCCGCTTTTAGTGCCTCCGGTAGCTTTATGAGTGGTAAACGATACACTGACTTTAATTGCACACTAAAAGTTGCAAATTTACGCCTTCGCTGGTGACATGTCGCAGGACGAGTTATTTCGAGACTTTGTCACTAGTATAAACATTTCCCGAGTGTTCGTATTAGCACTAGCTAATGTAGAAATACATACATACACTCACGCCTGTTTCCCATGGGGGTAGGCAGATACTATGGATCGCCACCTGCACGCTTCATTCACATCCATCAATCTTTTCATACATGCCCTGCGGTTTTTGTCACTGCGTACACCAACCTTTTTCATAATAACCTCTATACGGTTCGCGTTGGTTTTTCTGAGACACCCTTGCGCAATCGTTCCTTCCACATTCGCACAATATATCTCCTACGTGAC
Organism: Agriphila tristella; assembly: GCA_928269145.1. Lineage (NCBI taxonomy): Eukaryota > Metazoa > Arthropoda > Insecta > Lepidoptera > Crambidae > Agriphila > Agriphila tristella. The sequence goes on along the minus strand of OV743443.1, from coordinate 22,436,992 downwards.
CTTTCATTCATTCTCTGTATGTGACCAAACCACCGGAGTATTCCTTTCTCAATTCTCGTCAGTATATATTTTTTTGGGCCACACCTTTCACGAATCACATCATTGCTCACTCTATCACTAAATTTGGCTCCAATTATTTTCCTCAACGATCGCATCTCTACCGCATTTAGTCTGCTTTCATTCATCTTCTGCCATACCCAAGATTCACTTCCATACATCAATTTCGGTACCAGCACTCCACTATTGAAGAAACTCTATGAATTTATGATCCGCCCTCGCTTCGCTTCGTGTAGACTGGGGATTTGGTCGATATCGACCCCTTGGGGGTCAAAATCGAAAGCTTAAACTTTAACATCTGCATGTCTTTGTTAATTAAGTACAATGACGTTAAGAGAAAACTTCGCTGAAAACTCAAATTTATTAAAATCACTCTCGAATTTAATCCTAGGGGCCGTTGTATTCCTGTTACATACCAGCCTGCCTAGCATGACCGATTTATATGATTATATTTTTATTTGATTAATATGTTTATATGATTAGTGATATAGCGTTTTATCACGTTTAACAACTGTCAAAAAGACAAAGGAATTTGACAGTTGAGTGTCGATAAAATGCTATATCACGCGATATAAATCGGTCATGCTAGGCAGGCAGCAGCGATTTAAGAGGTGTGCAAACTTTGGGAAACAGAATCACAGACAGAACATAAAAAATGGTTTTCAACGTTTAGCAGTCTGATGTCGCCAATTGGGTTGGGTTATGTGTGTTTGGTATAAAGTAGGATAGGACATACACCTGCAAATGTTAGACAAACAAACAGTATCAAATCAACGCAAAAGTGAAAAAAAAATGGTCACCCATCCCAAAACTGGCCACAATAAAAGTTGCTTAACAATCACAACCTAACCCTGCCTTTACCAAGTGAGCCAGTGGCAGCACTAAAGATAAATTTAAATACTCAGACAATATTTTATGGGTTATTTTAGGTACGTTTTACGACGGAAGGCGGGTGCCTGGCTGGATGTCTGCGCTTTTATGGCCAGTCTAGCCCTCAGACCCAGCTGTAGACATCGGGAAGCGGGGACACTGAAACATTTCTGTACTAACCTAGAATTACTTAGTGTTATAGAGAAAATCCGATTGTAGGTAGGTACCACGTATGAAACAAAAACCTATAAGTACTGGAAACTAGAAAAATCCTTACTTTATTAATATTACTAGCGACCCGCGCTTCGCTTCGGTTCCTTCCTTTTTTGCCAAATGCGACCTTCCAACGACACACAAAAATAAACCCAAACAGACAAACCCCCCGAGCAGGGGGGCTGGTCCCCCTGCTCGGAAGGGTCGGGGAGTCTGAGCCATCAGGCATGCAACATGCAAGCAAGCCTGCAACATGCAAGCAGGAATGCAGCATTGCTTGCATGCTGCATGCTTGCTTGAATGCTACATGTTTGCTTGCATGCTGCACGCTTGCTTGCATGCTGCATGTCTGCTTGCATGTTGCAGGCTTGCTTGAATGTTGCATGCCTGATGGCCATGGTCAACTCTTTACGCCTACGCTTCAATTAAGTATAGTAAAGTTTCTATACTATAAAACATAAATGAATTTTATTTAAGGTGATATTAATTTGTTAGTATAATTTCGACCTGTTAACATTATGATATTTGATAAGTATGACTTGGAATATTTATGATAAAGATTGATATGCCAATAAATGGAATTAAGATAAGTAATCGGTATTGCAAAAACATAGGCAATGCAAAAAAATAATGTGCCGATATATTATTATTACAAAAGAGGTTATGGGGAAAAAAAGTATCCGTTAGTATGATCTATTTTGTATGAACGTTATGCGAAATGATGAGTATGCTAAAAACGTTCTGCAGTTCTAAAATATGCCTTTCTGTGTTATGCAATCGAATATGGACCCCCCAGTGGGGACGCTTGGTGAAGCAAAGTGGAATAATCTAAATAAAAATACCTACTCCCACATGGAAAAACCTTTTTAAACCCTGGTGATATTTTATTTTGCCAACCTTTTGGCAACACATAAAAATGACCAAAACCCAAAACACGGAAATCACGTTTCAAATTCCGAATCACAAAACGAAGGTCGTTGACCCGAGGACCAACAAGCCACAAAGGCACAGAGGAAATAATCACTACTACGACAAAGGTGCGTACGATTTTTAAGCGCAATCCGCTGTAAATCAATACAGTTATTTATTAGACGGTAACACAAAGGCTTGCAGTGCAGCGCTGCAGCTGCTAGCCACTGTCAACGGTGACGTTTACGCGCGAAAAGTTTTACGATTTGCAGACGACGAGACGCGTCTGACGAAATAGTGTTGTGACACCTGTGTGATATCAATCGACAATACGCGACCTATCTTAATTCATACAACCTTAACCCAATGTATATGTTATCAACAAAACGAATAAGGGAGATCCTATTCACTTCACTTAGCAACAAGTCGTCCCTTTCCCACAATTTACTAGATACTAAACGACCTTATATTTTATTTTATGCACATAAACAACCAACGTGTGACTGAACTTTCAGAGCCCATTTTATAACGTTATTTGGACATTTAATAGTATAATTTTATGACATTCATAGTCTATATTTTATAATCGATAAGCTATCATTATACAATTATGCATTTAATAAATAATAAGTGCCTAACCTCAAGTGGTATTTGCTTATTATGATCATCAGTTATTAATCGACTTCATAATGATGTGTTTAAATATTCTAAGTGTCTTTTTTCATGCTGATCGCATCGCATATTATAGCGGCATAAAAGCCAGTTCAGTGATTTGTTGTAAACGGTCACAATGTGTTTTTATCGACGTTATTGGATGAAATGGGACATCACTGTGATTCGAGGTTCGTTTTACGACTATCGTTTTGGCCGCGTATTCCATTTTTAAATGGGTCTATGTTCCTTCTTGTCGTAGGTCATTTCGATACAAGATTCCTAATTAATCTCTAGTAGCTAGGGCTGCCATAAATGCTGAGATGCCGACGGGGACATTTAGAACAGAAATAGGGTAAATAATAGATTTTTCAAAAATTCGGGATATATTTAAGTGCTACTTGCTGTCCGGGACAGAAGAACACAACGCTTAAAACAGGGACATCATGTCCCGGTGTAACTGGACGTATGGCAGCCTTAGAGTAGCCAGTGCAGCGACAAAACATTAATAACTTATGTTTTATTTTCATTCATAAAGATTTTTTTCTCTGTTCTGTGGATACAAAAACGGATGGTTACCTTACAGAGGCGAATCGCGCTTTTTCATACATTTGGAGACGCATAAATTTTAGAAATGTTATGTACCGTGCCTTTTCGTCCTATTAAAAAAACAAGGAATAGTTTAACAGGTAATTAATGTATGAAATTACGTATTACGTTCACGCCCGTTGATCATCCAAGTGGAAAGCTTATATTTTTTGTTAATAGTAAAACTGCGTAATTTACGAGTGGCCGGTAGTAAAAGTTTTTGTTGCGAAAAGCGTCGGCGCCGTAAAAGCTTGCCGTCCCTTTCTGCCGCTTGTTTACGAGCGTGAAAACGCGCGATAGCTATATTGCAGCGTTTTTATTATCTCGCGGAATAGATGCAATGCAGCGTATGCTGCAAGTTGCAATAGGAGCAATAAAATTGTGATAAAGCAATTTATTTTTAAGGATTTGGAAGAATAGAATAGAAAAAGATTTGCGTCTTTATTTTAATTAAATAGTACTCCATGAGAAATAACCGAACCACCTTAGTAAGAATTTTGTGGTATACATCAGGTAAGTAATAGCCGCTTTAACTCATACTTTTCGAACTTTCTTGAACAAAATTGACAATATACAGTGATCCGCTGCAACTTAGAGAATGTATGGCAAATCATCATCATCATATCAGCCGCACGACACCCACTGCTGGGTATAGGCCTCCCCAAGGATCTCCACGACGATCGGTCCTGCGCTGCCCGCATCCATTGGCTTCCGGCAATCTTCACCAGATTGTCAGACCACCTTGTCGGGGGCCTACCCACGGAGCGTCGTCCGGTGCGCGGTCGCCATTCCAGAACCTTTCCGCCCCAACGGCCGTCGGTTCTTCTCGCTATGTGTCCCGCCCATTGCCGCTTCAGCTTAAGCAATCCTTCGAGCGATGTCGGTTACTTTAGTTCTCCTGCGGATCTCCCCTTTTCTCCTTTAAACTAGTGGCTCGTATGGCAAATAGTACAGATTAATTAAAATACGTCGTTTTGCATCGCAAGCGTTTTAAAGATGGTCACTGTTGTGCATTGTTAAATTAGTGGCTCTGTGAGCTGTGTGACAAAAATAAAATGTCGCCATGAAGTTTTCAAAGCACACAGTATAATTTTGATCATTTTTCGAAATGGGTGAATATGTTTTTTAAATGGCTTGACTAAACAGTTATATAATTATCGAACCTGCTTAGAAAATTTCACCACAATCGATTGAGAAATGCGACCTGTAGAGGAGAACAAACAGCCGGAAAGTCGGACTGAAATATTTTTTTTTAAATATCTCCGCCATTTAAAAAACGCAAAACTGGCTTAAAAATATTCTATATTATTTTCAAACCTGCATACAAAATTTCACTAGAATCGGTGAGAAATGCGACCTGTAGAGGAGAACATACAGCGCTGGAAAATCGGACTGAAATATGTTTTTTTAACGATTCTCCGTCATTTTGAAAATTTTCATAAAACTGGTGTAACAAAAAAAACTATATTATTTTCAAACCTGCTCACAAAATTTTCACGAGATTCGGTTGAGAAATGCGACCTGTAGAGGAGAACAGACAGCGCTAAAAAGCCGGACTGAAATTAGTTTTTTTAACATACCTCCGCAATTTGAAATAAATTAAAAAAAACGTTATGTTGGCACTAGCTATCGTCATTGTAATATTACAAGAAGAGTGAATAAAAATGCAGTGTTCTGTGTTTAAAAAATGTATGTTTTGTCCCTTGCAACTCTCTACCACTGGTGCCTGAGGGCTTTTCAAAATGACAAAAAGCTGTAGACTCGATAGATGGCGTTAAAAAAAATAGGGGATTCAAAGTATTTTTACTACCAATTTTGACTTCCCTCTTACCATCAACGCCATCTAGTGAGGCAAAAAGTTACTTTTCTTTTTTTTAAATGTCAATTTGAAAACCCCTCAAATATTCTACTAAAAATATTTAATTAGGCTTGACACAAATCTATCTGGAAAATCAGTGTAACTAGGTCGTGTAAGTATTAGATACCTAGGTCCTCGGCGATAGATACCCTGATACTGATAGTGGGTCGAGCCACCTTTCGATCGCATGTAGATTAGCATAGGTCAATGTATGCGACTCCGAACAATGTTGCTACTGCACGCATCTAATTAACATTAATGATAATTACAATTTTCAGAATAATACGACAGTTTATAAAAAAAATATGAGGTCGAACAACTTTTGGCGCAAGTAAGGTGTAAACACGTAATGAGAGATGAGGTGTAAAATCTTAATCGATGAAGAATTTAGCCTGAATGTGAATATCAAAATCACGTGTATTTTTTGGTACAAAGTACTTTCTTAAAAAATCCAGGCAGACATTAGATTTATAGAGATTAGATAGAGTTATTTCGGTCGTTCAACTAAAAATAAATGCACCTGATATCTCACTACATATCACATGGGGGACCATGTGATATTTCGTGATTTTTCCGAACTCTCTCCCCCTCTTTCACGACCCCCATAGACATAGAGACGTCATAAAATAGTGATGTAATGAGGGATTTTCCATGGTGTTTTTTTTTATAAACAAAAAATAGTAACTATTTGCTTCACTAGATGCGTTTCATGCGTTGATGGACAAGTGAAGTCTCAAAATTGGCTTTGAAAAAAAATAAACTGCCTGTGCTAAAGTCATTTTCGTTTCTCGGCGTTCGTTGGTTGTTAGCGGTGTTTTCGGTGATTTAATGTGAATTGTGTTTTCTTTTTCCTACGTTTTCTACAGTTGACACGTACTTGCCTGTTTATCAACGCCGTCTATCGAGCCTACAGTTTTTTGTCTGGGATATGCACGAAGTTGTCGTCAGTATCTATATGTCTAAAGGCGAGCTCGTGCGAATAAAATTCGCGTGAACTTGCGACGAACGCGCAATCCCATTCTATTAGTACAACACCTTTAATGGGCGATAAAGAACAAATCTTTTGTAATAGACAAAGAATCGGCTCCACACGACACGACCTCTCGCGCGACGCCAATAAGTTTATAAGGGTTGTATAGTAGCTTCTCGAATGGGTTTGTTTGCGCTGTTTTATTGGTCGTAACTGGCCGAGTGGCCGCCGCTTTTATGCCACCATTCGTACTCGTCCGACACCTGACATTGCTTATCTAGATTACACTCATGTGTATGTAGCTTTTGGCGTCATTTTCGATAGCAGCTCCTTCGTTGGACTACTTGCTTCCATCAATACCGTTTATGTGAGACAATGCCGTTTGCGGTATAGTCAACTAAGAGGTTGGCAATAGATGTTATTTATGTTGATTGTTTTAATGCATATTGTGAGAATAGCCGCAGCACAAAATAGTTAGTGTACTGCTACATTAGAGTTTGTAGGATAGCACTTCTACACTACTCGTGTATTGTCAACGACACCATTAAGGTGTCCTCATGTCGTTTGTTTCGGTAACTTGTGTAACCACACCTTCGCGCACTGTGAAGTACATTAAACTTGCATTTGATACCAATTATTTATCATTCGTAAGATCACGACATGACATGTTACATCTAGTCGGCAGTGGTGTGATTACAAAAAAAATGTAAACAATACCTCAGAAACCCCAGTGGTGTTGTTGACAATTAATTATATCTATAACGGGTGTAACAAGACCCTCAACGAAGCCAAAGTCCACGCAATTTGCTCATCATATTCTTATAGGAACAGTATCTAAGATACTGTTTATCTTAATTAAGTATGATATCAAGATAGCTCTCAACGTTGAGATTGAAAGCCTTTATAAATACGGGCCCTAGTCCATTAAGAAAATCAAAGAACCAGATAATGGTGAGGAAGCCAGTCTACTAGAAAATAAATAGTTTTCAAGCTTATTCAAGTGACCAAGTTGCCCAAGGGTCAAACAGAGTATGTAATTATAACTTACATATCTATTGTGTTTAATCACATGCTATATTTTGCTTTGCAAGAGTGATCTGATAAAATGGCCCCCACATAGTGACTCTTTATTATGCCTTTCGTATTACAGGGTTGCTTAATCAATGACGATTGCTCTAAAATGTTGTTCCTCCATAATTTAACTGTCAACATTGCAGACAAGGTTAGCTGTAACTATGTGCTGTCAAGTTACATGACGCGCTAATTGCTAGAATCCATACTGGCAAGTAAACCAACACTTGGTTTGTTTTACCTACACTGTATCTTGGAAGGTCAATTTTAAAGTTTCAGTTTCATCTCCTGTATGGAGATTATTGGAGACTAGCAATTGACCCTAGGTTCTAAATTCTAGAAACAATATAGGCAAGGAAACTGAGATGTCAATGAAGATCGGACAACTGTTCATTCATACTATGCCTGCAACCTGCAGGATACTTTTTAATACGTTTGGTTAGTGAACCGATCGAAATAAATCTCCAGATTTTGGCTTATAATATGTGCCTAATGGACTCTACAGATGTCGAGGCCCGGCCAGATGGATCAAACGTAGAGGCGCGGCCTCCGGAGGCCCGGCCTCTCACTCTCACTACACACGTAGAAATTTGTCTCGAACGCCACGTCTCTACGTTCGATCCTTCTGGCCAGGCCTCCACATGTGTAGGGTCCACAAAAGCTCTAAATGTGAATTTGCTGGTTCCCATCCCAACCATATCATAGTTGAAATTCGGTCGCAAACCACTGTTTAATGGTTGTGGTAGCAAGGTCAGTCTGTCGCGACGCGAGGATCTTGTTGGCGAGATGGATGTAGGAATAAGTATGTATGATGTCCATGGTCCGGTTGTGGAGAGACTAATTATCTATCGCACAGGTTCTACTAGCGCAGAGGCCAGTCTCTCACACAGACTACCATCATATTGTATGGTTCTGACTTATCTAGTTGAATGTTTAAGTATAATGTATATGTGAGAGAAGAAATAAAGATTTATTCTCTTCTATGTGTGTACCTCTGTAGATCCAGTGAACGCCTGGGCTGCCAGCGCGATGCACTGTGCACTTAGAATAAGCTGTACAGAAGTCCCGATGACAGCCCTTATGCGCTAGCGCAACGTGCGATGTCAGCCCAGGCGGTCGTCCGGAGCTCCACAGGTGTAGCGGAGCGAGTTTTTGGCGCCATTTTATCGAGTTCGGTTCGGTGTCTATTTTAATTATTTGCAAATTGATTCATAGTGGATATTGTGTCTTAAAATCGGTGCAGTTGTGTGGTAAGCCGCGTTCCGTCCGACGATCCGCGCTACCACGCACCGCACCGAGCCGCACGAGGGCGAGCACGCACCGATCCTTTGAAGTTACCGGCGAACGCGTCGTCTCCCACGGTGTGTCGGTCTTGTCTGGTGCGCTCTCGTGCGTCTACAGACGCACCGTGGGAAAGCACCTGTACAAGTGTCTACGCAACTGAACAATATGTTGAATAATTGAAATAGGCGCGATCTTGGTTGTGTGAAGCTGAGACTTTTATTGTAGTGGTGGCTACCTCGGCAGAACTAACCGAGTAAACTGTCTTGATTATACTTGGTTGCTAAATGCTCCAAGCAGCATTGGAATGCGATGCACCCGCATCCTAATGAAAATTGAAAAAATATATACCACTGAACTATTCAACACCTTGACAATGGCAAAAATTACTTCCAAGAGGAAAGTAGATTGCCAAAACAAAAGAGAAGAAGAAGGTGTAGCGGGCCTTACCTGTCGCGGCGCGATGTCGCACCGCTACAAGTGCGCAGGAGGCGGCGATGGCCGCTGCGTCGTGAGCGGTAGCGGTAGGATGTGTGGCGCGTACTCCGGCGCCAACACGTACCGGGGCGAGCAGCACATCGAGTACGAGCCCTTCCGCGCTTGCAGCTCCAGCAGCGAGTATAGAGACCGCTCGTACTGCCGCCATTGGTGGACCACCCATTGGGCTGGAAATGTTAATACCGGTTAGACACACGAGGCACAGACAGACAAAACACATCACCACAGCTTTAGCATTACTATGATTGAATATAGTACATGCGCAGATAAAGAATGGGATTTAAAATGGTACATGTTCACTTCTCGCTTGCACACCATATCACCAAACCTATGTCGCTATCTCACTCATACTTATTGTGGCAAGCACGGTTAACCGTCCAGTCCCATTCTTTATCTGCGCGGGCTGTACAAGAGCAAGCTAGACTGGTAAAGTCAGTCAACAGCACGGTTCTTTAAAACTGCGTCACAAATTATTTTCAAATCATAGCTTGTTGTTTTATATGTTAACAGTAAATTGGGTTTTTTTTATAATAGTGGTACAGAACCCAGCGTTGAGTGTAGTTACAAGTAGAAATGATGCATCATTCGCTACGCACATTTGCAGGCTAGAATAGAACTTAATGTTTTCTAGACTCGGGTCTATTTTTTAGGGTTCCGTAGCCAAAATGGCAAAAAACGGAACCCTTATAGATTCGTCATGTCTGTCTGTCTGTCTGTCCGTCCGTATGTCACAGCCATTTTATTCCGAAAGTATTAAGATTACACAGTTGAAACTTAGTAAGTAGGTGTATTCTGTTAACCGCTTAACGATTTTAATATAAAAAAAAGATTAAGGGGGGGGGGTGGCTCCCCATACATGGAACTGAAACAAAAATTTTTCTACCCACCAATACGTGCGGGGTGTCTATGGATAGGTCTTTAAAAATGACATTGAGGTTCCTAAGACAATTTTTTATTAAAGTCAACCGTTTGACAGATAAACACTGCCAAAGTGGTAAAATGTGTGTCCCCCCCCCCTCTAACTTTTGAAATAAGAGAGTGAAAAATCTAAAAAAAAATATATGCTAAAGATCTTTATAAACACTTTCAACGAAAATTGGTTTGAACGAGATAAAAGATTTAGTTTTCGAGATATATCATATTTTCCAAAACCGCAAATATAACTTTGTCATTCATACCAACACTGTGAAAAACAAAGTTATTTTTGTAGACGAAAAATGATAGTGGTATTAAATATGGTGGTATAAGGTAACTACGGAACCCTACGGCGCGTGGCCCGACACGCACTTGGGCGGTTTTTTTTTTCTTTATCATATCAGCTGCACGACACTTAGGTACTGATGGGTATAGTGCCTCTCCTAGTTGTTTTTTTTTTCCTAATGAAACTAAAATCAGTTAGGTCATGGCTTCGCAAACCCTTCAATTTGGGTGACTTTTTACCGAGAAGGACATAATGACGTATTTTTAAAACCTAAAAAGCAGGGATTGGATTGAAATATTGATAACAATTTATAACGATATCAAAAATACCGTCAAAAATAACTTTATTTTAAACGTTTTTAAAACGGTGTTTAACGGTAAAATAACAAATAGAGTAACGTTTTCATTACTTGCTTCAAAGACAGTTTCGTTATTTGTAGTTAGAATTTTACGTCAAAATAAAGTGATCCTAACTCCTTATAACGCCATATCAGTTTAGTACACATAAAACTGTATAGCTCGATATCGTTAAACTGGTTAGAGTTCACATTAAGATCTAACAACCGTTGATAATATAGGTACCTACTTACACAAAAAGTAAAACTGTAATTTTAAACAGAGGGATGCTATTTTAACGTAATCGTCGAAAATGATATAGGTATACTGTTGTTCCACGAAATACATATAAGGAAATTACAGATTGGTACTATTAAATATTTTTTCCTACACATAACGGCAAACTACAAGGAAAAGCAAAGACACGAGAAAATTTTGAATACTATACGATAAGACATAAAACTATGTTATAAAGTAGCATTGTGGCCATTGTGGGTAAAGCTTGTTTCTGCAGTAAGTATGTGATTTAATAAAATTAATAAATTCAGGTAAACTTGGAATTGTTTTTTGTTACGCAATGTTTAGTTCCCGTTACTCAAATGACATACTGAATTCGATAGAATGAAACAAAACAATCATCAAAGATACCCATAATTGCTCGCCGCCATTTAAAGAAAGAATTAAAGTAAAACAACAGACTATCTATATCCCTATATCCTAACTACTACTAACATTCTTCATAAAAATCAGTTTGGATTTTCCAGAGGTAAAAATACTACTGATGCTGGAATTGCACTTCTCAAACATATTTTTGTCGCTTGGGAAGAAAAGCAAGATGTAATTGGCATTTTCTGTGACCTTTCTAAGGCATTCGATTGCGTTGATCACCAAACACTATTAAAGAAGCTAGAACATTATGGTGTCTCTGACAAATCAGTTAGCCTTATGAAATCGTATTTGTACAATAGGACTCAGAAAGTAGTGATTAATAGAACTCAATCTACTGGAGCCCCCACCAATATGGGTGTGCCACAGGGATCAATATTGGGCCCATTGCTCTTTCTAATTTATATAAATGACCTTCCCAATTACGCAAATAATTTATGTGAGACATTACTATTTGCGGATGATACTTCTTTAGTTTTCAAAGTAAACAGAGGTAACAACTGTTCGGACGAAGTAAATAGTGCCCTCTCTAAAGTTTCATACTGGTTTAATAGCAATAATTTAGCACTTAACCCCAAAAAAACGAAATGTGTAAAATTTTCATTACCTAATGTTGAGCAGACAAAATTAAATATTAATTTAAATAACGATGAAGTCAAGTTTATTGAGAGTACAAAATTTCTAGGTATTACACTAGATTTTCGACTGCAATGGGATCCACATATTGAAGCCTTGTCAAGTAGACTTAGTTCAGCAGCATTCGCTGTTAAGAAAATAAGGCTTTTAACTGATATTGAAACTTTTAGATTTTTGCATTCACAATGCTATTTTTATATTAAGATGAATAAATCCCGTCTAAGTTGCTACGGGTGAGCCGATTTTTTCTAATATTTTTCATTATTTATTCATCTTGATATTGAAACGGCAAGGTTAGTATATTATAGTTATTTTCACAGTGTAATGTCTTATGGACTGCTATTGTGGGGCTCAGCTGCCAGTATTGAAAATATTTTCGTACTCCAAAAAAGAGCTGTTCGCGCCATATACAATCTTCGGCGAAGAGATAGCTTGAGAGAATTGTTTAAAGAAATAAACATCTTAACTTTGGCAGGCCAATACATATATGAAAATTTAGTTAATGTAAGGAAACACTATGATTCATTTCCTAAGAACAGCAATATTCACCAGTTTAATACAAGAAATAAAGATAAACTTGCCGTTCCAAGATTTAGGCTTGCAAAATCTAGAAGTTCATTTATGGGGAAAGGTATAGCTTTTATTAATAAAGTTCCGCAACAAGTGATTGATCTGCCTTTGCATGAATTTAAAATCCATGTTAAAAAAACGCTCATGGGTAAAGGTTATTATAAAGTAGATGATTATCTTAAAGATCAAAATGCATGGAAATGATGTAACACATAACTTGCTACTATAAGTACTTTGTTGAAGTAATATAATAAGTCTATGCTGTTGCCAATAATCCTGTCACCCTGTTGTAATTATCTGGTAACGATATATTCAAGTTTGTAAATATCGTTACTTATGGCTGTTACAGCTGATAAGTTTCTTGCGCCCGTTCTTCTTGTCAGCTAAAAAAGTCTGGAACGGGTGGTAGGAAAATATAGACGATTCAAAAGTACTTAATAATTAAGTTTATTTGAATAAAGCTTATTTGACTTTGACTTAACTACCGTTATAGATGATAATAACCGATTTAATATGTGCCTACGAGATGGATCGATAGATAATTAAGAGATCTTACAAATTTATCTTTTAGTTGAGAATCATGATCAAAAATAAATAATAAAAGATTTGACCAAATGTGGTTACGATTTTTAAAGATTGCTCACGTCTTACGGCCATAAAGAATGTGAGTGAGGCCCAATGTGTACTTTGTGGTACAACCCTAAGAAATTGATATATGTTCACTGACTCTCTCTTGCTGTCATCCATCTAGATGTTGCTGTTTTCATAATTTATGTAATAAATTCAGTTTGTATCACCAGCGTAGTGCAGATAGTGATGTACAAGACTCGAGTCCTCTGAGTCCTTTTATCCAGAGCTCGGAGTCGTTTTACAGGGCTCGCCTCGTTTGTATGAAACTCGACGACTCGGGAGTCTTTTTCAGAGCTCGGCCGACTTCGAGCCATTTTCACGGCTCGAGCCTCTATAGTCCAATCAACGGGGCTTATGCAACCCGAATAATTCTCCCGTCTATGAAATTTGGCATGCGATGAAGTTAGGTAATACAGATTACAGATGAACAATAATCCAATAAATTTTGTTACGAGAAGTTAGGTATTTTTACCTAAACATGAAAATCGCTTATATCTCTCTGTGAATATTTCCTCGGGCTAAAATACTATATGTATACGTACTTATGTATTAGTTAGAATAAGTATGTAAAGGAATCCAATATTTTTTCGATTTCAGAGATACTTCAAATTTTAATTTTAATATTTTTCAATATATCTTCTGTTGAAAAATTTTTCTGCTGATTATTAATTTTTAATATGTTTTTATACCTCCTGACGACCTCCGTGGTCGAGTGGTTTGCACGCCGGTTTTCAAGGCGTCACCATCGCTTGAGGTCCCGGGTTCGATCCCCGGCTGGGTCAATGTAGAAAATGAACTTTTCAATATTGTCTCAGGTCTGGGTGTGTGTCATACCACCGTTGTTTCTGATTTCCATAACACAAGTGCTATAGCTACTTACTTTGGAATTGGAGCAATGTATGTGATGTTGTCAAATATTTATTTATTTATTTATTTATTTATACCCTTATATACAGCTTTGTTCAGTAAGCCAATAAATTTTCTTCTTTAATCATATTTATACATAAACGTATAAAAATGGACCGACTATTTTTTCACATTACCTTTTAAGATCAAAAAATAAAAAAATATGATTAAAGAAGAAAATTGATTGACTTACTGAACAAAGCTATATATTTAAGGATATAAAAACATATAAAAAATAATAATCAGCAGATATTTTTTTCAATAGAAGATATATTGAAAAATAATAAAAAGTTAAATTTGGGGTATCTCTGATTTCGAAAAAAGATTGGATTCCTTTACATACTTATTCTAACTAGTACATAAGTACGTATACAGAAAGTATTTTAGCCGGAGGAAATATTCACAGAGAGATATAAGCGATTTTCATGTTTAGGTAAAAATACCTAAGTTCTCGTAACAAAATTTATTGGATTATTGTTCATCTGTAATCTGTATTACCCAACTTCATCACATGCCAAATTTCATAGACGGGAGAATTTTTCGGAAGTCTCCATACAACAAATATGCTCATTGATTGGACTATCTATGAGAGCTCGGTCGATCTCGAGGCTTTTTCACGACTCGAGTCTCTTTCGGCGCACTAGTTGTGATGGGCTGCTGATGAATGAGGATAAGTAGAGCTAAAGCACAATAGATTAAGCATCTACGGTGTTCTTTATAACATAAGACATTCATCTTTTTGAGTTCTAATTTTGAAGACTAGAGTCAGATTTTCAGGGCTCTGTGAGCTCGATAGGCTCTGCTTTAATATCTTGGTAAATAATAATATTGTAAATATTATTATTTACGGAGATATTAAAGTCATAAACATAAACACTAAGCTTTTTATGAGGCTCGCGTTCATTTTAAGACTCGAGCTTTTTTGAAGGCGTGGCTCAGAGAGCTCGTTTTTCGGCTAGGCTCGGGCTTACAAGCCTACTGAGCTCACCGAGTCTTGCCAATCCGAGTCGAGTCTTCAAAAGTAGAACTCGACGACTCGAGTTTTGTACATCACTAAGTGCAGACTGTGTATCAAGCTTTAGCCAAATCTAGAATATTGCTGCTTTCATATTCTTGTCAAAATTAGTCACTACTGACAACTTATGATTGAAATGGCATCGTTTATTAAGATGTATCAACGAATAGTTCGTTGAGATGTATTAATAACTATATTATTAGTATTAATATACTGATGTGATAATTTTGTGATTTATTTTATTACCTTTTCAAGAATATGAGATTTCTCAAGTGAAACCATAATTAAGTTAATTAATTGACAATTTGTAAGTAATTTTACTGCTGGAAGATATATTACTTCAATTTGCTAATCTTCACGTCGTGATATAAATAGTTCTACTGTTAATTAATGTACTCTGTAATTAACAAACGTTGTTCCAACTACTTCATGAAAGATAATTAAAATGTTAACGTTGGTACTATTTACACTACATTTACCCGCAATTTTATCGTGAGTGTTGTGTCGTGAAATTCAACATTTGTGAGATTTTCTGTAATAGCTAACTAGCTTTTGCCCGCGACATCGTCTGCGTGGACATTCGGAAAATCGCTATGGAGCTTTTGGCCGAGATAAAAAGTATCCATCTTTTACCATAGGCTATAACTATCTGTGTGCTATTCCAAATCCGTTCAGTCGGTTTTACGTGATTGAGTAACAAACATTCAAACACATTTATAATACTATTAGTTCCTGTTCTCGTTCTCTTTGCTGTTCCCGTTCCCGTATTATTTTTCTATAAAAAAATTGAACCCCCGTTTCAGTCCTTTGGGTGTTGAATAATGCCCATCGTGTCGTGTTGGACCCTAAAATAAAAGACATTATCGCAACCAACATCCCATAAAACCACGATAACGACACCCATATCGATGTTGGGCTTTTTTTACCCCATTTACCCCCTAAAGTCGTCTTGACGAGTTCTTTGTTGGGAAATAGTTTCCAGGGTCTGATGATGTAGCCGGAAGAAGGCCACTGGAACTCGGTAATAAAACCATGCAATCTCATCGAGTTTGGGCTCGTTTGAATCGTCTTGACGAGTACTTTGTTGGGAAATAGTGTTCAAGGTCTGATAATGGAGCCGGAAGAAGGCCACTGGAACTCGGTAATAAAACCATGCAATCCCATCAAGTTTGGGCTCGTTTGAATCATCTTGACGAGTACTTTAATGGGAAATAGTGTCCGAGGATCTGATGATGGAGCCGGAGGAAGGCCATATAAACTCTGTAATAAAACCATGCAACCCCATCGAGTTTGGGCTCGTTTGAATCGTCTTGACGAGTACTTTGTTGGGAAATAGTTTCCAGGGCCTGATGATGGAGCCGGAAGAAGGCCACTGGGATTCTGTAATAAAACCATGCAACCCCATCGAGTTTGGGCTCGTTTGAATCGTCTTGACGAGTGCTCCGATAGGAGATGGTATATGTTTACTCTTAGCTCGTTAACTAAAAAGCAGAAAATAAAAATTTACTAAAAAAAAAACTTTTTTAAAAACACTTTTTTAAAACGGACTAAATTATTACAAAAAAATCGGACAAAAAAAGGGACTAAAAAGTAATCAATAAATTCTTCTGTAAATATTTATAACCCTACCTACAGAAATTTTAAACCTAAAAACGTGGGGCGCATAAGACAATATGGATGATAAATTTTACAAAATGCGCCCCACGTTTTTAGGTTTAAAATTTCTGTAGGTAGTGTTATAAATATTTACAGAAGAATATATTGATTACTTTTTAGTCCATTTCAATGTTTTTAGTCCGATTTTTTTGTAATAATTTTTAAATATATACTTATTATACATAGTAACATCCAGACCCGTCACAAAATATAAATTCATCATTTCAATTTCTGCCCGGCTGGGATTCGAACCCGGGACCTCTTGCGTGGTAGACCGGCATGTTGACCACTGCACCACTCAGGTCGACGTAAATAATTAGCTATAATCTATGTGTCATTTCTTCTCTCTATACAGGAACATCTACCTCACAAGTTACAAATCTCATGCCTTTAGAATAGCACCAAATAATAAAATGAAATAGGTTTGATTGAAGCAACTGTTTGACATTTGTATGTAAATGTTCAATCATTTCTCATATTTACATAAAGACTTCAAGATACCAACACTAAAGTTGCATTTTAAAATAAAGAAGTAAAACATGCAATTTCTAGACAACTTTTCGCATTATCCACAGAGTATCCACAAGTAATATAAAATGTGTACGTACAGTTTCTTCAAGCTTTTATAACGAAATCATACATACTAAGATGGTTCTCCTTGCATCGATGAATATAATTTCTGAACGTAATAAGGATGTTATTATTGATATAAGGAAGAACGAACGGCCAGCAACAGCTCCCTTACAATGTTGCTCTCAACGCCTATTTAAATCTTAGCTAATACTGATATCAAACTATTTCCAAACACCCACACATAGACAACATCAACAAGGAACTTTAGACTCTAAACTCTGAATGATAAACATCAGTATCGTTTCACAATTGTAGCGTTTGACGATTCGCACGTGATTGCATTGATAATGTGGTAGTCATTGGCGCGGCGTCACAACAAGTCTATCGTGCATACCTACCACGTGGAGTTCTAACTATACTTGTTTCGGATCCGTAAGCCAACGTAACTTGATCTCTATTCTCAAGAGCATTAGTAGTGATACAGCAAGAATATGTTAAGAATGAGAGCGGCTGTGTAGATCAACATTTCATAGGCAGTTTGCTAGTGTAAGTAGACTACAAAGATAGAAAGTGCAGCAAGTCTGACATCGTTTTGTGAAAGATTTATCGCATTGTTCTTGTTTAATTTGTAATTGTACACGGTAAAAGTGTCTTAAATAGTGAAAGGGCTTAATGATACATGGTTTAATAAATTTAAAAAACCGGACAAGTGCCACAAAATGTGAAGCGGTGCTACAGCTTCGGTGCCATAAACTATTATGTATTCTGTGGCCATAATAAGAAATGCTAAGGCGGAAAAAATCTATCAGAATTTGCTTTTTTACCGACTTTTATATATTTGTTCCAAAATATAAAAAAACAGACTTTTGAACTTATTTAAAATCGATTATAGCGGTGCTGCAGCTTCAGTGCCATAACAAGAAATGCTTAGGTGGATAAAATCTATCAGAATAAAGCACTTTTGCTTTTTGGCCGGCACTTTCACATTTGGACCAAAATGGATGATGTCCTTTGTCACTTAAATAAAGACGATATTTTTTACGATTTAATTACAAATGTTTTCAGATGTTTCCCTGTATTTATAGAATAAGACGATATTACATTACTTGCCAAATTTCATAGTTTTAGGTTAACGGAAAGTACCCCATGAATTTTGATTCCCTTGAGTGTCGAAATATCCGTTTTTTGCGGCATTTTGACCTAATTACACACTTTCTGAGCTGCACGCGTTGATCTTGAACTCCAGATAACTTGCTTAAGTGCATGTCTGGTTAATGTTATCAACAATGTCATAATCTGTTTATAGGTTAGCCATATCTTTACAAACAAAGTACCTATCTAAGAGAGTTTGTTCCTGTAACTACTTATTGACAGCCTTCGTAGGTAGTCGAGGGACTCTTACGTCACGTCTAAGGTCGTAAGTAAGTAACTTAAAATCGGAGTTAATTTTTTACTGTCCCAAAGACGAACCAGGGGGCTAATTATCTAATTTAAAAATCTATCGCAATCGCTTTCATTTGACAGATGGATGTGAGACATTGCTGCATTTCTTTAGTAAGTTTTTATTTGTGCCAAAGAAAAGCATCAATGTGTTACATCCTGAAAGCTATTGCGATAGATTTTGAAATTAGACAATAGAAAGGCCGGGCTGTTTGCAGTAAGTAATACAGCAAGTCAATCGTGTCCGGTCTAGTGCTAGACTAGATCTCACAGGAATGGGTATAATTCACTGGCATTCTTTCTGCGCTGGATTGGATATATTGGAATGCTTAGGTGATGTAATAATGTGAACTGAACATCTTATCAACATAGAGCAATTCGGCTTGCGTGCACGGAAGCCGTGTTGCTCTAAGTCGGACATAAAAGGTTATGTGCTGTCATTTGGTTCTGATTCAATACTTGAACTCAAAGCTACGTACGGAAAGAATGTTTGTAAACAAACCGCCATACCCAACCTCAAAAGTACATTTTTAATACTTACACGTTTTATAAATTTGTAAATATCATTGATAGCTTACTTTATGTTGTTCAAGTTGAATATTGGTTGTTGGTGTTCTTTCACTAAAACTTACGTATTTCTTTAACAATTTACAAATATGCGTAAAGTTTGGTTTACAAACTTGGCTGGAATATAGATATAGTAATATTTAGTTGCTGAGGACCTCTAGTGTAAACAAAAGAAGCATGTCAATGGATTGTCTCGATTCGATCGAGTCCCCAGTCAAGTAGGTACTTTGTTGTGCGCATAGACTTAGAAAAATTTAGAATTTCAAATAAAGGTATCGTGGAGCCATGGTGTCTTGTGCTCTAAGTAATTGTGATGTGATAAAAAGAAACAATCCACGTAATCACACTTTTCAAAGGTAAATAAGATTTTGCCACACCATTTCTCTAAAACCAAATTTGGCTACAATTATTAGTTTATCGACGAAGAAAACAGTATGAAACATAGTTTATTAATTTCCTTTGCCATAATAGTCATATTTTATGTATGTAATTCATATTTAACGTACTTATCCTATAAAATGTATATAGTTAGGTGGCGACGAAGCATTTTGAGATTTTTCGTCGGACTCTCTTCTATATACCTAAAACTGGTGTGTATGTGTTCCTTGTGCTCTACGAAACACGAAACTGACGGTTTTAAGAGGAGGAAGTGGGGAGACGCAAAGCTGTGACGTCACAAAGATGGCGGCCGACCGTAACAAGTTTTTCTTCATTTCTCGAGTTCTATTGCATCAATTTCGTTGTTTGATATGTCATTTGAAAGCTTATATAACTGTCTATGATTGCTCTTTTGAAACCTACTAACTTAGTCTTGTCGTTTTTGAAATATTAACAAAAGTATGATTTTTTTTTCATAATTTTTTTCTTAGTTACAGGTATAAGCTAAATTAAAAAAATCATTTGTGTACCTTAGTTTGTAAGTTTATAATAAAAATAAAGTCTGTTTTAATATCTTCTCAGAAAAATATAAACATCATTGTAGTGCAATAATAAACAAACAAGTTGTTACCAATTCTGTAAGGAAAGTACTCATCTAGTTTTTTTCAATTTCTTCTTTATTTCATCAAGTTTTTCTACATTTATCGAGTTCCACTGCATCAATTTCAATGTTTGATATGTCATTTGAAAGGTTATATAATGTTCTATGATTATTCCATTGAAACCTACTAATTTAGTATTGTTGTTTTTAAAATATTAACAAAAATATGTTTTTTTTCATACACTCTTTCTTATTTACCGGTATAACTAAATAAAGAGAAACATAAGTGTGTCTTAGTTTGTATGTTTATGTATAACAAAAATAATGTCTATTTTATTACCTTTCCAGAAATATAAAGGTGATTGTAGTGCAATAATAAACAAACAAGTTGTGACCAATTCTGTAAAGAAAGTACGAATCTGATTTTTACCGCTGTTTTCACTATTGATTTGAAAATTATAAGTATTTAAGAGAAAAAGCTGTGCTTTTTACAAATTAAAGTATAAATCTAATATGTGTTTACTTTTTTATTATAATATCAGATGTAATATAATTTCATACTAACGTCCGCCCGCGGTCTCAACCGCATGGTTCCCGTTCCCGTGGGAATATCGGGATAAAAAGTATTCTATGTTTTAATCTAGACTATCTAATATCTGTGTGCCAAATTTCAACCAAATCCGTTCAGTGGTTTTTGCGTGATTGAGGAACAAACATCTAAACATCCAAACCCACAAACTTTCACATTTATAATATTAGTAGGATATTCATATTATAATATCACACATCCAGTAAATTAGAAGTTATATAAGCTAAGCTATTATAGAAACAATGTACAAAACAAAGTATTATTGTAATCTTAATAATAGTGCAAATAAAAACTATTCCCAAGGTGTAATGAAAATTACTTATTTTTACGTAAATCACATTGTACAAAATAGAAAATAACAATGAAATAATGAATGAGATAATGTTGACATAATTGAATTATCGAGTTTAGTGAACAGAGCATAGCAAGCAACATATACTACTCATCAACATCATCAATCCATAATGTTATGCTGATTAAAATATTTCTTTTCTAATATGGCATACTCCTTTCAATATACGTTTTTGCTTTGAGCGTGCAGCACAGTCGCATTTCATTGTCAGGCAGTCTGTCTTACACTGGCACGATATGAGCTTGATATCTTGGTAATTTCAGTTTGTCTAGGTTCTTAACATTTGAGAAAACCGGTGGTAATTTAATTACCACCTTCTAGAGAAGTCAGAAGCACCATCTACACAGAGCTAATTACCAGACTTATTTGGAAAACTGCGAATATCCCGATCCAAACCCTACTCTTACCAGAAAACTGTGGCTGGAGGTTATATAACAATTCCCTAATTCCCATCACAAGCTTGAAACCTCCATCCAATATGTCTGCAAGATATCGAGCTCATATCGTGCCAGTGTAAGACAGACTGCCGGACGACGAAATGCGACTGTGCACGCTCAAAGCAAAAACGTATGATAGGATTGGAAAATAATTAATTATGTTTTAATCAGCATAACTTTCTTGATGTTGATGAGTAGTACTTATATGTTGCTTGCTATGCTCTGTTCACTTAACACATTATCTCATTCATCATTTCCCTACTTAATAAGTGATTTTCACTACACATTGGGAATAGTTTTTATTTGCACTGTTATTATAGGTAATTACAATAAATAATACTTTGGTTTTGTACATTGTTTTTTTATAATAGCTTAGCAAGTACATCTAAATTGCTTGATGTGTGATATTATAATACATATAAAAGTAAACGTATATTATATGTATACTGTAATTTGTAAAAAGCACAGCTTTTTTTCACAGCTCTTAAATACTTATCATTTCCAAATCAATAGTGAAAACGGCGGTAAAATCAGATGAGTACTTTCTTTACAGAATTGGTCACAACTTGTTTGTTTATTATTGCACTACAACCATGTTTCTTTTTCTGAGAAGGCAATAAAACAGACGTTATTTTTTGTTAAAAACATACAAAATTAGGTACACTTATGTTTCTCTTTATTTAGTTATACCGGTAAATAAGAAAAAGTGTATGAAAAAGAATAATATTTTTGTTAATATTTTAAAAACAACAAAACCTAATTAGCAGTTTTCAAAATAACAATCATAGGCAATTACATACACTTTCAAATGGCACATCAAACAACAAAATTGATGCAGTAGAACTCTAGAAATGAAGAATAACTTGATGAAATAAAGAAGAACTTTAAAAAATCAGATGAGTACTTTCTTTACAGAATCGGTCACAACTTGTTTGTTTATTATTGCACTTCAATCATGTTTATATTTCTGAGAAAGTAATAAAACGGACTTTATTTTTTGTTATGAACTAACAAACTTAGGCAAATTTATGTTTCTCTTTATTTATAGTTATACCGAAAAATAAGAAAAAGTGTATAAAAAAACATATTTTTGTTAGTATTTCAAAAACGACAAACTTAAATTAGTAGCTGTCAATAAAGCAATCATAGACAATTATATAACCTTTCAAATGACATATCAAACATTGAAATTGATGAAGTATAACTTGAGAAATGAAGAAAAATTTCATTAAATAAAAAGAAAATGAAAAAAAAATTTATGAGTACTCTCCTTACAGAATTGGTCACAACTTGTTTGTATATTATTGCACTACAATGATGTTTATATATTTGAGAAGATATGAAAACGCACTTTATTTTTTATTATAAAATTACAAACTTAGGTACACAAATCTTTTTCTACATTTAGTTTAAACCTGTAAATAATAAAAAGTTTATGAAAAAAAATCATATTTTTGTTAATATTTCAAAAACGACAAAACTAAATTAGTAGGTTTCAAAAGAGCAATCATAGACAATTATAAAACCTTTCAAATGACATATCAAACAACGAAATTGATACAATAAAACTCGAGAAATGAAGAAAAACTTGTTACGGTCGGCGCCATCTTTGTGACGTTAAAGCTATGCGTGTCCCCACTTTCTCCTCTTAAAACCGTCAGTTTCGTGTATTGTAGAGCACAAGGAACACATACATACCAGTTTTAGGTATATAGAAGAGAGTCCGACGAAAATCGTGAAGGAGACGACTTATTAAATATTTGCCTCCTGACTATTATTTAAAAAGACTAAAATAAGTTTTACAAAAATCCCTCGACTAAAAGTGATGTATGTAAACTATACATACTTTATCTACCTATTCATAAATTACAAACGCAAGAAAAATCCGTCGGGGGCTGCCATTGCCATTTCTCTAAAGTAACTATAACTGAAAAATATATTTGTTCATTTGGGGGCAGGTAATGGCAGCCCCAACGGATTTTTCTTGCGTTTGTAATAGGAAATTGGAATAAAATTACGCATTTGAGAGTTCGTGACAGTCATTTTGAAAAATATTATAAAAAAGCAGTGCATTACTTTGTTGGTTTATTTATTTAATTTTAGAAAAATCATAAAAATATAAATAGACCGGCACACGAGGCTCATTTTCAATCTATCGCATATTGGGACGAGACTGCATTGGCATGATTAGCTTGGTGTTAACAAATATCGTCATCTGTGTTGCGAAGTAGGAAGCTTCTGGGAGATATGCTATGCTACCCTGAACATGGCCTCCGATCGAATGATCTCTGATCGCAAAAATAGATCGATAGCATATTGATATAAATGGTGAACACAATCGTATATGAAAAGCGATTTTAAGCAGCCTATACCCAACATAAAAACAAACTTCAGAGAAGAGAAAATGATTTTTTTCAGCGACGTAAATAAAGATAGGTGTTAATGTTAACTAGGTGAAAGTTAAACTAATCTACAAGGTGCACTAGTGACAGTGATTAAATTACTAACTATTACATATTAATTTAAGGTAGGATCTAATCAACAGTAAATTATACATAACTTAGCTGTTGTATGGGACTCATCATCATCATCATATCAGCCGCACGACACCCACTGCTGGGTATAGGCCTCCCCTAAGGATCTCCACGACGATCGGTCATGCGCTGCCTGCATCCACTGGCTTCCCGCGATCTTCACCAGATCGTCGATCCACCTTGTCGGGGAGCGTCATCCGGTGCGCGGTCGCCATTCCAGAACCTATCCGCCCCAACGGCCATCGGTTCTTCTCGCTATGTGTCCCGCCCATTGCCACTTCATCTGAGCAATCCTTCGAGCGATGTCGGTTACTTTAGTTCTCCTGCGGATCTCCTCGTTTCTGATTCGAGCACGCAGGGAAACGCCAAGCATGGCTCTCTCCATTGCACGCTGGGTGACCTTGAGCCTCCTTCTGAGACCCAAAGTTAGCGACCACGTTTCACTGCCGTAAGTCATCACTGGCAACACACACTGTTCATAGACTTTCGTCTTGAGACACTGAGGTAAGTCGGACGCGAAGATTTTTCGAAGCTTCCCGAATGCTGCCCACCCGAGTTGGATTCGACGAGAGATCTCTTTCTCGAAGTTGGACCTACCTAACTGGACTGCCTGTCCTAGGTATACGTAATGGTCAACAACTTCAAGTGTAGTGTTCCCAACATGAACTGGAGAGGGTACAACATGGGTGTTTGACATAATTTTCGTCTTATCCATGTTCATCCTAAGACCCACTCTTTGGGAAGCACTACGGAGATCTTCGAGCATTGTGTTCAGGTCTTCCATGGTCTCAGCCATAAGGACTATATCATCGGCAAAACGAAGGTGTGTTAGGTACTGGCCATTAATGTTGATGCCGAGTCCTTTCCAGTCCAAGAGCTTAAAGATGTCCTCCAACGCAGCTGTGAACAGTTTCGGAGAAATAACGTCTCCCTGTCTCACACCACGCTGCAGTTGGATTTGTGTTTTGGATCTGTACTCGGATCGTCATGGTGGCATTTTGGTTTAAGTACTTACCTCAACACCTCGATAAACCTATAGTCCAATTGGCACCTTTGGAGAGACTGCAGCACCGCCCAGGTTTGAATCGAATCAAAGGCTTTCTCATAGTCCACGAACGCCAAGCAAAGTGGCTGATTATACTCCTCAGTCTTCTGTATAACCTGCCGCAGCGTATGGATGTGGTCTATGGTGCTAAAGCCTTTTCGGTACCCGGCTTGTTCGGGAGGTTGGATGTCGTCGAACTTGCGAGCGAGACGATTCGTAAGGACTCTCGCAAACAACTTATAGACATGACTCAGAAGCGAGATGGGACTATAGTTCTTTAAGAGGGACTTGTCACCTTTTTTAAAGAACAAGATCACCTCTCTTATGTTCCATGTCTTTGGCGTGTCCATGTTATGGGACTCGTGCAGTAATAATAGGTACTTTATTTAAAAGGTAGAATAATAATCGAAAGAAATTCAGAAGATTAATCGTTATTAACATAACTAGTAGGTATTAAACTGATAATAAACTGAATAATAGAATGTATTCTTCTTATCAATAACATATACAGTTCAAGTGGTTTCAATTGTAGCGGAAAATTATATACCTGATGATAAGTGTACCATATAGATAGATAGATAATATAATCGTATAATATCGCATCGGTTGACTTCTTTACTTGCATGAATTTTTTGTTTGGCTTTAAGTTTAGGAGGTAAAATATGACGTAAGTTCGCTGTGGATCTAACCAAGAACTTGACAGTTGACTCTACAAAACTTTGTTTTCGTGACCTTCAAATCTTACATTTTGCTCCTCATTTTAGTTAATTTCTCTGTCTGTCGAGGTTATTGATGAAATTACGCTGGCTTGCAGCGAAAGAGTGGGATATAGGAACTGGAAGAAATTCGACGAAGCCCCTAGTGACTCGGTAGCTCAGCGCGCGCCGGTCAGAGTGTTGGACCGGACCTCCAAAGGTCGCGGGTTCGATTCCCGTCCGAGAAAATGATCTGGTGCGAGTTGTATTTTTTCTAGTAGGTAGTACCTATATTATTTAGTTTAATTTATCTGTATTTGAAGTTAGGAATGCTGAACGAAGCCAGAAAGTATTCGCAAACAGAAAATAGCGTTTTTTTTAATGTCAACCCATTTTATTTCTATCACATTTTTGCTTCTTGAGACTTTGCATTTTAGTTACGTTATTTAATAAGATTTATTACTTACACATAAACAGAATGATTTATTTTTATGTATAAAAATTGATAAATGCGCCATATCGCATCACAATGATTAAGTGGGCAAGTTTCGTTAAATTCAAAGAGCAGTTTGGAGTAACTCCAAAATAAATTGTTATCAAGTACCTACTTGACAACTCAGACATACTTGACAACTATATATATTAAATAATAATGTCTGAATATCAACATTGTGCTACATTTTGTCATCGCCCTCTTATCAGGGATGTGACAAGGCGCTAATTGTCCTGGCTTATTTATGCACGCCTTTGACTCACTGCTCGATTAAAAGGGTAACCATGAATACGAAACTCTTAAAGGGACAGTAGAAATAACGCGGGAAAGAAACTAAACCTAAAAAAAATCATAAGATTTTTTAGGTTAAAGATGAGGATAAGTTGTTTATGTTGTCTGGATGGTTAAGTGTAAGATTTTATCAAAACAGTTGATAAACCAACCAATTGTACCAATCTCTTCAAGGTCCTTGTGATTATAATCCTACTAATATTATAAATGTGAAAGTTTGTGGGTTTGGATGTTTAGATGTTTGTTCCTCAATCACGCAAAAACTACTGAACGGATTTGGTTGAAATTTGGCACACAGATAGTAGGCCTAGATTTTTTAATCTAGGCTATCTTCTATATAGGATACATACCTCATTATCATAAAACAGTTGATATTAAGTTAGAAAACTTGCATAAGAAAAATAAACACGATTAATCTAAATTACTCGGACAATCCCAGTCAAACCACAACGTATGGTAACCCTATCGATAACAGTTGCAGTACAACGCCTCTTGTCCGAAATGAATTACATTTAAAAAGACTTTGTTAAGTATTAAAATGTAATTAAAGATTATGATAAGCAACATTGCGTTTGAACTCTACGCTAGGTCAAGAAATTACGTTATCTTGTATGTTGCGTGTTCTGTATGAAAAGCAAGGCATTTTGTTTGAAAGCTTACGTTTTTTTCGTTTATACACAAATCTAAGGATATACATACGCTTTTGATAGTTCAACCACAGCCAGGTGCGTCCAGATATGTTCTTTTGATCGCACCGTACCTCCGTTCCGTACCAGCGTTCCGATCAAATAAGTCTGGACGCTATTTTGCCCGTTCCGTACCTCCGTTCCGTACCTCCGTTCCGTACCTCCGTTCCGTACCTCCGTTCCGTACCTCCGTTCCGTACCTCCGTTCCGTACCTCCGTTCCGATCAAACCGCCGAACATACCTCCGAACGTCGCAGCGATCATTGCTTGTAGTCCAGTCAAATTAGCAAAAAGATTGGAAGTATTTCGTGTAATTGTAATTTTTTTGGAATCATTAGAAGACATGAATATAAGTTTCCTCCGAGTTTGCACCATTCCTGTTAGGAATTAACATTAAAGTCCCAATATTTTTTTAAATATAATACCTAAAACAACAGTTTCTTTGCATGTTTTGATACAATTTTAATTACCTACCAATACCATTGCATAACTAGCTTGCTTGAATCAGATTAAATGTTACCGCGATAATTTTGGGCCGATTTCGATAAAACTCAGTATTTGGTATTATTTGAACAAGAAAACAGCAACACTATGTGAAAAATATAAAAAAATCCAAGATGGCAGCCAACTTTTTTGTTTGTGTTTTTGGTACTATTTTGACAAAAAAACAGCAACGCAATTTTAAAAATATAAAAAATCCAAAATGGCGGCCAACTTTTTTGTTTGAGAGCCGATTTGGATGAAACTCGGTTTTTAGTACTATTTTGACAAGAAAACAGCAACACTTTGTAAAAAATATAAAAAAATCCAAGATGGCGGCCAACTTTTTTGTTTGAGGTCCGATTTGGATGAAACTCGGTTTTTGGTACTATTTTGACAAGAAAACAGCTGCGCAATTTTCAAAATATAAAAAAATCCGAGATGGCGGCAAATTTTTTTGTTTGTGGGCCGATTTCGATGAAACTCGGTTTTTAGTACTATTTTGACAAGAAAACAGCAACACTATGTAAAAAATATAAAAAATCCAAGATGGCGGCCAACTTTTTTGTTTGAGGTCCGATTTGGATAAAACTCGGTTTTTGGTACTATTTTGACAAGAAAACAGCAACACTATGTGAAAAATATTAAAAAATTCAAGATGGCAGCCAACATTTTTGTTTGTGGGCCGATTTCGATGAAACTCGGTTTTTGGTACTATTTTGACAAGAAAACAGCTACGCAATTTTCAAAATATAAAAAAATTCAAGATGGCGGCAACTTTTTCGTTCGATCGTTTTTTTAGTATTTTTAAAATTGCGTTGCTGTTTTCTTGTCAAAATAGTACTAGAAACCGAGTTTCAGCGAAATCGGCCCACAAACAAAAAGTTGGCCGCCATCTTGGATTTTTTATATTTTGAAAATTGCGTAGCTGTTTTCTTGTCAAAATAGTACCAAAAACCGAGTTTCATCCAAATCGGACCTCAAACAAAAAGTTGGCCGCCATCTTGGATTTTTTTATATTTTTTACAAAGTGTTGCTGTTTCCTTGTCAAAATAGTACTAAAAACCGAGTTTCATCTAAATCGGCCCACAAACAAAAAAGTTGGCCGCCATCTTGGATTTTTTATACTTTTAAAATTGCGTTGCTGTTTTTATGTCAAAATAGTACCAATAACCGAGTTTCATCGAAATCGGTGCACAAACAAAAAAGTTGGCCGCCATCTTGGATTTTTTTATTTTTCACATAGTGTTGCTGTTTTCTTGTCAAAATAGTACTAAAAACCGAGTTTCATCCAAATCGGCCCACAAACAAAAAAGTTGGCCGCCATCTTGGATTTTTTTATATTTTGAAAATTGCGTAGCTGTTTTCTTGTCAAAATAGTACCATAAACCGAGTTTCATCCAAATCGGCCCTCAAACAAAAAAGTTGGCCGCTATCTTGGATTATTTTATATTTTTTACAAATTGTTGCTGTTTTCTTGTCAAAATAGTACTAAAACAGAGTTTCATCCAAATCGGCCCACAAACAAAAAAGTTGGCGCCCATTTTGGATTTTTTATATTTTTAAAATTGCGTTGATGTTTTCTTGTCAAAATAGTACCAAAAGCCGAGTTTCATCCAAATCGGCCCTCAAACAAAAAAGTTGGCCGCCATTTTGGATTTTTTATATTTTTTTAAATTGCGTTGCTGTTTTCTTGTCAAAAAAGTACTAAAAACCGAGTTTCATCGAAATCGGCCCACAAACAAAAAAGTTGGCCGCCATCTTGGATTTTTTTATATTTTGAAAATTGCGTAGCAGTTTTCTTGTCAAAATAGTACCAAAAACCGAGTTTCATCCAAATCGGCCCTCAAACAAAATAGTTGGCCGCCATATTGGAATTTATATTTTTTTTTCAAGAATAGAGAAAGAAAATTTCGAAGAACGAAAATTCGCTGCGCTCTCCCAGCTTGAATAATTGTCCCTAAAGATTTTTTCACGATTTCTGAGTATCCCCTATGATATGTGTATTCATGTCTTTTAATGATTTCATAAAAAAAAAAAAAAATACACGAATTTAATTCAATCTTTAAGCAAATTCTATCTAATTTGACTATACTATTCACTATTCACTAGTCACGACCTGCGCACGCCGCGATCACGTCCAGACTAGCGCCGTACCGTACCTCCGTTCCGTTTTTCCTTTGAACGGGGCGAAAAAACCGACTCGCGATGGATCGGAGCGTACCTGTCGGCGATCGAGACGGCGTACCTCCGCACCGTTCCGAACATGCGTCCAGACTAGCGTTCTTTGTTCGCGACCCTAAAGAGCGAGAGATATCGGTACGGGCAAAAGAGCGAGAGATTCGAGGTGGATCGGGGCGTACCTGTTCGGCGAACGGAACGGCGTACCTCCGCACCGTTCCGAACATACGTCCAGACTAGCGTTCTGTCTGGACGCTACTTTTGCCCGTTCCGTACCTCCGTTCCGTACCACCGTTCCGATCAAACCGCCGAACGTGGCCGCGATCACGTCCAGACTAGCGCCGTACCGTACCTCCGTTCCGTATCAACGTTCCGATCCAATAGTACAGCAGCCCGTAGTAAATTTAAATTACGTAAAAGGTTACCGTTTGCCGTTGTGATATAGTTATTTATTACAAAATTATAGATACTTTAACAGATCGCAACCCGCCGCAACCTATATTTGTATATCTCCAAAAATGATTATTTTTTATTTTTCGAGGTTAATCACATGGTTTAGCTATTGTCGTGTTCTACAGCGCTATGTTTGATTGCCACTGATAATATTAAGACTGAAAAGTAGCCATACACAGATTTAAGACCAGATAAAGTCCATCCATTTCATCTGGTCTTAAATCTGTGTATGGCTACTTTTCACAGTCTAAGTATTATCAGTGGTAATCAAACATAGCGCTGTAGAACACGACAATAGCTAAACCATGTGATTAACCTCGAAAAATAAAAAATCTCATTTTTGGAGATATACAAATATAGGTTACGGCGAGTTGCGATCTGTAAAACTTGGGTTAAAGTATCTATAATTTCATAATAATAACTATATCACAACGGCAAACGGTACCTAACCTTTTTCGTAATTTAAATGTACTACGGGCTACTGTACTACAACCTCCGAACGTCGGCGTCGCCGCGATCACGTCCAGACTAGCGCCGTACCGTTCCTCCGTTCCGTTTTTCCTTTGAACGGGGCGAAAAAACCGACTCGCGATGGATCGGAGCGTACCTGTCGGCGATCGAGACGGCGTACCTCCGCACCGTTCCGAACATGCGTCCAGACTAGCGTTCTTTGTTCGCGACGCTCAAGAGCGAGAGATACAGGTACGGGCAAAAGAGCGAGAGATTCGAGGTGGATCGGGGCGTACCTGTTCGGCGAACGGAACGGCGTACCTCCGCACCGTTCCGAACATGCGTCCAGACTAGCGTTCTTTGATCGCGACGCCGATCGGAACGGAGGTACGGTACGGGCAAAAGAACATATCTGGACGCACCTTAAACGCACTTTATAATTAAAAGTCAACAACTATTAAAAGTGAATTTGACACTTTAATGCAATTTTTCAGACAGGTCTAAGAAAACTTTTTTTATGTCGAAGAAAATGCATTTATGCTCTGCCCCCCCCCCCGCAGGTGAGCAGGAAGTAGGCATGTGGGACTCGCCAGGAGGGGACCGCAACATTCAGCGTTCCGGCTCCCTCCACGACTACCTCCCCTGATCCCACCCAGCCGAGTGGCTCGGTGGGATCCCAGGAGAGAATACCCACTGAGAAAACCACCTGTGTGGTCTAGTGGTTCGTCCGCCCGTGTCCACCCCCAGGGGGGGTACAATCTGTATTCGGTTTGGTTGGTGGTAGGGCTTATTTCAAGTCCGCCTGGCTAGCTACCACCATCTTACCTAAGTCGGACGCCATAAAAACATTTTTTTTTGTGTTCCGGCAGTTAGAGGTAAGAAGATTATTCCGGGTGTAGTGCGCTTCCATCTTCAGCTTCATCATCTCTTAACATCAGGGGGGTATTACAACCTCTTTAAACTTGCCAGGTTTATGAATTGCTATAGTTACATCTCTTTCTCTCTGTATAGCAAATAAAAGAAACGCATTGATAGCCATTCAGAAAATTGGCAAGTTTTAAGAGGTTGTAGAGGGGGCAGGTGAGCACCATCCTGTTTTGCATTAAAATGATTTGGTGGCGAGCTGTTTTTGTTTCTAGTAGGTAGGTACTTAAATATTTAATACTTTGTGTATTTGTCAGTTTATGTTAGGCTGCACCTGACGCCCGATCACATTTATATTGAACCAATATTTTGAACCATAAAACCAAAAGTAAATCGTTATCGTATAATTACAGAAAAACTAAGCCTTTTATTTTTCTCTTTTCGCATTTAGATGTCATCACAAAAAATGTCCAATTAAACAATTTACGAAAATTTGGATTAAAAAAAAACATCGAATATATTGACGACCCGAGTGGTGCAATGGTCAACATGCCAGTCTACCAAGCAAGAGGTCCCAGGCACTGTATATATTCTGTGTCCCAGGTGCAATTCCCGGTCTGGCAAAAATTGAAATGAACGGGTCTGGGTGTTATATTTATGTGGATTTGACAATGCAACAATAAATGATAACACTGTAGACACTAGTTCATAGAAGTATTTTGAAACTATCAAATAATTCCTAGGAGCGAAATAAAAAAAATTTTTTTTTCGAACAAACTAAATACCACAAAAACAAGTACGAAATTAAACACCCTTTGTAAATATTGGTTACTTACATGGTAAGAGCGGCAACAGCGCGGTGTTAGATCACAGACTAGTATTGACAGGTGACAAGCCGCGAAATGAACTTTTGGCGCCATTTAATGCTGAATTAAAACAGTGTTTTTCTTTATATCTACGGCAGCGACTCGAGCTACGGCATCATGTAACAACGCTGTCCATACGGCAATTTTCATTGCTGAGATTTTCCAAAACCATGGCAATAAATTATTATTTTTTTTGCTTTTTACGGTAACTTTTTATTTTGCTAAATTTGTTTGAATCCTAAATCACTGATTTAAAGTTATTCTGTCCACTGAATACCTAGTCACAAATTGAATATTTCTTGTATCCTTTGGACAGCGGACAAATACAAATGTTACCATAATATCTCTCTCGGTATGTCCGTAGAGCTAAAAATAAATTAAAATCATGTAGGTGTACTCGAAAACTGTGAAA
The DNA here is from genome assembly GCA_928269145.1 of Agriphila tristella. Lineage (NCBI taxonomy): Eukaryota > Metazoa > Arthropoda > Insecta > Lepidoptera > Crambidae > Agriphila > Agriphila tristella. The sequence goes on along the minus strand of OV743443.1, from coordinate 22,404,024 downwards.
TAGTAGAAGTAATACTTATTCGTATTATATCAGATTTTAATAAGACTGCGTCAATGAGACGTCAAGTCATCATCGACATGCTCTTTGGACGTTTTTGTGTTGTGTTGTACAAAAAGTAAACAGAATAAAAATAAAATATTAAAAAGTCACAGACTAAAAATTACAGTATAATAGTGAAAACATTATACCATAGTTGAATGAATTTTCTCCACTACTAGCACTTAGAGAACACATATCGTCATATCTGTTGCTATGAAAAATAAAAAACCGGACAACGAGCATTCACAAAAAAAACTATCGCTGTCAAGTGTCAACATATTTTCCGCTTGTGCTTTGAATGTTTTGAATTGAATTGAGTATTTTCATAGCCTTCTTTATTTCCAAGCCGTGAACATAAGTTTGGCAACGTCTGTTACTGTCAGTTCGTGGTCATGTCGTCTGCCAGTCTCCATACTAAATGTATGGGAATATTTCAATTTTAAGAGGTCGATATTTTTTTTCATAGTAATCGTGTAAGGTTTAAAATATGAAAATAATTTAGTTCTATTATTGAAATTCTTTGTATATTAAACAACAAGAAAAATATCAATGTTTACTAGGAAAAAATGGCTGTCAAAGATGTCATCTTTTTTGTTGATTTTCTTCAGCAGGGAGTTGATTAACACGCCCTCTAGCAATAAATGATATATCATTAGAAAGGTCTTTTAAAGACAAATATTTGCTGTAAATATACTTTATATCAATTGTTAATACTTTTGGAGTTAAAGGTTATTAAAGTATAAAAGTGGTTTATTGTCTATGGGAGTTGATCTACCACACCTATATAAATGAACAATATATCATAAGAAAGGTTTTTATATGACAAATATTTGCTGCAAACATACTTTCTATTAATTGTTAGTAATTTCGGAGTTTTGGGTCATTAATGTTAAAAAAATTGGTCAAGTTTAGAGCGTTATAACTCTCAAAGTACTAATAGTTCACGATTATAGTGATACAATAAAGTGTTTCAAATTTAAATACCTTTCCAATGATGTAAGATTTATTGCTAGATGAGGCTTAGATCAAAATGTTCATCATACTAAAGGACCCCCGAAAAGTTCAAATAATTTGACTCAAACCTTATGTTCTAATAAATAAATAATAATAATTAATATAAAATTTTATTGAAATAATCTTACATCACAATTAACAACTAGTTTAAACATAGATAATATAGGAAAAACAAATAATAACTAATTTTTAAAATAATTTTATACTATGTGCTTGACCACATGCGATGTTGCCGTTCTGCTCAACTTCAGGGCTTGGAAGATATAGAAGGCTATGGTATTTTAGGTTATTTTAACTTATTCGAAAATAATATCGGACTTGTAATGGCTGTTGTAATGTAACAGTCCCTAAGTGGAGTTCATGATACTACTAAAACTGCAGTTTTCAGCGAAACGATATTGTTAACGTTTGAATCTGTTTAATAAAATACAGGTTGGTTTGAAGCGCATTTATTTCAATTTCCATAAAACTTTAAAGAAACATCACTGTAGGTAAACGTGTAGACAAGGTGTAGGACTTTGGCACGTAAAAAAGTGTTTAAGTAGTTTAATTAAAGTAAGTAATTTAATCATAATAAATACAGGTAAAAGATTTCGAAACGTTGTCAACTTTATTGTTTGTTCGAAGTAGATTTTGTCTCATTCGCACATTTTTAGATGACACGCAATTAAAAATGACTCTTACGGCTTGAGCATAAGGTACAATTCAGCAACAGTGTGTTAATTTATACTGATGTAGGGGTTTTTAACTTGTCGGCAATAGCTTAGTAATAGATACAGCATGTAGAAAATGTTAAAAACGAAAAAATGTTTCTTGTGACTAAACTACTGGATATTTTTCATTGATATTTTACAGGCAGACTGGGAGCGTTACTAGATATAAGAAATTTAATTTATTGTTGCATTGACCTCTCCATAACGTATACTATGTATACTTATACTATGTATAACACCCAACGATATGTAATATCGTTGATAACACCCATATAAGTAATATATCAGTTGTCTAACTAACATATTACAAGTTTTGCTTAGTTTGGGGCTAGATACATTTATACCTATACATTATCATTTATTTATTTCATACTTGATTTCATAAGAATCGACTGAAAAATATGTAGGTACTTATAGACCTAAGATTTTTTTTGAAATTTTTGTTATACCGGACTTTAGTTAGTTATATTTTGTACATCTGCATGAATTTCAAATCTACAACGAGCTCATTGAAAAACTGCATACTACTTAATGTATGCTGCATACTCAACGAAGGTCGGAGACTAGGTCACAGCATAAGAATAAATGGTCACAGTCAAGGTTGCCACAAGCATGCAATATTAGCAAAGTTTTGCATTTTAATATTAAAGCGATAGTTATATAAATCAACTATAGCTTCCGCCCGCGACTTCGACCGCGTGGAAATTGGAGAAAATCCTTAGGAATCCCTAGAGGTAGGTATGTCACACGTGACAAACGTCCTGCCTCGCGAGGCATCGCGCTTGGTGGGGACCCGCCTGATCACGTAAAAACGGCTGATCGGCGGGCTGATTATCTAATTAAAAACCACCTAGCGACTGGTTGCAGTTCACAGATGATCGTGATCCATTGCTACTTCTTTTTGGGTTACAAAAAAACCAACCAAAGAAAAGTGGCAATGTATGTCAAATGCAACCGGTCGCTAAATAGTTTATTTTTAGATAATCAGGGTGCGGATTTTGATGAAATTGAAACTGCGAATACTTTTTATCCAGGTTAAAGGTTACATGAGGATTTTCCTGAAGTTCCACGCGGACGAAGTCGGGGGCGGACGCTAGCTTATAATATTCAGAATTAGGTCCAGAGATATTAGTTTCCCGTTTCTGTTCCCATACGTTCCCCGTTCCCGTCTCCCATCCCTTTTTTAGAAGCAGGACTCTTATGAAGTTTCAAGCCGAAATATCTATTTAAATTATTTTTACATACACAATTTGAATCCCTATTTAAATTCTTTAGGAGTTAAATCATGTCCGCCGTGTTGGACTACAAAATAAATTCCATGTTGCAATCAACATCCCATAAAACTCAATAAAGACATCCGATTCTCGCGCACTGCGACATTTCTCGAATTCGACATTATCTCTAATCACAATTCTCTATAAAAAATGTCACTAAAATCTCTATTGCCGCAAAAAACTTATTGTCGGCGGTTTAGAAATAACAAGTCTTTGCAGTCTCTACGATTTCTTAACTTTTTCGAGATATCTCGAATTTGACACTATGTCACGCGAGAATCACCTCCCTGGCAACCCTGCTCCTTACCGAGATGAAATCAACTAGGGCACAAACAGAATAATTTATTGATCATATAATGATCTGATCTGAAATTGTATCTTAGCAGGGCAACGGCTCAGAGTTATCTCTCTGCATAAACGTGGCGGAGCAGCGGGTCAAGGCCGCAGAGATAGCTCTATAAGTGCACTGCAGATATGCAATTACCGCTATCATTGTAGCGGTAGGGTTGTCCACTGCTCTAGCGGCGTTGACAAGATTTTATATTTCAATTTTTGCTATTTTATTTAGTGACCGACCGAAGTTTCGGTTTCGGCCAGTCTCGGCCAATAAAACTAGTTTCGGCCACAGTTTCGGTTTCGCGCAAATGTCGCGCGTCAATTGTCTAACTTCGGAGCCGGCGTGAATCGGCGCGATCGTGTTGGCGCGATCTGTCGGCGATTAATAAAGAACTATATTTGTTACATACTTTAATTATTGTTAACAAGTTAACACATGTTATGTGTCTATAATTCTTACAAATTAAAACAACGTCAATTTAATGTGTGAAAAAAGTTTCGGTTTCGGCCGAGACTGGAACCAGGGCAGAAAGTTCGGTTTTGGCTGGAATTGCAATTTCGGTCGGACACTACATTTAATTAGCTTTTGGGAATACGCATCTGTACTAAGTTAGAGAAGAGTTGGTTGTTAACACGTTTTTATTAGGTTGCTTTCTCGTTTGCTTGTTTGTTTTTTTGTAGTAATAATGGAGTGAATTGGATTAAGTAATGTCTTACATTGTCAGCTGTGGATTACAATTAGGTTTTAATTCCTCCTAGCTACGGCAGGTGAACACATTAATCTTGTTTGCCATTTAACTGATGGGAATCGTTGAAATTGAACACTTTTTACAGAAGAAGCAAATGTTCAAAGGTTTTTGTTAATAAACAAATATGTAATTTAAATATTATTTAATTAATCAATAAAAACAAATGATAAACAAGAGCATATATTTATGGTTCCGTAGTCTGCTCCAATTCACGATGTCCCAATGAATATTTTCCAAATTAAGGCCCCTTATATCCCTTAAAGTGGCGGCCTCATTTTAATTAAATTTATTGCTCGCTAAGTACATAATGTATCAAAATTTACATACCTACAGATTGAAACTAAAGTTCTATAGTTTATTTAGGTACAAAAATAAACTCAGTAAATGTAGGTCGTTGTAGTACTTAGTAGTAGGCAAAAGAGCCAAAAGTGGCCACTTTAGGCAATGAGACTGTTACTGGGTCTGTTAAATTACTTGAAACTTTATGATCATGTAGCTAAATGTCTATCAATACACGTGTTTTTGTTTCATTTAAATCAAGCGAGTAGTTTCGAAGTTTTAAGGGCTTGAAGGAAATGCCAAGCGCACTGAAATATGTGCTTTATTACGTACGGTGTAAGGTTCACCTGTATGACCAATGACGTCATTGGTCACACAAAATAACAGTATTCTAGACCATATAACTTTTCTGTTTTAAGAGATATCGCAAAAATTTCTTCACAGTTGTTCATGTGGTCCCATAAGCTATTGGATTATGTGATTTAACAGACCCAGTAGGTTCTCCATTAAGATGAGGGCGTCACTTCAGGGCTATAGAAGCCTATGATATAATAGGCTATTTACATGGGTCGATTTTGGTCACCTTTGACGGTCGACTTTAGTCACCTAGCAAGTCGCTTCCAAAATTGAATTGCAGGTGATGGCGTCGCTGTCGACTATGTAGCTGATAACCTAGGTAACAATATGTAATAACTTAGTTCCAGTTTTGGTCACTGGATCAGGGGGGTTAGGTAGGTACCTACTCCCTAACGCGAACAAGGTTCCGGAAATCGAATTGGTATCGAGTAAACGTCAATAATCTGTTATTTTACTACATTGAAAACGGTTGCCATGGTTTCCATTGTACTGATTTGACGTTTACTCGATACCAATTCGATCGCAAAACCTCGTTCGTGTTCAAAAGTAACCCCTAGCATGAACGTCGAACATCTATTGAGAAAAAAAAAACGCATGGAAAATCTCATTTCGTTTTTCGGCGATAGATGGCGCTGTACAAATTTCCCATTCAAAATTACTCTACCGAATGTTTTTACGCGCGTTATTTTTAGAAGTTCGTGCTAAGGGTACATATACAGCTTGACCATAAAGAGTTGAAATTAAATAAAATGGAACTAAAATTTTTCAGTACAAAATATAGTCAGTGTTGCCAAATTATTCGTGATTTTGACGTATTTACATAGAAAGTGGCGCCCTCAATTTTTGTCAACTCTTTATGGTCAAGCTAATTTTGTTCAGTCACATGCGGCCGAATGTAGGCCGAATTGCCATTTACACGGTCCGTTTTCGCCGTGCGGCGAAAGTATTGCGGCTTTAGTCAACCCATGTAAATACCCAATAAACGAGTTAAGTAGTACCTATCCAATGTAACGGTAAAGTAGAACTTTCCGCCAGAAAATAGTAAATTTATTCGATAATATTGTTTTATTTTTTAGGTATTTTGGGAACTAATTAAAATAATTTTCGGTGCTTTTAAATAATGGATTAGGCCATAACATCGAAATACATTTCGATGGGCCATCCTTACTAATATCATAAATGCAAAAGTCCGTTTGTTTGTTTGTTACGCCTTCACGTCTTAACTACTGAACCGATCATCATGAAATTTTGCACACACGTTGTCAAGGGTGTAGTAAAGGTCCTTTACTGTCCTTTCAAAGGACATAGGGTAGGGTACCTTTCATCCCGAAAAAAGGAACTATTCCCGAGGGAGTAGCGGCCGCTAGTAATTGATATTTATCGAAATTTTAGCCATACTTAATATTTTATACAAATTGTTTAATCTATCTTGTGTGATGTGATAATGATAACCCTAAGTTTGCACTAACTCGGGTTATTAAACTTAATTACAGTGTTTGACTAGATAAATAGACGATTATCACAGACGACATCATTTGTATTACAAGAACAAACATTTCATATTTCTTTAATCATTTACTTAGTAGTATTTCCGCTGTAAAAAACACGTCTGTTTTTAGAGTTCCGTACCCAAAGGGTATCACACCAGGCTGTATCTCATGAACCGTGATAGCTAGACAGTTGAAATTTTCACAGATGATGTTGCCGCTATAGCAACAAATACTAAAAAAAATTGTTTAAAAACAAAAAACCGACTTCAAAAAACTTGAAAATAAAAACAAAAACAGCTTAAAAATTAAATACCTCTAAAAAGCAAAAAATTCTTTTCAAATCACTAGATACCTACGCATATCACTGTAATAAAACACGTCTATTTAAGCCGAGTGGGGCTGGAGGACAACTTCTTTTTATTATTCTATGAGCCCCACCCGACTTCATTAGACGTGTTTTATTACAGTGATATGCGTAGGTATCTAGTGATTTGAAAATTATTTCTTGCTTTTTAGAGGTATTTAATTTTGAAGCTGTTTTTGTTTTTATTTTCAAGTTTTTTGAAGTCGGTTTTTTGTTTTTAAACAATTTTTTATTTCATTCTTTTTAGTGTAATCACTATACGGTTCCTATTTGATTTTGAAGAGTTCCCTTGTGTATCTTTGAAATCCAAGGTCCAATAACAATGAATAAAAATGGTATCATCTCTAAAGTATTCTTCTTAAAACAAAAAAGAATCATCTAAATCGGTACATAAAAAAAGAAGATATGGTCGATCATCTGTATAAGTTCACAAAATGGTAACGAAAACGACAGTATTTTCAGGTTTTCCTGAAAAGTACTAAACCGATTTCAAAATTTTAAAAAATGGGACCAACTTGGAAACGAACCTGATCTAATACCGTTTGAATCATTTCAATCGGTTCAGCCGTCTTCGAGTAATCGATGTACATACAAAAAACAAAAAAAAACTGGTCGAATTGAGTACCTCCCTCCTTTTGAAGTCGGTAAAAATAGAATAATATAAATATTTAAGGTACATATGCTACAATAAGGTACACAACTAACGTGATTTTATTGCCGTTTTTTGCTCGATATTAATAACGACAACAGGTAGACAGTTGAAATTTTCACAGATGATGTATTTCTGTTGCCGCTAAAACAACAAATACTAATAACAGAAAAAAATAAGGGGGGCTCCCATACATCATCGTGATTTTTTGCCGTTTTTTGGTACGGAACCCTTCGTGCGCGAGTCCGACTCGCACTTAGCCGGTTTTTTGAATACTTTTACACGAAAAAGTTGTGGTCCACAACCACAACTTAAGTGGCCATAAAGAGACATTTTACTGAGTTGTAACGTAACTCCTAGGAAAACTCTAAAATAGTGTAATGGTGTATTGGATTCATTATTTGAAATGTTTTATATTATTTTACCATTCAATAACTTTTTTATTTGATTTAATTTTTGATTTAATAGCTAGCTTTCATTCCCTAAGGAGGTTATTTTAAACTGGTCGCCATATTTTTCTACATGGCATCACAGTGGTAGAACTCATTTCAAGCCGCCTGGTTAGCTACCACCGTCTTACCCGACCCGAGTCTGGCGCCATGTGTTCCGGCAGTTAGAAGCAAGATAGCCAGTTCCTCAGTGGCGAGGATTCCGGGTGTAGTGCGCTTACACCTTCGGCAAGCACCATCCCGTTGCGCATAGAAAAAGTAAAAAATAGATTTATCCATAACCGTAACCGTAAGGCAACGGTACACGCGGGTTCAACGGACAAATACGCGAGGTAAAAATGTCGTAGTCGTTGCGCGGGCGCAAATAGCACCGATAGAGCAACAAACTGCAACATTGTTGCGTTGCTGCCACCTTGACTCGAGTCGAGGAGACCGGGTGCACGCAATCCTACTAATATTATAAATGTGAAAGTTTGTGGGTTTGGATGTTTGTTCCTCAATCACGCAAAAACTACTGAACGGATTTAGTGGAAATTTGGCACACAGGTAGTAGATAGCCTAGATTAAAACATAGGATACTTTTTATCCCGATATTCTAACGGGAACGGGAACCACACGGGTGAAGCCGCGGGCGGCCGCTAGTCAAAAACATTTATTTGCATCGATCTTATAATATTCGATCTTATACCACGATCGAAGTTTGCACCAGACATGGTATAAGTCTTGTATGGAATCAAATCCTCATGTTTTGGCATTTTAAATAGCTATGCACTCGGATCAAAAGTAGTCATAATAGAAAAGATTGTAAAAAACTGTCGTAATTATTGCAAAATTAGCTCTACGGATCTATATATTAATCTTTCGTTTTATTAAACATTTTGAGACTATAAACGGAAACCTTCACCACCACGGTAATGGTATCTCTTTCACGCGCATATACCTAATAGACTAGTTTCCCAATTAGTGTAACGCGTACCCCAAGGAGTACGCGAGGTAGCGAGCGACAAGGGGTACGCGGAACAAATTGCAAATCATTTTGGTACCTATTACGTTTGTATAGGTAGTTCGCCGTTCGCTGCCTCTATCCAACAACGTCGAGTGCTAGGCTCTTAGCCCCTAGCCTGAAGTGTGCAATAATTGCTCCAAGTTCACAAAGAAACTAGTCAGTAATTATAATAATTTATCATGGCTGAAGTTACTCCGGCTGGCTTGTTCGTTTAATATTTCTTACATTTTACTTACGCAAACGTATAATATTATTTTTTGTTTTAAATATTAGCACAGAGGGTAGATAATCTATTCTGTGACAAAGGAAGAAAATATTGACACCATGTATCGAAACCATGAAAACCGAGGAGGTCGGTGGCGTAGTGGTTTAGCGCCTGGCATTAATATTCTGTAGCCTGGCCCTGCGATTGCGGAGGTTTAGCAATTTTCACGAGAGTCGAGATGGGTGACCAACAATTTATTATCTCGACTCTCGAATGCCTCTGTGCCTCGGAAGGTATGCTAAGCCGTTGGTCCCCGCATTGGGCCCGCGTGTTGGGTTATGGCCCATTCTCCTTATCTTATGTACCCATAAGGAAGGCCTTATGGGTGCCCCAGCAGTGGGGACAATAAAAAATTATTGATGTCGACTATGAAAATGTGACATTAGTTTTTACTTGTTAACGCCAATAATGATACTGACTTAGTTAACAATGAAAGTTGTAATTTTTTTTTTGCTTTTGGTTATTAATAGTTGCATTCATCTGCTCACACGGGAATATCAATCAAGGTGATTGCTCTTAGTAATAAAAAATGCAATAATTTTTTTTTTATTTGTGCTTTTTGTATTACCTTCTAATTACTTATTCCAATAAGCAGGATGATAATAATATGAAGTCTGCTAATATGCCATACCATGAATAAATTGATAAATTATTATGTTTTATTTATGAATTTTCTTCCAAACCTACCAAGTTTACCGAAAATTTAAATAATGATAAGTAAACTTATTTATTTCGCGCAGTGATCCAAAAACTTTTAAGAATTTTAGTTAATAAAACTACTAACATTATGTTCAAGAAAAACATTAAATCTGAAATGTCGAAACGTCGGGAAACCAACAATCAAACTACAGCAAACTCATTACCTACGTAATAGAACCAATACCTTAAAATACGTCGTATTTTTTTAAGTGTTACATAGGGCACTCTTAAGTTTTGGGTATCTGGCAACTCACAAATATTTGAATATAAAATGTTGTTTTTAAACTTAAGAACTAATTCATGAAATTAAAACAATAATTGACCGGAAGTTGCAAGTCACTTGTTTTTTATCACAATGCGGAATTCGTCGCCCGTAAAAAGATATTGTGTGATTTTTTTTAAGTTATTGAAACTTCACTTTCTCAGCAAGTTTGCACTGCTTCACTCTAATTGCTTTTAGAAAAGGAAGCACCTTACTTGAATTCACAGACCATACATATGAATTTCGTAAAACATTGGTATTCAGAATTTAATCGTTTTCTTGTCTCTCCTATGATGAAATTGGTGAGGGTCGGCATTCAAATGCGATCACTGTGCAAAAGACAACTATTGTCACATGATAAATTAAAGAAAACCGGCATATTACCTATTGGGGAATTTGAGGATACTTGAGGATTGATATGACATACAATTTGAAAAAACATTCATAAGCATTCGAATCAAAAGTTAGGAATCCTTGTTGCGATATTGATGATTGGTGATATTGTTATAGAAGATAAAATATGGATATGTTGTTCCGGAATCAAAAAGATAGCAACATTATTTTATATGGATGTTTGAAGTCGAAAGCAAACCGATAAAATTAGACTGGCGAGAATCGTGGGCAAGGATTTGACTGCATTCTTTTTCTCCCAGACGGCTCCTATCTAAAATAACCTATTTGTTCTAGAAACAACGCCTCTATAAAAATGTTTTAAATGATCCGTACAAAACGCAATAAAACGTATCAATAAATACAAGAGTATCTTATCTTTTTAATCCTGAGAAAATAATTAAAGAATAGACAGCTTGGGAAGCTCCGAAAAATCTTCGCGTCCGATTTACCTCAGTGTCTTAAGACGAAAGTCTATGAACAGTTGCCGTTGCCAGTGATGACTTACGGCAGTGAAACGTGGTCGCTAACTATGGGTCTCATAAGGAGGCTCAAGGGCACCCAGCGTGCAATGGAGAGAGCCATGATCGGCGTTTCCCTGCATCGAATCAGAAATAAGGAGATCCGCAGGAGAACTAAAGTAACCGACATCGCTCGAAGGATTGCTCAGCTGATGTGGCAGTGGGCTGGACACATAGCGAGAAGAACCGATGGCCGTTGGGGCGGAAAGGTTCTGAAATGGCGACCGCGCACCGGACGACGCTCCGTGGGTAGGTCCCCGATAGTATGGACCGACGACGATCCGGTGCGCGGTCGCGGTGCGCCGCTGGATGCGGGTAGCGCAGGACCGACCGTCGTGGAGATCCTTTGGGGAGGCCTATACCCAGCAGTGGGTGCCGTGCGGCTGATATAATAATTATAGAATAGACAGACACTTCCCTATTTCTCAACCTTCTATTTTAAACAAAATCTATCGAAACTGATAATGGCCATGACGAGTCTTAGCGACAAGTCAAGTTTCTAAGATAATTAATAGGTGCGGAAAATAGTTAACGTTAACAAATTCAATACTACAGCCAATTAAGCTGCGATCAGACCCAACCAACCTCAACCCGAACTCAACTCAAACAATCGCTTACAATTTTGAATTTTATGATTGACACATTATAATAAGCTCCGTTATATTTTGTCGTTGCAACTGCTCACGCCTCGCGCTCAACCCGAACTCAACTCAACCTCAACCCGAACTCACCTCAAACTCACCAGAACATTATACAGGAGCTTATTATTGTCATAATCACAAGACTCAAAATTGTAAACGATTATATCAAGGTGGGTGCGGTTGAGGTGAGTTTGAGTTGAGTTTGGGTTGAAGTCGGGTCGTGTGTTATCGTCTAAACGCTGAGATCGTGATCCGGACTTTGAATCCCGATCTAATTGCGACACGCCACGTGTAGTGACGTCAGGCGCGGCAATAACCGGCAACATTGTGGCGCGACCTTGGCTTTGAATCAGAATGCACATTTCACACTATACCTACTACCTACATTGTGCGGTTGTATGCTAATGCAGTCGTTGTGTAACTTATCTGTTTGTTTTGCATCGAAATGTAGGTCAACTTTTTACATTGTAGTGATGCAATGTTTGTAAGTCTGGTGGAATCTTTTACATGCTTTGAATGGCGAAGGAAATGTTGGGTTTCACGAATTCGAAACTTGTTTTTTTTTGCTGTTTTGCAGATAATTTATTACAATTTTATCTGTCGTAATCTTTAATTTTTAACAAACATCAAGTTTTTAGGCCTTTTACGAAAGGATCCTCTGACCACATTACTTTATAAGGACTTGAATTCGACCCTACTCAATCTTATTCGGCAATGTCAATAACCAAAACAGTAAACTCAGGGTGCGGTCGAATAATTTTAATGCTTATTATATTCATTCAAGCAATACCACAGTATAAATAAGGAGGCAGTATTTCGGGCCGAAAATATGCTTAACTAGCGGCCGCCCGCGACTTTGTCCGCGTGTTTAATGCTTTGTCTATCCCACGGGAACAGTTCCTTTTTCGGGATGAAAGGTACCCTATGTCCTTTTCTGTATCCCTGACAATGTGTGTGCAAAATTTTGCGATGATCGGTTGAGTTGTTAGGACTTAGGACGTGAAGGCGTAATAAGCAAACAAATAAACAAACAAACAAACGGCCTTTGGCATTTATTATCCCGTCTTCATCTCCCGAGATTTAATTTGTTACAAAGTAGTAGCTCTGCTATACGCTCGCACTATATCGCACGTCTTCAGCGCTATAGGAAGGAAAAAGAAAGCAATAGCTACCCCCTCTCTGCCTCCGACCAGCGCTGCCCGCCGCCGCGTCAACCTCATTCTTTGTTGCGCGCGCGCGCAAGACGCACGTCGGTCATCACAAAAATATTACTTTTTTGTTTAACTATAGTCTTAAAATCAGTGAAATTATAAACGTGAATTAATTCATGAAAACGGTAAAATACCTTCACTATGCAAGTGATACGAATGTTGAAGGTAGACTCACAATTTATCTTTTCTCTTAGTGATGAAAAGTATGCAAGTTATTCACAAAGGCAAACTGCCTTATATTTGCCTCGAGTCAATACGAGATATTGACCAATGGTACATTTTTCCCGAGCCAATACGTGATATTGACCAGTGATACTTTTATGCGTTAATACGAGATATTAACCATCATTTTACAATAAACTGCCGAATACTTGCCTCGAGTCGATACGACCTGCTTTTGTGAGTTAATGTCTTAATAACGAATCCTTCGTATATTATGATTGAACTCAACTTACAGGTAAGTTTGTTTAATCATTATTAACCGCTTCATATTTTACAAAATATGAATAGATTTGCTGGTGTTAACTGCAAAATATTTGCTTTGAGTCAATACGACATACTTGCTTTTATGAGATATTTTTTCCCGAGTCAATACGTGATATTGACCAGTGATAAGTACTATTATGAGCTAATACGAGATATTAGCCGTAATTTTATAAAACATATATACCTAGATTTGCTGACGTAAACTGCAGATTATTTACTTTAAGTCAATACGAGATAATTCTATGTGTTAATACGAGATATTAACCGTTATTTTACAAATATTAATAAGATATTTGCTATCAAAAATGAAGGCCTAATAATCTTTTTCGTGAAACATCAAAATTGTTGTCACTGATACAGGTATGTACAAGTACTTTTAAATGTTTCGGTTTTCTCGAACAACATTATAAAACAAAATTCTGATTCCTTTTTATTTTTTCTTCGAGAAAAATCAGCAATGATGTTGAACATCAAAATACACTCCCACAAGTGTTAAAGGTGCCCTTATGGTCAGTAAAATTAAAAAAAAAAAACATTACCGGCAAATTCATCTCCGATTCGTTGAAAATGAATCATGCTATTATCATGTATTATGCCACTACTGAAAATCGTTCGAACAGTGTCTTTAAAGACCGTCAGCGCGACGACACCTACTGCTCAGTTCTCTCTAAACTTGGGGTCTGCCACAACAACCACAACCATATCTTGGAACACAAGCAGTTGAGCCGAGGTGACGGACAACAATCAGCAGGGCCATTTTAACGTGTTTCATCAGCCTTGCGGCACCTACCTGCAGCTTCCAGCTCCAAGGGCTACCCGTGATCACCACCGTCGGCACCGTCGCGCTACCGGATCAGAACAAAAGGTCAAAAAGTCTGTACCTTGTCTGTATTTTTAGCTGGTCAGCTAAAATACGTTCTCGATTCGAGTAAAAACTATCAAACGACCGTTATGTGATTGAGGTTATTTTCCAATACTAATCCTAAGTATTCAGTTAGTTAAAATAAACAAATATATTTTATTTTCTTTACAATAGAAAATAGAACATGTGGGTACTTTCTGAACATTTTATGGAGGATGCTAGAACGACTTAACTCATAACATGTGTCCTGATAATGTCATGGCACAACTATTAGTCCTTGAGAACGGTTGCTTTCACGCACAGCGCAAAAAGTATTGAAGACTAGCGGCCGCCAAAAAAATGTTTCTTGCTATCCCTCAGGAACAATATTTTCCTTTCGGGATTAAAGGTACCGTATGTCTTTCTCTGTAACCCAGACAACGTGTATAAAAATTTCATGATGATCTGTTCAGTGGTTGAGACGTGAGGGTGTAACAAACAAACAAACAAAAGGACTTTTGCATTTTTAATATTAGTAAATATGTTATTAAGTCAATAAACTTCATGAGTTTTAGGTCTTATTCTTTGGCTTTTTCACAGCACTACACAGAATCATCATCTTTACTAGAATTTTAAACCAATAATTTAACCCATTAATTACAGGCTTCAATGCCCTATTAAGATGACACTTATGTCTGGGTATTAATTACCAAAATTTCTCAAATTTTCAAGTATTAGAAACTATAAAAACAATGATTCTAATATTTAAGATCCTCATTAACTATCAAGAAAGTCCCAGCCAAACATGTAAATTCTTTGGCCTTGTATTGAATTTCTAAAATTAGTAGTATATTGACAAATAAGGACAAACAAAATATTTTTAGAAGAAGTTATTAAAATCAAATAAAATACATTTTAGTGACTTTGTCAGATACTTGGGAACTATTACAGGAGTTTGTACTGTGGTAGCATTACTATTTTAACACTTAAAATTTTAATATTGGACAAGCTTAAGGCTTGTACATATTGAGCATTAATGTTTAACTATTTAAAATAATGAATATAATAATTACGTATACATCGTACTATGTACCTTGTCAACTTTGTATTGTATGGTGGAAAAATAATATTTGTTTTTCTGATACGTTTAAATCAATATGATAAACGAATAGTTTTCAATACTTTCTCCATTGCTTTGACAATAAGACTGCGCAGCAGCCGGTCAAAGTGAGACAATATAAGATTTTGCACAAACCAGGAATAATTGCTGCTCATTAATGACCTGGATCTGCTTTTTGTTATAAAATTCTTCGCATGCCGTGCGTATACTAGCACCGATGGGCTGCTACCCGATGGGCGGCGCCTACCACTGCGGCTGTGCTAGATATAGCTGGGACGCGCACCACGCCGTCTGTCTGCAGGTGCCTATACTGAAGTTTTTGTTGTATATTAATAACACCACTGCCATTTCATAAATGAATCGAATTAGTGGTGTTCATTGCTTGCAATTAAATTAAATTGCTAAATTGCTCGCGAGAAATGGCAGTGTTATGATTAACAATAGGCGTAATAACGCCTCCCCAGCTTTATTTTTCCTTACTTATTTAAAAAAAAAAAAACTTATTTTATTGTACATGACAAAGCCAAATGACATAATAGCTATCACAGCTATGGTTTCTCAATGAAATAAAAAAAAAAAAAAGTTTTTTATTTCTGCAATTACACAATACATTAAATAAACTTATATTATTAAAGCTACCTAGTAAACATAATAATATACTTGTGACAGGCAACTCCATTCCCTCGTTGAAACCTTAATCAACTTGCTGTTAAAGAAATAGCGATGGTAATAGTCACAACAAACGTTAATTTATTTTTATCTGTTCGCAGAAAGAAACATCATACTCGCTGTCAGTTTTCTCTGGCTGCATATTATAAGGCAAACGTTCCTTAGAAAACAAGTTTCTTTAGTCAAGCGTTAGAAGTGTCTATTGATACCTTACCTCAGTATTTGAATAATACTGCAAGCAAATCTATATTTTTATTGGAAATAGTGCCAAGAAAGAATATCTTATTTTATATAAATTAATGATTTAATAGGTTTTCTAAATAACTGCTTTCTAAACGAATCCCAGTATACAATCATTGCTCAGATATCTCCTAATTATTTTAAATCCATATCAGCGGCAATGGTAACCTAAAAAATATATTTTTTTTTTTAGATTTGTTTGTTACACTACCGTTACATTACCGTTACATTACATTACCGTTAGATACCGTTGGATCTTACAATAGTTTAAGTTTACCTGTTGAACTTACTCCCAAATAACTTACATTTTGAACAATTAAGCACACATTGGTCACCTTGTTAGCCTTGGCTACAAGTGAATGAATACAGATCATGTACTTAATTCAATTAAGCAACTCAGTATTGTATTATATTATCTGAGGTAACACAGTAAGATTTGGCGAAATAATTTATTATTTAAAATTTAAATGACAGATGTTTAATCACATCTTCTGTAAGTCTCAACTTGTTGAACTTTCCATTCTTTGAGTTTTTATTTCTGTAATAAAATTATTTGTGTTTATTAATAAAAATATCTTAAATATTATCGCCCTTATGAACTAACACAAACCCCCCCCCCAAAAAAAAAAAAAAAACTTATCAATGCTGCCTCGTCACAAACATTCGGCCGATTGATAAAATTTATAATGGAGGAATGTTACACCGATTTTTTTTATTAATCTCATTACCTGTTTATCATGTTGTGTGACATGTGGTTACATCGGCGCGGCGGCCAAGTTGCTGCCATTTGTGATGAAAAATTTGTTCAATTACTAGTCTGTGTGTCGAATTTTCTGTGGATGCTATTCGCAATCTGCTGCTTGGACTGGACAATCGACAATATTTGCGAGTTTCCAGGATACGGGCTCTAATTTTGCAGAACCGACATTGTAATAAAACAATTTTTTATCATGTTGCAGTTGCAGTGCAGGAGCACTGACTTATTTTTATCTTATTTAACTAATCCTTATAATAATTTAATGTGTGTTCACTTAACCCTTGTTTATTTATATAAACAAACAAAGGTTCCTCTAATAACATTGATATCTTCTCTAAACATCCTACTTTGTAACAAATTAAATCTCGGGAGATGAAGACGGGATAATTTAATGATCAAACGAACTTACCCTAAGTGAAGTTCGATCTTAATTATCCCGTCTTCATCGAAGAGATTTAAAGTCCCAACCCGCCCTTGCTAGTTGTTTGTTTAACAACCGTATCCCTATAATAGATGGAGATATCAATGTATTTACTTACTACTCCAAACTGAATGAGGTTGACGCGGCGGCGGGCAGCGCTGGTCGGAGGCAGAGAGGGGGTAGCTATTGCTTTCTTTTTCCTTCCTATAGCGCTGAAGACGTGCGATATAGTGCGAGCGTATAGCAGAGCTACTACTTTGTAACAAATTAAATCTCTTCGATGAAGACGGGATAATTAAGATCGAACTTCACTTAGGGTAAGTTCGTTTGATCATTAAATAATATTAGTAAGGAAGTAAGGATGACGCGCTATTGGTACGTACGAACAGAATAATCGTGATTGCGCCTTAAGTATGGGCGAGGACGGCGTGTGTGTGATAATTTATTATTTAAAGGACGCTGGACGAGATGACATGACTTCAAAGTCAAAGTGTCTTTATTCAAATAAACTTAATAATTAAGCACTTTTGAATTGTCTATATTTTCCTACCACACGTTCCAGACTTATTTAACTGTTGTGGGTATAGACCTACCCCAGCCAGGGGTTTCCTCGGTATACCTTGTCAGGGGTCTACCCACAGACCATCGGTCGTCACTGTCGTCAAGTGCAAGATCGCCATTCTAGAACCTACCAACGACCACGATAAAACATTACTGTTACTTATTTAAACTGTGGCAATACATTTCAACATGACTTATAACCGCGGGCGCACTGAAACACTGACTTTTCGTAATGTGACACGACACTTTGACAGCGGGCGCCGGCCGTCACTTAAAATAATTTGCCGTAAGTGGTTGGAGCTTGTACAGTCAACGGCACGCTGGACTTCCACGACAGGGTAATCATCACTACATAGTAAGTATGCAGCGTGAGCAGTTGCAACGACAAAACATAGTCGCTTCCCGCTGTCTGTCCCTATGTTTGCTTAGATCTTTAAAACTACGCAACGGATTTTGATGCGATTTTTTTTAAAAGATTTATGATTCAAGAGGAAGGTTTAATGTATATAAACATGGTGTAAAATTCCATACTTCACCGAACCGAAGCAGGGGCGGGTCGCTAGTATAATATAAATTGTATACTAAAGCCAGCCACATAGAGATGGAATCCTGATTCGGAATTCCGAACGGAATATCGATAATGTATGAGAATTCCGTACGGAAAAAATTCGCATGTGTGTTGTGTAGTCGGTCTATGGACTTGTATGGATGCGCTGCGTTCGGAATTACTTATGTACGGAATTCCGAAACGGAATTGTGGCCAGCCTCAAATATAAAGAAATTTAAGGTCGAAATCAATTGCAGATTTTTGACAGTTTTGTATAACCTGACGTGCTGCTGACTGTACAAACAAATTGCATTGTTGTAAATTTCAAGGTCAGTTGGTATAATTACTGAGTGGATGTAAAACTAGTGTTATTTTGCTAAAATGTTGGCGAGTTGCAGTGGCGAAGGGAAGCGGCCATACAAGCCGATTCCCATCGGTTTACCTTTCCACCCCGCCGATCTACTATGTAGATCACCCGACTTCTAAGACTCCACAGTCCATCTGTCTGTCTGTCACCAAGTCTGTTTCACAGATGATGTATTTCTGTTGCCGTTATAACAACAAATACTAGAAACAGAATAAAATAATACGGAACCCTTCGTGCGCGAGTCCGATTCGCACTTGGCCGGTTTTTACAAAAATCAATTGTGTTACCTACGATGCTTACCTAACTCATAAAAGACAATTTCTTTCTACAATTCTTTACTTGCAAATAATTTGATTCTTTTGTAAGTGCACATCAGATACTGTGCGCCGCTCATCGATAACTTCAACATTGAACTTCTGACGTCTTTTAGAATGTAAATATCTGCTTTATAATAGAAAAGATACAATATCAACTCATTGATATGTTAAAAACTGTATTCAGTGCAGTTATATGCAAACACCTTGGCTTTTTTTTACATTTGTTTTATTAAAAAAAGAGGAAAACTATTTTAGTTCAATTTCAGTTTACTTACTTTTTTTTAATGAAAAAGTTATAAGACAATTTTGCTTTGTATTATTTTATGTTTACAAAACCTAAGTTATTTGGGGAATGTCTGAAAAAATGGAATTGGCTGAATATTTTTTATAAGTAAGAATAAACTCACTTATAAATAGAAAACAATTTGAATTTAGGTTGTGTGGATTTTTTCAAAGTAACAGCAGAATTGAATTATTCCCTTGCATTTTGATATTTCCTAATCACCGCATATAAAAAAGCTTTAAAAAAGCAAAACCTTCTTCATTCATAAACCTTAACAAAAGAAACTAAAAAAAATGCAAGAAATAATGTTCAAATCATAAAGTTAATATTCCGCCAAGTATACTGTATGGTTCAAAATCAATTGATAAAAAAAAATTACTATTTTTCACTTTGGCCATTGTGTACGTATAAACCAGGGTCGCATAGCTACTATTGAAGCACAGGATAAAAATAATACTCTTTTAGTGATTGATGTTGTAAAAAAAAAGAAATATTGAGCTTTTTTACGTGTGCCGACGGCTTTACATAATGTTGACAATTCCACTGTTTACAGCTACAACAAAACGTACCTACTCCACTAAACTGCAAACCTAGAAGTCTAGAACTAGTAAAATTAAAACTTATTAATCACAGCTCCGTCGAGGCTCTTAAACCACTCGCCTTCAAGGCAATAAACCTAAAGTTCTCCCTTAAAACCTTTAAAAATGCGGCATTAAACCGTAAACCGGCTGTACGGTTTACGGCCGTACTGTTTGCAGAAAGCGCACGTGACTTTTTCGACTTCTAGTTACTTTGATTGGTTTCGAGAAACTGCACGGTTAAAAAGCGCTAGCGAGCTTAAGTTGCAGCTTTATTGTTCGATTCGACTAAAATTACTAGAAAACGTTTGCAAAAGTTTGAGTAACAGTAAATTTGCTAATAACGTTTTAGGGCACAGACGTAAAAAACAAGTACAAACAAGAAAGTGCTTAAGGTCAAACCGCACTACAGCGGAGCGGCGCTGCGCGGCGCAGCACTGCAGCGGAGCGGCGCGGCCTGTCCTAAACGCACTATCGCGGCAGCGGAGCGGCGCGGCGCGGCTCAAATTGCCAGACGTGGCAAGATTTCATTGAAGTTGGACGCACGAACGAAAAGGGAACGCTCAGTCACGCGTTCCCTAGAACGAATTTCCAAGGAACGATTTAGCAACACATCCTCATATTTTTTATTTATTTATTTGTGATGAGTTATGATTATGATGATTTATGAAATGATCACGTAAAATACCACTTTGTAATTTAATCAAAATTTGTACACTGAAATATCAGTAGAAATAGATATTTCCAAATACCCTCTATAGACTGAAGCTCGATTATGAAGAATATTCGGCCGCGCCGCGCCGCCAGCTATACCGCACTAGCGGCAGCGGAGCGGCGCGGAGCGGCGCGGCGCGGCGCGGCGCGGCAAAATATTCTTTTGCACTCAAATCTGCAGTGCCGCGCCGGTACGCGCCGCGCCGCGCCGCGCCTCTCCGCTATAGTGCGGTTTGCATCATTGCAATCAATAGAAATAATATTTGGCCGCGCCGCGCCGCGCCGCGCCGCTCCGCGCCGCTCCGCTGTAGTGCGGTTTGACCTTTAGTTATAAATAAAATAAATACCGCATTACAAATCGAAACGTAATAGGGAATATGCATCATTTTTTTAACCAAAATTTTTTTTTTTAATGCGTGTGAAAATCAACTTTAATATTATTTTCTCTTGCATTTTTTTCGTGATATAGTTACTCACTAAGTTAGCACGCAGCAGCACCCGCCGAAAACGCTCTATAAAAACAGTCATGATTTGGTCACGTTTCAGGTGTGTTTCAGGCGCGTTTAATATGGAGTTAGCTCAATTATCTCCCTAAATTTAGCGTTCAAGTACAATGAGTCTTACAAAATATTATTTCTTATTCGATATTCTATCCGACTGTTAAGTGCGTTACATCCGAAATAGAAAAAAGGTAGGTACTTACTTAAATAATTATTTATCAATCTTTCAATACCTACACCTAATTGTTAACCGCAACTTCCAACTTTCCGGTGATAAATTATGTAGTGTGGGAATACTAATTAATTTATTAATCACAGTTAAACAGTATAGCTTGACAAGCCAAAATATTTTTGTGTTTATTAGAGGGCTTTTCAAAGTGACATATAAAAAATAAAAATAGTAACTATTTGCCTCACTAGATGGCGTTGATGGAAAGAGAAGTGTCAAAATTGGCTTTTAAAAAGAGCTTGGTAGAGTTTTCAACCGCGCGGCGGTTACAGAAGGATATTTAAAAAGTGACATTAAAAAAATAAAAATAGTAAGTAACTATTTGCGTCACTAGATGGCGTTGATGGAAAGAGAAGTGTCAAAATTGACTTTTAAAAAGAGCTTGGTAGAGTTTTCAACCGCGCGGCGGTTACAGAAGGATATTTAAAAAGTGACATTTAAAAAATAAAAATAGTAACTATTTGCCTCACTAGATGGCGTTGATGGAAAGAGAAGTGTCAAAATTGGCTTTTAAAAAGAGCGTTGGTAGAGTTTTCAACGGCGCGACGGTTACGGAAGGATATTTTTCAACTGGCATTAGAGTCGATGCCCTTAAAGGCTTAAACTTGTGTAAGTTTTTATACCTGAAGTTAATAGTTCACTATAATTTACGTTACAGCTGCCCGCAGTTGCAGAACTAATATAATGAATTTTAGAGTCCGCCATTAAAACTGTTCAATACTGTTGCACAGTAAATTGTGCACAACACGTAGGGTTGCCAACTGTCTGAGATTTGATAAGAATTCTCATTAATGGCAAAGTCGTTCAAGGCATGTTCGGTAGAGAAGTTTATTTAAACTTGGCTTTTTAATTTCAAGATACCTACTATTGTTTGTAAAAAAACACTTTTATGGTAGGTACGCGTTGAATATTTGTGTTTATGTTAATACTTAAATAGAAATATTTCTGAAAGTACATTTGGCTATTGGAAGCATATTCGCTATCTTCGAATTGGAGTAGTTCTCCATTGGAGAAAGTCACTGGGTCTGTTAAATCACTTGTAGCTAAATATCTAGCAATACACATGTTTTAGTTTCATTTAAATCAAGCGAGTAGTTTCGAAGTTATAAATGTTTGAAGGAAATGCCAGGCGCACTTAAATATGTGCTTTATTACGCAAGACGTAAGGTTCATCTGTATGACTAATGACGTCATTGTACAACACAAAAAAACAGTATTCTAGGCCAAATAACTTTTCTGTTTAAGATATTAGATAAGTCACTAAATAAAAATCGCTGTTATTCTTCAATCTCTACGTCTTTTTGCTTCTTCTGGCTGTTATTTTCTGTCTTTTTGCCATTTTTCTTTTATTAGGTACTATTTTTTTTATTTCACAATCCATTTTGTTTTAAAAAGTTTATGTGGCAACCCTAGTCAGACGCTAAGTCCTTCTAAAGAGTGCGAAGTCACCACTAAAGGCGGGTTTATTAGACACCATGCGAGACTCATAAACTTCTATTTATGACCTCTACAGTGTACTATGAAATTCCTAATTGGGACTTAGGAGTATAAGTATAACAAGAGCAAAAATTGTTTCATCTCCTGTTCGTTTATAGCTATAAAAGACGTATCGCCGCGTATGTTCATACTACTTTTAAGGTGGCACCCTGAGCGAAAGTGGCGCCGCGGTGAATTTTATTTTATACTAGCTGACCCGACAGACGTTGTCCTGTCTTAGTTATGAATATTGAATTCGAATTGGTATAATTAATGAAAAGTTGGGTTCAGAGATATTAGTAGGTACCGTTTCCGTTCCCGTTCCCGTTTGTAAGAAATAATAAATTAATTATTTTACATGTATTTCATCAATAAAATTACTCCGACCGAAGCATCTGTTTTATTACATCCTCTTTGACGATATTGCAGCCTTTATGATCAGAAAAAAGTTTTTATTGTCAAAATAATTAATCTAACGTGGGGTTACTTTTAATTTTTTTAAAGTCATAATATGGTTACATTAAAAAAGTTTTTATGTCCAAAATAATTTTAAATTTTCAAACTTTCCGCGCATATTTCTTAATTTTTTCTTTCATAACAACCATCTCCTGATAATAACAAAGATAGCTAAAAAAGAATTAGCGAAATCGGTCCAGCCGTTCACGCGTGATGGCTTGACCACGCAAAATTAGTTTATTTATATATATATATATATATATATATATATTTACATCCAGCGATCTTTTTGGCGTCATGCACGTGGTGCATCATTACGACGTCCCCCAGTTCCCCTTACTTTTTTTAACATGTCTAAATGAATATTGCTTAGTTTTTTGATTTCCAGCTCCGTGGGATACGTCATTTTTCGATAATTTTATACTTCGCGATATTCGTCTTGCAGTCATGCTCGAACATTTTTGAACCCCTAACCATGGTGATGCATTATAGGCATCCTGGATATATTGATCGTAATTTATCTATGGCATCGATTATTTAACGTCCTCACAGGATGAACGGTATTTGAGAGTGCGACGTTGCCAGCTTTCGGTTTATTATCTCTTTCTTTTCCTATCGCTTGTCTCTAGTACCCAGTTTCAACATTTAATTTGTTCCAATATTCGTAAAGTCTATACATATACGGATGCCCAATGTGTTATAATAAAGACAAAACCTCCTTCAAAAACCTTCAAAATAACCTAACAATAACAGATTCAAAAATAAATGGCTCTAAAAAGCAAGAAATAAAATACTTAAATCTGCATAACAACTAACTCGAAATTGAGTACGCATATCTAATATTAAACAACGCCTTTTGAAGTCGGTTGGGGAGGGGGGGGGGGGGGGACTGGGGACGACGACGATTATGATTATGGGTTTCAAACCCCACCCGACTTCATAAGAAATTGTTTAATATTAGATATGCGTACAAACTTTCGAGTTAGTTGTTATGCAGATTTAAATATTTTATTTCTTGCTTTTAAGAGCCATTTATTTTTGAAGCTGTTTTTGTTAGGTTATTTTTAAGGTTTTTGAAGGAGGTTTTGTTTTTTTGAAAATCTTTTTCATTTTGAACTTTTTTGTGGTGGGTATATTTAGTGACCATATTATCGAAGTTACAATAGCCTTATGTCAATGGCTCATCACCTTTTACAAAATACTGCTTTTCCCGGCGCAGGGGCGTTAATTGTTGAGGAGTTTTCCTGGTACTTCACTATCAGCTCCACTTCACCATATGTATTATGATGAGCATAAATAGCCTAGCACCCATATTAAAGTAATCGTATCGTACCAGTGAATACTTAGTATTGAATAGTTCCGATGATCATCTATGCTGGTCTTCATCATCAGTTCTACTTCACCAAAATGGTACTTTTTGAAAGAAAATACACAAGTTACTTAAGGAAATACCAAAATCGTAATGGGTGTACCTATAATATTTAAAAAGTTTCCTTGATTTCTCCAGGATCCCATCATCAGATCCTGACATCATGACAATGGGACCAACTTGGAAGTATATACTTTCAAACAGAAAAATATTTTTTCAAATCGGTTCAGCCGTCTTCGAGTAATCGAGTAACATACATAAAAAAACAAAGATTCCGACGAACTGAGAACTAGACGTGTGCGCCGATCGGCGTGGCGCACGCCGCCGGTCATTTTAGCCACGCCGCCGCCACCGAATTTTTCACCGGCGTCATCGGCGTCAAAATCCAAGTGTAAAATTTGTAAGAAACAAGTACAAAAGCTATAATAACTTGCATCTAATATGGAGAGAGCCATGCTCGGCGTTTCTCTACGTGATCAAATCAGAAACGAGGAGATCCGCAGGAGAACTAAAATAACCGACATCGCTCGAAGGATTGCTCAGCTGAAGTGGCAATGGGCGGGACACATAGCGAGAAGAACCGATGGCCGTTGGGGCAGAAAGGTTCTGGAATGGCGACCGCGCACCGGACGACGCTCCGTGGGTAGGCCTCCGACAAGGTGGACCGACGATCTGGTGGAGGTCGCGGAAAGCCAGTGGATGCAGGCAGCGCAGGACCGATCGTCGTGGAGATCCTTAGGGGATGCCTATACCCAGCAGTGGGTGTCGTGTGGCTGATATGATGAATATCGAAAGCGAATTGCAATACCTTCTAACAATGATGCCTTTGAATTCAAAACGTTGAGGAAGTTAATTTCTCAAAAAAGTATCAAATAAGAGGTAAGGGTACTCGCCATCGATATCTTATAATTTTTTATTCTTTTATCTCTCTTTTTCGTATTAGATTGATTGTTACTATAGAGTTTTTTTCTTTTTGTGACTTTATAATAGTATTAAGTCATC
The DNA here is from genome assembly GCA_928269145.1 of Agriphila tristella. Classification (NCBI taxonomy): domain Eukaryota; kingdom Metazoa; phylum Arthropoda; class Insecta; order Lepidoptera; family Crambidae; genus Agriphila; species Agriphila tristella. The sequence goes on along the minus strand of OV743443.1, from coordinate 22,378,383 downwards.
ATTATCATATTAGCCGCACGACACCCACTGCTGCCGCACTGCTGGGTATAGGCCTCTCCCAAGGATCTCCACAACGATCGGTCCTGCGCTACCTGCATCCACTGGCTTTCCGTGACCTTAACCAGATGGTCGGTCCACCTTGTCGGGGGCCTACCCACAGAGCGTCGCCCGGTGGGCGGTCACCATTCCAGAACCTTTCCGCCCCAACGGTCATCGGTTCTTCTCGCTATGTGTCCAGCCCACTGTCACTTCAGCTGAGCAATCTTTCGAGCGATGTCGGTTACTTTACATCGCTTTCGGATCTCCACATTTCTGATTCGATCACGCAGGGAAACGCCAAGCATGGCTCTTTCCATTGCACGCTGGGTGACCTTGAACCTCTTTATGAGACCCTATAGTTAGCGAACTCTTATAATATATCTCAAATAAAGGCTCCAAAGTGTTCGCGAGAGATCTCTCTATTAGGAAAAGCCAGATGACGAAGCTGAAAACTATCGACGGACGCATCATCTCATCGAAGCCTGAAATCCTGAGAGAGATCAAGAGTTTCTATGGGCAGTTACAATTCAGGCAGACACCTGTTGAAAGCAAGGCTAAAAACCCCAGATCCAAGCTTACCCGACACTATACTGAAGATATCCCGGACGTCAGAGCCGGTGGTAAGCCGATTCTTAAAGTCCTTAAGAAGCTTTTCAGTTCCGTCATCGTCGAGGGCGGAACACCGAAGGCATGGAACATAAGTGAGGTGATTTTGTTCTTTGAAAAGGGTGACAAAAGACCCATCTCACTTCTGAGTCATGTATTTTTCGAGAATTCTTACGAATCGTCTCGCTCGCAGGTTTGACCACTTCCAATTTCCAAAACAAGCCTGGTTCCGAAAAGGCTTTAGCACCATAGACCACATCCATACGCTGTGGCAGGTTATGCAAAAGATCGAGGAGTATAATCTGATTCGATTGAAACCTGGACGATGCTGCAGTCTCTCCAAAGGTGCCAAGTGGACTAGGTACGTACGGTATATCGAGGTGTTGAGGTACTTATACGAAAATGCCACCATGTCGATCGGAGTACAGAAGCAGAGCACAAATCCTATCCAGCTGCATCGATGTGAGACAGGGAGATGTTATTTTTCCGAAACTGTTCAGTTGCGTTGGAGGACATCTTTAAACTCTTAAACTGGAAAGGACTCAGCTTTAACATTGATGGTCAGTACCTAACAAACCTTCGTTTTGCCGATGATATAGTTCTTATAGCTGAGACCTTGGAAGACCTCAGAAGAATGCTCTAAGATCTCCGCAGTGCTTTCCAAAGAGTGGGTTTCAGGATGAACATGGATAAGACGAAAATCATGTCGAATGCCCATATCGTGCCCGCTCCAGTTCATGTTAGGAATCAGAAATGAGGAGATTCACAGAAGAACTAAAGTAGCCGACATCGCTCGCAGGATTGCTCAGCTGAAGTGGCAGTGGGCTGGACACATAACGAGAAGAACCGACGGCAGTTGAGGCGGAAAGGTTCTGGAATAGCGATGACGCACCGGACGACGCTCCGTGGGTAGGCCCCTGACATGTGGACCGATGAACTGGTGAAGGTTGCGGGAAGCCACTGGATGCAGGCAACGCAGGATCGTCGTGGAGATCCTTAGGGAAAGCCTTTACCCAGCACTGGGTGTCATGCGGCTGATATGATTAAAATAAAATAAAAAAAATACTAGGAACAGTGCTATCATCTTACAGTTGGTACCTAGCTTGCAGCCACATAGTACCGTATTCCTGGAATCACGATCGCCAGGCTATTAAACGTCCGTATACTTATAGCTATTGAAGGTCCGTATACAGCTATTGGGCGTCCCTCTATGGCTATTGGGCGTCCGTATACAGCTATAGAGCGTCCGTATTTAGCTATTGAACGTCCGTATACAGCTATTGGGCGTCCGTATATGCCTGTTGGGCGTCCGTATACAGACAGCTATTGGGCATCTGTATTAGGCTACTGAACGTCCGTATACAGCTATTGGGCGTCCGTATTTAGCTATTGAACGTCCGTATACAGCTATTGGGCGTCCGTATATGGCTGTTGGGCGTCCGTATACAGACAGCTATTGGACATCCGTATATAGCTATTGAACGTCCGTATATGTACAGCTATTGGGCGTCCGTACAAAGCTTTACGTTGAATTGTTGATACCAAATGACAAATACCAATACCGATACCAACATATCATCATAATCGGTATAGCGGTTATACAAACTTCCACCGATTTTTACCCCCTAAGAGGATGATTTCGTCGATAAAAACTACCCTAATATGTCTTCATACCAAATTTAAATCGTTTTAGTGGAAATAGATTCCCTATACAAACTTCTACCCTCCTTTTTGCCCCTTTAGGAGATGATTTTGGGGACAAAAGTGTCCTATGTTCTTTCTCGGGTCCGAAACTATCTCCATAGTCCATACTAAAGTTCATCTAAATCGGTTCAGCAGTCTATGTGTGAAGAGGTAACAGACGGAAAAACTTTCGCATTTATATTATTAGTATGGATTGTTATCTATTTTTATGAATAAAGTTGAGTTTATTTGTAAGTTTCAGTAGTAATTATATTTTATATTAATTGTTAAGATCGAGCGCCGAATATTACGCAACGCGTACGTGGCCGAAGACGATGTATATTGTTTAAATTACAGTAAATATTATTTGACCTATTGTCATAGATTCAATGAGCGAGCTGGCAACGTTGCAATTGTGGACGCCAAATACGCGATATCGTAGTCAGAAATTCCCCTCGATATACATGCGTGGATATACGCGCTGCAGCAGCGCCTCACCTGCGCTGAGATTTCTTCGGGAACTTTTCAATATTTTTTTGCAGCCATTTTATACGATATTTGGCTTCCGTCGATATTTGTACTATGGCTAGCTAGGATCAATAGGGCCTAAGTGCCACCACCCAATAAAGTGGCGTCCGGTATGCGGACGCCAAAAGCAGGTGGACGCCAAGTTAAATGCATTTTCGCCTTCAGGGGACGGCCAATTGTTTGCGGGATAAATATATATATATATATATATATATATATATATATATCTATGTACAAGGTTTACTTCGAGGACAAAATTTACAGTGTAAGCATGCTTTGAGGACTTTTGTATAGTTTAGGGACATGTCTCAAAGTAATCATGTATTCAACGGATACTATGGGGTCAGCGAAATCTTTTATACACAATCTTACCAATCGTTTACATCGGGTCTCGATTTTTTATACGCTACGATTTATATGCTCTGCATGATAGTGTGCACTGTCCTCAAACTGTTTTATACGAAGAAGTATATATAAATTGTGTATAAAATAAGTAAAAAAAACTTTATGAGTAAAACAATTTTACTTTAATGAAAACTGCACTAAACGGTAAAAAATAACTTTGTTACATTTTCATACTATGTTGTACAATACTGTTAGCTGAAAATTTTTGAGTATAATCTATGTCAACCTAACTTAATAATTATTACGAAAAAAGTATTACAATAGGGATTCATATTATAAATTAATACTTTGTTAATTAATTTTGATTATAAAATCGTAGACAAAAATATAGACAAAAATTATAAGATTTCAAACACAAGTGTTGTGCAATAGTTTACTGAGGAGATCCCTTGGCCACGTTCCGTCTCCATTATAAGACCCTCAATCATACCGGGACTACAAGGTTCTTATCAAAACCAATTGAATGTTACCAAACATGAGCGTTTGACAACAAATTACAAAGGAGAAACCTTGACTACATTACGTCTCCATCATCAAACATACCAACTTATCGGTACCATTTTACTATCGAAAGAAATGAAATGAGACCAAACACTACTGATAGGTACCACAATGTTCTCATTGCAACATTTGAAATGACTCCAAACACGAATGTTTTACTATAATTTACTGAGGAGACCCCTTAACCACCTTCCGTCTCCGTCATCAGACCCTCAATCTTACTGATATCACAAATTTCTTATCGATACAATTGAAACGAGATCAAACACGAATGCTCTGCTACAATTATAGAGGAGATCCCTTGACCACCTTCCGTCTCCATCATCAGACCCTCAATATTAATGGTACCACAAAGTTCTCGTCACAACAATGGAAATGAGACCAAACACGAGTGTTTTTCTATAATTCATTGAGCAGATCCCTTCACCACCTTCCGTCTCCATCATCAGACTCAATCTTACTGGTACCACAAAGTTCTCATCGCAAAATTTTAAATGAGTCTAAACACGAGTGTTTTACTATAATACCTACATGGGAGGAGATCCCTTGACCACCTTCCGTCTCCATCAACAGACCCTCAATCTTAATGGTACCACTAAGTTCTCGTCACAACAATTGAAATGAGACCAAACACGAGTGTTTTCCCATAATTAATCGAGAAGATCCCTTCACCAACTTCCGTCTCCATTATCAGACCTTCAATCTTACCGGTAGGTACTACATAAAGTTCTCATCGAAATAATTTAAATGATACCAAACACGAGTACTCTGCTATAATTCATCAAGGAGATCTCTTGACCACCTTCCGTCTCCATCATCAGATCAACTCCATGCTACCATAATATTATATTGTCATCAGAACTATAGGTACCTACGTGTTTGTAAAGTTTCAACTTAGGCTGGCCCCAGACCTACCGGTTCCGTTTCTTTGCTTTGCTGTGCTACCTTGCTTGAAAGACCGCCGGCCAACCAGGGTAATTTTCAATCTATCGCATTTTGGGACTAGACCAAATTGGCAAGATAGCCATTAGCTTGGTTTTATCAAATATCATCGCCTGGATTGCGAAGTAGGAAGCTTTTAGGAGATATGCCACCCTGAACATGGACTCCGATCGTTAAAAATAACTCGATCGCTTATTTATACAAGATGTTTGGTAAAGCCTTATAAAACTGAATATGGTAGATAGGGACCATAATAAAACTGAACAACTTTTACTATGGGACCAAATCTGAAATCGCGAAAAAAAATGAACTGTTTCATACATTTTGATAATATCGTTATTAATTTTTGTATAAAACAGCAGTTTTTTTTTAAAACGAAAACTAAGCGTGCCCGCAGACTACAGACTTTCTATCGGCCGACAGTTTAGTCGGGCTCTCAATCAGTATGAAGGTGTATGCAGGTGCGCACACTAGAACGATTCGGAGTCGGCCGATAAATAAGTTGGATGGGCTTCCCGACTAAACTGTCGGCCAACTATCGGCCGCCTGGTTAATCAGTATTGGCTCATATCCACGCGCGCACACACGACGATCGTTTAGTCGGCCGGCTCGGCCGATAGTTCATTTCGCTCCGAGTTTTGGCGCCGGACAGTCGAGGGTTTATTAATAATGGCATCGCTAATTGATCGGTCGATCGATTTTTTGGTATGAATGCTAAAGTATTAATTCATTTCAATCCCTTTTAATTACCTACCTAGTAAAAAATCTGTTGTCTAGCATCCATATGCTATGTAGGTAGGTATGTTTTGTTAGTTATGTATGTAAAATCAAATATTCAGCTTCAGAAAGCTGAACTGACTTGGACGAATTTTTTTCGGAAGATCGAGTAATTTGGAATGTATCGTGTAAAATTTTCCATTTATTTAAACTTATTTATTTATTTAAACTTTATTGCATAAGAAAATTCAATTGGCGGACTTAATGCCTTAAGGCATTCTCTAACAGTCGACCGGAAAGGGTGTTAAAGAAAGAAACCGTGGCGGCAAAAAAAATGGATAACTAAATATCCATTAATCATAAATAAGGATCTAGCTAAAATAAAAATATAAACCTACATAACAATACATACATAAATAATCCTAATTGCTATAACATATATAATACATACACATCCATTTAATAATCTATGACTGAAGATTGGATGTACCCAATATTCTCTTCTCCATATTATGAGAGCAGTAATAACCATTCTAGACAAAAGTAAATTAATTTTCATTGTGCAACAGTTCTCTTCAAAACTCGGTTACAAACTACACTAGCAAATCATTCGAAACATAAGAAAATACTTGTAGCAGTGTTATAATGTTAAAAATGAATATTTTTTTAACTTTTTTATTTAATATAGCTGATGCCCGCGACTTCGTACGCGTGGACTTTATGACTTCGGCGTATGCATATAAATGAACTAATGTAGTTACATAAGAAAATACTTGTAACAGTGTTATTTATGGCTCTGCATCAGGTGTTCCAGATCTTCGATTTTTATACCTAAACAAAAAATGCTCATCAGGCTCAACAACTTTTGCAAAAATGACATTTTTATATTTTGTATAGTTTTAGCTGGACCATTATGGTTCTGCATCAGGTGTTCCAGATCTTCGATTTTTATACCTCAACAAAAAATGCTCATCAGGCTGAACAACTTTTGCAAAGATGTAATTTTTATATTTTGTATAGTTTAGCTGGACCATTATGGTTCTGCATCAGGTGTTCCAGATCTTCGATTTTTATACCTCAACAAAAAATGCTCATCAGGTTGAACAACTTTTGCAAAGGTGTCATTTTTATATTCCTTATAGTTAAGTTGGACCATTATGGTTCTGCATCAGGTGTTCCATTTCCAAAAATCAGTTATACCCAAGTTACGCCCAGGCTTAACAGCTATACAAGGTGTTTGGTAAAAGCCTTATAAAGCCGAATATGGTAGATAGGGACCATCAAACTGAACAACTTTTACTATGGGACCAACTCTGAAATCGCGAAAAAAAAATCAGCTGTTTCATACAAAAAATAATAACGAAAATATCAAAATGTATGGAACAGCTGATTTTTTTTTCGCGATTTCGGAGTTGGTCCCATAGTAAAAGTTGTTCAATTTGATGGTCCCTATCTACCATATTCGGCTTTATAAGGCTTTTACCAAACACCTTGTATAACAAAAAAATTTTCATTCGAATCCGTTTAGTATTTCCGGAGATTAGCGTGTTCAAACAGACAAACAAACAGACAAACAGACACACTTTTTTTGTAAATTCTTACTCTATTAGTATGTCTCCATCGCCCCAGAAATTTTTTTTTTGAAATAAATATATGTAATGTACATTATGTACAGACACACTTTTTTTTACTGTTTTATTATATGTAAGGAAGTCGGCTGACAGTTGGCTAGTCTGCGCACTCATCACCAACCCGACTGTTTAGTCGGGCCAGTGTGCGCGCTAGCAACCCAACCCGATCAAACTATCGGCCGATAGAAAGTCTGTAATCTGCGAGGGCGCTAAAACTTCTCATCGCACCCCAGACGACGATATTTGATAACACCAAACTAATGGCTATATTGCCAATGTGGTCAGGTCAAAATATGCGATAGATTGAAAATGAGCCTCTTGGCCGGCGGTCCATGGTAGAACAGCAAAGCAAAGAAATGAAACCGGTAGGTCTGGGGCCAGCCTTAATCGGTTCACAGGAAGTGGGTGAAAATTAGATTACAAAAATCCGTTGTTAGTTAGTTCGTTCGATAGATAGACAGCTTTAAAGGAATTTGCGCTGAAAGTGCCTACATATAGTCAGTTCCTACGGTTTTCATGATTCAGACTGTGATTCTATAGGTACCTACGCGTTTTTTTTTAATTATGGTCATTGAGGTTGAGCAAACGGCAAGAAACTCCCTCGTTGGTAGGGTTGCCAACATTTCTTCGACTAAATATAGTATTTTTCAAAACTATTAAAATATATAGTACAGCTTGGCAAAAAAGAGTTTGACGTGGTGACAGATGGAACTAAATATTTTCTTTCATGGCAACACCACTTTGCTGTCAAGTAAAGTCGCGTATACAACGACTACACGTGCTTGATTCTTATAAACATAAATTATTCTTGGGTACTCACAAGCACTGTAACTTGCTATTTACAGGTGTTAGTGTCAATAATGTAAGAAATATTGAAAAAGAAGGTGTTGAAAATAATGGAAAATTTTCCACACCGGGAAAGCACCGAAAAGGTCATCCGAGGAAAGATTTGGACGGTTTTGATGTATGTTCCATAAGACAAACTTTTTCTTACACGAAAATATTAGGTTAAAAGAAAAGTAATTCCTATTCCAAATAAAACTAGAAATATTTAACAAATATTAATTTTCTTAGCAAAGTATCACAATCGTCTAGTCGTAGTATATGGGGTGGCCTGATTTAATGTAGCAGCGCCCTCATTTTTTCCATACTCTTTTTTGCCAAGCTGTACCTAAACTTTGAAAAAATATAGTATTTTAAGGAAAAGGCAAAGAAAGTCAAAGATAATGTATTTGTTATTTATTTATTTGAATAAAAACGAATTTTTTTGCACTTCTTGAATTTTTTAAACTTTTTTTATAAAAGTGTCATAATATGCTTTGTCGCTTTGTCGCAATAAATTTTCTAATTAATGTAAAGGAAAAGCTCTTTTTTTTTAATTCAAGAAATACACGCTCTGTTGACTTGCGTTCTTCTCGCTACTTTAGAATTCTTTACTGAAAATATTTTATCCTTTCTGTGAATGCCGAAGTTGCGGGAATAGAGAGCAGAAATTAATTAATTAATATATTTGGTAGGTAAGTTACTTTCAGTATTTTTTCGATACACGCCGAAAGGTAGGTAAAAGGTCCGGTAACCACCAAAGCGGAGAGGAGAGGTAGGTAAGTAATTAGGTACCTACTTATGTTACTGTTATATTAGGTATACCTATGTATCCATTGAGTTATTGTAGGTACCACCTAATCTAATACCAACAAAAAAACACTCGATGAGCTGTTGACTTTGAAATTATTAACAAAATATTAAAAGTAAGTACCTACGTAATTAAAAATACATAATCAACAAGAGCGCAACAATCGGGTCCGTCTCGCAACTCTCGCATATTATGACGCGGCAAGCAGCAACGTCCATCGTACGCAGCCCTGACTGTGTGTTCTAATTTGTTCCTATATTTTTGTAATTGTGTGCGTCTGTATACGGCGCGCGGCGGCGTGCACACGTCATACAAGGCGCGCTTGGTACCTTTGTTTGAAGCTATCTTACTCACTTGTACACACGGCGACAGATCAAGCTACGCACCCTATATAACCATAACTACACTGCGTACAAAACACAAAATAGTGCGCTAGAGAGCCTGCATAGACGCGGCTGCTGGCGCGGGCGTAGAATGCCGTGAGACGAAACATCAACAGCATACCGCACCCTCTCGCACGATTCGCAGCGTTCAACTTTTAATAGTTCAAAGTCCAAACAGGGTAGCTTGAGCTGTCGCCGTGTGTACTCTGTCACGAAGACGGGTGAGCTGCTATACTTGTAGTTGTTATGCGTATGAATACGCGCACTTGTGTGCGTAATTGCAGGTAGCGTTAGCAAGCTCATTGCTAATGAACAAAATAATTAATTTGTGTTATGTTTGGTGGATATGACATTGACATGGTAAAATAAAAAATGTATGACAAAATATTTATTTTTAGTACCACGTAATCAATCACGTTACATTAAATAGAATAAAATTAAATTCAGGTAGAATCATAACTATAATCTTCAGAGTCAGTTTCGTCATCACTTTCGTCTTGTAAATTTATTATGAATTCAAATTCACTGTCAAAATATTTCATATATTCGGTTTCTCTATCAATTACACTTTTGCATGTATTACGCCATGTTTCACAAGTTATTTTTTCTTTACTTTCATGAATAAGTTTTTCTGTGTTGGTCATATTTTGTTCAACATTTCTTAGGGCAATGTAGTTTTTAAGAACCCACCAAATATTTTCTATTGCATTAAGTTCAGGGTGGTAAGGCAGGAGGGAGGCGTATTACATCAAACCCTTTACTTTTGATGATGTCATCTATTTTGTACGTTATAAAATCGCTTTTATGTTTTTTATTAAATCGTATAACTCAATTTTGCGCAAATTTGATTCGAACTGACCCTTCAAAGTGACGTGACCCTTCGATGCTGACGGTACTCGAAATACATTTTAGGCGTGAACTCATTAGCACTAGCAGCATAGAAATTATGCTAGCAGCCAGACCGACGTCTCGACCGAGACTGACTGAACGCTCCCGAGCTTACCCACACAAAGACAATCAGTATATAGTACGCAGACCCAAAATATAGTACAATACTATATAATAATATTATAGTACGGTCACAGAATACATAATAGTTGGTACGGTGGGCAATCTACCCATTAGGGTGGCCCCAGACCTACCGTTTCTTTGCTTACCGGTTTCCATTCTGATAGAACAGAATCGAAACCGGATCATCGCCCCACACACGCCGGTCGCCGGGTTTTCTTGATTCGCGCTCAGTCGTAATCTAGCGCTCACCGAGAGATGTCGTCTCTCAAATCAAATTGTGTGACAAATGTAAGCGTCAGGACTGCTGGACCAAAAGCAATATTAGATTTTATGAAAATACCAAAATGCAATACCTTTTTGCTACTATTTGATATCTAACTTCAAATATTTAGTAGGTACCTCGATTACCTATTTAGTAGGTATTGACAGCGACAAAACGTATATAGAAAGTGGCCAGACATTCTGACGTCAGGTTGTCTGTGCCACATTTTTTTCCATAGTTCCAAACAGCAAAAGTTTTGTTTCTCTTTGTAAACATTTAGTACCTTTTAAGTACCTTACCATATATATGTTTTTTCAAAATTTTTGCATACCTACCAGAAAAATTTTAGGCATGAACTTTTTTTTATTATGAATATTTAATTTGACGCAGGTACTTTGTTATAAAACCACACAACAGCCCCATCAAGTTTGGGTTCGTTTCATTCATCCTGCTAAGTAATCTGTTGGAAGGTAGTGGCCAGGGTCTGATGATGGAGCAGGAAGAAGGCCACAGAAACTCTGTAATAAAACCATACAATTCCATAGAGTTTGGGCTCGTTTGATTTGTCTTGACAAGTACTGTGTTGAGACTGTTAATGCTGTACATGCCTGTTATTGGCCTACACATCAGAAGTGAATTTTGATTATTGTTCCAATGTGTATGTTTTATTGTGTATGCTGTTGGTATGTCTTAAACAAATAAAATAAAAAAAATAAAAACTGAAATAGTGTTCGGGGTCTGATGAAGGAGCAAGAAGAAGGTAAGGCAATTTTAAGAAAGACCGGATATGATATGACATTGGTGACACTGCGATAACGAAAGTTAAGCAACTCTAGGAAAGGCCGAGTATGAGATGGATGACTGTTTGGGACTAGAATAACGACTGTAAGTAAAGCTAATTTTGAAGATGCTGGGTATGAGATGGGTGACCGTTGGATTGCGATAACGAAAGTTGTTTATCGCAGTCCTAAACGATCACCCATTTACCCGGTTTTTCCGAGAGTTGCTTAATATTCGTAACTGCAGTCCCACGGTCACCCATCTCATATCATATCCGGTCTTACATAGGTTGCCTTACCTTCTTCTTGCCATCATCAGACCCCGGAGACTATTTCTCAACAGAGTATTTGTCAAAACAAATCAAACGAGCCCAAACTCCATGGGATTGTATGGTTTTATTACAGAGTTCCTTTGGCCTTCTTTCTGCTCCATCATCAGACCCTGGACATTTCCTTCCAACAGATTACTTAGCAGGATGAATGAAACGAGCCCAAACTCGATGGGGTTGTATGGTTTTATTACAAAGTTCCTGTGTCAAATTAAATATCAATTTTAAAAATCTTCCATGCGTTAATTTTTTTTTGAAAAAATATATGTTAAGGTACTTAATAGGTACTAAATGTTTACAAACAGATAAATTAGTTGTGTTGTTTAAAATTATAAAAAAGTGGTTCATACAACCTGACGTCAGAATGTCTGGCTAAGTGGCCAGAGAGTGTAAAAAAAATATTTTACACGTTTTGTGGTTGTCAATCGAGGTACTAAATATTTAAAGTTAGGCACTAAAAAGTAGCAAAAAAGTAAAGAATTTCGGTATTTTCTAAACATTCAATATCGCTTTTGGTCCAGCGGTTCTGACGCTTACAAATCGCCGGCACCGGCGCCGGGTTGCAACCGAGCTGTGTGTGACCATGTACGGAGCGAGCACGTAGGCTACGCCTCTTTCTTACCGGTGAAGACGTTCTTACCGGCGATGTCGACCAGTGGCTTGCTGACCGGGCGTTCTTGCCGGTTTGGGTCGATAGGTCTGTGACGAGTAGTATGTTTTGTATGGCATTCTAGCCTCCCGGTTTCATTCTTTGCTTTGCTGTTCTAGGTAGATCAGCAAAGAAACGGTAGGTCTGGGGCCAGCCTTAGCGTGTTTTGCCTTGTTGTTAAAGCCGCAGTACACATTGGCCGATGTTGGCCCAACTTTGCAATGCATTGCTGGCCTTGCATGGCGCAAAGTCGAGCCTGGGCCATGCAAGGCCAGCAATGCATTGCAAAGTTGGACCAACATCGGCCAATGTGTACTTGCGGCTTTAAACTTCGGACCACATAATGTAGGTTAGGTATATCTGTGCTTCGGTTCGGACCACGGAACTAGAGGTTCCGGATTCTATCCCCAGTCAGGCATTGCTATCGCGGAAGGAAAAACATCGTGAGGAAACCTGCATTCAGATTTTTCTGATATGGACACACACCCGACACTCGACAGTTGCCTGTTGGGTATGGGTTGATGATTCTCCCGAGCAGCGACCCCGGCGAGCCCCCTATAGTCCGTTTGTTATACGCCAACAGCAATATTTTTCGGTTTAAACGCCCGGGAGTCAGCGTCTTACACCCCGCAGACATCGTGTACTGGGGACTTTAAATAAATTGTAACTTTACTTACAGCATAGTTTGAGGACATTTACGGAAAATACCTAAACGTGTCTAATAGGTAGGTATAAGTATACTTAATGATCGATTTAGGCAACCATTAAACAATCGATGAACAGGAAAAAGGGATCAACTTTTTATTACTTTTAAGGTAGGTATGAGTAGGTATAATCGTAAATCGTAAGTCGGGTTGGCCACTATAGGTAATTATCCTACACAAACCGAGATATACCTATAGGTAGGTAGTAGCCGGCAAACTTATTGTGCACCGACCTTGAATGCGTATGAAACAAAAAAAAAATACAAGCCGCGGTACGAATCTTTAGTGCTGCTGACCTTGAAAGCGCAGAAGAAGAATCTCCCATTTCGGCTTGTAACCCCCTTTTTGTTACACCCTGTATAAGTAGGATGCTCTGAATATATAACCCCAAAAGTCCCAAATCATGCCTTGTACATACACATCTCACGACCCCAAAGCATAGTTCGAGAATGTGTCCTCGAACTATGCTTTGGGGTCGTGAGATGTGTATGTACAAGGCATGATTTGGGGTTATAAATTCAAATCATCCCACTTATACAGGTTGTAACAAAAAGGGAGTCATGTTGTTATTTAGAAATAGATGTCATTTTTGCATTCAATATGTTACAGTCAACGCCATAAATCCGGTTAGTATGTACTATATAGGTAATTAATTACGGATAAACTTGATATTAAAAAGCACAACTCAGATTGATGTTATAATATTATCAAATACCTATAGCCGTATCAGAAACCGATTCGGAAAAGAAAAATGAAGAACCTTTCAACGCTATTGTACTGCCTGCAGACTGTGAGCCGATTCATGATTACACTCATGCCACTACTTTCAGTTTGCAAGCTTTCTCGCCGAAATCCTTGGTTCAGCCATTTATACTCTAGGTATACGTTGGTCATAAAAAAAACAGCCCAACAATAAAAATAATGAATACCTACCAAATACATAGAAACTGATGGATAAATGGAACAAGAACGAATGCATAATGCGGCATAATGGACGAACAAACATAGGTATATAGTACATAGTACTTACTATGAAACACACATGTTTAGAAGCCCACATGGATAATATACTTACCTATACGAATCTTGTGCAATTCCAACAATATTACATACATACGTGTCGAATCGATAACCTCCTTTTTTATGAATTCGGCAATACCCACATACCTTCCCTGGTGGGATAGCCAAGATATCCTGGAAAAACCTGGAATTTACCTGGCAAAATAGGTTATGTATAACCTTGACATTGATTATAATTACTGAGCGGAACTTTTTGAAATATGTTGGGACACCTTCCAGGATGACGCTCAAAAAAGTTCCACAACCTCCCTAATGGGATAGCCAAGATCCGCTCATCATATTCTTTGGGAGTGTGAGCTCTGGTTCGCCGAGTTTTTTTTTTATTTTTTTTTAATGTTAGGTTCCATTTGTTATATTTTTATTTTTGGTGCTTTTGCGGTAGGGTCTTAAACTCTGCCATAAATAATGGAATTGGCTCTCTAATAGCCATGTTTTTATTGCTGTCTCCCGTTTGCAATGGAGGGAAGTCGGATATTTCTTTTTCCTACTCCTCCTATCTTCTTTGATTAATTCATTGCGGGTTCCAAGACAGATTAGAGTAATCCCCCGGGCTCGCTGGACTTCATTGTCTAGTGTTTTGAATGGTCGCCGCTGTTGATCCTGGCTTACAGGAGTTACAGCGGTGGGAATGTGTGGTGGGCCAATGACATTGATAATTACTACGCGGGACCTTTTGGAATATATACGTACACCTTCTAGTATGACGCTCAAAAAAATCCCACGACCTCCTTAGTGGGATAGCCAAGATATCCTAGAAAATCCGGGAATTTATGTGGAAAATTAGGTAAATAAACTATTCCATTCTATGAACCGGACATTGATAATTACCAAGCGGGACCTTATGGAATATGTTGGGACACCTTCCAGCATGACGCTCAAAAAAGTACCACGACCTCCCTAGTGGGATAGCTAAGAATTCCAGGGTCTGAAAACACCTAGAATTTTTGATTGTCATACTGGAAGGTGTCCCAACATATTCCAAAAGGTCCCGCTTAGTAATTATCAATGTCCGGGCCAAACCCTAAATTGCCTGGGTTATTATTATTATAGTAGCGTGACGTGATATTCAAAATTTTTACAGTTGGTTATTTTTATTTTGTGGCTAACCTAGACCTAGACCATTGTTGTATAATTTAAGAGTACGCGACATAGGAAAAGTAGGTATCTAAATTACTATTTATATTGGGCGATACTTACAAGATCTATTATTGTTGAAAATATTGTCAAAAATACTGTTATCTAATCGCCAAAACTAAAGTATTAATTTTATAACCTTTCCAAAGAAAAGTAGGTACCTACCATGAACAGTAAATTACTTATAGAAAAAAACCCCGGTGCGTGAGACCGGGGACACCAACGATGTAAGTCAAATACACGTCACCAGTCAGTGGCGGGTGAATTTAAAAAAAACATAATTATACATATAGTAAAGGTTGAGATTGATTGTCATTCGTAAATTGAGAGATAATAATTAATAATATTGTTTACTTTGTGACTTTTTAGTCGGCATTGTTGTTTGTTATCGTAGATGGGTTTCATGAATTTTAGAGTTTTTACCAAAAATGATTCGCAATGTGAATATTTGTAAATCAGTACTTAAAGCCGTATTTCGTCACATATCTGTTTTACTTAATGTATAGTTTGAGGTCTTGTCTCCGTATTAAACGCTACGTTCATGTAAATACACGTGTGTGTGTGTATAAATTTACCCATCGTTTCATTTAAGGACATGTACCTCAAAACACACGTTGGATCTCTGAAGTTTCGAAACATACTTTGTATACTAAAACTATAATAACTTTGGTAAATGGTTCATATAAATGAAAATATCTGCATCCCCAAATACCGGGGGTGGCAGGCTTTGAATTTACCACCCCAAATTGTCAAGTCCCAAATCATGCCTTGTACATAGATATATATATATATATATATATATTTATCCCGCAAACAATTGGCCGTCCCCTGAAGGCGAAAATGCATTTAAACTGGCGTCCACCTGCTTTTGGCGTCCGCATACCGGACGCCACTTTATTGGCCGGTGGCACTTAGGCCCTATTGATCCTAGCTAGCCATAGTACAAATATCGACGGAAGCCAAATATCGTATAAAATGGCTGCAAAAAAATATTGAAAAGTTCCCGAAGAAATCTCAGCGCAGGTGAGGCGCTGCTGCAGCGCGTATATCCACGCATGTATATCGAGGGGAATTTCTGACTACGATATCGCGTATTTGGCGTCCACAATTGCAACGTTGCCAGCTCGCTCATTGAATCTATGACAATAGGTCAAATAATATTTACTGTAATTTAAACAATATACATCGTCTTCGGCCACGTACGCGTTGCGTAATATTCGGCGCTCGATCTTAACAATTAATATAAAATATAATTACTACTGAAACTTACAAATAAACTCAACTTTATTCATAAAAATAGATAACAATCCATACTAATAATATAAATGCGAAAGTTTTTCCGTCTGTTACCTCTTCACACATAGACTGCTGAACCGATTTAGATGAACTTTAGTATGGACTATGGAGATAGTTTCGGACCCGAGAAAGAACATAGGACACTTTTGTCCCCAAAATCATCTCCTAAAGGGGCAAAAAGGAGGGTAGTTCCACTAAAACGATTTAAATTTGGTATTAAGACATTTTAGGGTAGTTTTTATCGACGAAATCATCCTCTTAGGGGGTAAAAATCGGTGGAAGTTTGTATAACCGCTATACCGATTATGATGATATGTTGGTATCGGTATTGGTATTTGTCATTTGGTATCAACAAATCAACGTAAAGCTTTGTACGGACGCCCAATAGCTGTACATATACGGACGTTCAATAGCTATATACGGATGTCCAATAGCTGTCTGTATACGGACGCCCAACAGCCATATACGGACGCCCAATAGCTGTATACGGACGTTCAATAGCTAAATACGGACGCCCAATAGCTGTATACGGACGTTCAGTAGCCTAATACAGATGCCCAATAGCTGTCTGTATACGGACGCCCAACAGGCATATACGGACGCCCAATAGCTGTATACGGACGTTCAGTAGCTAAATACGGACGCTCTATAGCTGTATACGGACGCCCAATAGCCATAGAGGGACGCCCAATAGCTGTATACGGACCTTCAATAGCTATAAGTGTACGGACGTTTAATAGCCTGGCGATCGTGATTCCAGGAATACGGTACTATGTGGCTGCAAGCTAGGTACCAACTGTAAGATGATAGCACTGTTCCTAGTATTTTTTTTATTTTTTTTAATCATATCAGCCGCATGACACCCAGTGCTGGGTAAAGGCTTTCCCTAAGGATCTCCACGACGATCCTGCGTTGCCTGCATCCAGTGGCTTCCCGCAACCTTCACCAGTTCATCGGTCCACATGTCAGGGGCCTACCCACGGAGCGTCGTCCGGTGCGTCATCGCTATTCCAGAACCTTTCCGCCTCAACTGCCGTCGGTTCTTCTCGTTATGTGTCCAGCCCACTGCCACTTCAGCTGAGCAATCCTGCGAGCGATGTCGGCTACTTTAGTTCTTCTGTGAATCTCCTCATTTCTGATTCCTAACATGAACTGGAGCGGGCACGATATGGGCATTCGACATGATTTTCGTCTTATCCATGTTCATCCTGAAACCCACTCTTTGGAAAGCACTGCGGAGATCTTAGAGCATTCTTCTGAGGTCTTCCAAGGTCTCAGCCATAAGAACTATATCATCGGCAAAACGAAGGTTTGTTAGGTACTGACCATCAATGTTAAAGCTGAGTCCTTTCCAGTTTAAGAGTTTAAAGATGTCCTCCAACGCAACTGAACAGTTTCGGAAAAATAACATCTCCCTGTCTCACATCGATGCAGCTGGATAGGATTTGTGCTCTGCTTCTGTACTCCGATTGACATGGTGGCATTTTCGTATAAGTACCTCAACACCTCGATATACCGTACCTAGTCCACTTGGCACCTTTGGAGAGACTGCAGCATCGTCCAGGTTTCAATCGTATCAGATTATACTCCTCAATCTTTTGCATAACCTGCCACAGCGTATGGATGTGGTCTATGGTGCTAAAGCCTTTTCGGAACCAGGCTTGTTTTGGAAATTGGAAGTGGTCAAACCTGCGAGCGAGACGATTCGTAAGAATTCTCGAAAAAGACATGGGCTCAGAAGTGAGATGGGTCTTTTGTCACCCTTTTCAAAGAACAAAATCACCTCACTTATGTTCCATGCCTTCGGTGTTCCGCCCTCGACGATGACGGAACTGAAAAGCTTCTTAAGGACTTTAAGGATCGGCTTACCACCGGCTCTGACGTCCGGGATATCTTCAGTATAGTGTCGGGTAAGCTTGGATCTGGGGTTTTTAGCCTTGCTTTCAACAGGTGTCTGCCTGAATTGTAACTGCCCATAGAAACTCTTGATCTCTCTCAGGATTTCAGGCTTCGATGAGATGATGCGTCCGTCGATAGTTTTCAGCTTCGTCATCTGGCTTTTCCTAATAGAGAGATCTCTCGCGAACACTTTGGAGCCTTTATTCCGCTCGATTACTTTTTTAATACGATTCGTATTTAATTGGCAAAGGTCACTCGTCAAAGACTTAGATATTTTTCTATTTAGTTGCCGATAACGATGAGCATCCACTGTACTCTGGAGTCTCATTTCACGTCTCTGATCCATGAGTAGGAGTGTGTGGTTGGAGAGTTTCTTTAGCTTGGGCGGCGGGTCTTAAAGAACTTTGACCCTACCATACGGACAGTATCCACCACCATATTGTTTAGATCGTCCCCTTCTATGCTGTTCTCAAAGGCTTTGAAGCGGTTTTGGACTTCTGAATGCTTTTGGGGTTTTGAATATGGGTCGGTAATAGTCGAAGCATGGAATTTATCAGTGGGGATCTATCCAGGTTTATGTTGATATTCAATGTGCCATGCATGTACCAATCAGTGATCGTATACCCATTTTGACGGCGTTGATTACAGTGATATCATTGAATAATTTTTCTTTTTTGTCGACATGATAAAATCTATCGCATTTCTGACTTCTTTCATGTTTTGTAATAAACTATCATTTTTAACCGACTTCAAAAAATGGAGGAGGTTCTCATAGACGTGCGCCGATGGTCATTTGACCGGCGGCGGCGTCATCGGCGTGATCGGCGTGGATGGTCAAAATAAGTAGAAAAGAAGACCTCTAGAAGCTTTTCAATTCCGTCATCATCGATGCCAGAACGCCGAAGACATGGAACGTCAGTGAGGTGATTCTGTTCTTTAAAAAGGGTGATGAGACCCTCTTGAAGAATACGGATCTTACGAATCGTCACGCTCGCAAGTTCGACGACTTCTAACCTCCCGAACAAGCTGCGTTCTGGACTCGAAAGGACTTGGTATCAACATTAATGGCCAGTACCTAACACACCTTTGTTTTGCCGATGATATAGTTATTATGGCTGAGACCATGAAAGACTTGAACACAATGCTCGAAGATATCCGTAGTGCCTCTCAAAAAGTGGGTCTTAGAATGAAGATGAATAAGACGAAAATCATGTCGAGTGCTCATGTTGTATTGTACCCATTCCAGCTCATGTTGGGAACACTACACTCGAAGTTGTTGACCATTACGTATACCTACTACAGACAGTCCAGTTAGGTAAGTTCAACTTCGAAAAAGAGATCTTTCGTCGAATCCAACTCGAATGGGCAGCATTCGGGAAGCTTCGAAAAATTTCCGATTTACCTCAGTGTCTCAAGGCGAAGGTGTGTGTTGCCAGTGATGACTTACGGCAGTGAAACGAGTTCGCTAACTATAGGGTCTCATAAAGAGGTTCAAGGTCACCCAGCGTGCAATGGAAAGAGCCATGCTTGGCGTTTCCCTGCGTGATCGAATCAGAAATGTGGAGATCCAAAAGCGAAGTAAAGTAACCGACATCGCTCGAAGGATTGCTCAGCTGAAGTGACAGTAGGCTGGACACATAGCGAGAAGAACCGATGACCGTTGGGGCGGAAAGGTTCTGGAATGGTGACCGCCCACCGGGCGACGCTCTGTGGGTAGGCCCCCGACAAGGTGGACCGACCATCTGGTTAAGGTCACGGTGCGCCACTGGATGCGGGCAGCGCAGGACCGATCGTTGTGGAGATCCTTGGGAGAGGCCTATACCCAGCAGTGGGTGTCGTGCGGCTAATATGATAATGATGACTTAATACTATTATAAAGTCACAAAAAGAAAAAAACTCTATAGTAACAATCAATCTAATACGAAAAAGAGAAATAAAAGAATAAAAAATTATAAGATATCGATGGCGAGTACCCATACCTCTTATTTGATACTTTTTTGAGAAATTAACTTCCTCAACGTTTTGAATTCAAAGGCATCATTGTTAGAAGGTATTGCAATTCGCTTTCGATATTCATCATATCAGCCACACGACACCCACTGCTGGGTATAGGCATCCCCTAAGGATCTCCACGACGATAGGTCCTGCGCTGCCTGCATCCACTGGCTTTCCGCAACCTCCACCAGATCGTCGGTCCACCTTGTCGGGGGCCTACCCACGGAGCGTCGTCCGGTGCGCGGTCGCCATTCCAGAAGCTTTCTGCCCCAACGGCCATCGGTTCTTCTCGCTATGTGTCCCGCCCATTGCCACTTCAGCTGAGCAATCCTTCGAGCGATGTCGGTTACTTTAGTTCTCCTGCAGATCTCCTCGTTTCTGATTTGATCACGTAGAGAAACGCCGAGCATGGCTCTCTCCATATTAGATGCAAGTTATTATAGCTTTTGTACTTGTTTCTTACAAATTTTACACTTGGATTTTGACGCCGATGACGCCGGTGAAAAATTCGGTGGCGGCGGCGTGGCTAAAATGACCGGCGGCGTGCGCCACGCCGATCGGCGCACACGTCTAGTTCTCAATTCGTCGGAATCTTTGTTTTTTTATGTATGTTACTCGATTATTCGAAGACGGCTGGACCGATTTGAAAAATTATTTTTCTGTTTGAAAGTATATACTTCCAAGTTGGTCCCATTGTCATGATGTCAGGATCTGATGATGGGATCCTGGAGAAATCAAGGAAACTTTTTAAATATTATAGGTACACCCATTACGATTTTGGTATTTCCTTAAGTAACTTGTGTATTTTCTTTCAAAAAGTACCATTTTGGTGAAGTAGAACTGATGATGAAGACCAGCATAGATGATCATCGGAACTATTCAATACTAAGTATTCACTGGTACGATACGATTACTTTAATATGGTTGCTAGGCTATTTATGCTCATCATAATACATATGGTGAAGTGGAGCTGATAGTGAAGTACCAGGAAAACTCCTCAACAATTAACGCCCCTGCGTCGGGAAAAGCAGTATTTTGTAAAAGG
Organism: Agriphila tristella; assembly: GCA_928269145.1. Lineage (NCBI taxonomy): Eukaryota > Metazoa > Arthropoda > Insecta > Lepidoptera > Crambidae > Agriphila > Agriphila tristella. Next base: position 22,357,132 of record OV743443.1, on the reverse strand, counting down.
TGATGAGCCATTGACATAAGGCTATTGTAACTTCGATAATATGGTCACTAAATATACCCACCACAAAAAAGTTCAAAATGAAAAAGATTTTCAAAAAAACAAAACCTCCTTCAAAAACCTTAAAAATAACCTAACAAAAACAGCTTCAAAAATAAATGGCTCTTAAAAGCAAGAAATAAAATATTTTAATCTGCATAACAACTAACTCGAAAGTTTGTACGCATATCTATTATTAAACAATGTCTTATGAAGTCGGGTGGGGTTTGAAACCCATAATCATAATCGTCGTCGTCCCCAGTCCCCCCCCTCCCCCCCCTCCCCAACCGACTTCAAAAGGCGTTGTTTAATATTAGATATGCGTACTCAATTTCGAGTTAGTTGTTATGCAGATTTAAGTATTTTATTTCTTGCTTTTTCGAGCCATTTATTTTTGAATCTGTTATTGTTAGGTTATTTTTAAGGTTTTTGAAGGAGGTTTTGTCTTTATTATATGTAAATATGGGTAGCTTAGATACACAATCTACCAAATTTTTTTAAAGATCGTCCAGTAAGTGTTGCATGAAAGACGGACATGCATTTACCCTTCAGTCCATTCATCTATGCTCATTGCAACACAACAGACTTTTTATAAAATATAATCAAATAATTATAAAGCAAGCACACTAGGTACCTACGCGTATTTACATATTATTACACATTGGGCATCCTTATATGTATAGACTTTACGAATATTGGAACAAATTAAATGTTGAAACTGGGTACTAGAGACAAGCGATAGGAAAAGAAAGAGATAATAAACCGAAAGCTGGCAACGTCGCACTCCCAAATACCGTTCATCCTGTGAGGACGTTCGATAATCGATGCCATAGTTAAATTATGATCAATATATCTAGGATGTCTATAATGCATCACCATGGTTAGGGGTTCAAAAATGTTGCAGCATGACTGCAAGACGAATATCGCGAAATATAAAATTATCGGAAAATGACGTATCCCACGGAGCTGGAAATCAAAAAACTAAGCAATATTCATTTAGACATGTTAAAAAAAGTAAGGGGAACTGGGGGACGTCATAATGATGCACCACGTGCATGACGCCAAAAAGATCGCTGGATGTAAATATATATATATATATATATATATAGATTATTATTATCTAATACATAATTTATTAATGTGGAATTTTTAGGGCCCACAGTCTAGTATTTTAGACGGTATCGTTGAATTCCCTCGTAGTCACTGCTAGAAGTAGATAGCAAAATTGCTAAAAGTGGCCGTTTTTGACACATTTGCTATCTACTTCTACGAATGACTACGAGGGCGTGTAGCGATACCTTCTGAAAATACTAGACCATGGGCCTTAAAAACTCCACGTAAAACATTATTAAAATCTTTTTCAATAAATAACTTATCAAATAAAATCCTCTGAGGCCTTAATAGCAAAAGCTGGGCGTTTTGTGTCAAGTGGTCAAGCCTGTTTTTACAATACAATAATTACGAATTTTTGTAGACGATCGTAGCAATGTCTCGTAGCGAGTGTGGTGAGAAGTTATCTGAATTATATTTTTAGGATCACTTGTTATATATTTACATGATATTTGATTCTGGTTGGATATAATTATTAAGGAAAAAAACGCACTATTTCATTTAAAATATTTTAAACTAGCGGCGCCCGCAACTTCGTCTGCGTTTAAAGTTTTGCTATCTCTCGTGAACAGTACTTTTCTTGGGATGAAAGGTACCCATGACAACGTTTATGTAAAATTTCATGATGATCGGTTCAGTAGTTAAGACGTGAAGGCGTAACAAACAAACGGACTTTAACATTTATAATATTTACTAGCAGCCGCCCGCGACTTCGTCTGCGTGGAAAGTTTTTTTGCTATCCCTCGGGAATAATATTGTTTTACGGGATGAAAATTAGCCTATGTCCTTCTCTGTACCCCTTAGAATGTGTATGCAAAATTTCATGATGATTGGTTCAGTAGTTAAGACGTGAAGGTGTAACAAACAAACAAACAAACGGACTTTCGCATTTATAATATTAGTAAGGATAAAAGCAACCTAAACTATCACGTAATCAACGAGAAAATATTCAGATAATTATATGCATACTTAAATTATATAAATTTCTTCGTTTCCAAATTAATTTTTTGATGTTTTATGACATAAAGTTAACTTTTTGTATGTTTATTGTCGTAAAAGCTTCTCATACCCTTTTTATCCTCGAGTTTGACTAGTATACGTATTCGACCATTTCCAAACTTTTTCATATCCTCACATTTGCCACTTAAGTTTTTTAAGTACACTAAAGCACTTTAATTAAAGTGAGGCTAGCGTCGTGGACGTTAAATGTATGGCATAGCGTCCATTGTAAATTCCTTCAGCGTTTCTGTTTCATGGCTTTAGTTAGAAAACGGCGTCGGACGTTTATGGGCTATTTCGGTTCCGACGTTTTGTTATATTACCAATGCTTTTAAGGTGCTGCACCTCGCTCCGGTAAACATAATTGTGCTATTTTATGGCCACTACTTTATGGAATATGTCTGGTTATGCTGCCGGTAACTTATGTGCTGGATGGCTCTCTGGAGTGATGGGAAAGTTTGGTTAATATGCGAACCGATAGTGTAGCTTCTTTGACAAGTGCTTGAATCAGCCTAGCTAGATTGAATAAAGGAATTTGAGTTTACGAATATTATTGTCACGATATTGTACAAATACATTAAGATTTACTGTGTGAGTGATCATTATAAATTGAAAATTAAAGTTATCTACGTGGAATATAGGACGTGGAATGGACCCAACAATGGTTTCAAATCTCACTTATAAAAATATATTTATGTGCACTTTTTCAACATCTTCAATTTATTAAATTTTATTTTATTAAATTTTTTTAAACAACTTCAATTTAGGTTCTGGAATGGCAACCGCGCACCGGACGACGCTCCGTGGGTAAGCCCCCGACAAGGTGGACCGACGATCTGGTGAAGGTCGCGAGAAGCCAGTGGATGCAGGCAGCGCAGGACCGATCGTCGTGGAGATCCTTAGGGGAGGCCGATACCCAGCCCAGCAGTGGGTGTCGTGCGGCTGATATGTTGATGATGATGATGATGAATTTATTAAACTAGGGTACTTAAACTTCATAATGTTTTTTTGTCGAAAATACTATAGTTTTTCATCATTTAAAAAAATCTTTTTTGCGTTTTTAAGTAAGAAATAGCATGCAGCGACGTTTCTTTAATAAAAAAAGAGAGCCAAAGAATCCATTAGCGCCAAAATTAAAATTTTACGCCCCATAAAAACTGCACTAATAAATTCTAGTTTCCTTGGACGTGCCAACTTAGGTGGTTATTCGGCCATTAACCAAATTACTTGAAAGTGTCATTATTCTAACTTAATGACTTAGTTATTCTGTGCTTCAATAAAGTTCCGTTAGTTAAAACTCTTGGTTTATGTTGTGGGTGGTGGTTTCACGTATCCAAAAACTCACTTTTCTCAAATATTATTTAACTATTTTACTGTTATTTGACTGTAAACTTTTATCTTCTTTCAATACCATTCCCCTGTTTAAGTTAGTAGAGTAGACATATAAATCGAATTTATAGTCTTCAGATTCGTAATAGGGAATATGCATAAGTCACCGATTTTGATGAATTTGAGCTAGATCGCTGCGGACACGTATAAAAACATGATGGAACAGGAAAAAAAATAAAAAAAATTTATTATTTTAGTTTTATCACACGATGAAATCAGGGGAAAATAACGATATTTTTTTTTCATTTTCGGATATAATGCACTTTACAGTCAGATAGAATATCTAATAAGAAACAATATTTTGTATGACACATATGTACTTAAACGCAAAATTTAGGGGGATAATTGAAGATTATTGGCTAACTCCATATTAAACGCGCCGAAACACACCTGAAACGTGATGTGTGACGTCATCATTTTGTATGGAGCGTTTTCGGCGGGTGATGCTGCGCGCTAACTTCAAGTAACTATATCACGAGAACAAAACGCAAGAGAAAAGTTTTAATATTACAGTTAATTTTCTCACGCATTATACTTTTGATTAAGATTAAAAAAAAAATTGATGCATATTCCCTATTCTCATCAACAGTAGGTTTTTCAATCTACAACGGGACAGTGCAAGCACACAAGAGTTCACAAGACCAAGGTCTTCACCTCCCTCACCTGATGTTAAATGACGATAAGACATTGTAAGAGTCTCTTAAAACAACTTAAATCAGCATGAATAAAAAAACTATTTTCAAAAGAATTTTGATTGAAGTGAACAAATCACTGCACAAAACTCATTTTACAACAATGGTTAAGTTTTAAAATCCAGAAGTTTCTACGTCAATGTACGTACGGAACCTTCCGTACGCCGCTAGAGTAACGATGGCGGATGTAAAAACCTTATAACCGAAACGCAGTTTTATGGCCAAGAATATATTTACGACAGTTCCATTTCAGGAATTGCACGTAAATTCGGAAAATGCATTATTTTGAATTTGAAATTGAGACGTAACTGGTTTATTACTGAATAAGTTAAAAGTTTACATTAAATCTCATTTTCATTTTCAATCACATTTTTATTTGCAAAAGTTTTGATGCTACTTTCTGAAGATTTTGTGATCTGCAAAATGAATAAGCAGACCACATCGGTTTCATTTTTAATGCTGTATAGAGGGCTCCACACTCGCGCCGCGAACCGCGGCCGGCCGCGAATCACGGGCGCGGTTCGCGCATGAAAACGGTGCGAAAAATATAGCCCTTCAGACTCGCGCGTGTACCGCGGCCGCGAATCACGGCGACATTAGTTCGGCACACAAGTCCTTTTGACGCGGACCAAAAAACCGCCACCGGACGGGGAACGCCCTGAAGCGCGAACGCGAAGCCCATACGCGAAGCCGCGAAACTCTCCACACTCGCGGTTCGCGGCCTTCACGGGCTTTCGCGGCGCGAGTGTGGAGCCCTCTATGACTTATGACTATTAATTATGTCAATTCATTTTTTGTGGCTACAACTATACGTTTTCTAAAGCCGGCTCCACACTCGCGCGCGAACCGCGGCCGCGAATCACGGGCGCGGCTCGTGCATAAAAACGGTGCGAAAAATATAGCCCTTCAGACTCGCGCGTGAACAGCGGCCGCGAATCACGGCAACCTTAGTTCGGCACACAAGCCCTTTGACGCGGACCAAAAAACCGCCACCGGACGGGGAACGCCGCGAAGCGCGAACGCGAAGCCGCGAAGCCCGAGCGCGAAGCCGCGAAACCCTCCACACTCGCGGTTCGCGGCCTTCGCGGGCTTTCGCGGCGCGAGTGTGGAGCCCTCTTAAAATATGGCCCGCGCAAACCATGTTTTCCTATCATTGACGCTTAAGATAACGTTTTGAATATTATGATCTGATCAGTATCTCCAATGAACTTTTCGTCAATCGATGTGACTATGAAACGTGCAATCGATGTGAGTGAGTATGAAAGGAATGTGATGGGATAGTCAATATCCCAATTCATAAAATATGAGGTTATGACTTTCAGACTTATTATTACCTCATTATTGTAAAATTAATAAAAGAGACAACACACAGTACGGTTCATCTTTATTTTACGAGTAGTTCGTCGCAAATGTGGACTACAAAAGACGAACGACTTCGTTAATAAGACACACAGTCTGACCATTCTGACTCAATCACACAAATTGACTAGTAGCAAATATCGAGCGAAGAACTCAAACAACATTAGCACAAAATGTACTAAATTAGTCTTTAATCTAGGGTTACCAATGTTGCCGAATGTCCTTTTTGCAATGACTCTACTATATATCTAAAAAGTCAATGCAACTTTCTTTGAAAATCCGTTTAATATTTTACAAAATGAACATCAAAATTGGGAAATGAAATCAAAAACTTTTGAACAATTTTCACTGATGAAAATTTCCGACAGTAAGTTTTGTAGGTTCCCAATTTGAAAATCATATATGTAGTTTCATTATCAAGCCATCGATCGCTGTGATATTTATTATTTTTATTTGGTTGACGTGTGCGGTCGATTACACACGATTGTGAAATGTAAAAAAACTACCATTCATCATGGTATAAAACAATGTTGTCATCCCTAAGCCCTCAATATCTAGAATTCTAGACCAAGGAGCTTTTCAATCCACTAGACGCAATAAAAATATGCCATCCACAAGAACCATAAAACTCCTACGACATTGAATCCCTGAAAAAGGATAATAACGCCATATCGCCGTCTCTTTACAACCGGGTTAGTGTGAGCGGGACAAAAGATGCGCAGCAATAAAAATTTTGATAGGATCCGCCGGAATCCTGGGTATCAGACGATGCCAGTTTTACTATCAGCCTGGGCCCTGTATTGCCAAGTTTTTATGAGCTCTTAAATTTTTTAAATATTTTTTATTTGCTATGCCGTTATTTTAAATAGTCTATGACACTTAAGAGTAATTTAAACAACGTAGTTATATGAAATACAATAACAATATGAAAGGAAGTATAAAAAAAAATTAAGAAAAATTGAATCATTTTGTATTGTATTCGTTCGATGGAGTTTTGAGTATGAATGAAACTGAAAGTGACATCCCACTTTAATCGTGTAGACATGTCATTTCCATATTTTCTAAATTTTTGGAATGGAAGCGAATTTTCGTAAATTTTCCATCCAACATAATTTTGTTTTCTTTTTTTCAATTCGATCTTTAATTCGTTTATTTTTTTCAATTCGATCTTTAATTCGTTTACTGTCGAACTTCCATAATAGTTGTTATTATTATATTATTAATAATTTATAGATATTATTGATAAATGACCGGGAAAATAACCCATATATGCACACGTACAATAAAGTAGTCCGTATAGTTTTACTGTTTTGTTTAGTTCTACTAGTAGGACTGTTTATTAGGTCTCCATCTATATAGTTTGGTCAACGAAAGATGAGACTTGGTTGGAAATGGAACAAATTTTGCGCCTTATTTTAAGGCTCTGTTTCCAATAACTTAACCTCTAAACACAGACATGAAAATTTTTTTTTCTATTTAACTGGACTGGCTGTCTGTATGATTTGACAGCAAAGTTTTTGTACCTATTTGAAACGCCTCTAGCGTCTGTCTAAGGAACTATCTGACGTAACTACAATGAAAATGGTTGCCATGATGACTTTAGTACCATGTCCCTCACGTCACGCTATGCTCACGCTACGTCCTACAGCGCCAAAATGGCGGAAATCAAATAGGCACAAGAACAGTTTGACAGCAGCCAGTCTAGTGGAATATATAGAAGTCAATGCCTCTAAATCTAAACGTTAATTTAACAGGGAAAGTGGCGCCGCCATTTCAATTTCATCTTTCGTTGACCAGGATAGAGCGCCGCCAAGCGGGACAATTTTTCTGTCATCCCGCCACTGTCAAATTATACTTGCTCCTTGTCCAAGATGGGTTTGATTTGACATCTAGTCTGATTCTCAGCAAGGGGCCAGTCACAAGGGTTGTCAAGTTATGCACTCGACATAGATTTTCAAAAAGAATTCGGTCAAGTGTACATTTTATTAGGTCTCTTAAATGTCAAGTGCCATATACATCATCATAAAAATGAAAGATCAAATAGAAGTTGTTAAGAAATTTTAAGCATTACTTAAGTTTTGAAGATATACTATGCTGAAGTACTTAATTAAAACTTTTCTTATTTCTTTAACAGAAAAGTATGTTTAAGTGTACTTGATCTTGCTTTCGGATTTTATTGAAAATACAGTACAGAAAGTACAGTATAATAGATGCTTCAAAAGACTTCTTTTTGTCAATAAAACAAAATTAATTAAACTTGTTGTAAACATACGATAAACTTGCCGCACAAAGCTGACCACAGACAAAACAAATTTTCGTAAAGTCCGTCTGTCCATTGATTGTTTGCAAATCAGCGGAGGTTTATTTGCGGTAACACACTTTCACGGACTGTCATTCTAAATTAATGGAATTTAAACTCTATCAAGTAGGGATAAACTCCAATTTGCTAGAGTAATGAAGCAGCCGCTGACCCCTAAAATTGTCGACAAGTAGAGAGTGAAACCGCAATGTACGGAACAGTTGGAAAGGTAATAGGCGAGCGTTAATTAAAGTTGCTCTTGACTTTTATTTAGTTTGTCAGTTACTGTTATGGCAACTTTAGTCAAAGCTATAACATACAGAAGTTATATTAAGCTTTTCGCCTCCAGCGTCTCGCTCGCGCCGTGGACTAGCTAGTTACAAGAAAGAATCACGATACGATAGTAGGCTCAGATCAAATAAAAAAGGAAGATGGAGCGTTGCGAACAATGAAGTGAGGCCGGTTTTTGATAGGTACATGTGTGCGTACAAGGGGGCGGGCGGGGGCCGGGTGGCAGGGTTTTATATGGAAAGCCAAGGCGTAATTTCGTTACACGTGTGTGCGTGAACTGTGTATGGACACAGCCAAGGCGTAGTTTTACAGGCCTCACCGCTTCGTTCGGAAGACTCCGTCTTACTTTTTTTTATTTGGTCTGAGATGTTCAATTTACTTGATATTGAACCCTAAAAGGTTCTAACTTTGCGATCTAGGTGTGAAAATGTTGTAACAATTTCGCATTTATAATATACTCATCAACTTTGTCTAGGGATACGGGTGTTATTCTCATACAAACGAGGTAACTTCGAAGCCTTGGTTTTCTGCCAGGGATGTATCGTGCTGTGATCTTATGATGGCTATCCAGGGAGTGAATGGAGGAGTTCAGATCGCCATACACACCCAACTGATCTGACCAGCATTCTAAAAGATTAATGGGTCAAAGTTCTCAGTTTCAGAATTTCCATAATTTTCATGCTATTTTCGCGGTTTTTTTAAACATGTCCTTTAAGAGGCATATTACATTTCGACTGTGATTTTTGCGTAAAATGGGCGATTTTGGCGTTATCGATCTCAGAAACAAAAATACATTAACACTTTTGACTTATTGAATGGTACAGAATAGCTATTGGAATAGTTCATAGCGGCCTCGCTTTTTTGAAAATTTGCTTAACTTTATAATTAAACCCGATATTGCAGAGAAAGATTTTCATAAAATGCGCGAAGGCACTTTTTTGAGCTCATGGATTGAACAATTGTGCTAAACAATTGAAATAAAAAAAAATGAATGTTATCTCTTATATAGTCGAATAGTTCATAGCGGCCTCGGAATTTTGAAATTATGTATAGAATATGAGAAAAAAAAATCCCAATCAAAAACCATAAAACTACTAAAAAAGCTCAGAATTAACTGTGGATTTCTCCTAGATACATTATTATTATTACGTAAAAATTATATCATAATAATCTTTAGTTCATTAGAAAATCAAATTGCATACTTTTATTTGTTGTTTGTACTTGTGTGGCTTTCTGTGTATGTTCAAAGTTGACTCTAAAAAAACGTTCACCAACTTTAATTTTCCTTTCTAACCCTTTAACTTTGCAGTGAGCCATCATATTACTTTTTGTCGCGGACACATATAAATGTATTTAGTAGACCCAAAGGTTTCTCTAGGTTGTATCGCTAAAATCCGTCAAAATCGAAATTTCGACGAAAAAATGTGATAGGGCCCTTAATCTTTTAGAATGCTGGTCATAACTCAAAATTATTTATTTGTATCAAACAGTACAAGGTTCTTAGAAAAATACAACTAATAAAGCATCTTAGAATGGATAAGTGACAAGATTAGGTAGTTAGTCTACGAACTGAACCACTGAGTTAATTCAAGTACCCTCCGTATTAGTAAAACTGTGCCACGGTAGGGTAAACAATCCTCGTCACCAGGTGTAGTATATGCGCGACAATCACATATTTTTCCGATCTATTCCCCATTCATCCGGATGAGTTTTAATAAATATTGAAATACCTACAGCAATTTCCCTTTTCATCCGAAGACCCGAAGGTATGCCCTACTCATCCGATTATTTTGTAAACGTAATATACTTCAAAATAAATAGGGTCGGCAAATAAAAGTAAATTAATTTTTTAATTAGTTTTTGGGTTAAATTAAATATGTAATAGCAAGATTATTCTTGCTATTACATATTTAATTTAACCCAAAAACAATAAGTGAAATATAAAATTTACAATAAAAATAAGTACCTAACACATTTACATAATATTACCTACCAACCGAGATATTTACATTGTATTTTTTATTTTTTATTTAATTTGATATTAGCTTTAAATGAACGCATGAATGAAATTTACATTTCATTTCATTCAACACCGGACAAATAAAACGAGCCGGCCGATCAAGTCTATTCCGATCTAATACCAAAAACGAATACCAAAAACGAATATCAAATGGTATTTGTTTATTACCGCCGTTATAAAATTTCTATTTCCAACGAATACCATTCATAAACGAATCCTAAAACAAGTTAAATGCCAAGGTACAGTTAGTAATAAAAGTGATTGAAAATATGGAATTAAATTTTCTCCATATTTATGTTATCCTGGTACCTACTTTAGTGACGAACTAAAAAGAGATTTTTTTTATTAAAAGGGATTAAAAATATAGTAGTTAACCTTCTCCATATTTATGTGATCCTGGTACTTTGGTGACGTACTAAGAAGAAAAGATATTTTAAACTCTTCTTATATTCACCGCTAGAAAAATTGCCGGTTATGATGATCGATCATTATTAAATTATTAAAAAGCAAAATAAATTGTTTCTGTGATTGTACCAAATGTTATGTTTTGGTATTCGTTGGGAATAGAAATTTATAACGGCAATAAAGAAATACCAATCAATAAATCATTACAAAAACTACTTATTATATCGATATAAATTTAGCATTAGCATTGATATTTAGAAAAATTAATGTAGATTAATTTCATCTGTATAATAGTTTTTCTGTAAAATAAAAAAATGGAAAGCTGTTGGCATCTGGCATTTTTGGATTCAGTGGGGGTCGATTTAATAAGAAAATATCAGTTACCAAAAAGTAATACTATTTGCTTCTAGAACTTAACTTTTTCAAATTCTGCTCCAGTCTATATACACTTAACTTTGTTTTTTATTGTTCTTTTGAAAATAAAAATCACGAAAAAGATTACTACTATTTATTAAAAGTTGAGAACATGGACCTGGAATCCCAGATACGTATAAATGTTTTTTTTTTTATATTTGCCTATATTAAATGTAAACTGTCAAAAAGATACAGAACAATTTTTCTGCAGTCTGTATCTATTCTTGTTCCATTAGTTAATTAACACGCCGGATGAATGGGGAATCTATTTTCGGATGAATGGGTAACAATTTATTTATATTTAATTTTCGGATGAGTGGGACATATTACCTCGGATGAGTGGGGAATGAAAATATTTCGGATGAATTTTGCGGATGAATGGGGAATAGATCATTTTTCCGATGTCAACATTATACAACCTCAGCAAACATGTTTTATTTTATAATATCTACTAATGTCTTGATCTTAATGTATCCTAAATAAATGTTTAAACTTTGAGATTTTAGAATTCACATTTTTTGTGTTATAATATTAAGTAATATACCTACTAGATAAAAAAAATGACACGCCTCCAGATCACTCAGGCGGGACTTAACTATCAGGTCACAGCACAGTACTGATGAGGATGTACGTCCTTTAAGCATTGGTTTCCTGCCAAGGTTGTACATCCTTGGCAGGAAACGAATGCTTCGAAGTTACCTCGTTTGTATGAGAATAACACCCGTATCCCTAGACAAAATTGATGAGTATATTATAAATGCGAAATTAATCTGTTACATTTTCACACCTAGATCGCAAAGTTAGAACCTTTTAGGGTTCAATATCAAGTAAATTGAACGACGAATTGCGCCCTACTATCGTGATTCTTGTTTCGTTGTAAGCGGACCGATCCCGGAAAGTAACAAAAAGGTAACATAAAAATCCTAAGGTAACAAACAAAAATCCTAAAGTAACATAAAGGAACGGGCCGCAGTACCGGCTCCGCCCTGGGAATTCGATCGGTTTACAACTCCACTTAAACTTATATACTCAAACTTATAATAACCCCTGTATCCCTAAGTTGATGTGTGTATTAGTATGGATAAACTATAGTATTATTGGGGTAAAAGGGTATGTACGCACGACAGCACGGTAAGTTAAACAGTTCAACTACGAAAACAGCTCTTATTCCGTAAAACATAAACGCGGTCTCAAAGTCAACATGTTTAGTTTGACGTGCCGTTGACTGTACATTTTACGTGAATAGTAAAAATTACATGAATGAAAATATCCAAACAGAGTTGAAAAGATCGATCGAATGATATTTCATAAAATATTTTCTTTTCAAAAGATATTTTTATTTATATTTATTGGATATTTATATTTATTATTATATTATTATTATTAATATTTATTATTTTATTTTATTTATATTTTTATTTATATTACCTTCCATTATCCTTACAAACGTAACTATTAAATTTTAATGTAAGACCGACTTTACGTAGGACTTGTTGATTCAATTGACTTATCTGTGGTAAGTATAATTAAATTAACTTAAATATAATTTGTTTAATATTAGAAATTAAAGTACGAATATCCTTTTTAGATTTCCATACCCAAAGGGTAAAAACGGGACCCTATTACTAAGACTCCGCTGTCCGTCTGTCTGTCTGTGTGTCACCAGGCTGTATCTCGTGAACCGTGATAGCTAGACAGTTGAAATTTTCACAGATGATTTCACTATAGGTACTAAAAAATACTAAAAACAGAATAAAATAAATATTTAAGGGAGGCTCCCATACAACAAACCTGTTTTCTTTGCCGTTTTTGGTACGGAACCCTTCGTGCGTGAGTCCGACTCGCACTTGGCCGGTTTTTTTTATATGTCCTCTTTAAAGGACAATTAAAATCAGGCGGACGAGTTATTGACCAACCCTTTGCACGCGAACAACACGGAACTAAAATTACTAGAAAAACTATAGGTAATTGAATAGCATTTTTTTCAATGTGTTGCGTATGAAAAAAGCTTATGATTATTATTGTGACCATAAATTGACTTTGTAAATTATATGATTTGTATGCCAAAAAGTTAATGTGATTTTTATTTGTTCACATCCGTAAAAAAACACACACAAGCTTCTAAATAAAAACGATTGACAAATCATAAATGCTGCATAATAACAAACACACTCTACAGGGGGTAACTACAGCATAAAAATAATGGCTTATGTGCCCAGCACATGGCACTATTAATTATTATCTATGTTTTATGGGGACTGTTATTAATAAAAAAATGTGTCTAAACCAGGGATTGATAAGGAGATCGGTTGGGATTTTTAATTCTCGGTGGATCAGTTACAGTGGATCAGATGGGAATAACTCGAAATATCGTTAAAAATAACGATAATAAAAAATAACGTTAAATATACCGTTAAAACATTTTATCGGTAAATTTACCGGTAAAAATAATGTTAAAAATATTGTACCGGTAAAATTAGCGTTAAACTTTACCGGTACAATAGTACCGGTAAAATTTTCGGTAAAAATAACGTTAATAATTGGAATAACGTTAATTTTTAAGTTACGGTAAAAAAGTAAAAAATAATGTTAAAATTAACTTTTTTTACTGAAATAACGTTAATTTCAATGTAACGTTATCTAAATTCACGTTATTTATTGACATAACGTTAATGTTAAAATTAACGGTAAAAAAAGTAAGAAATAACTTTACTTTTAAAAATAATGTTATCATTCCCTGGTCTAAACACTGAGGTATAATTTACTAATATTGTTCAGTGATGCTGTGTTATTTCTTATTCCTGAGAACAAAACGCATACAGATTTATAAAGTAGCTGTGTTGCAGTCTCTGTACAAGGGGGAAGAATAAAAAAGTTTGGCTTAATGCTTTTCTTAGGCTGTGGTCATATTATCTTTGCGCGTTAGAGCGCTAATGTAAGTGAAAAGCTGTGAAAGCCGATCCTAAGGTGCAAAAGCACTCAACTTAAGAATCGCCTAAGTCTTTTCTTATCTACAACTCGACCAAGATAAGTAGGCGAATGACAGCTACATGACGGCTAAGTTTATGACACCGTTTTAATTTGGTCGTGTTGTAGTTAGGAAAAGACTTAGGCGATCCTTAAGTTTAGTGCGATCGGGCGTTAGGTACTGTTTGTTTGTTACGCCTTCATGTCTTAACTACTAAACCAATCATTATGAAATTTTGCATACATGTTCTCAGGGGTACAGAGAAGGACATAGGGTACTTTTCATCCAGAAAAAAGTACTGTTCCCGAGGTATTGAAAAAAAACTTTCCAAGCAGACGAAGCCGCGGGCGGACGCTAATAAAATATATAAAGTGTATAGTAATTATTAACTTCATTGAAGTAGCGCGTACTCGTGACTCATAGTAATAAATCAAGTTAATATAATTAGAAAAAGTGTTTAATTCAATCAACATGATAAGGGTTGTTTCGCAGTTTTTTGGGTTGAAAATAATTGAATACGACTTATCGAGTGTTACCAAAACTTCTAACACGAAAATCTATAGAGATTATTAAACTGATCATTTGGGTAAGGTAGCGATAACCTGGTCCCCGGCCGTCTGGGGAGATGGCCAAACTTGCCCGGCCATCTCCCAACCGCCAGGAGGCCTGGGTATCCGGGCGTGCCACCGGGCGTATGACCAACCGGTGGCGAGCGGGCAAGTGCCGGGGTTTTTTCGTGGGTATTCCCTACTCCCGAGATCCCATCGAACCACTTGGTTGGGTGGGATCACGGGAGGCAGTCGTGGAGGGAGCTGCAACGGTCCCTCCTGGCGAGTCCCACATGCCCCCCTCTCGCTCACCTGCGAGAGGGGAAGCGCGTAAAAGCGTTTTTCTCCGACATAATAAAAAAAAAGGTAGCGATAACCTACAAATATTTGAAATCTAGCGACCGCCCGCGACTTCGTCTGCGTGAAAAGTTTTTTTTTTCTGGATGAAAGGTACCCTATGTCCTTCTCTGTACCTCTGAGAACGTGTATGCAAAATTTCATTATAATCGGTTCAGCAGTTAAGAGGTGAAGGCGTAACAAACAAACAAACAAACGGACTTTCGCATTTATAATATTAGTAAGGATTGTCATTGATACGATTCGATTCGTACTCAACAGTTTTTCGTGCTATCGGTATAATAGAAGTCTTAAGAAGAAGACCACACTTGTAGCCTAGTCCTTAACTCGGTGTGACTGCAGCTCATAATATCCTTATGGCTTACATTTACGAGAGCCAGCAATTTTGTGCATCGTATACATTATTACGTAATGGCTGACACACCGCTTTGAATGTTTTTTTTAAATAATTTTAGCGTCGCTGTTATGGCTAACTGAACTGGACATATTAAGCTACTTTTATCTTTTAAAACTTTTTGTAGCCATTGAAATAAAGGAAAGTTGCTCAAATTGAGAATTAATATGGAAACTTATGTGGCTAGTATCTATTTATAGTTATATTTATATCTGTAATAATATCAGAGCTATACTGTATGTGACTTTAAATAAGAAAATATACCAGGTTACTTAAGGCAATATAATAATAACTTAAAAAAATCCTTTGATTGGTAAATTAGTATACTTAGTAGGTATAATAGGGAATATGCATCAATTTTTTTTTTAATCTTAATCAAAAGTATAATGCGTGAGAAAATTAACTGTAATATTAAAACTTTTCTCTTGCGTTTTTTTCTCGTTATATAGTTACTTGAAGTTAGCGCGCAGCAGCACCCGCCAAAAACGCTCCATACAAAATGGTGACGTCACACATCACGTTTCGGGTGTGTTTCGGGCGCGTTTAATATGGAGTTAGCCAATAATCTTCAATTATCTCCCTAAATTTTGCGTTTAAGTACATACGTGTCATACAAAATATCATTTCTTATTCGATATTCTATCTAACTGTAAAGTGCATTATATCCGAAAAAAAAAAAAAAAATCGTTATTTTCCCTTGATTTCATCGTGTGATAAAACTAAAATAATACATTTTTTTTATTTTTTTTCCTGTTCCATGATGTTTTTATAAGTGTCCGCAGCGATCAAGCTCAAATTCATCAAAATCGGTGACTTATGCATATTCCCTATTGAAAAAAAAGAAACAAATAGCGACATAATAAAAACGTGTTAAAATATCTATTCCGAAATCTCTATATCAATGACGATTGCATTTGACATATGAAGAGGGTCTTAATGCGACAGGTGTCCATTCCTGCAGCGGGAACCGAAAATGTGCATTTAGTAACTACACTTAAACGTACAGACTTTTCTGTAGTAACACATTTAATTTTCTTTTCTGAATACCAGAGACCTTTAGAGCAGGGATGCTCATACATAAGGATAAGGATCGACCTAGCAAAAAATTCACAGATTTTACAGTCCCCGCAAGAATCGGAGCATTGAAAATGAACATAAAAATTTACGAAAAACCAAAATCAAATCAAATGCAAAGTCCTATTATATTTTTAAAGTTACCTAGGTAGTACCTATTTATTTTTACGATTGTGACACTCGGCTCCGCATCGTGTCACAAAAGCGCCCGCTGACTGCCTCGACGCAGCCGAAATAATACTAACCAATTTTCAAAATTCTAACGAATGCACTTCTCGTCTGCTTCTGCATCTTTTAACACTATTACCATGACTATCGGTCAATAATCATAGAAGCTACAAAACTTTTTATGTACGGGAACACCCGTTTTTCAAGAATTCCAAATCTAAAGGGACCACCTACAGGTCACAATTATTTACCGATTTTCAAAATTATTTCACCATTTGGTAGCTAAACTAATACCCTAGGACCCTTTTTTCATTTTTTCTTAAGTCAGTTTTTTTCCGAAATATTTACAATTTAGTAAACAAACACCCCCCCCAAAAAACCCGGAATTTTTGGAATTTTCCAAATTTCAAGAAAAGTTCCCAGTAGATTTTCAAAATTCAGACGTTTATACATGTCTCGATAAATTCCTCAACTTTTGGTACTATTTCCATCTCGATCCTCTCAAAATCCTTGGAGATATGGCCAAAAATACGTCTCAGGCGATTTGCATCTGATAACCATTTTCAATGGTAAAAAACGGAAAATATACTTCAGCCCCACCGCCCCACCCGATTTCAAAAGATTTTTTTTTTATTATCAGACATGCGTACCTATTAGTAATTATGCAGATTTGATAATTATTTCTTGCTTTTTAGAGTAATTTTTGAAGGAGGTTTTTTTTTAAAGCTTTTTCTCATTCGAATTTTGATAAAAAGCGACTGTTGGCAACGGATTTATGTTATTGCGATGACGATGATATGTAATCAGAACTTTAGTAGGTAATAAAATAATTCACAGTTAATTTCGAAACGTTTTTTTAAGTTTAAAGTTATTTGATGAATTTACAATTTTTTCGGTCGAAGAATTGCTTTGCGAGACTCGGCATTGGTTTGGGGTCGCTTTTCAAATCCATCGAAATAAACAAAAAAAAATTATCATTTCATTAAAGTGGACGTACTATAAAACTACACTTTTTACGGTTCGTTTTACTACCGCAAATTTAACCCTTTATACATCTTATAAAAGTTCTAAATAGACCTAATGAAACAGTACCTATGTTTTATTGATCTATTGAAACTGCAACAAAGTCGCTAGCGCATAAAATTCTCGATTACTTTACATACAATTTAAATGGGAGTTGGGATCATGTATTCCTTTTCCTTAGGCTATTTATGGTTCTATTGGCCTAGCAGTAAAAGCAAATAAGGACTATTTACGTTAAATAATTCTCGTAAAATTGTACAGTGTGCGTTGAGAATTCGCATTAAAAATTGTAATAAGAGTAACGAGCAGATAGATTCGCACTCAAAAAATATTCAAGTTTCAAAAAGTTATATTAAAAATTGAGACTAATTATGATGAATTGCAAAACACTGAGTTCTGAGTTTGTGCCTCTTATAAAAAAAAAATAATCTAAATAAGTACGAATAAGACGGTTATCAGCATCTGTGTTATCAGGATCTGATGATGGATGAGATCGTGGAGAAATCAAGGAAACTCTTCAAGTATACCACCACACCTAAAGTGATTTTGGTATTTTCTTAAGTAACTCGTGCAATTGCTTTCGGGTAGTACTATTTGGTGAAGTGGAACTGATGATGAAGACCATAGATGATGATCAGAACTATTCGGAACCACCTAGCTAAGTTTTTCACTGGTGCGATACGATTACTTTAATACGGTTGCTAGGCTATTTATGTTCGTCATAATGCATTGATGAAGTGAAGCTGATAGTGAAGTACCAGGAGAACTCCTCAACAATTAACGCCCCTGGTAGCTAACAAATCGAGAAAAGCAGTATTTTGTAAAAGGTGAAGAGCCATTGATATAAGGTTTTTGTAACTCAGATAACTATCACTAAACTTAGATACCTACCACAAAAAAGTAAAAAAGTAAATGTACCTACACCGATTACTCTGTCTCTAGTGCCGATTTTAATAGTTGTTTTTTTTTAATCATAATAATAATTATGTTATTGTAAAGTAATTACGATATTATTAGCGTTGACCTTTGCGTATCGCAAGTCACTTTAAGTACAAAATAGAAAGAGGACAGAAGTGCGCTCAAGCAACTCACACATGGACACCCTCTCAGCGATACGGAAACGGAATCTCAACGAGAGAGCACAGAATAACTAATAGTAGTAACTAATAGTAGTACAGGGTGCCTACTGCCATGTCTTAGCGCAGTTTTAATTCAATCTTACCATGCTATTTCGTACTATGACCTTCTTACAATAAGATTGTTATAATAATGTTTCTGTGAGAAGTTTTGTGACGTCATCGTTCAATCATTCACAAAACTCGTACCACGACGTGTCTTTAGACAGCTAGCATTGTTGTTTTGGTGTCAAATTATGAGGAATTTAGCAATCTTAAAAAAGTTGCTTTTTATCAACGGAATCAAAACTATTTGGAGTTATTCTATTTAGATATTAGAAAATGCGTCATAAACAGTATGTGAAACGTTTTTATACATCTTGTTCTTCATTGTGAATGTAAAATAGTTGGGATTATTTGATTTATTATTTGATAACAAGTACTTGTTTTCAGATGCATAGCTAATTTGAAACAATCGAGTTTTTAGAAGCCGATAACGCAGAAACAAATACCTAGATACTTTATTAATGAATTTATTTTGCACAAAATAATAGTAATTTCAGGCAAATTAGTGTTATTTTTCGCCAATAAAAGTTTGGGGAGAAAGGGAAGAGAGGGAGAACCCCCTTGCCTTCTAACCTATATTCGGGACCTACAGGGGTAAATAAGATTCGATTCCAAACTAAATAGGGGTTTGATAAGTTGTTTCTTTTGTTGTCAAAATTATTGTAAAATAGACATTTTTACCTAAAAACTCTAAATTTTCAGAAATTTATTGCTCGCGTAGGTATAATGTGGTTCCTAATCATAAAATTACTTTAAGTTCGACATTTTACTTTAAAATATAAATTTTAATAATTTACAAAGTAAGCAAATAGGTACGTAACTTACCAAAATTCTCCTAGTGTCGCATTCTTGGCCGTTGTTTATGTTAACAACATTAGTTTCAAGATTTTGAGTGGCACACAACACAACAAGTGTTCTTGTTTGAATCATAGAAAATATTTCAAACTAAAAACGAAAATGAATACCTACTTTCCTTTGGTGCACTGAGATAAAACATGTTTCCGATACGAACATAGCAAATAAACTGAAGTGATGGCTAGCAGGGATTGGACAATTTCGCAATATCATTCGTTCCTTAGCGAGAATAAAGTAATATTACTTTGTACAGGTCATGGTACGAATTTGAGTAATATCATTAAGAGCTTGCAACAAGCTTGCTGGATATAAGCTTACTTTTAAAAAAGGTGGGAGTAGGCCCCCAGAAGCAGCACGTCGCATAGTAATTTAAATAAATAGCGACTTTTGCTCGACACAATAAAGTGCAATTCAGGTCGCGGAATGGCCTGCAGCACAGTTTATATTCACCTAGTAGTTGCCTCTCTTTCTATCGCGTGCTCTTACCTTTTCTAAATGAACTGCGTACAGGGAATGATAACGTTATTTTTTAATGTAACGTTATTTTTTTACTTTTTTTAGCGTTAATTTTAAAATTAACGTTATGTCAATAAATAACGTTAATTTAGATAACGTTACATTGAAATTAACGTTATTTCAGTAAATAACGTTAATTTTAACGTTAATTCTTACTTTTTTTACCGTTAAACTTTAAAATTAACGTTATTCCAATTAATAACGTTATTTTTTTAGCGATAATTTTACCGGTATATTGTACCGGTAAAGTTTAACGCTATATTTAACGCTAATTTTAGCGGTAAAATATTTTTATCGTTATTTTTACCGGTAAATTTACCGATAAAATGTTTTAACTGTATTTTTAACGTAAATTTTTTTTATCGTTATATTTTTTAACGGTATTTCAATCCCTGAGTCTGCGTAGCGTATATCATAATGTGAATTTTTTTATTGGTTTTTTGATTTTGACATCCGTACACGGCACTGTAATGTCTATTCGACATTGTTACTATTATAAAGAGGCAATACCTACGCAGGCAGTAAGATGCCGCGCTTGTACGGCGGCGGGCGTGTGGCGGCCAGGGAATGATAACGTTATTTTTAAGTATAACGTTATTTTTTACTTTTTTTAGCGTTCATTTTAAAATTAACGTTATGTCAATAAATAACGTTAATTTAGATAACGTTACATTGAAATTAACGTTATTTCAGTAAATACCGTTAATTTTAACGTTATTTCTTACTTTTTTTACCGTTAAACTTTAAAATTAACGTTATTTTTTAGCGATAATTTTACCGGTATAATGTACCGGTAAAGTTTAACGCTAAATTTAACGTTAATTTTACCGGTAAACTACTTTTAACGTTATTTTTACCGGTAAATTTACCGATAAAATGTTTTAACGGTATTTTTAACGTTATTTTTTATTTATCGTTATATTTTTTTAACGGTATTTCCACAGATCACCTCCCAATAGATACCGCATACGAGCCAACAGACTCGCACAACGCATACTTGCTTTAGCTAGCATAACTACTGTGCAGATTTTTTTACCGGTGAAATGTTATGCCATATTTTTGACAACTTTACATCTTAGCAGACATTCTACACTATTTAAGTGCACAAGAAGCCATTTAAAATATATTTTGGTTACAAAACAATTCTCGAAATTGTAATGAACTGGGACGTATTAGGGTTAGATTTGGTCGGGAGTGAAGTCGTGATTCCATACAAAAATGCCCGTTTATGCTAGCTAAAGCAAGTATGTGTTGTGCGCGTCTGTTGCCTTGATGCGGTATCTATTGGGGGGTGATCTGTGGTTCGAACGAACGGCTAGCGGTAGGTGCTTATCGCGCGACCTTGAGCGAGTGATGGAGGCCTGGAGAGAGTGCGTGACCACACCCCGGACACTCCATACAACCGCGATGACGTCAGATGACGTTTTTTTTTGTACACGCGCAACTGTGTGCTACCGTGCAGTTTGTACTGTATGAGCGGCGTTCAATTCATAATTCAAACATTTTGGTAAATAAAGTTACGTACGATACGACACATTGCTTTGAATATCAAAATAAGTTGACAGTTGACAAACACGACTAAAAAGTTACGACGCATTGCTTTGAATATCAAAATAAGTTGACGTTGACAAACACGATTAAATGAGCACGCACGATTCGGCACACGAAATCGCGGGTCGGGGTGAGGCTTCGAGCAACCAAGGCTTCGTTTTTCACGAACCCGTCTTACTCTAAGGGGTGAGGTAATTGATTCTGGGGTGGGCGAAGAGTGTCCTTTCTGTACGGTAGTACTTATATCTATTCTGTGGCGTGACGTAGCAGTGTCGTCGGTCGGTGAGATCTGTCTATGTGGGTGTGCGTTGCGAGCGTT
This sequence comes from Agriphila tristella, assembly GCA_928269145.1. Classification (NCBI taxonomy): domain Eukaryota; kingdom Metazoa; phylum Arthropoda; class Insecta; order Lepidoptera; family Crambidae; genus Agriphila; species Agriphila tristella. The sequence continues at coordinate 22,335,164 of OV743443.1, read as the reverse complement.
GTACTAAACTTGACTTCTGTCATTTTTCTATTTTGCTCAAAGTGACGAGGTGAATCGGTGACTCATTGAAGTGATAAAGGAAATTGACTGCTTCTGCTCATAGGGTTGTCAGATGTTCGACATGTCTGGCCTTTTTATTACAGTCAATATAAAAATGATTAAAACAGTTGATTTTTTTCAAGATTTCAGAGTTGGTCCCGTAAAAGTTGTTCAGTTTGATGGTCTCCATCTACCATATTCGGCATTACGGTTTTTTTTATAACACCTTGTTTACAAATCCGGCCTGTCCGGCTGTTGTTAGGTTTTTGGTCTACCTCGCCACGAATAAAAAGGGGGCGTCCATAAATTACGTGATATAATTAAGGGGGGAAGCGGGTCGAGTTAAATCTCATCTCGGCAAATCACGCAATTTTTTTCTGATTGAAACAAAAAAACATACTTACTATTTTGGTCCATTTAATCCAAATTGTACATGCTTAAGATTTAATCTTAAGCATGTAATACGATTAAGATCATTCACTAATTCGTTCGAAAGAAAATAATTTCATTTATACTTCGACGTTTTATATCTACTACTTTACAATAACAATCCAACGCGTTTACGTAAGAAACCCACATTTTGAAAAATCTTACGTGAGATTGGGGGATGGGGGAGGGGGGAGGGGTTTGAATAAAATCTCACGACATCTCACCAGGGGAAAAGGGAGGGACAGAAAATTTTAAAAAACATCTCACGTAATTTATGGACGCCCCCAAAGTAAACCAAATTAATAACAGCAATAAATACAAAAATAAAAAGTACAATATTGTTTTAATAAAACCAGTGTGTCAGGATCAGGATCGTGGGGCAAAACGTCCGGCTAAATACGAATATCCGGTTTTACTTTTTTTGGGCCTGACAACCCTACCTGCGCAAGACAGTATGTCACTATAATTTAGATAGCGAGATAATTGGAAGTTACATTGTTATCATTTAAATAACTCAATTTACTACTCGTAAGCATTATTGTTTATTATTCTACCATAAAGTTACGATACGGCTGTAGAGAAGTTGTCTAGATATTTCTGTCAAATGTAAACAAAAGTAATTGATATCTGACGATAGGATATATTATGAAGCAAGGTAGGCAAGTAAAAACAAGTAAGTACTTCGACATCAGACATTTTTAATGTCCCCACCCCACTGCTGGGGAACAGGCCTTCCTTATTGTGTGGCTAAAGAAGATGGGCCATCACCCACCACACAGGCCCAATGAGGATTGGTTGGTGTTAACGACTGCAAATGCAGTCGGGACCAAAGGCTTAACGTGCCTTCCGAAGCACGGAGGAACTCGAGATAATAATTTTTTGGTCACCCATCCCATGACCGACCCTTGCGAAAGTTGCTTAACCTCCGGAATCGCAAAGCCAGGCGCTAAACCACTGCGCCACACCGACTTGCCACCGAGCTCCTCCTATCCTAAGTAGGTAAGGTTATTTTTAACCTTTTTTTCTAACTATTTTTTTTAGATATTTATGGATGAAACTAAAAGTAGAATAATTAACGGATAATTAATTAACATTGCATGAATTTTATAAAAAATATGCATTTTTATGATTGATTAACCTAGGAATAGAAAATATTTTTTTAAAGTTAAACATTGTTTCCTTTGCTCGTAAACTTTCCGACCTACCGCAGTTACATTGCGCAAACAAAAACGGCAAAATGCGTGACCCACGTCTTGTTAAGTGGGTTCCGTACACATAAATTACTTTAACAACAACTTTATAAAGTCTCACGGATGTTCTGAACTGATTGTTCAAATGGCTGGTATTAGAGAATTACATGTTTGAAAAAGAACATAGTTTTATCGAGAGATGTACAGGGTATAACGGTAAACATGGTTTGATTGATTTATTGTTGTTAATCGATAATTATTGTTTAGGCAAAACATTTTTATCTGAAGAAATAGATTTATATATTCACTTCTCAAGCTTACGCGCTCACTAGACATGAAATAAAACACTTTTTAATGGATGCTAGCGCGGTTTTATTGAAAGTACTTTGATAATGAGTTGGTATTTGGTTTGATTTTTATTTTTCCGACCGGGGGACCACGGCAACTGCAAAGGTGCCGAAAGCTGAAGCAGCTTCAGTTCAGCGGGTACAGAAGTCGTGTGATAGATCGTGGCCCGGCCACGGTGCCAAAAAAGGCTGTGGTTTTGTCGGTATACTGTACGGGTACGTACTTTATGGTACCCAAATATAATTTCATAAAGTTAGCTATTATTGATGATAGAAGCGTGGCCGGGCCAGGACCCATGGGTTGTAGCCGGGCCACAAAGTGTGCTATTACTCGTAAAATACAGTGGTACTGGTGTTTTCCTGTTGGGTACCGTAAAGTACGCATCCGTACAGTATACTGACTAAACCACAACCTTTTTTGGCACCGTGGCCGGGCCACGACCTATCACACAGAAGTCATGTTGCAAGGAACCCTAAGCTACGAAATCTAGGTTGAAAAAGCTGGTAAAATAAAATACTAACATAGGGGATAGGGGTAATCTACTCTGTGGTCGCCCTCCAGCTATCACAGGCCCTCAGGCGCAGTTTACGACCCAGGTAATTGAAAACAGCTCACATTGAAAACAAACTCACATAAAATACGCTATTTTCTATTAACTTTTCACGGCATATTTTCAAAAGCACATAAAAGCGACTTTCTTTTGTTATACTATTATTCCATTTTCAAAGTGGCTATTGGGCATTAAATAATAGTAGATTATACAATTAGTGAAAAAAAGAGGGAACTTAGTTCGAGGGATACAAAGAATTTTTTTTTCAGGAGTTGTGTAATCTACTTTTTTACCATCGCCACTCTAAAAAGTGCGTTTAATTCAACGATAAGAGTGAATAATAAGCGATTTTATTCACCGAGTGAATAAAAATAATTTGAATTTGGAACAAGCGCGCATCATAAATTAGTACAAAAAGTACCTATACCTACTGGCTGCTATGGAGCTATTCCATAGAGCCATAGTTACATAATAAAATTAAAGAAAAAAAAATCCCGCCAAATTTAATTAGATTCTTTTTAGTGTCTTATCTTTGGGTTCTTTTCTATCTATTAGAGGGAGATTGAATGTTCAGTCTTGCATCAGTTCATTCCATCAGTCTGGTACGATATTCTGGACTGCAAAAATACAAAGTGACTGATGAAATGGACTGATGCCAGACTAATCATGTAGGTAGATAATTTCTCTCTTAGCGTGGTTGTTTTATGTCATTGGAAAACATCAAATTTCACGCATGGGTCGGTCATGGGATGGGTGACCAAAAATGTATTATCTCGAGCTCCTCCGAGCCACGGAAAGCACGTTAAGCCGTTGGTCTCAGCTGCATTTGCAGTCGTTAACACCCATCAATCCGCATTGGGCCCGCGTGATAGGTTATGGACCATCCTCCCACCCATAAGGAAGGCCTGTGCCCCAGCAGTGGGGACATTAAAAATGGCTGATGGTCAACTATAAATACTAAGTATAGTACCTATTTGTTTTCTCGCAGTCAATGGTAAAAAGTAGAGTACACAACTCGTGAATAAAAAAATTCATCTCGGTCCTTTGTATCCCTCGCTTCGCTCAGGATTCTACTTTTGAATCCCTCGCTACGCTCGGGATTCAACTCTAGAATCCTTCGCTACTCTCGGGATCCAACATAGTCCCTCGAACTAAATTCCCTTTTTATTCACTTGTTGTATAATCTACTATTTACCATTGACTGCGAGAAAACAAATAGCAGTACTTAACTAATACTGTGGTGCTTATGTAACCTTCTTTTGTTTTAGTTTTCTTTTTTCATTTTCGAAATAGTGTGTCGGCTTCTTTCTCAATATATTTTTCATTTTTTTAAATATTTTATACAATACTAAACAATATCCTGGAAAAAATACGACTCGCACCAGATCAATTCTTGGACGGGAATTGATCTGGTGCGAGTCGTATATTTTCTAGTACCTATATTGTTTAGTACTGTATTTTTTTAACTTGTTACGTCCTTGATTTTGTTAGGCAGATCACTCAGTCAGTAGTAAGTAGTCAGTACTATGCAAAAAACCTACGTTTTATTTTCACACTATTATATCGCGTTTATTCTTACTGCTTCTTCAGATTTTATAGGCATTGTAAATTATAAATGTTTGAATAATTGAAACACAATATTGAATAAGTCTAAATGAAATACAAATTATTATACTAACAAGTACAGAACAAACAGACCGGATGAAATTAATTTTATACGCATATTTTGTTACTATTAATTCTCATGTTACACGTGTGTGTTATCGCATTTATAATAATGTGGCCGCGATTACAACTTGTTTCTCTATAAGCAATAAAATAACCTACTAGATGTTAATATTGTTTTTATGCCTCATTACGTATTATGGAACGTACACTTAGAATAACATTTGTGCGTGTTTGTTCTAGTTTTATTGCAATAAAACTAGAAGTACCTAAGTGTAACAAAAGGGATCCCTTGTTTTCGCATAATGCTTTTATACCTAATTTGATTTGGCATAACGGATTTGACATAATTTTTTTGTCATAATAATACTTTGGCATAATTGTTTTTTGGCATACTATTTATGTAAGCATAATAATAATTTAGACTAATTTGTTTTCGCATAATGTTATTAGGCATATTGTCTATTCGCCTAATATTATTTAGACATAAAATCAAAAACAATCAGAATAAATATTTTTACGTACTTATTTATTTTCTTGCAAAAGGGGTATGTATTAAAATGCCGAAAATTCATAACACATACGACCGAAATATCGACCTATAAAACACCTATTTCCAAAATACCGAAATACCTAAATATCGATATCCGATAGACCGTAACTTAAAAGAACGATTATAAAATGATTGATAGTTCGAAATCCCGAAAGTTAAAATGCCGATAATTCAAAATCGCGAAAGTCTGTTTAGGTCTGTTAGGTGCGACGACGAGCGAGCGTAGCGACCGAGGAGGAGGTTAAGTTTCATTGCGACCTACAATGCACGAGTCGAGGGGGCGAAGCAAGCGTGCCGCGGCAGCGGCCGGCGAAGTGCCAGAACCGACCTGCTGACATGTAACTTTCAATTAACCTTAAGTTTTTTAAGGTTTGGGATTTAGTGTTTTAGTTAAAATGTCCTTTCGTGATTTTAAACGTACGGCCAAACAACCGTTCGACCATTTAATTTTCGGTGTTTCATCCATGGGTCTTGTAAAATTCGGTCTTTTCCACTTCGGCATTGTAAATACATACCTCTAGCCATTCATGAGACAAACAATATTTACATTTATTTCAAGTGTAAAATTTTAGCAATAGCTTTTAAATATGCAAGTTTCGAAGTGTATTCATTTTTTTGTTTATAAAAATATGCGTTAATAACATTATGCGTATTTTAATTTATGCTAAAGAATATTATGCTTAAACATGATTATGCCTAAACAAATTATGCATAAGCTGTTATGACTAAGTAATATTATGCGTAAACATCATTCGGCGAAATCATATTATGCCATGACATATTATGCCTTAAAATTTTATGCAAATACATAGGGAACCGTAACAAAACTAAATTAAAAATGTAATTTAATGAGATCTAATTACAATCGTTAGAAATTAAATACCTACATTGGTAGCCACCAATTGCTCGCACCAACGCAAGGTTGTAATCATAATAATATCACGGAAAAAAAACATAAAGAGAACCAGTGCTTTACAAAAAAAATCATAACCCTAATTTTTGTTTCGCCGTACCTTGGAAGTCATGTAAAAAACTACAATTGTTACAAATTTTGCTTTATTTTATGAAGTAGCTCAAAGATTTGTAGCTATTGTATTATAGAGATACTTTTATGCATAAAGTTGTTTTACCGACTAAGTGCGGTCATCTATAAGGCTTTTTGAAAAAAAAAATATGTAGCTTACTTCCGCAAACAATATATGCAAGATGCACCGCCCGCCCGCCCGCAATAATATGCACATGCACACCACAAAATATCAGTGCACAATACCTTTTTTTTTTTAAATTTTTTATTTTATTTATTAAACAAAGTAGAATATACAATTTTTAGAAAAAACCGAGTGACTAAAACCCGATTAGGTTTGTCCAGCCACTGCGTGTTCGACAAAAATAGATAGTCGGTATACTTAGGAATAAAACTAAGCAGTATTGAAAAAATAACTAGGTACAATTTGTTTCATTCTTATAAATTAAAAATATATTATGTCTATATACATATATAAATATAATTATTTTAAGATCTTTAACAAAAATAATAAGAATAATAATTAGGTACCTAACACAATAATTATTTAATCGTCCGGCAAGTTAGACCCAATCCAAAGAACGCCAATGTTTTCCGTCAGTAATTCTTATGATTAAAATTTGTTAATAAAATAAGTAGTAAAAAAAAAGTAAGGAAGGTCCAACTGGCAGGTACAATGCTGTTCACTCGCGGTTCTTTTGATCGCACCGTACCTCCGTTCCGTACCAGCGTTCCGATCAAATAAGTCTGGACGCTACTTTTGCCCGTTCCGTACCTCCGTTCCGTACCACCGTTCCGATCAAACCGCCGAACGTCGCCGCGATCACGTCCAGACTAGCGCCGTACCGTACCTCCGTTTCGTATCAACGTTCCGATCCAATAGTACAGCAGCCCGTAGTAAATTTAAATTACGAAAAAGGTTACCGTTTGCCGTTGTGATATAGTAATTTATTACAAAATTATAGATACTTTAACAGATCGCAACCCGCCGCAACCTATATTTGTATATCTCCAAAAATGATTATTTTTTATTTTTCGAGGTTAATCACATGGTTTAGCTATTGTCGTGTTCTACAGCGCTATGTTTGATTGCCACTGATAATATTAAGACTGAAAAGTAGCCATACACAGATTTAAGACCAGATAATGTCCATCCATTTCATCTGGTCTTAAATCTGTGTATGGCTACTTTTCACAGTCTAACTATTATCAGTGGTAATCAAACATAGCGCTGTAGAACACGACAATAGCTAAACCATGTGATTAACCTCGAAAAATAAAAAATCTCATTTTTGGAGATATACAAATATAGGTTACGGCGAGTTGCGATCTGTAAAACTTGGGTTAAAGTATCTATAATTTCATAATAAATAACTATATCACAACGGCAAACGGTACCTAACCTTTTTCGTAATTTAAATGTACTACGGGCTACTGTACTACAACCTCCGAACGTCGGCGTCGCCGCGATCACGTCCAGACTAGCGCCGTACCGTTCCTCCGTTCCGTTTTTCCTTTGAACGGGGCGAAAAAACCGACTCGTGATGGATCGGAGCGTACCTGTCGGCGATCGAGACGGCGTACCTCCGCACCGTTCCGAACATGCGTCCAGACTAGCGTTCTTTGTTCGCGACGCTCAAGAGCGAGAGATACGGGTACGGGCAAAAGAGCGAGAGATTCGAGGTGGATCGGGGCGTACCTGTTCGGCGAACGGAACGGCGTACCTCCGCACCGTTCCGAACATGCGTCCAGACTAGCGTTCTTTGATCGCGACGCCGATCGGAACGGAGGTACGGTACGGGCAAAAGAACATATCTGGACGCACCTTTACAAACAAAACAAGCGAGTGCTCGATCGAACGAAGTTAATGAGTGAATCATAGAACAAGGAGTGAATGGTCACGGTGGACGACGCGCGTGCACAGGATGATGTTAAGAAAAAGCTGACCATTGATTGAATACTATAAATGACTAAGGCAAATTTTTGGTAGAAAAATAGATTTTAAGTTTTTGCTTCGTTCTTTCGTGTTTGTTGTTATCCAGAATAACCCGTAATTCTTTAGGTAAATTGTTAATTATCGCAGGAAGAAGACAGGTAAATCTTCTCTTACCGTAAAAGTTATTTGAGCTACCCTTGAGAAGTTTCTTCTGCATAATCTGTCGTGTTTGTATTCTATGACTAACCCCCGGCAAGGAAGCAACGTTATCGAGTTGTTCAGTTAGTATTGCATACCTCACTTTGTCATGAACCGACATGACCTTGCAGTACCTAAAGAGTTCGTCATACTTATCTTTGTAGATATTTTTTAATTTCTTACAAACTATAAGCTTTAGTATTCGTACTTGTAGATTATAAATTTTATCTAAGTAGGTTTTGAAGGTGCGTCCATAGCTTGAAATTCCATATGAAATTATAGGATCTACCAAGGATTTATACAGTATTAATAGAACTTGGAACGGTATCTTATTTTTAATTATGACAAATTGCCGGCATTTAGCAAGACAGCAACACACCTTGCACCTTCACCAATTAGGCTACTCTACACGTGTTTCGCCCCAACCCGGGGCATCCTCAGGAGTTAGATCGTGCGTAAACCAACACCGAATGGTCTGGTTAGATGCGGAATATCGCCGTTGGTTCGTTGTTAGGGATAATTTAAAATTACATATTAAAATTTTACATACAGAATTGACTCATAAAAAAAACGGGCGGTACATCTTGCATATATTGTTTGCGGAAGTAAGCTACATATATTTCTTTTTTCAAAATGGTTTGGGACTTCCGCCAAGTGACGCCTGATTCAATCAAATACTTACAATCGGCAAGCATAGCTGTACAGGCACGTTTATATATTAAATTAACTACACAGCATCGGGTGGCGGCACAAAATGTGTGGTTCAATCAACAGTGTAAACGCCAAAATCTAATTCCAAATTATATCAACATCCGTTCCAACACGACCAGTCCCGCGGCTAGTTTGGCCATACGTAAAGCCCAAAAGGTCCGGTTAGATGCGGAATCTCGCCGTGTTGGTTCGTTGTTAGGGATAATTTAAAATTACATATTAAATTTTACATACAGAATTGACTCATAAAAACGGGCGGTGCATCTTGCATATATTGTTTGCGGAAGTAAGCTACATATATTTCTTTTTTCAAAATGGTTTGGGACTTCCGCCAAGTGACGCCTGATTCAATCAAATATCTATAAGGCTATAACGATTATCTTAATATTATTAACATTAAGTAAAATCTTTAAGCAAACTAGCCTTCTATAATAAAAACGAAAGCATCACTCTTATCAGACCTGAAATGAATTTTTAATAAAAAAAACTAATTGAAATACCACTAACCAGACTTAGTAATTACAAGAAAAAATAACTTTTATGACTTTTCTGCGAATCGGCGAATATATACAATTTACCTATAGTGCCTCAACTGGGTTTACAACTTGGGCCATTAAGTTGGAAAATTTTACACTTTTACAATCCGTAATTGTATATTATATTGTCGTAAAAGAAGTCAAGTTAGACATGTACGAGTATTATAGATGAGAAGATAAGTTTGTAATGCGATACTGAAATAAAGTAGGTAGGTAAGTGGATTTTTACAATAACATGAAAACGAAGGTAACATTTTCTGATTGTTGATGATTTGACGAGAAAGTTTTAGAGATATTGTTTTCACAATAAATAGAATTAATATTGCTGTAAGAAACAGTCGGCAAATCGGCCTCTGAAGACGTTAAGGGACCTTAAACGTCAATTAGGACATAATTAAGCAACAATTTTACAAAGTTAGGTCCTAAAAAATAATGTAGATGGAAGATTATAGCAGTCAGTTATGTGATTGACGGAAACTTCAATCAATCAATATAATTTTCCTGAACAGAAGGTAAATTTTTCTATGTCTATGGTATAAACAATAGAGATGACAATTAACAAAGTACAGTAAGTATTATATCTTACCCTTGCGGTGTGCACATTATTATTGAACATTAGGTTAACATGATAGATATGTTTTTTAATAGAACAAAATCGTACAGTGACCTCAAAGATCTTGTAGGTAACCTATTTGGCATACCCGCTATTTTGAAAAAAAAACGGAAATTCTTCGCAATAGATAAAACTAGTGTCAATCAATAGGAAACGTCAAAATAAAAAAAATATAGATTGTCATATTGTCGTAATATGTATACTTTTGGAGATATATGAAGATTATTTTTTCTTTCTATCACGATGATTTTTTTTAAGTCCCAATATCTCCGAAAGTATAATATATTTAAGGACAATTTGACAATCAATAATTCATGTTTATTTTGACGTTTTTTATCGATTAAAAGTAGTTTCATCAGTTGCGATGAATTTCCGTTTTTTTATATAGGTATTCCAGGCTCCATACTAAAACGGTACATGCCGTTTTGTGGGTTTTAAAATAATAGTTGGCACAGTAGTGCCAACTATTATTTTGCTTAAAATCTTGAAGCTTTAATCGAAAATCGAAAAATCTTAGCTAGCCCTCTAAATTTGTTATTGACAGTTTTTTTCAAAATAAAATAAAATAGATTAAAAACGATAATGTTTTCGATTGTTTTTACTATTAAAATTTCTTTCAGCTTTAAACGCCCCCTTAAACCCTTGTAAAACCGAAAGTGGCCACTTTTATTTTAATAACGTTACAATACAAAAAGGTATAGAAGAGATACTTAACAAATAGGTATTTCACTCCTCTTGCTCAAAAAGTCCGTCATTGTAAGGTACAAGAGTCAGGATAAAATAGCATAAATACCCCTAGGGGATAAAGTTTTTTCTTTTTGAATGTTTGTCTATTACCAATGAACCTACTAAAACGAAAAAGTCCTTATTCATAATTACGAATAAAAACTCGCTAGATTTTTGAAAATGGAACTGAAAGCAGCGATCTTTTCGGTGAAATCATAGACTTATGTATATACTCTGTGACTTTTAGTTTAAAATGCGTGCATTGTGTTTCTTAGCTGCTACAGTAGAAATTAAAAAAGGCACTGGCGCGAAATCTTTAGAATTTTTCTCTAATTCCAAACTGATTGAATTGTGTGACTGTAAGTAAGTAATAGGATATAAATAATTTTAATCTTTTGCCGTCAAGCACAAATCATTTATTTAAATACTGTATGAAAAGTTTATGAAGTGGAGGATAGAAAAACGAGTGGATTCGTTTACGGAAGTATAAACTATAGGTATTTAATATTGGATTTTATTTTTTCGCAATCGTAGTGAAAAGTAGAGTATAACACACGACGCTAAAACCCATTGTAACTCGGTTTCTATTTATTCCCTCGCTAAAGCTCGGGAATAAAACTACCTCGTATGCAATGGGTCATTTTAGCGTCTTGTATAACAATCTACTATTAAAGAACATGCTTGTTCGCTTCTTCAGACTATTTTTATGAGAAAAGTAATGGGTTTTTTTACAATTTTGTCTAGTATTTGACCGAGCGAGCGCGAATCGTCTCCGTTTCAGAATGGTCAAAATTGCTTTTATATTAACCTATTTACATTTTATATCTTTATAAACGAAATAGTAGGGTACAATCTGCATTTTATGTTACTATTTATTTATAGTAACAATTTTAACCTTTGGAGTTAAGGCTACATCATTAATGGCTTGCAACTAACTACAGTCATAAAATTGTTGCTAAACTATTAATATTGCAAATAGTTGTTAGTGAGGTTATGTCGTTGTGGCACTTGGGTGCAAGGTAATTAAATTTTGTATAGTTACTAATAAAAATGTGTATAGTTATTTTATTTAAAGCTGAGTTCTGATTTATCAGGTGCAAGTTTTAAATGTCAGAGCCTTAAAATCAAATTTTATCAAAAACTTTCAACTTTACGTGTTGTATTCCACAAGTTACTTATTGTCTTTGTATACTAAGCTTGTGACATGTGATTTAATCGTATATTGCTTGTTTTAAGGTTTTAGCGTTCGAACGGATAGAAAGTTGGACATTTGAATAGGAGAGCTAATTATATTAGCTTTGAGTAATTGCATCATTTTTTAGATTTACTAATTAAGTACCTAGTTCAGAATTATATTCAACGGCGTATGGGTTTGAAAAATTCAGATGGTAGGTATCAGTGGCAAAGAAAGGGTCCATATCCATGGGATACGGCTTACCTTTAAAAATACCACCTAACATTTTTGTTGATTTTTTACAACAACATTTCTAACGTACTAAATATATATTTGTATTTAGAACGTTTTACCTTCGCCATAATTTCAACCCTTGCCACTGCTAGGAATGACTACGCAGTTATCCCATTTTTTTTACTAATTTCGGCCGAGTTCAGAAAACAGAGTTGTTAAATATAAAGAGCAGTTTCTCCTATATAAAAAGTATCATAGAAAGTAGGCTGCTAGCCCACCAATATTTCTCAACATAGTCATATTAAAACATCTTATTAAAATGAAAAAAAAAATCAGGTAAGTATAAAAATGAAACACGTCAACGCAACCCACATTAATATTCTACAAAACTAGAGTTTTAAGGCAATATGAACTAGAGAATAAAAATAGTGGGGTGCGTTCTCGTGTTTAATATTATCGATACATCTAAAACTCACCTAAAAGTCAGTTGTCGAATCGCAATAGTCCAGCATCACCGCAACACACAACGCACAGCACGTCCACAAACACAGCACTTGTGAAACAAAGTATCATTCGCAAAACAACTTCATCGATGCTGATACTACACCACTTATATTATTTATTTCGCTTTGCAGCATTTTCCTACAAAAAAGAAAATAGAAATAAAAACAACATCGACACTGGCACAACACTATCGGTGTCACTTTTGAAACATTATATTTCGAATTTCGCCTTCGTCCGGTCGCTGGAAAGGGGAAATCGGGACTGGTTAGTGTTGTGAACGACTGATCGACTTGGCCACTTTTATCGGAATGCTAATATGTGTATTGTGTTGTTACATTGTGTAGTGATCGTTGGAATGAATTTGCAACGTTGTGCTACAAAGTCGAATACTCGTCAGAGTGTTACGCGACACGGCCAAACATTGTTTGCAACACATTTAAATACTTGGGAATGTGATACTAATTTACTCTATTAAATTCATCAGCGATGCAAGCTAGTAGGTAACGATGGGCGGACGCCTTTAAATCGTATGAATGCTAAAGTCGGATTACTAATCTCGTAGCAAATGGATTACTAATCATGCAAACAAAGAAACGTCACTGAGTGTCATTTTGTCAAAGTGACTTTGATAGTGACTTTTCAGCTAGATTGAATTAAAAACTTTCGGTCACTTTTAGCTTTTTAATTTATTTCTTAGTGAGTAACTAGTGAGTAATTTTATGGAAAATTTAATTTCGCTTTTCGGCAGCAGGTAGCGCTGTACAGTTTTCCCATACAAAATTACTCTATCGAATGTTTCTACGCGCGTTATTTTTTTCGATAGCTGTTCGTGCTAAGCGTAGAATTGAAAATAACAGTGATATGTACAGAAAACGGCAAATTAATCAAATGTAGTCCCTATTATGTAAGTAAGTCTTGTATATTTGTTAAATTATACAAAATTCAATTTTTGCCATTTAAATTATTTATGTGAATGACGTTTTAAAGATGAGACTGACCTGACGTGAATGAGACGTGACTACGCTGTGCGAAAGATCCTTTAGTTTATTGCATTATTAAATGTAGTGTGTATGTTATTCAGTCGTATACAGTTGCGTTGGTGTGTGTAGAGTACATAAAGTCCGTCACACACGATGAAGACGAGTAATAAATTATATCAACGTTTATTAATTTTGTCAGTTTCTAACGTCATTTGTAGTGAATGTTAGTATTCAGCCATTAAAATACAACATTATCACGCTTGAGCAGTAATAACGAATATATGAATACGATTTGTTAGTAATAAGCATTTTAATTGTAAAACCCATTAGATTTTGAGTGTTGACACAAGAAAGGTCTCGGAAAGGTTATGCATTTTCCGTAAATATATTTGTAAAGCAATAAAGGAATTTGTAAAATGTATTAGGTACATTTGACACAAGCCCTGGAAGAGCTGCATTTTCACAGCATTTTTTGTTAAGTTTCTTATGTTCTTGAGAACAAAAAAATACTGTCACTATCAAACAGCTATTTTTAATTGAAGAAATCTCTATGATTTTACGTAATTTTTAGTAAAGAAATAATTAACCAACATTTCGAGGTTATAGTTCTCGAACTCACGTAATCTTTTTAGACTCAACTCTTCAAGTCAAGAATTTCCAAATTTTAATACAAATCATCTAACATTGCATGCCTTTTAAGAGCCCGTACCGATTTTGCCGCTGACTGCAGCTGTCTCGCTCGCACATTTCATGTTTTCTCAAGATTTCTTAAATCTGAGAACGCAATTGAAAAATCTGTCTCGGCCACTTTTCGCAATATAAGATTACAGACATTTTAAAAAATATTTCAGTTCTTTGTTGCTAAAGAACACGAAGTTATCGTTTCTAACAGTTATTTGAACTGGCAAATACGATAACTTTATGTACTTTAGCAACTCGAAACTGAAATATGTGTTGAAATGTCCGTAATCTTATATTGCGAAAAGTGGCCGAGACACATTTTTCATTTACGCACTCAGATTTAAGAAATCTTGAGAAAACATGAAATGTGCGAGCGAGAGAGCGGCAGTCAGCGGCAAAATCGCTACGGAGCCTTAAGTTTTGCTGTGTCTGCAAAATGTAGATAATAAATTTTTTGACCGACTTTAAAAAAGGAAGAGGTTATTAGTAAACAAATTGTAACATAAATTTAGTAAAGCAATAAAGATTATTCTGATTCTTCATCGTGTGTAACCCACTTTATGTTTGCGTTTCAGTATTGAAGTCACATAACTGGAACCAACCAAATCATAGCGAAAAAAGCTGCGCAGTACGAATTTTTGTACCAAATAATTTACTGCACACGCCCCATTCTCTATGATTTTGCTACGTCCACACCAGTGTGCTTTCAAGTTCATCTTGCAACATCGTCTTGCGACAAGCAAGAGTGTGCAATATTGCACTCTATTGCTTGCTGCCCTGCCCCCGAGCATGACCACCGAAACACGATACAATATCGCGTGAAGCGTTTTATCGACACTCAACTGTCAAAATCCATTGTCTTTTGACAGTAACAGTAAAATGTGATAAATCGCTGTTCATATCACATTTCGGTGCTCATGCTAGGACTAGGGGGGCTGCATGTCATCGAGTCCAAAATATTCAATATATATTTTTTGCATATAAATAAATAAAAAGTGACTTGTAGTAATTTCATAGGCACCCTCGTTTTAGTCACGCCTTTTTAATGATCCTTTGAGAAAAAGGTAGAGAGTGGTACAGAGTCTGTTCGGAAAGAGAATTGGGATCACCGTTTTTGTCATGTTGACGGCACTGTTATACGTAATTATTAAATAGTGCGACTATCTTGACTTGATAGATATCAAGATATTACAGTCGCACTAAAACGTTACAGTGCTGTCAACATGTCAAAAACGGTAATAATGCACAAATCCCAAGTCAGTTCTCTTTTCGCACAGATTCTAGTGCATGTGAACGCGTACGTGGCGCTTCACGCATGCGTCAGATGAAAACGCGAGATGAACGTGAAAGCGCATTCGTGTAGACGTAGCAAATTGGCGCAAGGAATGTGTGTGTATCGGGTGTTTTGGAAAAACTATTATTACTATTAAAGTCCGTACTGGCGAGTCGAGTTCCTCAGCTCTAGGCCGTCGAAGATGTTCAAGTTGTGCTTCCTCGCGTATTCGTTGATTATCATTTTTCCTGCGAACAAACGACACAATATTGCACACTCGCTT
Organism: Agriphila tristella; assembly: GCA_928269145.1. Taxonomy (NCBI): domain Eukaryota; kingdom Metazoa; phylum Arthropoda; class Insecta; order Lepidoptera; family Crambidae; genus Agriphila; species Agriphila tristella. Next base: position 22,319,517 of record OV743443.1, on the reverse strand, counting down.
AGCAAATATATTGAAAACAACTGCATAACATTTTACAATGAGTTCATGTAAGTTTTATTAACTGTGATAAATTTCTTCATTACGTGCCACTGCTCAACAAAAGAACCGATTTTTTCAGACAAAATACTTATTTTTTACAAATTGAATTTCAAACAAAATATAAAACTAATATAGGTAAAATTAATGATGGTTCCGTATTTTTTAATGTGAAATCATTACAAAAAGATGTTTCCGTTTTTTTCCCTTTACTGCATTGTGCGTTTATGAGATGCATTATGCCAGATTTCATGATTCTATATTATACCTACTAAGAATCATGAAATCTGGCATAATGTGACTGCGGCACAATGAGTAATATAGTGACGGGAAATATCCCTAAGATTTTTACTTTATCAATGTCGAATTGAACGACATAATTGTTTGCATATTTTAAATCGACTAAGTCACTTGATACCTACCTACTACTCGCCATGACCATCAGCCATTTTTGATGTCCCCACCGCTGGGGCACAGGCCTTCCTTATGGGCCGTAAGGAGGATGGGCCATAACCCACCACGCGGGCCCAATGCGGATTGGTGGGTGTACACTGCAAATGTACCCGGGAACAACGGCTTAACGTGCCTTCCGAACCACGGAGAAGCTCGAGATAATAAATTTTTGGTCACCCATCTTATGACCAACCCATGCGAAAAGTGCTTAACCTCCGCAAACGCTGGGCCAGGTGCTAAACTACGCCATCGAGCTCCTGCACTTGATACTACTAATTGATATTAAAGTCTCAACATTATATAAGGTGGTACCAAATTATCTAATGATACTTCAACAGGTGATAGTATTGCTTAAACTGAACAATTTTCTCCATAGAACATAGGTCGAAAAACGAATTTTTTTTTCGCATTTCCATAGTAAGTTGATCAGCTGACCAGTACATTTTGTATGGGAGTATGAAAATTTTTTTTTGGTTTTCGACCTATGTTCCTTGGAGAAAGTTATTCAGTTTAAGCAACACTATCACCTGTTTGAGTATCATCAGATCATTTGGTACCACCTTATATACCTCCACGTGTTTCTGAGAAAAAGAGTCTTGATAAAAAACAGCCGGATAATGAACTATCTAATAAGACCGAATTAATTATTTTTTCTCCTATTAATGTGAAAAACCTTATAAAGCACTATTATCGTTAATTAAGTAATGAATTGACCGGTTGATAAGGCTGCCCGTCCACGGTGCGGCACGCAACGAATCATAGAGCGGTTATCGCGTGAAAATTTATGCAATTAGCAATAATTAATAACTTCTTACTGTGTTAAGTAAACACATTAATTATTACTACATTAAATACATTTAAAAACACTTTTTATTTAAAGTCCATTAAGTATAGAGGTATAAAATGACAGAATTTTATTTGAAATTAAACTTTTTAATGCTCAAATATTTATATTTATTTTTCTTCGTGCTGGGTGGTAAAACGGTACTAGATTTTTATGTTATTTTAATTACAGGTAGGTACCTATTTAATACTATTTTAATCAACATACTTAATTTCTGTATTTTTTTTACTTTGGAATACTAACATAGATAAATATTTTTTTATGGAAAGGACTCGCTTATTCTGTACAGTTTTTATTTTCAGTTTAAGTTTTTTTTTCTACATTATAATGGTAGCTACTATATTATTTGACTAAAATAAATATATAATAGACTTATAAAGGATTGGTGGAATGTCCATGTCCATCAGCCTTTTTTTGATGTCCCCACTGCTGGGGCACAGGCCTTCCTTATGGGTGGTAAGGAGGATGGGCCATAACCCACCACGCGGGCCTAGTGCGGATTGGTGGGTGTTAACGACTGCAAATCCAGCCAGGACCAACGGCTTAACGTGCCTTCCGAAGCACGGAAGAGCTCGGGATAATAAATTTTTGGTCACCCATCCCATGACCGACCCTTGCGAACGTTGATTAACTTCCGCAATCACTGGGCCAGGCGCTAAACCACTGCGCCACCGAGCTCCTCATGGTGGAATGTATGTTGGCTGAAATGTATTTTTTTTTATTATTTGATCTTGACGTGTGACAAAAAACTAAATAATAATACACAGCACAAAAGTAAGCAGTTTTTATATTTAATTCGTCTAATTGTGCAGTATTTTAAATTTGATAATAGTTTTGTTAAAAAATCTTTTCATTATTATCTATTGCTTACATGCGTAAAATTATGTTTTAAATTATATAATAATTCGATGTAACTATGCAGTTGTTTTTGTAAACAAATTAAAGGTATTTTGTTTTTTTTTTATTTCATAAAAATAAAAATAGGTTAGTATTTAATTATAAATTAAATAATCTCAACTACAAGATTTATTTATTATTCAAGATTTTTAGAAAGTTGACAAAATACCTTTAATTAAAAAATTCGCCAAGTCGCACGCATTTAACTGAATTTTTTACCTTTTGATATCTTTTGTTGTAAAAAAAAGATAAAAATTCAGTTTCACATTGTAAACAATGGTGCAACTTTTGACTGATTGTCTTCAAAATTATATCTAAACATTAACATTATGTATTTTATCCGCGGGTCAATTTACCCCATACGATTATTTTTTTAGCATAATTAGGGCTAAGTAATTTATCAAACCCTTTGTTGATTGTTAAATCCTCTTTTTTATATCATAATTACACTTTAAATAATTCTTCAATTCTTTTAATATAACAATTAATGTTTTGTAAAATTTATTTATAAGACAAACAACCAGTGAAAAAGTAAACCAGAAATACATTTCACGATTTCTCTTTGCCAGATTTTGAACTGACAAAGAGAAAACGTAATAACAATTTGTAAAAAAACACCATACATAATATTCAGCGAATTTTCTTAACAGATTAGTTTATCACAAAGAAAGACTTTTGATTTAAAAAAATAACTTATATTACTTGACTCTTAGGTTGATTGATTAGGTGTTTACATATTTCTTAATAATTCACTGAATACGCTAGAAAAAAATGTCTCCGTTGTGTGTTGCGCTTAAATATAAATTCGCATGGCTTTGTAATAAAAAACAAAAAAAAATACAATATTTTAATAACAAAAATTACACTAGATGTCTCCAACAAAATATTGAGGTACTAGGTACAGTGATTTGAAGCTAAAACCTAATAAAACAAATTAAATGAGATTTTCCAAGACGTTTAATTTCGGTAGGTACCAGACCTATCTTTGCTGAAAGAAAATGAGTAACCACGTTTTTTTCATACAAATATCAAGAAACGTCGGGGGTTTCCCCCGTGCTTACTTCACAGTCATATTGATAAAAAATTACCACCTCTACAATTTGTTTATACGTCGATGGATGATTTGGATGTTCAAGTGCGATTATAAGCATGGCAAAGAAAATACCTTTTGATTTACTCAAAAAAAACGTAAATCGCAAATCCATACAATGAGTTTTATTAATATGGAATTGAAATCATGATTATTTTATTGAATGTTTGAGGAAAAAAGGATTTTGCAGTTGTTTTAAATGTTGAACATTTGGTCTAGCCATCATAAATACCTAATTGTAGGGATGCTAAATTTTTTTTTAATAAGACTGTTTATGTTTCATGATATTTGTAAGAAAATAACGTTGCTTGTGATCCGTTTTCTTTGCGGCCCAGTCAGTTACTGGGTTCTAGAAATGTTGATATAACAAACAGACGAATTAATAATTAAAATTCAACAAATCCTTTGAAAAATACCATTCAACCCTTATAGATTTTGTTGGAGACCACCCCTAGCGTGTACATATATCGAAAAAGACGCGGGTAAAAATGCTCGCTAGAGTAATTTTTCTATGAAAAAAATATTTTCGCTTTTCGGCGCTCGATGGCGCTGTACAAATTTCCCATACAAAATTACTCTATCGAATGTCTTTATGCGCGTTATTCTTCTTCGATAGCTGTTCGTGGTACGGGTACTGATGGTAGACTTACCTTCGTCAATCTTCCGCGAGGCCTCGTCGAGGTCGCTTCCTGCGTAGTTGAGGATGACCAGCACCAGCGGCATCATCTCCCACGAGTAGTGGAATTTCTCCAGGAGTTTGTGGCAGTTCTCTACCAGCGTCTCCAAGGAAACAGCTGCAAAGATGGAGAATAAATATTTAGTCATGATGTGACCACGGCCCCTGGAAAGTATCGAAACGTCGCACTAACAAAGATTTTGCTTAATTATGCGGCCAAAATTGAAGTTTTTAAAGTAGTTACAAATACAAAATGTAATATCTCTCTAAGTTAACAATAAAACAGGCGATAATAAACCGGCCTTCTCAGCTTCGATACCGTGTCGAGTACGTGCGCAAGGAGTCCGAACTTCGCTATGAGTAGGTCTCTCGCTTTTTACGCTAAAGTTACCTATTTTTCGTCGTCAATATTTTTGATTTGCAGATAGTTATCAAAGTAAACAATATGGATTCTAGTGCTTCAGGTAAATATCATTGTTTATTATAGTAATTGTCAACTAAATAAATAAATGCATATTTATTACAAATACAAATCATTTATTTGTTAGAATGTAATGTGATAATGAGTTATTTTATAAACCCACGCCACGATACATTTTACCATAATCATGGCGTACAAAATTACAAATGGTTGAAAATATCAACATACATATACTTAATATTTAAAAAAAATAAAAAAGGTATATATAGGTATTGACGTTAGCTCAATCATAGCCTTCTATATCTTCCAAGCCCTGAAGTTGAGCAGAACGGCAACATCGCATGTGGTCAAGCAAATAGTATAAAATTATTTTAAAAATTATTTATTATTTGTTTTTCCTATATTATCTATGTTTAAACTAGTTGTAAATTGTGATGTAAGATTATTTCAATAAAGTTTTATATTTATTATTATTATTTATTTATTAGAACATAAGATTTGAGTCAAATTATTTGAACTTTTCGAGGGTCCTTTAGTACGATGAGCATTTTGATCTAAGCCTCCTCTAGCAATAAATCTTACATCATTGGAAAGGTATTTAAAGGAGAATGGCAGGTGTCCATATATTTTCAGAACCACATAAAGGCTTAGCGTGCCAAGAAGTAAATAGCATGACTTTAATCCTCTATTAAAGCCTAATAAATTATGTAATCGTAAGATACACTTTAAAGCTGGGGATAAAAAGTTATTTTAAAACCTAACCTCAAAACAGCACCTAGTAGGCAATTACTTTGGATACATTACATAACCTACATAGAATGATTTTTATTTAAAAGCTATAGGTGAGGCTGGTCATGAAATCTACAAATATTTAGTAATTAGACCGTAATAGACAATTACCTACTACATTTCTATCATTGACCTGAAACATAGTATGATAACGATAGGTAGGTACTAATCCGCGTCAATTGGTAATGCGCCTGGCGGCCATGATTTTAACCTCAAAAACGAAAAACAATTGTATTTTTTTCATATACCTAGACCATTTCTTATTGAAAATAAGAATTCAATAATTGATACATTATATTACCTATTAGAATTTTACTGTTTTTGTCATTTTTAGTTGCGGATGACGTTGTTTTTCTAAATGTTGCCTCCTTCTTTACGAACACTTTAAATTGAAAAGTAACCACCAAATTATGACCTTTAAATCTCATAAGGTCCGAATTGGGCACGCTCAGTATTTATGAATTTGGAAAATGGTTCCCAGTTTGCCATTCTCCTTTGAAACACTTTATTGTATTACTATAAACGTCAACTATTAGTACTTTGAGAGTTATAACGCTCTAAACTTGACCAATTTTTTTAACATTAATGACCTAAAACTCCGAAAATACTAACAATTAATAGAAAGTAAGTTTGCAGCAAATAATTGTCATATAAAAACCTTTCTTATGATATATCATTAATTTCAATAGGTGTGGTAGATCAACTCCCAAAGACAATAAACCACTTTTATACTTTAATAACCTTTAACTCCAAAAGTATTAACAATTGATATAAAGTATATTAACAGTAAATATTTGTCTTTAAAAGACCTTTCTAATGATATATCATTTATTGCTAGAGGGTGTGTTAATCAACTCCGTGCTGAAGAAAATCAACAAAAAAGATGACATCTTTGACAGCCATTTTTTCCTAGTTAGCATTGATATTTTTCTTATTGTTGAATATACAAAGCATTTCAATAAAAGAACTAAATTATTTTCATATTTTAAACCTCACACGATTACTATGAAAAAAAATATCGACCTCTTAAAATTGAAATATTCCCATACATTTAGTATGGAGACTGGCGGACGACATGACCACGAACTGACAGTAACAGACGTTGCCAAACTTATGTTCACGGCTTGGAAATGAATGAAGAAGGCTATGATTGAACCATAGCCATGGCTCAATCAACAACCACTTATTCATTTATGTCAATGTCATTATGTCGTAATTAATGTGAAACCACCAAATTTTTTTTTTAATGCAAAATTCATTAAGTTCTTCTAGGTCTTAAAACTGTGTTCCATAAGCTATTTTGATTTCTTATTAAATTTTGAATAAGAAGATCTTTAAACGAGTTAGGCAGCTTATTGCGATGTGATGCATTTTTAATAGCCAAAAAAAAACTTTATTATACCGTATGCCTACAGTAGTGACCTACTTAATTCGAGCTATGCTTATACCAGTCTGTTCCCACCAGACGGCTTCCAAGTAGTTACTAAGTATGCACTTAATGGTAACAGGAATAAAGCATTAGTTGACATTTTGTTTACATTAAGTTTAATGTAAGCAAACAGTTCTTTGTTAATATGTCAATCACCGCAAAGTTTCTTGGAACCTTGTATGAGATGGAGCGATTAAAATATTATAAGATAATTGTGTCATACTGGACCCATTTAAAGACATATATCGGCTGCTAAGTTTAATAAAACCAAGGGCAGGATTCTCAAGTTATGAAGGGAAATAGTTTAAATTATGATAAGCAACTCTAGATCACTAACCAATACTTCTAGATTAATCTAGAATCTAGATCGTGAGAAATCAAAATCTTGCCATCAAATTATGGTAAAAGTGTCACTCAGTAATTAAACTATTTTTTTGTGTAGGCCAAACTGGTTTATCAAGCCGTGCAAGGATAGGAGGTATTAACAATACATTCCTAGGGAATATAATAAATAATAGTAGGTACTTGATAAAGGCAGATTCCATGCCGTTAAAAATAGGTCGAAGATATTAGCAATAGCAATGCAATTTAAAAGATTATTGTGTTCCGGCAGTTAGAGGCACAGAGGAAATAATCACTACGTTTTGTTTGAGGTAAAGAGCTTATTAGATCATCTTAAATATCGGATCCGATAAGATAGCCATTTCCTCAGTCCAGGTGTAGTGTAGTGCGCTTTCACCTTCGGCCTTATCATCACTTCACATTAGGTGAGGTGAAGCGCAGGCACTTTCCGTTGTGCATCCTACTAATATTATAAATGTGAAAGTTTGTGGGTTTGGATGTTTGGATGTTTGTTCCTCAATCACGCAAAAACTACTGAACGGATTTGGTTGAAACTCGGCACACAGATAGTAGATAGCCTAAATTAAAACATAGGATACTTTTTATCCCGATATTCCCACGTAGGGTTACCAGATGAAAAAATCAAAAGTCCGGAGAAAAGACCCGATTTCCATTGAAAAATCCTGAGATTTGTAGCAGTTTGAGAATAACATACGGCGGCGCCGGCGGGGGGGTTAAGTACTAATGCAAGCTTATTCTATGAGTACTGAATCAGTTTTGATTTTGATTATTATTGGGCACTTTATTACCGAAGTTAGAAGTATAATTTTTAAAAGATGTTTAAAATGTACTGTATTTTATTGAAAATTCTAAAAATCCTGAGATTTCCAGAGATTTTCAAAATCCGGCCGCAATCCTGAGAAAACTCTAAAAATCCTGAGATCTCAGGACAAATCCTGAGATATGGTAACCCTATTCCCACGGGAACGGGAACCACGCGGGTGAAACCGCGGGCGGCCGCTAGTAAAAAAATATCTAGTTATTAAGTTTTTAACGCAGTTCCACACAAATGATGATTATTTCTACATGTACCACTAGTGATTACCAGTAAGTTGTACTTTTGGGAATATAAACAATCCTATTAATCCTACTAATATTATAAATGTGAAAGTTTTGTGGGTTTGGATGTTTGTTCCTCAATCACGCAAAAACTACTGAACGGATTTGGTTGAAATTTGGCACACAGATAGTTGATAGCCTAGATTAAAACATAGAATACTTTTTATCCCGATATTCCCACGGGAACGGGAACCACGCGGGTAAAACCGCTGGCGGCCGTTAGTCTTACTAATATGAGGACTCAGCGTCAGCCAGCACAAAGAAGGTCGCTCAACAAAATTGACAATCGCCAGCCGTATCCCCAGTCATCTTAAACATTCTAGGTCGCAAAAAATTGCAAGGTTCTGCATTTTTGGTATGTTGTTAGGATAGATACCAATATATGTAAATCCAAATTTGCAACCCTGAAAGACCTAACTTCGTAGTGCTCGAAAAACCTCCACGTTTTTCAGTTTTTTGACTCACAACTTCTAAAAAATGCATTTTACGGCAAAGTCGTCTAAAACATCTTTAAAGAAGATAAAATTACCAACAATTTGAGCATAATTTCAGCTCTGAGTGTTATAAACATCTCGAGATACTTCAAAAACGGGCATTTTTGACTAAATTGTAGTAAAGCTAGTCTTTCGAACAAAACAACGTCTAAAATACTCTTTCTACGAGGAAGGACGTAAGAAATAAAGTTGTACAACAGCTATTTAGCTTTAATTTAGGATAAAGAAAACCTTTTTAGGACCAATAATTGTTCTCTTGTTACAGATAAAAAAAAATGGAAATATGATTTTTCAAAAAAATGAATCCTGACGAGCGGTAGAACTCTTTTAAAGGATAAAAAAGATGTCAATCAACGGAAAATTGTATAACATGCAAAATAAAAATTAAATACAATTAATGTTAACGTGTAATTACTTCACATTATGAAAAAAAGTTCTCCGCCGCGTCTGTCTGTCCGCGATAAACTCAAAAACTACTGCACGGATTTGCACGCGGTTTTCATTAATAGATAAAGTAATTTATGAGGAAGGTTTACTATATAATTTATTAGGTTTTATGTAAATTAGTTGAAATAAAACATTAGCCGAGCGATAACCCTCATATAATTAACAGACTTTTGGCGCGAATGGAGGTGCCGACTGGAAGGTATTTGTTTTCTTTTTAGGGGTTATGGAAGGTGTAATTGGTAAAACAAGGGAAGAAATCGGAGCGAAGCCTGAGAAGGCTGCCAATTTCTCAATAATGAAGTCACAGTGGCGAAATGATGGAGGAACCTCGAAATTTTCTGCCTTTTTTCAGATTTTGGCTTACAACTTCTAAAAAATGCATTCTACGGCAAAGTTATGAAAAACATTTTTTAAGAAAATAAAATTAACAACAATTTCAGTGTAATTTTAGCTCTGTATGTCATATAATCTCGAGATACTCACTTCAAAAACGGGCCATTTTTGACAAAAAGTCATAAATTTGTAGTAAAGCTAGTATTTCGAACAAAACAACGTCTAAAATACTCTTTCTACGAGGAAAGACGTAAGAAATAAAGTTGTAGAACAGTTATTTAGCTTTATTTTAAAAGTAAGAAAAACGCTGAAAAAGTTGATGTTTTTCGAGCACTACGAAGTTAGCACAGATCTTTCAGGGTTGCAAATATGGATTTACACTATTCGTATGTATCCTAACAACATCCCAAAAACACACAACCTTGCAAATTTTTGCGTCCTAACGCGATTTTTGTGTCTACGATGACTGGCCTAGTAACCCGTAAACATGGATTAAGAAACATATTCGAGCGTCGTCACGTCACTAGCGCTCGTAAAACTGACGCCTAGTGATGTGGTAAGTTTCGTTTTCGGAAGATATATTAAAGGAAATATAAATTACCAAGTGAATTCATTATACTTCAGATTCATCCGAAGATATTAGTATATTTACAAATGTAGTAGTATCGCTTGCATGTATCACCACTTAGCACGTTATTTTAAAGCAATAACCTAAAAAACCTAAAAAGAGAAGGTTTTTGACTTAAAATTGACAGATATTTTGACATTTCCGGTCCGAGCTCTCCTCGTCACTACTAGACGCCAACCACTTCATTCGTTTTTCGTGCTTCGCCACGGACGCACGTATATAGTCTCAAAGTGAGACTTCTTTAAAATTATATTTTTACAGTGAAAATTAAACTATACTTAAAATGCTTCGTGAAAAAAAAGGAAAAAGTTTTCAAGACGGAAGAGGACAAGAAGAAAAAGTCAAGACGAAGGTACACTATTAAATGTCGTTCATTTGGTTAAACAGCATAATTGTCTGCTTACCTTTATGATGGCGTAACTGCCACACTGGTCTTTTACCTTATTTTAATTTTTGTTTGATGCGAACTTACCATACTGGGTATTTTCTGTCAATTTATTTATTTATCTGATGCGAATTTACCATACTGGGTACTTTCTGTCAGTTTATGTATTTATGTATTATGTAATCTGTGGTTTAAGGCAGTTTTACAATACAAAACTATATACACCTTTTGTGTGACAGTATTTCACATTTTTACATTATGTGGGGCATTACGACGTTCGGTTATACCGTACACGGTCAACTATAGTGTAGCTAAGGCTGTTTGCTTAAAAGACCACCGACAGTTCAGTCGAATATGAATGATCCATTGGCCACAGGCCTGATGTGAACGATCGAAAAAACTGTAAGTAAATTGGGCGCAGTACTCAATAAAACATTTTTAAAATTGATTTATATATTTATTTGCCTTAAAAACGACAAACAAAAGACGTATGTAGGTGTGCCACATCACCACATGCTTCATTTCCGACGGCAAACAAACAGTGGGGCACGGCGAGGAGGCCCCATCAGCGATTTGTTTCGTTAGGAAGGCCGATTTATACATAGCAGACTCGCAGACGGGCGTTACGGCCCATCCAAATGGTTGCCGATGATGCATTCATCGATGTTTGCCTTCGATCATCGTACGTGGGGTAAGAACACTCATTAGGATAATGTATTCATGAGGGTGCATGCTGGTGTGGCATTTGTCTGTATTCAGCGAATACAGGCAGTGGTCGCCAACTACAGGTGCAAAGGTCCACTCAATCGCTGGCGCCGGTAATCTTCTATGTATGGAAGTACCATTTAGCCGGCTAGCAGGGCACCTAGATTATTATTTCATTTTTTTTCTTTGGCAGACTATATGAGTGTTATCTCTTTAATGATTCACTTTTGTAACATCTCCAGAGATATATTATAGTTTACCATTAATATGACTTAAATTCGGGCAGAATGCATAACAGTTATATTATATTACATATGAATAATAGTTTTGTTACATTTTGTTGAAGGTTCAATAGAAAGTGATCTCTGTTAAAAAAAAAAAACAGGTTGTCATATCAGATTTAGTTAATAACTGTTTAAAAGTTAACTTAGCTTTTAAAAAAAAAAAAAAAAACGTACTTAAGTAAAACTATAAGCACCTAAAAATAATAATATCACAATTAAAAAACGCTTATTGTTAAAAAAAAAAAAAACACAGTCTAGAGATCCCATCACCTATAAGGTTTTAATTTTGATAAGGAAATACACGAATTTAAAATCGTAACTTTTGGGCATTGTAGTGCCCACATTTTTTACAAAACTTCCGCCGCTGCCTGGTTATGATGTTTTTTAAACAGCATGATTTCCCTGTTATTAGACGATATTTACTATAAAGGTCTCATAACCTATATATATATATTTTTTTAATTGAAGTTCATCCTTTTTATATTCAAATTTTTTTTATATATATACAACTACCGTCGCAACTTTCCATTCTATTACAAATGTAATGGCAATTATGGTCTTCACAAGACAAACGTTCACATAACTGCAAAAAACACTTATTTTATTACCTTTTTTTTATGAATTGATTAAACTGGTAGATACCGGTATGTCATCATATTATTTTACTTAGTTGAATATCATCGATACTTACACCGAATTAGAGACGTTTCTTTTGTGCCTTTAAACAATGGGGTAGACTAGGGGACACTAGTGATCATATCAGGAATCACAAATTGTAAAATAATAATTGCATATCAATTGTCTAGAACAGGCAGCTTATGATATTTTCATTGCCATTTTTCTAATTGCATTCAATGCGGGGTGTCAAGTATTCTAGATGTTATTATTCTGATGCTAAACAGAAATTATTCAATTCATTAAAATATCAAAAACTAATCACCAGTTTTGTTTTGTTTTTTTTTCAGATCGAGAGTGAGTAAATTCGAATGCAAGTCGAATTAGGCAGTAGAAATCAAAAGAAGTAGACTTTTTTTCTATTTCTAGCATTTTTAGCCCAAAAAAAATTTTATTTTATAATTTGAGATTTTAGCATTCACAATGCTATTTTGGTTTAGTATTGTAGAAAGACTATTATGACACTAAGCTACTTACTATTTTATTTCTGTTCCACCAGTTTCTTAAACTAGAGGTGATAACGATTGTGCCATCCTGATCGTCACAATTTTGAGCCTTAGTTTGGTACCTCTTATTCACATGTAAGGTACTTCTTCGTATCTTTTATTCTAATATAAAGTATTCACATCCTATAACTTTCAATTTCAGGGACGGAAATTAAACGCACAAATAAATTGGTTTTCACAACATTATCAAGGTGGTATGATTTTACAGGTATATTATTTATGTTATTATTGAAGCTGCTGTCTACTAATACTATCAGGAAGAACAGAGTTTGGTAACGGTTCGACTATTTAACAAATAATAATATAGACAGAATAAACACATTTTCCTTTACAGAAGTGTATATACAATTTAAATATCAGTATTAGATAATATTGCGTTCATTATTGAATAGACAAAATTGAACTAATCTCAAGTTTGGTAAATAATTTAACTACCTACGCCTTTGCGTAGACTCCATTATTCAAATACAATGGATATATTAGATTACTTAAAACTTTATTTAAATATTTTTTCAAATTGGAAAACTTTAAATATTTTCCACTTTTGTTCTTTTTTTTTCAACTTTTTTATCTTAAAAATTTAACTTTGATTACCTTGCCTATTGCACAAAGAATGCAAACAAGACAAAAAAAAAACAAGATTGTATTAGTATACACATTTATATTAAGTATAATAAACAGTTCATAATCACTTCTTATTTAGAAAGAAATTAAATTCCTATATGTATTGTAAATAATAGATTGCTGAAATTAAACATTTAATGATAGTGGAGTAGACTCGTGTCCAACCAGTTTTAACACTCGACGTACGCCAATACCTTTATAGCCCTAACAAAAAACGATATTATAGATGTTCCAGGTAACACGGCGGGATGGTTAATTACTCCACTATAATATTAAAACATAATATCATCAATAATCAAACTGAGATTTCCAAACCAACCTTGCACTTAAAATATATTATCATCGATAAATCAAACTGAGTTTTCCAAACCAACCTTGCATATTTTTTTTTTGTACCAACCATCCGACCACACACTCCTACTCATGGATCAGAGACGTGAAATGAGGCTCCAGAGTTCAGTAGATGCTAATCGTTATCGGCAGCTTAATAGACAGATATCTAAGTCTTTGACGAGCGACCTTCGCCAATTTAATACGAATCGTATTAAAGAGGCTATCGAGCGGAATAAAGGCTCCAAAGTGTTCGCGAGAGATCTGTCTATTGGGCAAAGCCAGATGACGAAGCTGAAAACTGACGACGGACGCATCATTTCATCAAAGCCTGAAATCCTGAGGGAGATCGAGAGCTTCTATGGGCAGTTATATTCCACGCAGACACCTGTTGAAAGCAAGGCTAAAGACCCCAGAGCCAAGCTTACCCGACACTATACCCAAGATATCCCGGACGTCAGCCTGTACGAGATTAGTATGGCTCTCAAACAGCTGAAAAACAACAAGGCGGCGGGTGACGATGGAATCACTACAGAACTTCTGAGAGCGGGCGGTAAGCCGATACTCAAAGTCCTCCAGAAGCTCTTTAATTCCGTCATCGTCCAGGGCAGAACGCCAAAGACATGGAACATAAGTGAGGTGATCTTGTTCTTTAAAAAGGGTGACAAGTCCCTCTTAAAGAACTATAGACCCATCTCGCTTCTGAGTCATGTCTATAAGTTGTTTTCGAGAGTCCTTACGAATCGTCTCGCTCGCAAGTTCGACGACTTCCAACCTCCCGAACAAGCCGGGTTCCGAAAAGGCTTTAGCACCATAGACCACATCCATACGCTTCGGCAGGTTATACAGAAGACCGAGGAGTATAATGAGCCACTTTGCTTGGCGTTTGTGGACTATGAGAAAGCCTTTGATTCGATTGAAACCTGGGCGGTGCTGCAGTCTCTCCAAAGGTGCCAAGTGGACTATAGGTATATCGAGGTGTTGAGGTACTTATACCAAAATGCCACCATGACGATCCGAGTACAGAACCAGAACACAAATCCTATCCAACTGCAGCGTGGTGTGAGACAGGGAGACGTTATTTCTCCGAAACTGTTCACAGCTGCGTTGGAGGACATCTTTAAGCTCTTGGACTGGAAAGGACTCGGCATCAACATTAATGGCGAGTACCTAACACACCTTCGTTTTGCCGATGATATAGTCCTTATGGCTGAGACCATGGAAGACCTGAACACAATGCTCGAAGATCTCCGTAGTGCTTCCCAAAGAGTGGGTCTTAGGATGAACATGGAAAAGACGAAAATTATGTCAAATGCCCATGTTGTACCCTCTCCAGTTCATGTTGGGAACACTACACTTGAAGTTGTTGACCATTACGTATACCTAGGACAGGCAGTCCAGTTAGGTAGGTCCAACTTCGAGAAAGAGATCTCTCGCCGAATCCAACTCGGGTGGGCAGCATTCGGGAAGCTTCGAAAAATCTTCGCGTCCGACTTACCTCAGTGTCTCAAGACGAAAGTCTATGAACAGTGTGTGTTGCCAGTGATGACTTACGGCAGTGAAACGTGGCCGCTAACTATGGGTCTCATAAGGAGGCTCAAGGTTGCTCAGCGTGCAATGGAGAGAGCCATACTCGGCGTTTCCCTACGTGATCAAATCAGAAACGAGGAGATCCGCAGGAGAACTAAAGTAACCGACATCGCTCGAAGGATTGCTCAGCTGAAGTGGCAATGGGCGGGACACATAGCGAGAAGAACCGATGGCCGTTGGGGCAGAAAGGTTCTGGAATGGCGACCGCGCACCGGACGACGCTCCGCGGGTAGGCCCCCGACAAGGTGGACCGACGATCTGGTGAAGGTCGCGGAAAGCCAGTGGATGCAGGCAGCGCAGGACCGATCGTCGTGGAGATCCTTAGGGGAGGCCTATACCCAGCAGTGGGTGTCGTGTGGCTGATATGATGATGATGAACCATCTGTAGGTACCGTTTTTAGTAGTAATCATGTCAAACGTTCAGAATTATGTTAAATGACATTCTTTTCTTTTTAAAAGACTAATACGCAAGAAATGATATTTCCATTTTCTTATTATAATGCTTTAAACATCTACATTTGTAAATATACTAATATCTTCGGATGAATCTGAAGTATAATTAATGATTAAACGAACTTACCTGTAAGTGAAGTTCTATCATAATTATACGAAGGATTCATCCGAAGATATCAGTATAGAATCCCACCCTCCCTTCTCATTATTGTAAATTACAATAACTATCTACCCACTGAAGAAAATGAGGAAATATCATAAGATTTGGACTTTAAACTAAATGAAGTGGTTGGCGTCTAGTAGTGACGAGGAGAGCTCGGACCGGAAATGTCAAAATATCTGTCAATTTTAAGTCAAAAACCTTCTCTTTCTAGGTTTTTTAGGTTATTGCTTTAAAATAACGTGCTAAGTGGTGATACATGCAAGCGATACTACTACATTTGTAAATATACTAATATCTTCGGATGAATCCTTCGTATAATTATGATAGAACTTCACTTACAGGTAAGTTCGTTTAATCATTAAGTATTCGTTTGCAATTAAAGAAGCAAATATACTCAGTTTTTAATGTATTGGAAACTAAGAAATACGAGTCCATATCCTTTTTCGAAAGTTAATTTATTTCAACATGAAGAACTTTGCTCAATCGCTAAGATATCTGGGGTAAATATTAGCAGATGCCTTCAAGTTATAATATGTGAATGTTTTTTAAACCACAATACAACGTATTATTGATGTTAGAGAACAGACCAAAATTATTATTTTTATTTATTAAACAGATCACCCAAATGATATAATTTTAAAAAGTGTGGTGGTGTTAACGACTGCAAATGTACCCGGGACCAACACGTGCCGGACTACAGCTGGGCAACAAAAAATAAAGTTGGAAATCTGACTTTTTGACTATGCCATGATGAAGTCGATAATTTGTCGGAATTTGTCGCCAAAAACCAGAATTTGTCGGTCTTGCGTTTAAGAGATACGTGTGGCTCAGCTGTAGAGACGTCTCTACAGCTGGGCCACACAGATCTCGAAAACGGAAGGTCGTGTCGAAAATCTGATTACTCGTATGTGTAGCCGGTAATTTGTCGGATTTTGTCACCAAGAATCAGATTTTGTCGATCTTGCGTTTAGGAGATATGTGAGGATGCGCTGTGGAGACCTTTTTACATGGATCTCGAGAGCGAAAGGTTGTAAGCGTATCCTCACATATCTCCTAAACGTAAGATCGACAAAATCTGATTCTTGGTGACAAATTCCGACAAACTAACGGCTACACACTCGAGTAATCAGATGTTCGCTATGACCTTCTTTTCTCAAGATCCAGGTAGAAAAGTCTCCACAGCGAATCCTCACATATCTCCTAAAAACAAGATCGACAAAATCTGGTTCTTGGTGACAAAATCCGACAAACTACCGGCCACACATACGAGTAATCAGATTTTCGCTACGACCTTCCGTTTTCGAGATCTGTGTGGCCCAGCTGTAGAGACGTCTCTACAGCTGAGCCACACGTATCTCCTAAACGCAAGACCGACAAATTCTGGTTTTTGGCGACAAATTCCGACAAATTATCGACTTCATCATGGCATAGTCAAAAAGTCAGATTTCCAACTTTTTTTTGTGGCCCAGCTGTAGTCCGGCACGTGGGACCAACGGCTTAACGTGCCTTTCGAATCACGGATGAGCTCAAGAAAATAAATTTTTGGTCACCCATCTTATGACCGACCCTTGCGGAAGTTGCTTAACCTCTGCAATCGCTGGGCCAGGTACTAAACCACTGCGCCATCAAGCTCCTCAAAAACACTTTACCCAAAAATAATTACTTTATCCTTACTGAAATGACATTTATTAACGCCTACTTATTTTCCATAAGTTACCGGTCTCTTGTTTTGTACAAAATATCCGTATTCTTACAACACTAGTGCTACTCAGAAGGTCGCTTGAAGCAGGCACTTAGCCGTTTACGGCTTCCCTTTGTTCAGCCAAGGAACATAAAAAAATCTATTCAGCTAGGAAGCCAATACACAGTTGAGTTCACCCAAGTACTGGTATCTGGAGTCCACTCCAAAAGGTGTTTGGTAATAGGTGTGTGAATAGCCCGGTAACTGTTAAAAAAAAAAAACACGAATGCCCTGCCGAAACTAACTAAAAAGTTAAACAACAAGTGTCATTGCAGTCGAGGGACCTTATCATGGAACAATTTTTTAACAAAGTGGTCCCCCGTCTGCAATGACACTTGTTGTAACTTTTTAGTTAGTTTTGGCAGGGCAGTCGTGTTTTTAATATTTTTTTAATTTATTTATTTTTATTTCACACATTTTAGTGACATATTATAAAGTTTTGGAATTTGCTCATCAAGGCCTTTCATTTGATGCCCATATTGTAATAATAGAAAAAATATTTTTTTTTTCACATTTGAAAATGGCGTCGTACAGTCACCATATTGTTTTTTTCTAGCCATTTTGACAGCCAGTGTCACTCGGGATGTTGTAAGGATTCTAACGATACCCCATTTATCCAAATCAGTTCAGGCATGTAGAAGTTATGGTGGAATAAAGAAACTCACATACCCACAAACATACATGAACCCTGAACACATAACACTCTTTTTGCTTTGGGCAATCGTGTAATAAAAATAAACAACATTGGCCAATAGAAACAACGGTGAATAAAAAAACTTTTCAATAGAAAAACGACAGCTGAAATCCTTTCAGGGTAATGATTTTTCTGCCAAGCAAAACTGATAATATTTCTCAAACTTAGAATAATGACAACGGCAAATTTAAAATGCTGTTAAATTCTCCTAACCTCCTTTTTGGGTAGGTAGGTAAATGTTAGAGTAGTGTAAAGGTCACCCGAAATTATCAATGAGGATCAGTAACAGGTTTGAATCCTATAGTTTTATTGATATAATATAAACACATATTGATATCTATGAAACCAAGTGAAAGAATTTTTTAAATCCGTTTAGAAATGGTTGAGTTAAAAGGGTTTGAAGGAAATGCCAAGCTCAATGCAATATGTGCTTTATCTCATACGACATAAGGTTCGCGTCCGTCGCGATGACGTCATAAGGACCCCCAAAAAATCAGTGTTTTACCTCTTATAACTTCTCAAGTTTAAGAGATATCGTAAAATTTTTTTTACAGTTAATCATGTGGTGGCATTAGCTTTCTTATTAGCAACTAAAAAAAAATCGTTACGGATCCTCATTGCGAATGTCAGTTTTTGCGTCAGATGCGAAAATTTGAAATACCTACTTCATAATTCTATTTGCACTACTTACAATGAGAAACAACTAACAATAAGTGTCATAATATCTTTCACAGCATATGCCAACGACACAAATTTAGCATAACCAGCCGTCCATCACGTTTGTCATAAAAATCAGCACGGCAATGCAAGCGTGACAACACCCAAGTAGGCATTAGGGGGCATAAAACAGCCATCATAACGTTAGACAATGTAAATATCTATGGGAGGAGTTACAGCACACCTATATTCTGTGCCTTTAGTGTTCCAGTAAATTGTTCGAAGACAATAGGTTTTATGGCGACGCGTAAAGTTTCGAGATAACGCGTGGTAGGAAGTTCGTTTCTTTATTGTGGCGCAGAAATATTGTTAGGAATTACTTATTTGAAAGATGATGCTAAATTATGGTTGTTTTAAGATCTCTACAGCGGTGATAGATACGTACGAATTAAAAGCCTATCGCTATGAAAACAGCAGTAAATGTAGCTTTAATGTTTGATGATATATTAGGTAAGTTATTAAAACATTGATCTTGATCTTTTATTTTATAGCATTAAAAAAGTTTTTTTTTTTCAATTTTATCCAATGACTGGATAGTATACCGTCATGATGGTTTCAATTTCCACAGTAAATGCAATATGTTTTGCCACAGTTTATCCACACAGTTTTTCCACAGTAAATGCGATCATGATTTATTTGAATTGACCAAAACTTTTTTGTTTATTTTTTAGCGAAACTTAAATTAAAATTGAATGTAAAATTTAACAGCATTACCTCATCTGACCAAGCACTAATGTTACCTTATCGTAAACCTTGAAAGTTTGGTTTATGGCCACTTATCTGGCCTCTGTTTTAATATAATACAGACATAAATCATTAAAGAAGGCAGGAGAAGGCCACGGGGCTACATCAAATTGTAAAAATTGAAATTCGTGACGTCAGGCGCGTGCCGTGTCCGCCATATTGTATGTCAGGTCCATATTATTCCTTCGTTATTGAGATAAGTGCAGACGAATTGTCGAATATGTAGAAAGCATATTTCTAGAAAATTATTTTTCTCTCATAGGAGCCAAGATTTTAGAAACCGTTATCTTCTTTTTTACTCAAACCCAAACTCTAAATTATTTATTCAGTCTAGGTTGCTACCGGTTAGCAGATTCTAAGCGCCTAAAGCTAGGGTTTACTAAGATGACGGTACCGTCATATTACGGCTGTAATTTAGCGTAGAGTGTAGAACGTTGTCTATGAAAAACAATACGGCGGGGTTTCTGACGTTACGGTGTCGCCGTATTGTTTACATAGACAACATTCAACGCCGCTATAGTATACGGCCGTAATATGACGGCACCGCTATCCTAGGAAACCCTAGCTTAAGCGGGAGATCTTGTAACGAAAAGAACCGTCAAGAAACTCGTCAAGGGCTGCTTTTTTCCCCTGTATATTTTATAAAGAGTCGTCAACATTGAAAAATCACCTCAGGATTTAAAGTGAGGTTACAGAAGTTATCCCCACTATCGTCAACATTGAAAAATGACCTCAGCATTAAAAGTAAAGTCACATAAGTTATCCTTTTCTTCTCGTTACAAGGTCTCCCGTTTAGGGCTTGCGAAGCGATGACATAGCTTCTTTATTTGACATTTATTCACAAGACTGCTTTTATCATCACAATTTTTTTATTTGATGGAGTAGTGAACACGTTCAAGCAGTTTTTAAAAGTATATTCATTATCATCAGCCTATCATCGTCCACTGCTGAAGATAGGCATCTCCGAGTGCACGCCACTGAGCACGATCCGCGGCTATACTCATCCAGTTTATGCCAGCCACCTTGCGAAGATCGTCGCTCCAACTTGTCTGAGGGCGTCCCACACTACGTTTGCCCATACGCGGTCTCCACTCAAGAACTCGTCTGCCCCAGCGGCCATCGGTTCTACGGCTAATATGGCCGGCCCACTGCCACTTCAGCTTGCTAATCCGGTGGGCTAAGTCGATGACTTTAGTTCTCTGTCGGATCACCTCGTTCCGGACCCGATCTCTCAGAGAAACTCCGAGCATAGCCCTTTCCATAGCTCACTGCGCGACTTTAAATATGAGAACCAGCCCTACAGTCAGTGTCCACGTTTCGGCTCCGTATGTCATTACAGGCAGGATGCACTGGTTGAAGACTTTCGTCTTTAGACTCTGTGGAATAGGCAACTCAAAGACTCGACGAAGTTTCCCATATGCTGCCCAGCCTAGCTGTATCCTTTTGTTGGTTTCTCCCTCGAAGTTGTTTTTACCCAATGGGGAGGAAAAGCGCAATTTTATCCCGATAGGTGGCGTCTGGTCTTGGTACCGGGCCGCCTCAAAGAAAGTGTCAAAACATATGGGAATCTCTTGGAGTATTGCACTTTTTAATTTTATACTGAGAAAATTCCGCATTGTTATGCATGTAACTTGTAAATTATTGGAGTTCATCGATTTCCCAGTAACAAAAAAAATATTGGGCAAAAAAATATCAAAAAAAAGATGCTTTTCTCTCGATTTTCTCCTTTGCTGAGCCTGAGAAACATTATAAATCAAAAGGAATGTTTCATGAATTTGATGAAGCTTCGCCAAAATAAAACAACATTTGAATTATAACAGCTTTGTTCTTTAATATTTCAACCTCAGCAGTTTCTAGCATATTTATAACTTGGATGAATTTTATAGGTATATCAAATATGGAATAAGCCCAATATTGGGGCCAAACAGAGAATTAATAGAATTTTATATGCCAGAGTCATTCAAGAAACTTAGAATAATAAAATAAATATGATAAAACGGTTCGTGTAATTTTGGATGGTACAGAAATTCCAGTACAGAAACCTGAAATTACTATTGCACAGAAGGCATCATCAGGCAACTATAAACACGGAAATTCACACTCAGTTGCTTTGTTAAAATTTAAATCATATGCTTCTAATCTGAAATAAAAAGATTACTTGTAAATCTTACACGAAATTTAAAGAAATGTAATGCTTGTTAGCAATTTTTTGTAAGTTGCTATAAACTTTCTTGCCTGTTGTTTTGGCTTTTCTTTTCCGTAATTCTTCTTTTATATGAGCTAAAGTTAGCATATAATACATTGTTTGTCCGCAAAACCGAAAAAAATACAATCTAAGAAAGTAAAATCACGTAATACACAGTCAAGACAATATAAGCTCAAACTGACAATTGTTCCAAAGAATGAAGCGCCATCTGTAATCCACTTTGCCTTCGCCTCCCCATTGCAATGTTTGCCCGAGGTAGACATAAAATTTTATTGTTAAGTTGATTATCTGATTTCTTGCAAGCTTAATTATTTGTAAGTTTATTTGATAGTTTCTTTGTTTGTTTGACTGTTTCTTCTTTTGTTTATTTGTCTGCAAGAACATGGACCAAATAATCCTTTACGTATTATTAGTTGTTTGTTTCCTTTGATTGATTGATTACCATTGAAAATGGTTATCAAATGCAAATCGCCTGAGACGTATTTTTGACCATATCTCCGAGAATTTTGATAGGATCGAGATGGAAATAGTACCCAAAAGTTGAAGAATTTATCGAGACACGTGTGACCGTTTGAATTTTGTAAATCTACTGGTAACTATTTTTGAAATTTTGCAATATTCCAAAAATTCCTGGTTTTTTGGGGGGTGTTTGTTTACTAAATTGTAAATATTTCGGAAAAAAATCTGACTTAAGAAAAAATGAAAAAAAGGGTCCTAGGGTATTAGTTTAGCTACCAAATGGCGAAATAATTTTGAAATCGGTAAATAATTGTGACTTGTAGGTGGTCCCTTTAGATTTGGAATTCTAGAAAAACGGGTGTTTCCATACATACAAAGTTATGTAGCTTCTATGATTATTGACCGATTGTCATGGTAATAGTGTTAAAAGATGCAGAAGCAGACGAGAGTGCATTCGTTGGAATTTTGAAAATCGGTTAATAATATTTCGGCTGCGTCGAGGCAGTCAGCGGGCGCTTTTGTGACACGAGGCGGAGCCGAGTGTCACAATCGTAAAAATAAATAGTTACCTACTACCTAGGTAATTTTAAAAATATAATAGGATTTTGCATTTGATTTGATTTTGGTTTTTCGTAAATTTTTGTATTCATTTTCAATGCTCCGATTCTTGCGGGGACTGCAAAATCTGTGATTTTTTTTGTTTGGTTTGTTTATTTTTTGTTGACTACTTATCTGAAAAAGCATTACTTTCGCAAAAAAATATGTCGTAACTAAAATATTTTAGTGGGATTTTTACAAATATAGATACACTGAGAGGTGAATTAGGTAAGTCCCAATAATAGTTTCTTGACTATTTTTGGAATATTAAATTCAATGTAATTTTATGTAGGTAATAATTACTTACTACTAAGTAGTTGTGGGTAGTTGTATGTAAGGGGGAGCTCGGTGAGGCGCAGTGGCTTAGCGCCTGGCCCTGCGATTGCGGAGGTTAAGCAACTTTCTCTAAGGTCAGTCATGGGATGGGTGACCAAAAATTTATCATCTCGAAATCCTCCGTGCTACGAAAGGCACGTTAAGCCGTTGGTCTAGGCTGCATTTGCAGTCGTTAACACTTACCAATCCGCATTGGGCCCGCGTGGTAAATTTATCATCTCGAAATCCTCCGTGCTTCGAAAGGCACGTTAAGCCATTGGTCCAGGCTGCATTTGCAGTCGTTAACACCTACCAATCCGCATTGGGCCCGCGTGGTGGGTTATAGCCCATCGTCCTAATCCAACCATAAGGAAGGCCTGTGCCCCAGCAGTGGCAACATCAAAATACCTGATGTCGAAGCAGTTGCTAAAACACTGTTTATACCGCTACTGTTAATCTTCAACAAATGTTAACACAGCAACGATACATCGTAAATTTCAAAGAAATCGATTTGACATTAAATCGAGAACGCTCCGAGAAAGCGTTGACTCGTAATAACATTAAAATTGAGCTATCCATCACTACGCGAGTGCGCGCGGCCAGCGAACGCGCCAATCAGAGAGCCGCCCCGCCTACCTCGCTCGCCATTGGCTGATGAGCTAACTTTGAATATAGAACCACTTTTTTCTCTAACGCCTACATGTAAGCTTCGAGGCAGTAGAGTTTTCCTAACTGCGCGTAAACTTTTCCGAACAAAACTGTAAAGAAAGGAACAGGTTTGCCTGAAAATTTCGGGAATCTTTCGTATCTAATTTTTGGGAGTGTATGATTACTCATATTCATTTAAAATGTTGACTTTATATCTTCTGTTACCCGTAGCAAGAATAATCTCGTAGAAAAAAAAATTGACGCACTTTAAAAATAGAGTAATTTTGTATGCGAAATTTGTACAGGGCTAGTTATAGAAATGAAATTTCACACAGAGATTTTACTTTTAGGGGAGGTCAGCTCAATGCGGCCATAGGAGGCAAAGCGGCCATGCCATATTTCTCGGCAACTTATAACGATAGTACAATGTTTTATGTTCTGGTATGCAGCAAACCTACCGCCCCGCCCCGAGCAGCCACTTGGTAGTGGTCGGAACCACCATGTGGCCGCAGCAACATGCGAAAGATTTTTGTTCATTTTGTTAAGAAAATCCAGGGTAAACTCAATTTGTTTTGATCAAACCTCTATGAAACTCAATATTTTTATTTTACGTCTATTATTGCTTATCTATTTGGTTTTGTTTGTGTAACATTGGTTCCGACATGAGACAAATGTTATGAGCACAGTTAATTTTTAAAACAAAACGGTGGAAAAAGGCAAAGCGGTCCGGGCAAAGTGGCCAAGTGCTTTGCCTAACTGTTCAATATTTTAATTTAAGTAGAAGAACTGTTGGTAGATAAGTATGAGAAAATTGTTGCGTACCTATTACATACCAAAAAAATTATTAATATAATAATTAAAAATAAATTTAGGAAGTATTCGAAGATTCTAAGACTGTTATAATAAATGTCTCATTTGAAACTTAAGAACATTATTTTTTTCATTAGTAGAGTTTTATTAAATTTATTTTTGGTCTTCTCGTTTTTTTAAGCACGATGTTTTTCAACTTTAAATGAATTTCTTGTAATCTTTTGGAATGACCACTTTGCCCTTACACCCATGGCCGCTTTAGGCACTCACTTAGGCAAAGCGGTTTTTTGACAAGTTTTCGTAATTTTCGAATTAAAAGAAACCTTTAAAGTTTTCACGAAATGCAATTACACGTTATAAAAGTTTAATAAATTCCCTATCTATTGGTATAAAATACTTTTCCAAATTCTGTTTAAAAACAGCATTTTTTTAAAGTCAAAGTTAAGGTGGCCGCGCTGAGCTGACCTCCCCTACTCTATGAGTACTTTTACAGGCGTTTTTTTCTCGATAGTTGTTATAAGTAGTTATCGAAAAAAAACGCGCGTTAACGTAATCGATAGAGTAATTCGCTATAGGCAATATCATTATAGACATTATTTAAAAAGTTCAAGTTTTTCAAATACTTACTAGTAATCGAAATATAATCAAAATTATTTGGTGGAAAAAGTAACGTAATGAGAGTATTGCGAGTCATCATAAATATCAAAATTCTAATGCATATGAGATACGAGTATTTAAGGCTGTATATTCGCATTTCAAAGAAATTAGCGTTTGCCAATAAGAAGTTATCTAAAGAATGAAAGCATTAGGTAAGTACTATTGATGTAAGCTTTAGTTTTGGGAAGCAAAATTTTTAAATTAGTGCCGTATAGAGAGAAAAACATAATAAATTATCAGGTATTTTAAAACGACAACAATCTGTTCAAAGGAAAATTTATATAAAGACTAGCTTCCGCCCGCGACTTCGTCTGCGTGGAAAGGTTTTTTTGCTATCCCTCGGGAACTATACTTTTTTTCGGGATGAAAGGTACCCTATGTCCTTCTCGGTACCCCTGACAACGTGTATGCAAAATTTCATGATGATCGGTTCAGTAGTTAGGACGTGAAGGCGTAACAAACAAACAAACAAACGGACTTTCGCATTTATAATATTAGTAAGGATTATAAAATTTGCTTGTCAGAGGTATTTTTCACAAAATAGCTGTAACAAATAAGAATACGACTCATAAGTATTTATTTTTTCACTTATTGTTTGTATTGTCAAGAACTGCATACTATAGAGACAAAATTAGTAAAAAACTTTTTAATCACACCGAAAATAAAATATTAAAAAATCCTCAACTGACATGTTTTTTTAATTTTTTTTACTGTTATTCAAAGATTCTAAAGTCATATTTCTATTTTTTTAGGAATAATGAGGTATTTGTCTAATGTATTGCGTATTTTGTACATTAATTTAATGGGAATTTTCAAAGTTCGCCCTCATTACGACTCGCGCAGAGTTGTTTTGATCATTTATACCTATTGAAAATTTAAAAATGGAACCTGATCCGAATATACCTACACTATACAGTCTTAAATTAAAACTTACTTATTTATCTAAAGCACATAGGTATAGCATTATTTAAACTGCAAGTTGCAATCAAGGGCGGATCCAGGATTTAAATTTGTACTTACTGTGAAAAATGTGACAAAATGTATCATAACAAAACGTATGAACAGATCATAAATACCTACTTTACAGCTTTTTCATGGAATGCTCCTAATTAAAGTTACAAAGTAAACAAAACTGCCCACGGAATATAAACACGACTATTTTACTATTACGGCGAGATAATAAAACTATTATACCATGTTCTATGTGGCTCTCACGAGCCGATCGTTATGGCGAAATCACGATCATTAAGTATTAGTATGTTATGATATAAGGCTTATTGCAGTAAGCAGAGCTCTCGAGTTTCATACGACGTTTTCCACCACAAAAAAAAATAACATAGCTACAAATAGTAAAAACAAAATATGAAAATTATGGGAAATGGCGTGCAGGTAATTTTTCGGCATTAGGTTCCCGGGCAAAGTAAAGAAGGATACTGCATGTGTGTGGTAGATCCAGATTTTGTATGGATTAGCTGCGTTCGGAGTTATTTTGATTAAAAATTCCGCTAAAGATAAAGAATTTGGCAGAAAGTAAGGTCTCAGGGTAAGGTACAAGTTAAGGAAAAGAATATAAAAAAAATATTTCTTGTCATATTAGATTAGGTACTTTTAGAACGAAACCTTCTTAGAATCTAAACGCAGTTGACCGGTTTTTCCGTGAAATATTTCAGTATTTAGCAGTATTTTAATGATTACATTTTCGACGTACCTATAGGTAGGTACACGTTGGTTACATGTTCGTAACGTAGCCCAACTCGTATATCCAGGCTATATTTCGCCATGAATTTTTTTAGTAGACTTTTTTTGTCATTCAATTTCAACGTTTGTTAATATGTTGTATATTCGTCACGTAGCCCACTCATACATCCAAAGCCTACTTCCTCCGTGCCTGATCTCAAAACACAAACGTTGTTCTAAACTAAAGGTGATAAGTCTTATCACATCCGCCACAGCCGACGCGTGGTCACGTAGTGCGCCGAACAATGTAGCAACTCATGAGGACAAAGACATTAGAGCTGCCACAATGGGGCTCACAGCCCGCCGGAAACGCGTCACGGGAACTATTGTTTCTGGTTATGATTGTTAATTACTGTTTCCCACGTTTTATTATATTTATTGTGAAGAAGATATCATGAGTAATAGATAATTAATCAAATAATTATTGAGTACCTACGATATAAGTAAAGTAAAGTAAAGTAAGCATTTATTCGGCGTTTGCAATACAATACAGATGTTAATTAAAGATTAGAATTAGACAACCGAAAGGGCTGACCAGGCTCAGCTGGTGTTGTGGAGTCTATTCCACAACGCTGGTTTTCAGCTGGACCCATAAATATATTAAAAATATAAAATATATAAGGAAAAAAAAAGTGATTCCAATTTCAGCCATAATTAATAAATGGGGAGACCGGTTCAAAACCGTATAGCTAAGAATAAACCCATATAGAATCGAAATAAATTAAAGTTACATATTCATAATTAACTCGTTTATGAGAAACTCTCATTGGCTATAGAAATTAACAAAAATAAATCTATAAACATCTTGCTAACAAAAAATTATTCACACAAACTAAACCTCGACGAATTACGATTTTGCCCCGGGGGGTGGACAAAACGGTGGACTTATGTTATCTCCGACGCGATCAGTATGTAATATTTTATCAAAAATTGCCGATGTTTTTCTCACACATAGAGGCTTTCATATCTTCTATGATGATAAAGATGCTTCAGTTACATGTTATGATTTAGAATCATGATCATGTCGGCCCACTATCAGCAATACAAATATTCAAATAAATTAATATAAAAATTCGGATTTTCTTTCCTGAACGTTAAAAAAAGTATCATAAAAGTTATTCCTTTTTTCGTGAGCAGAAATGACCGCTTAATTCGTTGTAACTTAGCCGATCCTTTTTTTCACTTAACTGATATGAAATTAGTTAGCTAAGTGTTTAAAAATTTGTGCATAAAAGTTTCAAAACATTGACGTTCATGGTTGTTAAATAAATTAACACAATGTTAGTATGGAAAATACAAATTCTTTAAAATTCTTCATTCGAAACGGCATACTTACTTAAACCCCTTATAAATTCTTTTTTTTCCATCATCCATTTTTAATGTCCCCACTGCTGGGGCACAGGCCTTCCTTATGGGTGGTAAGGAGGATGGTCCAGAACCCACCACGCGGGCCTAATGCGGATTGGTGGGTGTTAAAGACTGTAAATGCAGCCGGGACCAACGGCTTAACGTGCCTTCCGAAGCACGGAGAAACTCGAGATAATTAATTTTTTGGTCACCCATCCCATGACCGACCCTTGCGAACGTTGCTTAACCTCCGCAATCGCTGGGCCAGGCGCTAAACCACTGCGCCACCGTGCTACTCTATAAATACTTAAATCTTTTTATCAAACGTTATTTAAAGATATACATGAACAAGACGATGACTCAAAAAAAGCACCAAGTCACTATGATATTTTATCACAAATAAAAAAATAGGACTCACAATAAATCAAAGTACAAATCGACTCGGCAATTAGTGGACCCATAGCCTACAGCCTATCCGAAGAGTAGGTACATTCAAAC
This sequence comes from Agriphila tristella, assembly GCA_928269145.1. Classification (NCBI taxonomy): domain Eukaryota; kingdom Metazoa; phylum Arthropoda; class Insecta; order Lepidoptera; family Crambidae; genus Agriphila; species Agriphila tristella. Next base: position 22,290,634 of record OV743443.1, on the reverse strand, counting down.
CTCTATTAAAACGCACGAAATATGGTACGAAGAGTAGGAATCATTAATATCTGTCAAGTAACTCCACCCATTTGCGCTGTTATTTATAAAAGCCACACCAATTTGAACTCTAACGTTTAAATCATAACGACGAGACTTAAGCCACTCCTGCCTTTTAGAAGAAAGTACAGTGTGTCTAAATTAATGTTGTCGTATAACAAGGTATGTGCTGTTAGCGGTTTCTACGGTTTGAACTTTGAAGTTACGAACAATAGAGACGATAACATGAAAGGAACTTATAGTTTCTTCAGAAGAAATAATTCGTAACCCGTAGCACGAACATCTATTGAGTATTTTGTATGAGAAACTAGCTTCCGCTCGCGACTTCGTCCGCGTGCATATTAGAGAAAATCCTTAGTGAACCTACAACCAGGATCCGACCAGCCGTTTTTACGTATTTGGCGGGTCCCCACCAAGCGCGCTGCCTCGCGAGGCACAACGTTTGCCGCATATGGCGGGCCTCGCACGAGGCTGCGCGCTTGGTGGGGACCCGCCAAATACGTAAAAACGGCTGGTCGGAACCTGGTTGTAGTGAACACTAAGGATTTTCTCTAATATGCACGCGGACGAAGTCGCGGGCGGAAGCTAGTTTATTACAATAATCAGAATTGGGTCCAGATATATCCCTCTCCCTCTCCCTAATCCTTTCTCACACCCCTTCCCGTCCCCGACCTCTTAACAAAACTTTGAGCCCCTTTTTCACCTTTTTAGGAGCTGAATCTGTCCACCGTGTTGCACTTCAAAATAAATGTCATATTCGCAATCACCATCCCATAAAACCCTAATAACTACATCCATATTATCTATTTTTATGAATACTTACCCATATTACCCCCAAAGGGATGATTTTCAAAATAACAAATTATGTGTTTGCCTATTTATTTTTAGACGTGCTCCTACGAATTTTAAAGTTGTAATTTCAATTTTAGATTCTTGTGCCTTACAAAATTTGAACCCCATTTTCACCCCTTTAGGGGTTAAATCATGTCCACCGTGTTGGACATCAAAACAAACGTCATTTTCGCAATCACCATCCCATACAACCTCAAGAACGACATCCATATCGATTTTTTTTATGTTTACTTACCCCATTTACCCCCTAAGGGGTTGATTTTCAAAATCACTAAATAATTGTTTGCTTATTTATTTTTAGAAGTGATCAAGCGAAGTTTAAAGTTGTAATTTCGATTTTATATTCTTTTTCCATACAAAATTTGAACCCCATTTTCACCCCTTTAGGGGTTAAATCATGTCCACCGTATTAGACTTCAAAATAAATGTTATTTTCGCAATCGTCATCCTAGAAAACCCTAATAACGATATCCATATCGATTTTTGGGTTTTTTACCCCATTTCATCCCCATAGGGGTCAAAATACTAACAATTACGATTTACGTTGCGTTAGATTTACATCCATAAGCTTAAATAATAAATTTAGCTATTTTTACTTCGTAAATGAAGGATTTTCTTTACACAACTTCATCCCCCTTTTCACCCCTTCGGGAGTAGAATTTTCAAAAATGCTGAGACACGTGTATATTAATATTCAATCGTTAGCCTAAACACAAAATTTTAAGACCCTAGCTTCGAAACTGAGGGACTTTCATACAAACTTTGGACCCCCGTTTCACCCCCTTAGAGGGTGAGTTTTGAAAACTCCTTTCTTAGTGCACCCCTAGACCCCATAAGGAACCTACGTGCCAAATTTGGAGTCTCTAGACCCAGCGGTTTGGTCTGTGCGTCACGTCGTCATATGTCAGTCACCAATCAGTATCTTCTTTTATATATTAAGATTTGTTTATCGCCATCTACCGCTGAAAAGCGAAATGAAATTTTTCATAGACAACTACTCTATCGAGTACTTTTACGCGCGTTTTTTTTCACGATAGATGTTCGTGCTAGTACCAAGCGAATCGATGGAAAGTGGTTGTAATATAATCTCGTATTAGACAACGTGTAACAAAAAACCTCTATAGAAGAATATGGAAGATAGGGGTTCCATGCAAAACCCCGGAAAATTAATGGAAACAGCCTATTTTCATTCAAAAAAGTTTTTTCATGATAAACTACATAGTGGCAGGCAATCCTAGATAGGGCATGCAATACCGCAGTATATATTCAATACCGCAATTTTGCGGTATCGGACATGTAATACCGCAAAATTTGCGATATTGCGAAATTATTTTTAATTGAAAATGTGTACGTAAAAAGCATAAAAATAAATTGTGTCATCATTTTAAGTACTTCTCATTTATAATACAAATGTATCCAGCAGCTGAAAATGCTCTCCCAGCTTCTACCAATTCATTCATTGTGTACAAAAATTCTACTTTAAGAACATTAGAACTTTTGAAGACTTTAAATTCAATATCATTTAATATAGTATTATTTTTTTACAAAAATAAAGTTTGATACACGGATAAGGGAATATTAGGCAAAATAATAATATTTTCACGCTTTCACGTAGTGAAAAAATATAATAGGACAGATATGTCACTCACTTGTCCGACTTGCGAGTAGTTGTGGGTGAGGTGAGACTGAGTTTAGACTACAAACAAATGTTAATGTTAAATTCAAAATTCAAAATTCAAAAATAATTTATTCAGTCTAGGCTGTTACAAGCACTTGTGAATGTCATAGAAGCTACGCCATCGGTTCGCAAACCCTAAGCGGGAGACCTTGTAACGAGAAGAACCGGCAAGAAACTCGTCAAGGGCTGCTTTTTTCTCCCTGTATATTTCATACAGAGTCGTCAACATTGAAAAATGAGCTCCACATTTAAAGTGAGGTCATTTTCCATCACAATAATTAACAAAAGTTTGCACACAATGGGTAGGTAGGTTGAAATTAAATACTACTAACTAAATACTACTAAGTAATGAGAGTAAATAACTTTCAACTAGTTGAGAAATCACTGTGTCTGTTACTCGAAAGTGCACCTAAGTAGGCAAAATTTACCAAAAAAAAAAACCACATGTTACAAGACATAAAAAAATTATTAAAAAAAACTTACAATTCAATATGCGTTAAGATAGGTACTCAGAAGCAGACCCTTTCCACTGGCAGCACCCGTTCACGAGCATGACGCATGGACCAGCCATCGCTTCGCTCAACCATATTTGAGGGAACGTAACGATCCGCCCCACACGACACCACCGCAGAAATGATTAAAGAGAGCATGACATACTTAGGCTACCCATCCTAAGGCACCGAATTGAAAACTATTATCCTAAAGCTTTTCAGTTCAGTTAGTACGCTGTAGGGGAAATTCGGGGGTTTCCCGTCGCACTGTGAGCAGTGAGTTACCTACCAAGACTGTATCCCGCCCGCCCAGCCAACATGCGACGATTCGTAGCAAGGATTTCCCAATCACGGTAATACCGCGAAATTCGCATTTCTAATCTCGCTTTTGCGGTACTGAAAAACAGCGCGAAATTCGCGAAATTGCGGTAACGATATAACGGTATTGCATGCTCTAATCCTAGACCTTAATTGTGTTTTGCTTTTGCCAATTAACGGAAACAAAGTTCTTTGCAGTTTTGCATACCTATAAATAAAAAACATTACGGGTGATTATGAAACGCCACCCTGTAGATACCTGTACAGTGTACAAGGACCATTATTTGAAGAGGTGCCAATTTGTGTGAAATGTTAAATTCGTACTTTCAGTTTAGTAAGCGGAAAATAAATTTATATCCAGCATAACACAATTTCTGACGATTATTTAGGTTATGTTATAAGGGGTTTACCCCCACTTTTCCAACCTGCAAGTTGCATTGCAACCCAAGTTTTCTCATTCAGTGTTCACAATTCAAATAAAGCAGACGTGTGCGAGGGCGGCCGTAAACCGAAGTAACCGGTCTTGTGACGTGGCCAATGGAAACTTTTTATTGCCACCATGAAAGAGCTTTTGCCGGCGCCCCTACTACGTGACATGGCTGAAGAAGTCGGTGGGAAAATGGCATCTAGTGGATTTTCTTGATGGGGTCTTCGTATAAAGCTTGAAGTTTAAGTATAGGATTAGAGGACAGTAAAAATATGGATAGAACAATCTCTCTATTTTAAATTCAACATTGTGCTAAACATAATTTATATTTTCGAGAACTTTTGCATGTTTTGCAGTAACAATCATAATCATAATACCTATTACTATGTTGGGAACTAACTGAAAAATATATAGGTAGCTATAGCTACTAGAGACTCTGTGACCTGTAAACGAACGTGAAATTTTCGAATATTTTTCGAAAAGCCAGTTTTTTTTTCTAATAATTTCTGAGTTGAAAAATAAGCTAAATAGCTATCGAACCTGCCTGTGCGTCCGCGGGTACTGTGAGACCACATAGTAATCTTTGTAAATACGAGTGCGAGAAACCTTAGTAAGTACCGTCAGCAAGACAAGTGTTACGTTTAAAACGGGTATTAAGATAAGACGGTCGAGCTCGTGACGTGACTTATCCAAACAGCTGTCAAGGTGTTAAGTCAGAACTACACATAATCCAGAAGTGTGTTCAAAACATACGTAAATGTAAGTTATATTCTGCTCATGAATTTAAAACTGTTTTACATAGCTTTATTTAACTGAATAGAGTTTTGTAAAGCAGTTTTAAGTTTTTAGTATGACGTAGTTTTTAGGGTTCCGTACCCAAAGGGTAAAAACGGGACCCTATTACTAAGCCTTCGCTGTCTGTCTGTCACCAGGCTGTATCTCATGAACCGTGATAGCTAGACAGTTGAAATTTTCACAGATGATGTATTTCTTTTGCCGCTATAACAACAAATAAAAACCAAATAAAATAAATATTTAAGGGGGGCTCCCATACAACAAACATGTTTTTTGCCGTTTTTTGTACGGAACCCTTCGTGCGCGAGTCCGACTCGCACTTGGCCGGTTTTTATAGAACTAAGAAAGCGTTCGTAAAAGAAAGAAAGTAAAAAAAAACAATGCATTCTAATATTCCAAGGAAAATTTTAATTTTATGAACTTTTTTAACACTAACTAAAAATTTAAACACAAAATCTTAAGAGCAATGTGGGCTTTCCGGACGGAAGCTGCGTTGCTCTAAGCCCAAAATGCACGCTGGCGGTGCGACGCAAAACCGAAGATTCTATAATATTTTCAAAGCATTACGAATAAAATTAGTTTGCGCTCTATAAATGTAGGTAAAGTATTCTCTACAAACCATAGTACTACATAAAAGGTTTCTAAAGTACCAACAACTAAAAACATTATTAAAAAAACCGGCCAAGTGCGAGTCGGACTCGTGCACGAAGGGTTCCGTACAAAAAAACGGCAAAAAAATCACGTTTGTTGTATGGGAGCCCTCTTAAATATTTATTTTATGCCGTTTTTAGTTTGTTGATATAGCGGCAACAGAAATACATCATCTGTGAAAATTTCAACTGTCTAGCTATCACGGTTCATGAGATACCTACAGCCTGGTGACAGACAGACAGACAGACAGACGGACATCGGAATCTTAGTAATAGGGTCCCGTTTTTTACCCTTTGGGTACGGAACCCTAAAAATACAGATTTCACGCTCCATGCAACTAATCAGAGCCCATTAAAATGAACATCATAATTATTCATCTTTTGCAAAGGAGAATGGCAGGTGCCCATATATTTTCAGAACCACTTAAAGGCTTAGCGTGCCAAGAAGTAAATAGCATGACTTCAATCCTCTATTAAAGCCTAATAAATTATGTAATCGTAAGATACACTTTAAAGCTGGGGATAAAAAGTTGATTTTAAAACTTAACCTCAAAACAGCACCTAGTAGGCAAACCAACTTAATAACATTGCCGTTCTTAGACTGCTGTCATGTTGGCTGTCCTGGACATATATATTTACGTGACGTGATTGGTCCCGTCTTTTTTTCTAGAGGGGCCAATATAACAATAATAAACCAAACCTCACAAAAGCGTTTTGTTTCAGATCAATTGCGTTTTGTTTCTAGCTAAGAAGAATATTACTATCATGTTTTTCTAAATGTTGCCTCCTTTTTTACGAACACTTTAAATTGAAAAGTAACCACCAAATTATGACCTTTAAATCTCATAAGGTCCGAATTGGGCACGCTCAGTATTTATGAATTTGGAAAATGGTTCCCAGTTTGCCATTCTCCTTTCTCAAAAACTACCTCACCAATTTTCAAAATTCAAGCGTCATGCCATAGTTCTCCGCTCCTTGCACATTTTGACACCTGTCATAAAAATATCTCAAATTTTGACCAATCTACCGCACTTTTGTCTGAATATCGGGCACATCACTCAAAGAACAAAGAAAAATTCTATGTTTTGTGCATATGTTATAGTCAAACTCCGAAGTCCAGGCGCTCCTAGGTTTGCCTAGTCAAACCTCAGGTTTGACAAGAAGGCTTAGTCAAAGTCCAAAACTAATTGCGTGTTTCTGGCTTTGACTAACGCATTTATAGCCAAACCTAGGAGAGACTAACTTGGACAGTCAAACACCGAAACGCAATTCGATCAAATCGGGGTTCGACCAGTCAGACTTAAATTAACTAGGTAGAGAATATGTTTTTTTTCTATTTAAAAGTATGAAAAACACATTCTTTAGAGTGATAATTAAATTAAATCAATAATGTTCCGGCAAGCTGCCTTACTTAAGACGATCGCAAAGCGCAGCGGAGCGATCGTCTTAAATTTCGTGGTTATTTTTTTTAACAGACAAAAGAAATCTTTGTTTTACAGGAAGATTGTTGATTTAGTTACGTTTTCACTCTAAAGAATATATTTTTACACATTTACATACAAAATAACACATTCTGACCCTAATTTAAGTCTGACTGGTCAAACCCTGATTTGATCGTATTGAGTTTCGGCGTTTGACTATCCAAGTTGGTCTCTCCTAGGTTTGGCCATAAATTCGTTAGTCAAAGCCCGCAATACGCTTTAGTTTTGGACTTTGACTAAGCCTTCTTGTCAAACCTGAGGTTTGACTAGGCAAACCTAGGAGCGCCTGGACTTCGGGGTTTGACTATAACACATACACTAATGGTGATCACATTAACATTTTCAATGTTAAAACCAAATCCTGAACCAAAATCGATGACCTGAGTGGTGCAGTGGTTAACATGCTGGTCTACCACACAAGAGGTTGTTAATTGTTAGTACAAAATCAACATCCATCTTCAAAAACAAACAACCTACGGTTTTGTTGCTTTTACGTTCGAATTGTTTTTCGACAGTCGCATAAACATTAAACCTAAAATAATATAACAATATAGAAAGGTTTTATTACTCGAATACTAGAATAGTAGTATCTCATTAATATTTACAAATAACCTGATGGCGCAATTCCATTGTGAATATAATTGTTTTAGATTTAGACAATCGATGATCACATCGATTACCTAGGTCTCGACATTCTTAGTGAAAACTCGATTCATGTTATTCTTGTATAAAATTCATTGTATGAGTGCAAATTATGTAATCAGGTATACTCGTAAAAGTACTCGGCCTTTTTGTACTAAAAATAATAAAGATACCATAGTGAAGAACATCTATATCATCAAAATTACAAGACCAGCCTGCTTAGCATGACCGATTTATATCTATATACAAAGTGGAGAGGTCAATGCGACAATAAATCAAATCTCGTATATCTAGTAACGCTCCCAGTCTGCCTGTAAAATATCAATGAAAAGTATCCAGTAGTTTAGTCACAAGAATCATTTTTTCGTTTTTAACATTTTCTACATGCTGTATCTATTACTAAGCTATTGCCGACCAGTTAAAAACCCCTACATCAGTATAAATTAACACACTGTTACCGAATTGTACCTTATGCTCAAGCCGTAAGAGTCATTTTTAATTGCGTGTCATCTAAAAATGTGCGAATGAGACAAAATCTACTTCGAACAAACAATAAAGTTGACAACGTTTCGAAATCTTTTACCTGTATAAAAATGAGTATTTATTATGATTAAATTACTTACTTTAATTAAACTTAAACACTTTTTTACGTGCCAAAGTCCTACACCTTGTCTACACGTTTACCTACAGTGGTGTTTCTTTAAAGTTTTATGGAAATTGAAATAAATGCACTTCAAACCAACCTGTATTTTATTAAACAGATTCAAACGTTTACAATATCGTTTCGCTGAAAACTGCAGCTTTAGTAGTATCATGAACTCCACATAGGGACTGTTACATTACAACAGCCATTACAAGTACGATATTATTTTCGAATAAGTTAAAATAACAAAATACTCAATTCAATTCAAAACATTCAAAGCACAAGCGGAAAATATGTTGACACTTGACAGCGACAGTTTTTTTTTGTGAATGCTCGTTGTCTGGTTTTTTTATTTTTCATAGCAACAGATATGACAATATGTGTTCTCTAAGTGCTAGTAGTGGAGAAAATTCATTTAACTATGGTATAATGTTTTCACTATTATACTGTAATTTTTAGTCTGTGACTTTTTAATATTTTATTTTTATTCTGTTTACTTTTTGTACAACACAACACAAAAACGCCCAAAGAGCATGTCGATGATGACTTGACGTCTCATTGACGCAGTCTTATTAAAATCTGATATTATACGAATAAGTATTACTCGTATTACTTCTACTATTTCACAGTTTTCGAGTACACCTACATGATTTTAATTTATTTTTAGCTCTACGGACATACCGAGAGAGATATTATGGTAACATTTGTGTTTGTCCGCTGTCCAAAGGATACAAGAAATATTCAATTTGTGACTAATAGGTATTCAGTGGACAGAATAACTTTAAATCAGTGATTTAGGATTCAAATTTAGCAAAATAAAAAGTTACCGTAAAAAGCAAAAAAAAAAAAACAAGTTATTGCCATGGTTTTGAAAAATCTCAGCAATGAAAATTGGACAGCGTTGTTACATGATGCCGTAGCTCGAGTCGCTGCCGTAGATATCAAGAAAAACACTGTTTTAATTCAGCATTAAATGGCGCCAAAAGTTCTTTTCGCGGCTTTTCACCTGTCAATACTATTCTGTGATCTAACACCGCGCTGTTGCCGCTCTTACCATGTAAGTAACCAATATTTACAAAGGGTGTTTAATTTCGTACTTGTTTTTGTGCGCTCCTAGGAATTATTTAATAGTTTCAAAATACTTCTATGAACTAGGTCTACAGTGTTATCATTTATTGTTGCATTGTCAAATCCACGTTGTATATAAAATCCTGTTTGTCACATTTTAACATTACGAGTCCGCGCATACCGCGTATTGCCGCGCAAAAAAGGTCCTGCCAGAATACCAGCGTTGCTGTGACACTTATGTGTCATGGCAACACAAGCTGAGGTAGGTCCTAGTTAGCCTTAGACCTGTTTTTTAACACGTTTTTTATTATTGTGAACTGTAGTTACTTATTTAATATTATTATGTTTATTTTTCTACACTATTTTTCTTATTGAATTATTGTAACGTGTGGTCTTTGTGTTAATAAAAAATCTCTCTCTCTCTCTCTCTCTCTCTCTCTCTCTCTCTCTCTCTCTCTCTCTCTCTCTCTCTCTCTCTCTCATATCGCGTGATATAGAGCTTTATCACGTTTAACTGACAAAAAGACAAAGGAGTTTGACAGTTGAGTGTCGATAAAATGCTATATCGCGCGATATAAATCGGTCATGCTAGGCAGGCTGAACTGCTGAACCACTTTTTGCAGTAGTTGCGACAAAACATATGTTCCATGAACAATACAAATCTTTTTTTGAGCACTGCAGCATTCATTAACCCTTATCGAAAAAAAATCACAAAGTTTGCAGTCCCCGGAGTCCAAAGAATCGGAGCACTGAAAATGATTACAAAAAATTTACGAAATACCAAAGTCAAATGCAAAATCCTACTATATTTTTAAAGTTACCTATACGATTGTGAAAGTTCCCGCTGACTTCACCGCGGCCTTAATATTATTTACAGATTTTCAAAATTCCAACGAATGCACTTCTCTTCGCTTCTTTATCTTTTAACACTATTACCATGACGATCAGTCAATAATCATAGAAGCTACATAACTTTTTTATGTACGGAAACACCCGTTTTTCTACAATTCCAAATCTACAGGGACGAAGATTACAGGTCGCAACCGATTTTCAAAATTGTTTCTTTGTAGCACTAATACCCTAGGACCTAGGATCCTTTTTTTCATTGTTTTAGTCGGTTTTTTCCGAAATATTTACAATTTAGTAAATAAACACCCCCCAAAAAACCCGAATTTTACAAAATCCCAAAAAAAGTTACCAGTAGATTTTCATAATTCAAACGTTCACACGTGTCTCGATAAATACCTCAACTTTTGGTACTATTCCCTTTCCTCCCAAAATCCTCGGAGATATGGCCAAAAATACGTCTCAGGCGGTTTGCATATGATAACCATTTTCAATGGTATATAAAAAATTCACAGATTTTACAGTCCCCGCAAGAATCGGAGCATTGAAAATGAACACAATAATTTACTAAAAACCAAAATCAAATCAAATGCAAAGTCCCATTATATTTTTAAAGTTACCGTTAAGTTTAAATTAAGTAGTACCTATTTATTTTTACGATTGTGACACTCGGCTCCGCCTCGTGTCACAAAAGCGCCCTTTGACTGCCTCGACGCGGCCGAAATAGTATAACCAATTTTCAAAATTCCAACGAATGCACTTCTCATCCGCTTCTGCATCTTTTAACACTATTACCATGACGATCGGTCAATAATCATAGAAGCTACATCACTTTTTATGTACGAAAACAGCCGTTTTTCTACAATTCCAAATCTAAAGGGACCACCTACAGGTCATAATTATAAACCGATTTTCAAAATTATTTCGCCATTTGATAGCTAAACTCATACCCTAGGACCCTTTTTTTCATTTTTTCTTAAGTCGGTTTTTTTTTCGAAATATTTACAATTTAGTGAACAAACATCCCTCAAAAAACCCGGAATTTTTGGAATTTCGCAAAATTCCAAAAAAAGTTACAAGCGGATTTTCAAAATTCAAACGTTCACACGTGTCTCAATAAATTCCTCAACTTTTGGTACTATTTTTATTTCGATTCTTCCAAAATCCTTGGAGATATGGCCAAAAATACGTCTCAGGCGATTTGCATCTGATAACCATTTTCAATGGTAAAAATTCGAAACAAGTCAGCTGTTACATTCCCGCCTAAGTTTAGTATTGCCAGAAATATAACGCGAAAAATTAGTTATTTAGAATATCTTGCTAAAATTTTATCGGAATTTAAAATGCATATAATTTTTATTACATACATAGAATACAACTAATAACTGTTATCGATATTTTTTCGTTAGATTTTTTTTAACGTTTTGTTGATGGTCAAACAAAACAGAATATATACAACGTATTACAAAAATACCTCTAAGGCGTGAAATACATAGAAGCGATGCGGCGGAGATAAGGCCCAGATACGGCGGCGACGACGGCGGCAGCGATATGTGTATTTGATTGGCCGAAAGCATCCGAAAGTCTCACATCTGCACCGCCGCATCGCTTCTATGTATTTCACGCCTAATACCGAATATGGTAATTGTGACAAAAAAAAACAGCTGTTTCATATATTTTGATATTTTCGTTATAAATTTTTGTATGAAACAGCAGATTGTTTTTTCTCGATTTCAGAGTTAATCCCACAGTAAAAGATGAGGAGCTCGGTGGCGCAGTGGTTTAGCGTCTGGCCCAATGATTGCGGAGGTTAAGCAACGTTCGCAAGGGTCGGTCATGGGATGGGTGACCAAAAATTTATTATCTCGAGCTCCTCCGTGCTTCGGAAGGCACGTTAAGCCGTTGGTCCCGGCTGCATTTGCAGTCGTTAACACTCACCAATCCGCATTGGGCCCGCGTGGTGGGTTATGGCCCATCCTCCTTACCACCCATAAGGAAGGCCTGTGCCCCAGCAGTGGGGACATTAAAAAATGGCTGATGGAAAAGATATTCAGTTTGTCTATCTTATCTACCACATTCGGCATTAGGAGTATTTTTGTAACACTGTTTATTTTTCATTGTTTCATAATTTATTTTATAAACAAAACTAAGTATTATAATCACATTGTGCACGACGGACTACTTACATTCGTGGTAGACCAACCTCTGTAATGTTAGTAATTTTTAGACCAGATTTTTTTGCTCAAAAGAGCTCATAGTCAAAAATTTTTATTCAAAAAAGCATAATAATGAGGAAGTATTTTTTTGATCTGCCATTAATCTAAAAAATGTTTAGCAAAAAATCATTTCTTTATCGCAGTGCCAAACGTTGGGTCACCCATCTCATACCCAGCCTTTTCTAGAATTGCTTAACTTTCGTTATCACAGTCCTTCATGGACAAATGGACACCCGTCGTGTACCAGTCATTTCCTAAACTTGCCTTACCATCTTCCTGCTCCATCACCAGACCAAGATCAAGTTTGGGCTCGTTTGATTCGTCTTGACAAAATTACTCTCGTGAGTGACGGTATCTAGTCACTCACGAGAGCAATTTTGTCAAGACGAATCAAACGAGCCCAAACTTGATGGGATTAAGTATATGGTTTTATTACAGAGTTCCTGTGGCCTTCTTCCTGATCCATCTTCAGACCCTGGATACTATCTCCCAACAGAGTACTTGTCAAGACGAATCGGAAGAGCCACTTTTTTTTGAGACGTGGGTCACTGAATCGCTCACCAAAATATTCAACGTGGGTCACTGAATTGCTCGCCAAAATTTTATTAAACGTGGGTCACTGAATTGGTCAATGTTGACGACACTGTATGAAATATACAGGGAGAATAAAGCAGCCCTTGGCGAGTTTCTTGCCGGTTCTCCTCGTTACAAGGTCTCCCGCTTAGGGTTTGCGAACCGATGGCATGACATTCACAAGTGCTTGTAACAGTTTTAAACATGGATCACTGAATTGGTCACTAAAATTTTGCCTTGCAGTTAAAGTTGCTGATTGATTTAGAAACATTTGCTAGCAAAAGGTTGCTTACCAACTACCTATTTTGGCAGACCAAATAGATTTTTCTGCTTACCAAAACAAAATACAAATATTTTGCTAACCAGTTAAACCAAAAATGTGCAAAAAAACTGACAATAACTTGTTTAAAAAAATTAAACATGCAATTGTATAATTTAGACAATTGAATATTCAGACAGAAATGGTGCTTCAAATAAACTTGTATATAAAAACTTAAAACGCTTGTCAAATTAGTACAATAATAGTGTACTATTTCACATGTTTTCGTGTTCCCAAGCGCTTTGCACATCGTTCGTTACACGTTATACTAACACGCGAAAATTGTTGAATATTTCGAGTCATAACATGCAATATGCGTAGATTTTACTCGCTTTCAGTATCTTGTAACATGAATATTAGAAACTGTACTAATATTGGGAATAAATTATTATCACAGTTATTAATAAAGCCGTCAAAAACTGACTGTGGTAGTAAGTAGGTTGCTAAGTACAGTGTAACGAAAATCTAACTTTCGAATGAAATTTTTACTCTTAAAAAATAGAAAAATAACAATTAATTTTTAAATATTATGTTGTTCTTTTACTAAGTTTTTGAAGTAAGGAAAGTCGATCTGATACCTCGATCAGTATAGATGATCGTAGATCGGATATGATTTCTTATTATGAGTGGGTATTACCTATTAGGGGACGCTGTACGGATACATACAGCTCGCGCGGCGAGTATGCCGCAGTAACTCGTCGCGCGAGGTATACGTATACCTGACCTGCCCTAGTCAAAGTACTGTGCTACCTACCGCAGCGTTAACAACTATACTTACTAAATAAATTATTTATTACATAAACCGGTACTAACTTTACTTGTAAATTTGAACTATAAAACGCTTTCTTCTACTTCATACTCGGCAGTTTATAAAATCCTTAGTAAAATAAAGTAGAAGTAGTAGAAAAAGTAAAATTACTGTAATTAATTTTATAGAACTTAGTAGCAACAACTGAAATAGACAATGTACTCGTAATATAAAAATCTAAAACTAAAACAATATTAAAAAAAAACGACTTGACAACAATAAACGAAAACCTACGAAACAATTTAAAAGTCAAAAAATTTAATGATCAATCATAAATTTTTTGAAAAAAGTTAAATTTCCGTTATTCATTTTCTGAAATAGACAATGTATTCGTAATATAAAAATCTAAAAATAAAACACTGTTTAAAAAAAAAGAAAAAAGACTCGACAACAATAAACGAAAACCCACGAAACATTTCAAAAGTAAAAAAAAAAATTGATAAGCAAACCCATGGAAAAAACATAAACTCAAGTGCATCTGTGTTTTGTTCGTGTTTAGTTTCTCAATCTTATGTGATAGGTACTCTTGAATGCAAGAGTTATTTATCACAATGCATTTTTAAACCTCACTGACCCACCGCGTCGAGTCGTATAAATTCTAGGCGCATCATTTTATTCTCATTGGCCGGTTAATCAACGCGCATGTATATGCGCACGGGCACGCGTATTACCATGCTCAACGATTCCGAGAAAATTTTCGCGGTGACACGAACACCTGGGTTAGGTATTACGCTGCTTGGGTAGTAGGTGCCTACTTAGAGCAATAAAGGGTGCATATGCATATGAATTTGAATCCGGTTGATTTAACATAGAAGTCTTGTAGAAACACTTTTTACTAAGAAAACAATGAATGAATGAACAAAAAATTGGCTAATTTTTTTTATAAAGAATAAACTCCCTTCCTTACTAATAGGAAAAAGATTCAGAATTTTTGGTTGCATGAAAAATTCAATGAAAATAAAATATCTTCATCTTTATGGGAGTGACAGCAGAATGGAGATGATTCCTTAGCCACCACCTGCCACAACAACAACAAGAATGAGTTTTTGGCGCCATTTTGTCGAGTACGGTTTGGTGTCTATTTTAATTATTTGAAAATTGATTCATAGTGGATATTGTGTCTTAAAATTGGTGCAGTTTTGTGGTACAAGTGTCTACGCGACTGAACAATATGTGGGATAATTTAAATACGCCTATTTAAATTATCCCACATATTGTTCAGTTGCGTAGACACTTGTACCACAAAACTGCCACAAAACCAAGATCGCGCCCGATCTTGGTTGTGTGAAGCTGAGACTTTTATTCTAGTGGTACTAGGCTACCTCGGCAGAACTTACCGAGTAAACTGTCTTGATATATTTGTTGCCAAATGCTCCAAGCAGCATTGGAATGCAATACCTACCACTGAACTATTAAACACTTGACACTGGCAAAAATTACTTCCAAGAGGAAAGTAGATTGCCAAAATAAAAATAAAAGAAGAAGAACAACAAGAATTAAAAAAAAGTTTTCCTACCAAAAAATCATTTTAGCGAATTTGATTTTTTTCAGACATTCCCCATTCAGAATCGAATAAGTTTATTGCATCATATTACTGAAACAAAGAACTTGTACTGAAAAGTAAGATCTCATCTAAGGCCAAGATCTTAGATAATTAATTAATAATAATGTTATAATGCGAAACAGAGTTTGTTTGTTTGTTACGACTAGGGTTACCATCCGTCCGGATTAGTCCGGACATGTCCGGAATTTTAGGCTATTGTCCGGACTTTGCCGGCTTTGTAATTTGTCCGGCTTTTTAAAATGGGCCGTGTAGCCCGTGTAGTACTAGTTAAAAATATACATAGCAGTAGTGTTCGAAAAGAGAAGTCCCAAAATGTATGGAGTCTGGATCTGTCTGTGAAAATGTCCGGACTTTTATTGAAATGTCCGGCTGTTTGTCAGGAATTTCTAAATTTTGAAATGGTAACCCTAGTTACGACTCTTATAACTACTAAAGCGATCATTATTTAATGTTACATACACGTTGTCAGGGGTAAAAAAAAACCGGCCAATTGCGAGTCGGACTCGCGCACGAAGGGTTCCGTACAAAAAACGGCAAAAAATCACGTCTGTTGTATGGGAGCATCCCTTAAATATTTTTTTTACTGTTTTTAGTATTTGTTCTTATAGCGGCAACAGATATACATCATCTGTGAAAATTTCAACTGTCTACCTGTTGTTGTTATTAATATCGAGCAAAAAACGGCAAAAAAATCACGTTTGTTGTATGGGAGCCCCCCTTAAATATTTATTTTATTCCGTTTTTAGTATTTGTTGTAATAGCGGCAACAGAAATACATCATCTGTGAAAATTTCAACTTTCTAGCTATCACGGTTCGTGAGATACAGCCTGGTGACAGACAGACAGACTTAGCAATAGGGTCCCGTTTTTACCCTTTGAGTACGGAACCCTAAAAAGGACATACCTTTCATCTAGGAAAAAATCGGTTCCCGACTCCCGAGGGATAGAAAAAGAACCGTCTACTTATACAGACGAAGCCGCGAGCGGTCGCTAGTTACCTGTGGCTAGACTACAAGAACATTAGGTAGCTTTGAATATTTTTAGCGAAACTATAAGGTAAGTAATTTGTAATTGGAATACTTATAATAATATTAACAGCTAATTTATTATTTGTTATAAAATAACTAAAATTAACTATCTAAGTGCACTTACCTAATATGTAAGCGGAAAATGTACTATGGTTATAAATATTTAGCTACATTTTGCACTTTTGCCTTTTTGTAATCGGCCAGTTGGCAACCCTAGCATTAGGCAAATACCATCTCCTTTAAAATAAACAAAAAATAAAATAAGTAGAAGTACTGAGAATAATCCCACGAAACCATAAAAATCATTCGACACCGGATCCTACCGAGACGCGAGTCAACAAAATGTGACACATATTAACATATAATTAAGATGTAATATATATAATCGTGTTTAAACAATAACCTAATAACGACCTAAATGGCTCTAAACGTATCACATTTGCACATCCGCCCGAACAATAAATTACGTGCGGTGAATAGGAATTATTTGCACAAGTTTCATTGAAATCGGAAATCCTGATAATTCTGGCCATCTTGCTTTAAGAGGCATATTACATTTCGACTGTGATTTTTGCGTAAAATGGCCAATTTTGGCGTTATCGATCTCGGAAACAAAAATACATTGACACTTTTGACTTATTGAATGGTGCAGAATAGCTATTGGAATAGTTCATAGCGGCCTCGCTTTTTTGAAAATTTGCTTAACTTTATAATGAAACCCGAAATTGCAGAGAAAGATTTTCATAAAATGCGCGAAGGCACTTTTTTGAGCTCATGGATTGAACAACTTTGCTAAACAATTAAAATAAAAAAAAAATTATCTCTTATATAGTCGAATAGTTCATAGCGGCTTCGGAATTTTGAAATTACGTATGGAATATGTGAAAAAAAATCCCAATCAAAAACATAAAACTACTAAAAAAGCTCAGAATTAACTGTTGATTTCTCCTAGATACATTATTATCATTACGTTAAAATTATATCATAATAATCTTTGCTTCGTAAAAAAATCAAATTTCATACTTTTATTTGTTGTTTGTACTTGTTATTAACTCTAAGAAATCGTTCACCAACTTTCATTTTCCTTTCTAACCCTTTAACTTTCCAGTGAATCATCATATTACTTTTTGTCGCGGACACATATAAATGTATTTAGTAGACCCAAAGGTTTCTCCAGGTTGTATCGCTAAAATCCGTCAAAATCGAAATTTCGACGAAAAAATGTGATAGGGCCCTTAAATGTTTTGGATACCTAAATATTCACAAGGTGGTTCACGTCCAGTCAAAAAATAATAGTTTTTCATAAAAAAAACACGTTTTAAAACGAACTAAAAAGTGTGAAATAATTACTAACGCAAAGATTAATTAATTAAAATTTATCATCAATGTTATTTGCATGGACCCCCAAATGCGCCACACGTTGTTAGATTTAAAAATTGTTTTAAAAACAAAAAACCGACTTCAAAAAAACCTGCCTCTAAAAAGCAAGAAATAATATTCAAATCATTAGATACGCATTATCATTGTTATAATAACAACACGTCTATTGAAGTCGGGTGGGGCTGGAGTACAACTTCTAAAAGCCCTTCTTGCTTTTAGAGGCAGGTTTTTTTGAAGTCAGTTTTTTGGTTTTTAAAACATTTTTGTATTTTTTTATTTTTAGTGTTAGTACCTTCTCTATTCGGTAGCGTAGGTATATTATTTGGTAGAAAAATCGGCTCAGTCAAACGTGAGATATTCACGGAGAAACATACATTCATACAGGTCAAACTGAGAGAGAACCTTCTTTTTTTTGAAGTCGGTTAAAAAGACTTCACCCCTAAAAATACCCCTTTCTCAACAAAAAAAACATCAAATATCGGTTAATAAATAATAAAGTAGTCAAGGTAGTTGATGCAAAACCATAGTATTTTCAGTATTTCTTGAAAACTACTGAACCGATTTGAAAAAAATTAAATGGGACCATCTCGCAAGAAAACTCAATCGAAGCGAAAAAGAATCATCAAAATCGGTCCATAAATTAATGTCGACGATACGCGTGAACAACGATAAAAAAAGTATACAATTGAATTGAGAGCCTCTTCCTTTTTGTGAAGTCGGTTAAAAACTACTGTAATAGGTTTATAAATCTTTTCGGGGAAAATTATTTCATGCTTTTTAGTTCGTTTTAAAAACGTGTTTTTTTATGAAAACACCTTTTTTTCAGTTAATATTTATTTTTTGCTTTTTATACACAATCTTCTATTAGATTACTTGTCAAGACGAATCAAATAAGCCAAACTCAATGGGGGTTGTGTGGTATTATCATAGAGTTCCTATGGCCTTCTTCCGGCTCCATCATATCCCGGAAACTATTTCACAAACAGAGTACTCGTCAAGACAAATCAAACGAGGATAAATTCGATGGGGTTACATGTTTTTATTATATAGTTCCAGTGGCCTTTCGGCTCCATCATCAGACCCTAGTTTCCCGTCAGAGACAATTTTATAGGGCCCAAACACGATGGGGTTGTATGGTTTCATTATAGAGTTCTTGTGGCTTTCTTCCGGCTCCATCATCAGATCAGCTCAATGACACCATAATATTGCATTGCTTTCCAGTTCTAACCTACATGCGAAGTTTCAAGTCTCTAGCTCATCGGGAAGCTAGTATATCGTTTGCAGATCTTGTGGACAAACAAACAACAACCTAATAAAAAATGTTAAACGTGTTTAAAATAAACTCAATGTGGAATCAAAGGAAACGACAAAAAAGAACATTAGACACAGTTCCAATTAAAGTTACTCATCAATTCGAGTTCTCGGAAAAATTGCAGATGACTTTACTTTGGGCAAGTTAACACTTAACCTGCAATTTCGCGTACCTTAACCCACGAACAGATAGAATACTCGTGCCTAGGACATAAACAGAACCGCCTCGTTCGCAGTAAGTGCTCTGGTCGTGGGGAAATTCTTCCTCGCCTTATTTAGTATGTATGTCGGCTGTGTTTACGAGGATGAGATGACAGACGTACGGCGACATACGGGTAGGAAGAACGGCAAGCTACACTAATCGAATAGCCTCATGGTGTGAAAATGTTGGGTAAGTATTACAATGCCGAAGTTGAAAAGACTTAATTTTACAAGACCTATGGACGAAAGACCGAAAATTGAAAGGTCGAATGGTTGTTTGGCCATACGTTTAAAAACCCGAAAGGACATTTTACCTAAAAGACTAAATCCCGAAGTTTAAAAAACCGAAGCTCAATAAACCAAAGGTCAATTGAGGGTTACACGCCAGCAGGCCGGTTCTGGATTAGTTATTCTGTGGTTGATCGCATCGCAATGAAACCTAACCTCCTCCTCGCTCGCTACACTCGCTTGTTTTCGCACCTAATAGACTTAAACACACTTTCGTGATTTCGAACTTTCGGCATTTTAACATTCGGGATTTCGAACTATCGGTCATTTAATAATTAATCTTTCAAGTTTCGGTCTATTGGATATAGACATTAAGGATTTTCGGTATTTTAAAAATAGGTGTTTACGCGTCGATAATTCGGTCGTTTGTGTTATATTATCGGCATTTTAATGCATACCCAAAATTTTGAGGGACAATTTTTGCTTTGAATCTCGTATTGAATGAATGGATGCTGCTGCCACGCGTAAAATGATATGCAGGTTTATGCAATATATTATTATGAAACTAATGAAACGCTTTGCTGATACAATTATACTTTATTAGCGGCCGCCGATTATCGGGATAAAAAGTATCCTTATCTTATAAATAGTTTTAAACTTTAAATCTAGGCTATCTACTATCTGTGTGCCACATTCCAACCAAATCCGTTCAGTAGTTTTTGCGTGATTGAGGAACAAAGATCCAAACCCACAAACTTTCAAATTTATAATACTAGCGGCCGCCCGCGGTTTCACCTGCGAGGTTTTCGTTCCCGTGGGAATATCGAGATAAAAAGTATCCTATGTTTTAATCTAGGCTTCTGTGTGCCAAATTCCAACTAAATCCGTTCAATATTTTTTGCGTGATAGAGGAACAAACATCCAAACATCTAAACATCTAAACATCCAAACATCTAAACATCCAAACATCCAAACCCACAAACTTTCACATTTATAATATTAGTAGGATTAGTAGGATAGTAGGATGTAGAGCATGACGTTTCCGTTCACTTCTTGCACTAATATTGTGAATCAATCGTTAAAGCAGGGATTGTTTGTTGTATAGTTCAATATATTCTACGTTCAGTACTTGCTTAATTCAAAAATTGCAACGGTTTTCTGATTTCAACTCAGTTATTTAATCAAGAACTAAATAGGTATAATATCAAATACACACAAAGTGTAAACTTTTACAAAAAAAAAATGCGGTGCTCAATTTTCAAAGTACCTATGCCTAAATTGCTGGCCATCCTTCGCAACCGTGCGTCGTAGTTATCTAAGGGTGTGTCCCCACTTAGGCCGCGCTCCGCGCTCCGCGCTCCGCGAACCTCGGAGCATATGTGGACGCGCGAACTCCGTCTGCTCCGCGCTCCGCGCTCCGCGCTCCGCGCTCCACGCTCCGCGCTCCGATCCCGTAATCAAATAAGCTTTATTCATATAAACTTAATTATTAAGTACTTTTGTCTCCACAGTATTATTATTGTGTATTTAATAATGAGTGGAAAAGAAGGGGTAAAACTTTGAATTAACAATCATGCCTATGTACAGTCAGCAGCACATCAGGTTATACAAAGTGTCAAAAATTTTTAATTTATTTTGGACCTTGTCTTGACAATAGGCTTTTCGTAATGAAAAAAAAACTGTTGGCTCGATAGATGGCGTTGATAAAAATTTGTGTCAACCAAACTACTTACTTCTCTTCTCTAAGGTGTGTAGGCTAGTGGAATCATGGATCACAGTATTTTCTTGATATCTGAATTCCGGAATGCAAATTCCACGATTTCTAGTGTTGCCAGTAGTCGTTTCTAAAAAAGTACTTACATTTTACGTTACTATGGAGTATGGTTATGTCTTTTTGTTTATGGGCCGATTTGACCGTTTTCGGTGAAACTCGGTTTTTGGTGTTATTTTGACAAAAAAATAGCAACGCAATGTTAAAAATATAAAAAAACCAGGATAGCGGGCAACATTTTTGCTTGGTAGCCAATTTCTATGAAACTCGGTTTTTGTTACTGCTTTAACAAGAAAACAGCAACGCAATGTTTAACATACAAAAATCCAAGATGGCGGCCAACTTTTCTGTTTGTGGGCCGATTACAATGAAACTCGATTTTTGGTACTATTTTGACAAGAAAACAGCAACGCAATGTTAATAATAGCAAAAATCCAAGATGGCGGTCAACTTTTTTATTTGTGGGCCGATTTCAATGAAACTCAGTTTTTCTTTTTATTTTGACAAGGAAAAAGCAACGATATATTCAAAAATATAAAAATTCCAAGATACCGGCCAACTTTTTGTTTTTGGGCCGATTTCGATGAAACTCGGTTTTGGGTACTATTTCGAAAATAAAACAGCAACGCAATAATAAAAATTGAAAAAAAAATTCAAGATGGCGGCCAACTTTTTTGTTTTTGGGCCGATTTCAATGAAACTCGGTTTTTAGTACTATTTCGACAAGAAAACAGCAACGCAATAATAAAAATATAAAATATCCAAGATGGCGGCCAACTTTTTTGTTTTTGGGCCGGTTTCGATGAAAATTGTTTTTTGGAACTATTTCGACAATAAAACAGCAACGCAATAATAAAAATATAAAAAATCCAAGATGGCGGCCAACTTTTTGTTTTTGAGCCGATTTCGATGAAACTCGGTTTTGGGTACTATTTTGAAAATAAAACAGCAACGCAATAATAAAAATTTAAAAAATCGAAGATGGCGGCCAACTTTTTTGTTTTTGGGCCGATTTCGATGAAACTCGGTTTTGGGTACTATTTCGAAAATAAAACAGCAACGCAATAATAAAAATTGAAAAACTCCAAGATGGCGGCCAACTTTCTTGTTTTTGGGCCGATTTCGATGAAACTCGGTTTTGGGTACTATTTCAAAAATAAAACAGCAACGCAATAATAAAAATATAAAAAATCCAAGATGGCGGCCAACTTTTTGTTTTTGAGCCGATTTCGATGAAACTCGGCTTTGGGTACTATTTCGAAAATAAAACAGCAACGCAATAATAAAAATTGAAAAAATCCAAGATGGCGGCCAACTTTTTTGTTTTGGGCCGGTTTCGATGAAAATTGTTTTTTGGAACTATTTCGACAATAAAACAGCAACGCAATAATAAAAATATAAAAATCCAAGATGGCGGCCAACTTTTTGTTTTTGAGCCGATTTCGATGAAACTCGGTTTTGGGTACTATTTCGAAAATAAAACAGCAACGTAATTTTAAAAATTGAAAAAAATCCAAGATGGCGGCCAACTTTTTTGTTTTTGGGCCGATTTCGATGAAACTCGGTTTTGGGTACTATTTCAAAAATAAAACAGCAACGCAATAATCAAAATAAAAAAAACCAAGATGGCGGCCAACTTTTTTGTTTTTGGGCCGATTTCGACGAAACTCGGCTTTGGGTACTATTTCCAAAATAAAACAGCAACGCAATAATAAAAATTGAAAAAATCCAAGATGGCGGCCAACTTTTTTGTTTTTGGGCTAATTTCGATGAAACTCGGTTTTTAGTACTATTTCGACAAAAAAAACAGCAACGCAATAATAAAAATTGAAAAAAATCCAAAATGGCGGCCAATTTTTTTGTTTTTGGGCCGATTTCGATGAAACTCGATTTTTAGTACTATTTCGACAAATAAACAGCAACGCAATAATAAAAATATAAAATATCCAAGATGGCGGCCAACTTTTTGTTTTTGGGCCGGTTTCGATGAAACTTGTTTTTTGGAACTATTTCGACAATAAAACAGCAACACAATGATAAAAATATTAAATATCCAAGATGGCGGCCAACTTTTTTGTTTTTGGGCTAATTTTGATGAAAATTTAAAAGCTTCTGGAGGACTTTAAGTATCGGCTTACCACCCGCTCTCAGAAGTTCTGTAGTGATTCCGTCGTCACCCGCCGCCTTTTTGTTTTTCAGCTGTTTGAGAGCCATACTAATCTCGTGCATGCTGACGTCCGAAGTATCTTGGGTATAGTGTCGGGTAAGCTTGGCTCTGGGGTCTTTAGCCTTGCTTTCAACAGGTGTCTGCGTGGAATATAACTGCCCATAGAAACTATCGATCTCCCTCAGGATTTTAGGCTTCGCTGAGATGATGCGTCCGTCGTCAGTTTTTGGCTTCGTCATCTGTCTTTGCCCAATAGACAGATCTTGAAAAGTATGGTACAGGAATGAAACTTGTTTCGAAATATAGATAGTATCATTAGGGCTGACTTTTACTAAGGCACCAAAATATCTATCCTGGTGAAAAAAAGTTACAACTGCACTGAAGCCAAAAAAATATGAACGATTTTTTTCTGGCGTTAGTGGCACCTAAGATTTTTTGGTGCCATAGTAAAAGTCAACCCTAATGATAAAATTTATACTTACTTGGAAACAAGTTTCATTCCTGTACCATACCTTTAAAAAAATTGGGCCAATAAGTTGCATTGTCCATTTGATTTAAAGATAAAAAATAATGAAAAATGTTAGAACCTTAATATTAACAATATTAACAGTCGATGACGTTTAAAATTTGCAATGCTGCTGTATCAATAAGTCATTTTTGACAAATACCCTACATTGCCGCCTTTGATTCTATACGACTCACTTGTTATAGATAAATGTTATAGTCTTTACCTGTTTCTATAGTATTATGTAATCTGCACTTGTAGTAAGACTAGTAAGTGAGTAACTCGATGTTTTTTGTCAGTTCTAAAATATCTTTACGTAAAACGCTAGTTTTTTTACATTCTCTTTGTACTTACCTACCTAAGTAATTGTATAATAGTACTTACCTACCTAATGTTGTCATACGTACTAGCATCAAATCAATCAGCACCGGACAAATGTACGTGATTTTTGGTGCGTGTAACACTAATGTAATGTTTTATTTTTGACTAGCTGATGCCTGCGACTTCGTACGCGTGGACATTATTACTCCGGCGTATTCATATAAGGTCATCCAGGTATTCCAGATCTTCTATTTTTTTACCTCAACATAAAATGCTCATCAGGCTGAACAACTTTTGCTAAGGTGTCATTTTTATATTTTGTATAGTTTAGCTGTACCATTATAGTTCTGCATCAGGTGTTCCAGATCTTAGATTTTTATATCTCAACAAAAAATGCTCATCAGGCTGAACAACTTTTGTTAAGGTGTCATTTTTGTATTTTGTATAGTTTAGCTGGACCATTATGGTACTGCATCAGGTGTTCCAATTTCCAAAATCATTATACTCTAAACAATACCCAGGCTTAACAGCTATATTACAAAAAAAGATTCATTCGAATCCGTTCAGTATTTCCTGAGATTAGCGTGTTCAAACAGACAAACAGACACACTTTTTTTCTAAATTCTTACTCTATTACTATGTCTCCATCGTCCCACATATTTTTTTTTGAAATATATGTAATGTACAGCAGACACACTTTTTTACTGTTTTATTATACAGGGTAATTTTGCGACCCCTTTACAAAATCAAATATAAGTTCAAGGAAGTAATAAAAAGAAATTAGGTGAGATAATTCTAATTTATTTCTTTTTAAATTCTCAGTTTTCAGCCACTTTTTATATCCTAAAAATCTAGGCGCGCACGCTCACCGTCACGAACGGGACGCGAGCGGGGGAAGGCGAGTGGCGGGAGGGGGGCTCGCGCGGGTCGACCGTGCGACGCGCAAACGGTGACAACAATTTCAATTTGTGTAGGGAAAAGTTTGGGGTAAAAATGTAAAAAAAATGTTTTTGTTTTACTTCATAAATTGATTGTACCGCTGTTATAGAATGATCTGACAAAATTTTAAAAGGGGTCCAAAAATGACCCTGTATGTAAGGATAAATAAATAAAAAAAAGGGAAACATAGTTTACAATTGCAATAAAATGAGGGTTGTTGTAGCACATTCGAGTGATGATAAAGTCGGCGCGAGAGTCTCGCATGCTGAATTTAATTTTGATTATTTTTATTAGGTTATTTCAGAAAAGGTTTTTAAATTTTAAGAAAAATTCAATAAAATAAGTCACCTTTCAATAAAATATTAAAATCTATAAGAATGGAATAAAAATAAATATTTTGTTAAATTCATTTAATTAATTTTCAATGTACCAGAAGGTCGTGACGTGAGAGGCACGAGATCTGTTAATTTTTGTTTTCAGATCATTTTGGCTACTCTAGACGCTCAAATCAATTTAACGCTGACTGTACTTTAACCCGATTAAATAATACCCAAACTTAATTTCTCCCATAAAGGACAAGAATAACGCAATGTAAACAATGACAAAAGGTCAAGATGACTGCGAACTTACTTGACTTTGATTTTGGTTTGATTTTGATGTAACTCGGTTGTAAAAAAAAGTAAAACAATTAAAGAATTTGGCCGCATCCTGGAATTTTTAATATTTTTATTATTGCGTTGCTGTTTTCTTGTCAAAATAGAAACAAAAACCGAGTTTTATTTCAATCGGACCACAAACAAAAAGTTGGCCGCCATCTTGGATTTTTTGTTATTATTGCGTTGCTATTTTCTTATCAAAATAGTAACAAAAACCGAGTTTTATTTAAATCGGACCACAAACAAAAAATTTGGCCGCAATCTTGGATTTTTTATATTTTTATTATTGCGTTGCTCTTTTATTGTCGAAATAGTACCAAAAATCGAGTTTCATCGAAATCGGCCCAAAAACAAAAAAGTTGGCCACCATTTTGGATTTTTTTTTATATTTTATTATTGCGTTGGTGTTTTACTTTTGAAATAGTACCAAAAATCGAGTTTCATCGAAATCGGCCCAAAAACAAAAAAGATGGCCGCCATTTTGGATTTTTTTTCAATTTTTATTATTGCGTTGCTGTTTTGTTGTCGAAATAGTACTACAAACCGAGTTTCATCGAAATTAGCCCAAAAAGAAAAAGTTGGCCGCCATCTTGGATTTTTTCAATTTTTATTATTGCGTTGCTGTTTTATTTTCGAAATAGTACCAAAAACCGAGTTTCATCGAAATCGGCCCATAAACAAAAAAGTTGGCCGCCATCTTGGATTTTTTACAATTTTTATTATTACGTTGCTGTTTTATTTTTGAAATAGTACCCAAAACCGAGTTTCATCGAAATCGGCCCAAAAACAAAAAAGTTGGCCGCCATCTTGGATTTTTTTCAATTTTTATTATTGCGTTGCTGTTTTATCTTCGAAATAGTACCCAAAACCAAGTTTCATCGAAATGGGCCCAAAAACAAAAAAGTTGGCCGCCATCTTGGATTTTTTTCAATTTTTATTATTACGTTGCTGTTTTATTTTTGAAATAGTACCCAAAAATCGAGTTTCATCGAAATCGGCCCACAAACAACAAAGTTGGCCGCCATCTTGGAATTTTTGCTATTTTTAACATTACGTTGCTGTTTTCTTGTCAAAATAGTACCAACAATCGAGTTTCATCGAAATCGGCCCACAAACAGAAAAGTTGGCCGCCATCTTGGATTTTTGTATTTTTAATATTGCGTTGCTGTTTTCTTGTTAAAGCAGTAACAAAAACCGAGTTTCATAGAAATTGGCTACCAAGCAAAAAAGTTGCCCGTTATCCTGGATTTTTTATATTTTTAACATTGCGTTGCTATTTTTTTGTCAAAATAACACCAAAAACCGAGTTTCACCGAAAACGGTCAAATCGGCCCATAAACAAAAAGACAACCATACTCCATAGTAACGTAAAACGTAAGCCTTCATTGTCAAGACAAGGTCCAAAATAAATTGAAAATTACAACAAACATTTTGAATTTGGCTATCGTAGCCCATATACTTGAAAGTGATTTGTAATAGGAAACAATCAAAACGAAGCACGGACGCTGCTGCGTCCGTGCTTCGTTTTAAACTTCTCGTAATAGACCCCTGCGCATTAAACTTTTCGTAATAGCCCCTGCGCTCCGCGCTCCGTGTCGGATCGTAAATTCGGAGCGCGCTCCGAGGTTCGCGGAGCGCGGAGCGCGGAGCGCGGCCTAAGTGGGGACACACCTTAAGGATTAAGCTTCTCTAATTGCGAAGTTTACGATTTCATCCTGAAGCCGCATTGAGTTGTCTACATTGTGATTCTCGAGCTGACAGCTTTATCTGGCAGAGTCAGGACCAATTGCCGAGTATGCCTTGATAGCCCGTACACACATTTGTCGAAATTACTGAGGAATCTGCAGTGGTGATATTAATTTTCTGACTGAGGGTTGGAAAAGTTGAGTGTTTAAAGATGTCAACTAATTTTTAGTTCATTTGATCTCAGATCAAGGAAGGTGTTAGAAATATTATTATAGTTTTGTAGCATTTTCCGAGGCTTTTTCTTTTGTGTGGTTTCTTTCAAAATAGTGTAAGTACCTACTTAAAATAAGAATTGTGTGTTTGTTTTCACTTTTGATATTCGAATTTCAAATTATATGAATACCCATTCATATAATTTGAAATTAAAAAATTAGAAGTTGTGAAAATGAAAGAAAATGGTATTCTGAACTAAAGTTCTAGCTAGAATATAGGCATGTGGATAGCCATGCAGGGTTACTAGATCTAATAATGAGATTTCCTGTCCTTCCCTGACTTTTCAGTAAATTTCCTGATACTTTGTACACCTACATTAACATTCTTAATTTAGTTGACGTTTGATATTTTTTTTCTCACCAAAATGATTAACAAATTATGTGATTTAAAAAAATACGTTTGCACTTTTTGGGTATTCAAAAATCCCTGACAACTACAGTTTTTCGCTGTTTTTCTGACTTAAATCCCTGATATGTCAGGAAAACTCCTGTCATCTGGTAACCCTACATGCATGAATAATTTCGACCCTATTTTTGACATAAGAGATAGGTAGGTTAGCCTGTTTACGAAGGCTGTTTGCTAAGCTTCCACAATAATACCAACCGAACGCGAAACCGAAACTCTCTTGTTAATTTATTATGTTTTTATTATAGTTAAATAAAGCTTGGAAGATTGAAGCTCGAAGCGGCTACAATTGAAGCAAAAAAGAAATGATTAAGATGGTATTATCCGGTAATGATATTAATACGTCGATATGTTTTTTATAACATTATAAGGACCCTTTTGCGTACGATTATCTTTAAGGCATCAAGCAAATGTAGGGAAACGTATTAAATTTGATTTTACGATCAGTATTTACAGATGATTTTTTTATTACTGAAAATGATATTCGAATGATAGCTTCGCAAGTGGAGTGTTAAAAACATAAATGCGTATTTAATACTGATCTTTAAGGGTTAGGAAATAAGGAATCGAAATCGTCACTATTAAAACTATGGGGTTTCTGTAACCGCAGACATTGTATCGATCGGGGAATGTTTTGTTCGAATAGAGACCTTAATTGTATAGGGTTAAGATTGTTTTAGCTATCCTGGGTTGTAGTTATAAAGCTTAATGGGCCGGCAAGTTTTTTTTTTGCCCGAACAGTTTTTATTTCGCGCGATTTTACGAGCTCCGTTGTTTTACGAGCACCGTCCGTATCGGGGAGAGTTGCTTCGTATTTATAATACGTATACTTTAATTTCACCGCCAGAAAACCATAAAAATATGCAAATGCGGTATAAAAGTTGTACGAACGACAATAAAATGCTATAATGTGAACTAACGTAGCTAGTGTCGATGTTGGTCATTGTAGGAATTTGCTTATTTGTTTTGATTGTGATAATGTAAGTATTTGGTAAAAGTAAGTGAAACAGTCAATCAATCAATATATTTAATCGCAAAATATGTATGTATTTCCATTTTGTTTATGAAAATGAAGTCATCTTTCACAAATATTTCCTAACTTCAATATTTGAGTACATACTTTTTCTTCGCGTGGCATAGTTTTGGGACACCCTGAAGGACACCTAACACTTTTTAATTCTTAACCACCTTAGAGCACCGCGGCTTAATGTAGTAACCACAAATAATGTCAATATAGGTTATACATATTTGTTTATTAATAAATATACATAATATTTTTATTAACAATGTTATTATTATCGCACCATATTTAACTCATTACAAATTACAATGAATTAATAGGATAGGTAAAAAAACGCTTTTTGATTTAATGCCACAGGACAATGAAAGATCCTACAGATCTAAAATTAAGATTTATATATTTCTTTATATCTTTCAAGACACCAATTGAACCAGAAACACGATATAGTGATTTTGGCTCGATACATTTTAAATTCGAAAATACTAAAGTCAACACAAAGAAGCCCGTTTTGACAGTTAACGTGTTCAAAGTAAAATGTTACTTATGCTAAAGGAATAAAGCTCAAGAAAAATACCGTTCCGCCATACAAGTGAAAAATTATGTTCGAAAATTATACTGTATTTCTTTGGGGTAGACAATATTTTTCTTTGAACACGTTATCTGTCAAAACGAGCTTCTTATTTTGTGTTGACTTTAACGTCTTAAAGTTTGATATTACTTAGAAACAACGTCAGGTATTCAAGTCGACATTGCTTCAAATAATGTGCATCATCAATATTCACAATAATGTAGAATAGAAGCATTTACTACGAATTTATTTCGTGATTTTTTTCGCCTAATCTGCCAAATCGGTCTTGCTCTGGCACGCGACGGTTTGTCATCTCATCGCTATCTCGCTTTATGCTTTATTTTTTACATAGCTCCTTAATTCGTATTTATAGCTACTTATTATTAAATTACATAATTAGTGGTCCACCGGCATCACCAAAAGTGTCCCCATACAATTTATCGCTCGTAAAATACGTATTAAGTCGGGCTCAGATTTTAGTGTATATTTTAATTTTAAACCTACCGCAAAGATCATAATAAAATATGTATTTATTGCAATTTTTTATCAACTTTCCGGTTATAAATATACTTTATAATTAATTTGATATTGTTACAGTACAATGTTTGTAAAATATAAAGCTTTTTAATGTTTCTTCATTTTAACTATAGATTGAATCATTCATCATGTCTATAAACAAATATAGTAATATACCCAAGTTATATCCAAGGCTCAAAGGAAGTTATAGGTACCCAAGGGTCAAAATAACCAACTTTTACAACAAAAATCATTTAAGGCGGTTATACCACCGAAACTGGCGCCCTCGGAGGGTTTTAATCTTTATTTAATAAGATGTTAATAGGAAATGATTTAAATAAAACTTTACGTGGAATTCTTAGGGCCCATACACAGACCATACAACAAGTAGGTACTTCGTAGGCCCATAGCACAGAATAATATAAGTACTACCCCATAGTCTAATATTTTTAAACGGTATCATTACATTTCCATGCGCCTAGATTAGCAAAACTGCTAAAAGTGGCCGTTTTTGACACATTTGCTATCTACTTCTACGAATGACTACGAGGGCATATAGGTAGCGATACTTTCTAAAAATACTAGACCATGGGCCCTAAAAATTCCACGTAAAGTTATATTAAATTCATTTTCTATTACCAACTTAGTAGTAGGATCAATAGGATTAACTAAATTGAAAACCATGAAAGTCCACGAGGTATCTTCATAAATAAAACCTCTGAGATTGACTAATCTAATGCCGCGCGAGGAGCGAGAAATTATACTAGAAACATAAGAAGCATTATGCTTCTCCTACGTTGTTCTAGAATTCTAGATAGATATGCAATTTTGTTAGTAACTATTCATGCCATATTTCCAGGCACCTTATATTTCTATCCAAAGTTCAAATGAGCGAGTCAAGTTCAGTTCAGCAGTTCGCACAAAGCTACGCAACAAATCGTTCATTTCAATCACACCATGACCTAATTCAAGTCAACCTCATCAATGCAAATTCAACCTTAACACGCGACCTCAAAGTTTGATTTCGCTCGTGCCCTCGCCATGGGACAGCGGGACAGTCCCACCACAATCTCACTGACCCAGTCAAAACCTATTTGGAAGGAAATTGAGTTGGTCGAATTTCATCAGGAATCGAGCCCGTATTGCATTGTAAAGTACGCGGTCGCCGCCGGCCGGTCAGCTTTCTTGACCGTACAATGGTTAATAATTCTTCGAGCTACCGCATTCAGTGTGAACACAGGTTCGGAAAATTATCGTTAAAATAATGATCTTGCCACTAAAATGCTGTTTGAAGCCTTAAGTTGAATTATCGTGCCACTGCTGCAGGGTTTGTTTTTAATGAGGGATTCATTATTATCTTTTATCATTGTAATTGTAGAATTCAAGTAAGTAGCTATTGTCAAAAAATATTCGGAATTTTAAAAACCCAATAATCTACAGGGTGATGTTCTGAACACTCGACAAATTTTGTGGTGTGGCTTATA
This sequence comes from Agriphila tristella, assembly GCA_928269145.1. Lineage (NCBI taxonomy): Eukaryota > Metazoa > Arthropoda > Insecta > Lepidoptera > Crambidae > Agriphila > Agriphila tristella. The sequence continues at coordinate 22,258,764 of OV743443.1, read as the reverse complement.
TAGACAAAGTTGTTTAATGAGTTTGACCACATTTGTCGACTGTTTTCGTTTTCACCGTGTAGAATTTTAGAACGTGCCTGTGTGAAATCTTTAAATTAATTTCCGGTAGGTACGTGCAAATCGAACTTTTTCGAACACCAAATTAATCTAAATACTAATGGCTCCGTGAGCTGTAGACCTCGCGATAAAAAGTAGCTCAAATTGTACAAAATAAAATGTCGCTAGTGAGTATTCGCAGCTAGATGATGCTTCTAATTTTGATATTTTTTCGAAATGGGTAAATTTTTTTTTTGATGAATTTGGGAAAACTGGCTTGACTAAACATTTATATAATAATAATCGAATCTGCTCACAAACTTTCACCAGAATCGGTTGAGACATGCGACCTGTAGAGGAGAACAGACAGCGCTGGAAAGCCGGACAGAAATATGTTTTTTTTATATGTCCGCCATTTCGAAAAATTTCGAAAAACTAGCTCGCCAAAAAAAATTCTACATAATTTTCAAACCTGCTCAGAAAATTTCACGAGAATCGGTTAAGAAATGCGACCTGTAGGTGAGAACAGATGATGATGTTATGGGTGCTACGACTAATAAAGTCAAGTCAGACGAAGAAGTGAAGAGTAAAATGTATAATAATTTTGATAGAAATAAAAAAACTGCATTTTTTACAACAATTAAGATTTTTTTCATTCACAATGCTATTTATATAGAATACTAAATAATATACTAGAAAAAATAGGACTTGCACCCGCTCAATTCTCGGACGGGAATCGAAGCCGCGACCTTTGGATGTCCGGTCCAATGCTCTGACCGCTGAGCTACTGAATCATTACTTTTTTTTTGGTCCGTTGCAACAATGCAACCAACTCCCACATGTAAGTAAATGGAATCTTTTCCGATCGGCAGCGTAATATCAAATTACATGTCATCGTAACCCGAGTAACATGAAGGGAGGACCATAAACGGGTTTCGGTTTATAGTTTTTATTTGTAAACCATGTAAAACCACGGATTAGTGACATATTAAGCATTTCCTTTCGACAAGATTCTTTGAAAATCAGGCTAAGAGAAGCTACTGAGATTCGACCGTCTATCTGTTTAACATGGGGCTTATTATGATTGGCCTATTTTACAGAATTTAATTTTAAGTTAATGTAGAAAAATCCGAAAATAAAAATTATCGACCTTGATTGAAAAAAACATTTGATTCTTAATTTTCTTTTCAGTGCGTGATGCCAAATGGTTCTCAAAAGAAGAGAGAAGCATAAAGGCCTACCAAACCCATCGATTTTCACCGTCAATCAACTATAATTTTATTTCATCAACGGAAAGGCCATTACAATACTTCGAAACGCAACAATTGCCATATTTTGTCTTGCAACAATCGGTATTGTGTCGCGTGCCGGCACCGAGTGAATCCATTGTATTTTGATCATTATTCCGTTAACAATAAGAGCTATCTATTATCTTAGTGGCCTATACCTTTAGGGGGCAATTTTGGGCCACACGGTTGCGCAGTGGAAAACTTTTTTGCATTATTGTGATCTTTATAAGGAATTTTTAGCCCCAGGATCGGATGTAATTGATTGAACACTATAAAACACATGGTATATGCGAGAATATACGTAAATAAGTTAAAATTTTAATTAATTTCAATAGTTTTTCTACTTTTTGTCGCAATGTGACTAAGAAATACCTTCGTTGGTAATGGGAAGTCTGAAAAAAAAAATCAAACTGACTAGGTAAATATTTTTATATTGAGGAATATTTTTGGTTGCATGAAAAACTTAAAATAAAATCACTTCGTCTTCGCAAATGTATGGAAGTCATAGCAGAAAGGAGATTATAAAAAAACATCTGACAACGGGCCCCTAATTCACAGACGTGCCAATTGAATGGCTAATAGTCCAGAAGTCCCTAAGTCCACTTAGAGACTTTTTAATCTAACACCATTGGAATCAGCTCTTCATATTGTCTAAGGTTGACTATTGAATTATTTCGTCAAAAGAGATTTGTTCAGAAAATGAATAGACTTTTTATTTATCTTTTTATTTTTTTAGCTTAAAAGTCCCTAAATGTTTAAAAAGTCCATATTATCATAGACTTTTACATCAAGAAGTTACGAAGTCCATAGTCAAGTCACCGTACCAACAGGTATTGAAATACCGTTAAAAAAATATAACGATAAATAAAAAATAACGTTAAAAATACCGTTAAAACATTTTATCGGTAAATTTACCGGTAAAAATAACGTTAAAAATATTTTACCGGTAAAATTAGCGTTAAATATAGCGTTAAACTTTACCGGTACAATATACTGGTAAAATTGTCGCTAAAAAAATAACGTTATTAATTGGAATAACGTTAATTTTAAAGTTTAGCGGTAAAAAAAGTAAGAAATAACGTTAAAATTAACGTTATTTACTGAAATAACGTTTACTAAATTAACGTTATTTATTGACATAACGTTAATATTAAAATTAACGTTAAAAAAGTAAGAATTAACGTTATATTTAAAAATAACGTTATCATTCCCTGCGTACCAAAAAGTACTTAAGTCCTGGAAAAATAATTATATTTTACGTATATTATTGCTTCAGCCAAAATAATAACAAATACATTCTTACATTTCACGACCAACTATGCAGTGAAGTTGTTTTCGAAACACTAACTGTGGTACCGTATATCCTATACCGGGTCACTGGATGGTGCCCATAGACAGGGATTTTGTGTTAGTGGAAAAAATAAGATTAAAAAGCAAATAATTTATTCCCCTGAATATTATGTACATTATTTACTTATGAGAACAATCGCCAGGAAGAAGAACGTGGTTCTGAAGAAGAGTTTGAATAATTAACACTATTGCTCATTACATCTAAGTCCTCTGGTAAATTATAGAAAGTACATAAGTCCATCATAAAGTACCTCAGTCCTACATAAACTTAACAAAAGTGCCATGGTCCGATTGTTAGAACCTAAGTCTAAAATAATACAAATGTTTTTTTTTAAATAATACTTTTTTTTTTTAATAAACATAATTAATTACTGCCCATACAATAGCGTTTCAATTTTATTAAATTCCGAATAGGAATATTTTAAGACTAATTTTCATTAAAAATGAAATATTTCTCATTTGTGCTTTTTGGGACTTAGGGACTTCTGGAAATTGGCCCTTCAATTGTAAATGACATGGTGACGGGTGAAGCCGGATGCAGAGGGGGCAGTAGAGTTGTGTATTATAATGTATACTCTATAATAGGTATGTATAGCAAAGCAGCAATTAAGCAAACTTATTAATTTTGCAATTAAAATATTAAGAATGAATATACGGTAAATGTGTTATTGTTTAATTTAAAAAAATACAAATAAACATAAAACGTTGCGTCCGATAAAAACATTATTTATCAGTTTACGTAATTTATTGATAAGATTTGGAATGAAACATTCGACTTTCACGTCACATTTAATACTTTATAGGTCAAGATTTGAGACAACAATGTTGCTATGTGTGGCGATATACCTTTGTTAAGTATGAATTACTTTCAGCTTTACACTTGCATTGGAACAGCTGGAGCTTAATGCGTTATTTCACTCTTTGGTTTTTATTACATGTCAAGTAGAACTAAGGAAAGAAGAACATAAAAAAATGACAATTCTGTACCTCTGACCTCTTTGATTAAAAATTATTCCAGAAATCGGTCACCCGACTGCAATGTCACTTGTTACTTAAAACTTTTAGTTCGTTTTTGGCAGGGCAGTCGTGTTTTTTTAACAGAAAGGCATCTGCGAATTCATGATAATAATATAGTTAATATTTGTCCTCGAGAATCGCAGGTGAAGGCAGGCGCGGTCGCAGCCTGAAATTTTGGGGGGGTCACTAATAAATTTTGTAAATTTATAGAAGCAGTGCCCGGTTTTAGCACTACCAGCGCCCTGGGTAATATTTCTACGGGCGCCCCCTATATGCGATTACAAGATTTTCAATTTTGCCTGTTAGGCAAAAAACGGCCGCGCGGCGCGTTTTTTAGTCAGTTTCAACTACTAATCTTGTAACCTTGCTTGTTAGTGGAAATATAAATGGCCGCGTAGCGCAGTTTTTAGTCAGTTTCATCTGCTAATCTTCTAATTTTGCTTATTTCAGAAAAAAACCGCCGCGCAGCGCGTTTTTTAGTCAGTTTCATCTACTAATCTTGTAATCTTGCTTGTTTATAGTAAAAGAATCGGCCGCGCAGCGCGATTTTTAGTCAGTTTCAACTACTAATCTTGTAACCTTGCTTGTTAGTGAAAAAAAAATGGCCGCGTAGCGCAGTTTTTAGTCAGTTTCATCTGCTAATCTTCTAATTTTGCTTATTTCAGTAAAAAAACCGCCGCGCAGCGCGTTTTTTAATCAGTTTCATCTACTAATTTTGTAATCTTGCTTGTTTATAGTAAATACCATTTTGGTGCGGAACCTTAAAAATGGCCGCGCAGCGCAGTTTTAGGTCAGTTTCGTCTGCTAAACTTCAAATTTTGCTTATTACAGAAAAAAAATCTACCGCGCAGCGCGATTTTTAGTCAGTTTCATATACTAATCCTGCTTGTTTATATTAAAAAATAGCCGCGCAGTGCGATTTTTTGCCAGTTTCATTCGTCGCTTGGTCGCTCATCACCAGGGGGTGATTTTGTAATTTTGTTGCAATCAACTCTGACAGAAATCGCAGTTACATTGCTGCTTTAGTTAAAACCAATGTGACAACTATCTAAACTAAAGCAGCAATACAACTGCGCTTTCAATCGATTTCAATCGAGAATTGTTAGCAACAGCTTTACGTAATCAAGGTACATGTGTATACGATTGATAGTTGACCGGTGGTCGGGCGTTTTCGGCGCCCCACACACGAGGGCGCCCAGTGCAATCACACCGCTTGCATCGCCCTACTGTCGGTACTGCTGTCAAATAGAAGATTTCTATTTGACGTTTACGATTTGGGGGGGGGTCATGTCCCCCGTGACCCCCCCCTTCGGACCGCGCCTGGGTGAAGGAGATCGAAAGACGCATCGGATTAGGGGGCTGCCTTCGGTAAACTCAAGGACGTCTTTAAGTCTAAACTCCTACAGTGCCATAAGACCAAGGTGTACAACCAATGTGTCTTACCTATACTCACCTACGGTGCTCAAACTTGGACGCTCACTAAGCAGAATATGCACAAAATTAAGGTAGCACAAAGAGCAATGGAGCGTTCTATGTTAGGTATCTCTCTTATTGACCGTATACCAAACGTCGAAATTCGACAAAAAACGAAGGTCGAAGACGTGGGTAGGCGGATAACGAGGTTAAGGTGGAGATGGGCAGGACATTTGGCTAGACGGGATGACGGACGGTGGGCCAAGACAGTTACAGAGTGGTGGCCAAGAGGAGCAACAAGGCCAGTGGGCAGACCACCCCGGCCCAATGGTCAGACGATATCGTCAAGTTGACGGGATCTCACTGGATGAGGCTGGCACAGGACCGTGAGGAATGGCGCTATAGAGAAGAGGCCTATACCCAGCAGTGGGTTGATGTGGGCTGAATATGATGATGATGATGATATAGTTAATAATAATCTGTCTTAGCTAAGTCCTTTCGGATCAGAGCAATGCAGTACGTGACGTTAAAAAATAGGACTAACACAATCAAGAACTTTAAACACATCATTGTTAAGGCTGTATTGTATATTCACATTTCAAAGAAATTAACGTTTTTCCAAAGAAGAGACTGAAAGCATTACATTACACACTATTGATGTAAACTTTTTGCTTGTCAGAGGTATTTTTCACAAAAGTTTCAGCTATAACAAATAAGATGAAACAACTCATATTTACTTTTTCACTTATTTTATGTATTGTCAAGGAGTGCACTATAGTGGAAAATTAAAAAAATGATTTTAATCACTGAGAAAATAAGATAAAAATGCTCAAATCGGTAAGTACACTTTTACATGTTTTTTTATTGGTATTTGAAGATTCTAAAGTAAACGTAATTTTCCTGATAATAAGCTTATTCCAGCATTAAAAACGTGTTCCCTCAACTCTTTTGGAGTTAGACAACTATCTTCATCGCTCGTATAGCACAAATTGAGTTTGGATTGGAATTGAATAACAAATAACTAGAACAGCCCCCCCCTTCCCCTTCTCAAATGGCCAACATTTCTAAATTCTTAGGACTTTCAAATCATTTGGTTTGAACCAAGAACTTTAAAATTAAAAAGTGTCAATTTTGAGCCTTTGTGCTATAACACAAATTCACCGAATAGTTTCTAACAAACTTCAGTGCTTTACTTTAATCGGTAAATGTCTATATTTGATAAATTATGTATGTACTTAGCGAGTGTTTCAAAACATTTACTAACATCCTCGCGAAGCCACAAGATCTTGGCTGATAAACAACGCTAAAGGACTAATGTAAAGCATAGGAAAATGTAAGTTAATTAGTGATGTACAAAACTCGAGTCGTCGAGATCTACTTTTGAAGACTCGACTCGGATTGGCAGGACTCGGTGAGCTCAGTAGGCTCGTAAGCCCGAGCCTAGCCGAAAAACGAGCTCTCTGAGCCACGTCTCGAGGCTTCAAAAGAGTTTCAAGCCTTCAAAAGAGCTCGAACCTATTAAAAGAGCTCGAGCCTTCAAAAAACTCGAGTCTTAAAATGAACGTGAACCTCATAAAAAGCTTAGAGTTCATATTTATGACTTTAATATCTCCGTAAATAATAATATTTACAATATTATTACGGAGATATTAAAGCCGAGCCTATCGAGCTCACAGAGCCCTGAAAATCTGACTCTAGTCTTCAAAATTAGAACTCAAGAATGTCTTATGTTATAAAGAGCACCGTAGATGCTTAATCTATTGTGCTTTAGCTCTACTTATCTTAATTCATCAGCAGCCCATCACAACTAGTGCGCCGAAAAAGACTCGAGTCGTGAAAAAGCCTCAAGATCGACTGAGCTCTCCAAAAAGGCTCAGGCCGTGAAAATGGCTAGAAGTCGGCCGAGCTCTGAAAAAGGCTCGAGCGCTAAAAAAGACTCCCGAGTCGTCGAGCTTCGTACAAAAGAGGCGAGCCCGAGACTCCGAGCTCTGGACAATAAGACTCGGACGACTCGAGTCTTGTACATCACTAAAGTTAATAATAAAGTTAAAAAAATAATCCAATTAATAAAACCGGAAACTGGAAAAGCAGCGAACAAAAGCGAACAGCAAAGACAAGAGATAAACGTATAAAAATAGTTTAAAGAAAAGAAAATAAAAATAAAATATATTTAATTGGCCCTAAGTTCATAACATCTAAAACCTACTTATAAAAAAAGTCACAAAAGAAAAGAGTAGAGCTCTTTTCTTTCAAAATAAAGAAAGTACCCACATAACAAAAGAAAAATTAGAAAACAAAATGCTGCCATCTTTGATTATGTTACGTTACGTTAAACGTTAAAAAACACAAAAGCAAAGTTTTTAATCAATGCAGTATCTGGTGGCGTCACACATAATTTGCTCCGATATTAAACCGTAACAATGATTAGCGTGGATTGAGCTAATTGTGTGCAAAAGTATGAAAAATTAATTAACATGAGTTCTCGTTATGGCTCTATTTTAGAAATGGGATATCGGAGCAACACATAAACTTGGTTGTTAATTAAAAATGTAGAGTTGTATTGGAAATATGTTAAGACCTTGGGTAATGAAGATTATTTTATTTAGTAATTTATTTGCAATGTTTTTATGGGTTTGTAATATATGAAAATTCGATAAACAAATTCCACGATGTAATTAAAGACGTAAATTAAAAAACATATTTGGCTCTTACATTGGAGATAATAAAATAGACGTGAAGACATTTTTTTAGGCAATAACTTTAAAATGGTATCGTACTTTTTTGTTGTTAAATCAAAGTTAATAAATTTGAGAATTAACTAAATAATTCTATATAAAAAAATACAAGGTTATTTTTAGTTAATACAAAACCTCTTGTGGGGTTGCTCAGACCATCAAACTGAACAACTTTCATTATGGAACCTTGAAATCGCGAAAAAAAAATCAGCTGTTTCATACATTTCGATGGAGTAGGATTGTACTTTTGTATGGAACAGCTGATTTTTTTCGTGATTTCGAGGTTGGTCCCATAATGAAAGTTGTTCAGTTTGTATTCTGTGGTTTGATGGTCTAATCAACCCCACGAGAGGTTTTGTATTAACTAAAAATAACCTTGTATAAGGTGGCATAACAACATTAAAACAGGCATTATGTTGTAAATTAAGGGCCCAACATGCTGTGACGTGGAGTAACCGATACGAAATATTAGTGCTAATATAACTTGATCCACAATACTTTACTTAACTATTAAAAAAGGCAAACAAACCCGAGTGCTTTCACGGGCCTTTGTAACACAATATGAACCTTTTAAAGGCAAGCGCAGACGGAGCCGAGATTCCGAGAACTCGAAGTTATGGCTCCACAACACGTCAGGGGCATCATCAATGTTCAAATCGTAATATATTTAAGAATTTTGCAATTATCATATTTCATACTTATTTACGACATCTAGACTTCCAACTAACGTGCATCTAAAGTCCTGGCCGTAAAACGTATAAACCTACCTGCAATAAAATGTGTTTTATACCTTGTATAATTATATACGTTATTTGTTCTTGATATTTAGGCGAGCAAGGGTTGTTTACGATTGTCTTGGGGCGAAACCTCCGGTGTTCAACTTAACGTACGTAGGGTTTATTGTGGGGGGTTAACGAGTTAACGTAAACGCAACTTGCCGGGAAATTTCCGTATAGACACGTTTGATGGACTTTTACTGCCCTGCCGAGTGGCAGCAATGAATTTAATGGATGGAAAGGCGACTAACAAAAGGCAGTGTTCAAATGAGAACTTATTATACTTTATAAGTCATATTTACGTTTGTTTTAACTCACAAATACTTATGCAAAACCATGTAATTACACATTCGAATAGGCCATTGTTGTGGCGGGAAAAACATGTGTACCACAAAGGATGGCTTCGTTTAGTTTAGAACTGATTTGTTTTTAATATACTTTAAAAGTAAATAGATTTTTACATAATTAATGCGTGAAAATGTATTACACTTACTATTTAGGTTTTATTTATTAATTTTATGGAATGCTTCTTCTTTTCGTTTTAGCTAACAGACACACCCGCGACTTTGTTCGTCTGCGTGGTTTTATCGTTTTCTATTATAGGGTTAAAAACCGCACTATTTAGAAAGGATTTTTTTAAATTCAACCCTTCTCCTACTTCATAAAAATCTTATAAAATATTTGTGCTAAGAGGGTTAAGTGGGTTCGATTCCTGGTTAAGGCATGCGATTTTTCGAAAATATTTGAATGCAGTTCCAGTTATTTTAAAAACCAAAATGTAGTCTTCTTTTAGTACAATTTCCCATCTTCAATATTTAAGGCGTACTTTCCCTCCGTGTGGTAAAGTTTTTTGACATCCTGTAGATCACGCGGGTCACCAATTAGTTTCGTTCGGGGTCCGTTTTAAGAAGGAAAATGACCATCGCGATCCGCACAACATTTTATAATAAATAAATTATGTATTACAGAATTGTAATTATTAGGTTTTATGGGCTGCGAACGGTTTCTATGAAGACGAATTATGGTTCTGTAGTGTCGTACTACCGGCCGTTTTTGAGTTGACGTCAACAAAGATAATGCGATAATATTTGTTGTAAAATTACGTATTCTGTGTGTAGAACTTCCAGTGTTCTCGCGGTCCGCACAAAATGGGTCGGCGGTCCGAATGCCCGAATGCGGACCGCGGTCTGCCATTTGGTGACCTCTGCTGTAGATGATAGATATTGCTGTCCAAAGCAATTGTTATTGTTATTTATATTTGCGCCATTTTGCGCCATATTGACAATAATTGCTTAACACGAACATATTCGAGAAAAAAACGCGCATAAAATTAAATTAGTTTTTCAGTAGCAGCTGCACTTTCCCATACAAAATTACTCCATCGAATGATTTTACGCGCGTTATTTTTTTCGATAGCTGTTCGTGCGGTACAGATCATTGTACCGAGCGAACTTCGCTCGAAATATACAGATAACTCTGACGCATCAATACATCGGTCGCGGGCGTGCAGTTGCCGTGAAATGTGACTTGATCCACAGTAAGCTGTGCTTGATCTTGATACATCGCAATTCGCAACAAATCGATCAGCCGTTGCAATCGAGAGCTTCAACGCATGACGTCACATTAGGTTCGCAGACTTTTTTAATTAGTGAGTGGTCTACGACTGCGCAGGGCCCTTTTAGCCGGATGGTATTATCCTTGCAGTCGTAAAACCGTTTATTGCCTATAAAAGCAAGTGCAGTATACAGACTGTATGCATTTCACATACTTGTTGCATTTTTATAACCAATATATTTCGTTTGATTTGCAACTCGACGTGATGGTTCGAAATGGAAATTATGCTTTTTGATCTGTTTTTATGTATTGTTGTTATTTATTTGACGCTGTGGATATTACCTTAGTTGTTATTTTATCGTTTTTGTAATAAGGCAAGGAATTGTGTAGTATACAAAATAAATCGAAATAATGAGTTACCTTGACATATTCACCTCTCAAGCTTACGCGCTCACTAGACATGAAATAAAAAACTTTTATCGGAGGTAATACATAGTAGTGGCAGAGAGAAAGATTTTCCGGAAGATTCTAGGACCTGCTGAAAGGAACGATGGGACCTGGCGCGTGAGAAAAAATAAGGAAATAGAAGACCTAGTATCCGCTCCAAATATATTGGGAGAAATAAAATCAGCGCGACTATATTGGCTGGGGCACGTCATTCGAATGGGGACGGATCGAGCGGTGAAAAGAGCGTACATGGGAGTCCCCACGGGGCGCCGCCCGATAGGCAGACCAGATATCGCTGGGCAGATCAGGTCACCAAAGATCTCGCCGAGTTAGAAGCCACAGATTGGTCAGAGCTGGCGCTAAATAGGAAGGAATGGCGTGCTCTATTGTCGGAAGCCAAGATCCACTTCGGGTCCCTGAGCCCCAGCATATGTGCCATGTGATGTATGTGTAATACATAGTAGCGGTTTTGAATAGGCTCACGAGCAGCTTCAGTCCTTCGTGACCACGGCAGCTGCAAAGGTGCCGAAAGTCGGTAAAATCAATCTAAATACCAACCAAGTAATTTAATTACCAAAGTAAGTACTGACTTTAAATAAAACAGCGCTAGTATCCGTTAAAAGTGTTTTAGTTCGAGTTACCTTGAAGCCTTGACCTTAATCTTCATTGAATAATTAACATCTCTTTCAACATGAAAAACGAATTAATAATTAATCACGCTTTCTTTTCGTAGTTGAGAAGTACCTGCTTAAAGTGACATGACATAAATTAAAAGCTTTACTGGGAATTTTTTGGGATAACATTGGATTTAATTCTACCGATTTTTGAGTAAATAATAACTCATAAGTATTGTTCAATAAAGTAACCTTAGGTGTTGTGTGTTGTAAACGTCATTTTATTATACAGGGTCATTTTTGGACCCCTTTTCAAACTTTGTCAGGTCATTCTATAACAGCAGTACAATCAATTTATGAAGTAAAACAAAAATATTTTTTTTACATTTTTACCCCAAACTTTTCCCTACACAAATTGAAATTGTTGTCACCGTATACGCGTCGCACGGTCGACCCACGCGAGCCCCCTCCCGTCACTCGCCCTCCCCCGCTCGCGTCCCGTTCGTGACGGTGAGCGTGCGCGCCTAGATTTTTAGGATATAAAAAGTGGTTGAAAACTGTGAATTTAAAAAGAAATAATTTATAATTATCTCACCAAATTTTTTTTTATTACTTCCTTGAACTATTATTTGATTTTGTAAAGGGGTCGCAAAATTACCCTGTATGTTTTGTGGCCCCCAGGCCCCCAGTGACCAAAGCAGCTGGATCGGAAAGGAATCATAAATCTAATCAAAACCAAACTAATAAAAAAATAAAATTTAATTAAGTAATTTTAATTAAAACAATAACCTCAGTGAAATTAAGTTCGATGTAGTTAAGCAAAAGGGCAAAAAGCAGACACTTGACTTTAGCCTCAGAACAAATAAAAAAGAAAGATGAAGCTTTGCGAACAATGAAGTGAGGCCGGTTTTTGAGTTGATTCGTCCAAGGTTTTTGATGGTACATGTGTGCGTGCAAGGGGGCGGGCGGGGGCCGGGCGGCAGGGTTTTATATGGAAAGCCAAGGCGTAGTTTCGTTACACGTGTGTGCGTGAACTGTGTATGTACACAGTCAAGGCGTAGTTTTACAGGCCTCACCGCTTTGTTCGGAAGACTCCGTCTTACTTTTTTTATTTGGTCTGAGACTTTAGCCTATTACTACTACAACGAACTTTGTATAAGTATTTCACTGAGCTTATTGTTTGTAAATCTTTTATCTGTACATGTGAATTTTTGATACATTATGTACTTAACGCGCAATAAATTTTATTAAGATGGAGCGCCACTTGAGGAGGGCTAAAAAATAAATGCAATAGTTTATTTTCTAGAAGAACTCAGTTTTATTTATTTTTAGCCGTTGCATCACTTTTCTAACAGGACTGAAGGAAGTGTATTCAATTGGGTTGGTAAACTTTTTCAAAATTGTTGTGAATTACATATTTTCTGGTAGCTTTTAGCTTTGGAGTCACGAATAACCAATTGCGGAATTTTTATAATACGTCATTTTAATTTAAATAATAATTTAAAATTAAAATTTACAACATAGTACAATAAATCACTATTACGGCTGCATGCGTAAAGCTTTTACTCAAATGAAAAAAAAAAAGAAAAGTTTGGCATTGGCAATGTCAACAAGTTGTCATGTTAGTCACAGTCAGCAAAATAAATAAAATAACTCTTTTGTAAGTTTGTAGATATACATATATTTACGTGATCATTACAAACGTATAAAGCTCTCTGAAGGCAATTCCTGTTTAATCCACTGCACCCCACGTCTCTTTCAAACGTATGGAAATTGTACAAAATTTGTTCTGCGGATCGTCACATCTATATTTCAAACAAAACGGAACAAAGCAGTGTAGGTACTTCATCGGCGTAATAAGCTGGATAATGGATTTCTTCAAACTGATCCATTTCCCATAACTGAACAAGAAAAACACTAGAAAATCACAATAAATAAGCTGAAAAACAAACAACAACATTACGTCGTGATTAATGATTACCAAAGAGTAAAATAATTGGATTACTCCTTGTCACTCTCTGTCAAATCTGTCCTGTCAATCAGTTTTTTATCAGTAAATGCAAGGGAACTTCGTGTTCAGCCGTACGTTTGATATTTTATCGCGATAATAATATAAAAAAATATATTTGATTAACAAGGTGAAATAAAAAAATCATAATATTATTTTCTATATTCTTCAAACTTGTGCTATCAAAAAAAACAAAAAACAATTCTCTTCGAAAAAGTTTACCAACCCAATTGGCCCTCGTAAAGTTTAAGAGTTATTGCTTCAATTCATGATTAGGTTCTGTGCTACGTGCCTACATTTTATATCAGGACTACACAAAAGCTAACATTGCGTTTCCTTTGCCCCGGTTTCTGAGGTATGTATTTTATCAGTGGTTTATCGGAGGTTTAACTTTATCGGAGGGTTCACATAATCTGGTTTTAAGTTTCTCACTTTAAACTAGATAATGTGGACTCCTCAGATAAAGATAAACCTCCGATAAAGTACCTCAGAAAACGGACACAACTACTAACTAACGCTACTACTAACTACTCAACCGATGATGATGAAATTTTGCATTCACCTTCTAAGGGGTACAGAAAAGGACATAGGGTAGAGGGGGTTATTGTCAGGATAACATTACCCGTAGTCACACCGGTGTGGTAAAACGGTGTGACTACGGGTCGGTCGGGAAAAAACCGCATCAAAAGTAGTCCATTCTTTTAGTAACCAATGTTTGTAATAACTTAATAATAACCAATGTTTGTAATAACACTCCTCTTTTTGCGTATGAGGATAAAATTGCAAATTGGCAAATTCCTTGGGTCTTATTTTTTTTTAGAATTTACTTAATTCATATAAAAAATTAAAACTAACTCAGCAAAAAATGTTTAAATGTGGTTTTATCAAATAAATTTCCATCACAAAAACATTCTTCAATCACTAGTTCATTGGATGGGTGATCAAAAAAAATATTTTGAACTATAGGTGACTTACCTATAGTTCAAAATATTTTTTTTGATCACCCATCCAATGACCGACCCTAGTGGACTAAGAGCTAGCCCCGGAAATAGGTGGACAATTTACAGAGCAACGAAATCCCTCTTATTAGTTAGCCGTACTATACTTATTAACAGATCCGGGCTACTCGCAGATTTTCAGTGGTGGGGATGGGAGTGGTTGAGCAACGAAGGGGCTGAAAAGCGATTGAAGGTATACAATTTATCGAGCTGTGGATTAGGTGTGGTATAATAGCAAGCCTGGAGGCAAGAATTTTGACTGGTGAAAAGTAGTGCCAGGCGGCATCAAACTTTACCATTTTTTCGCGCATTTTGATGCCGCTGGGCACTACTTTTCCACCAGTCAAAATTCTTGGCAATGTTATATTCGATTTCGATACATGATTGGCTTGCTATTATACCACACCTAATCCAGAGCTCGATAAAGCAACAAAGGGGCTGAAAAGCAATTGAAGGTATACACCTTCAATCGCTTTTCAGCCCCTTTGTCCCTACTGAAACAACTCCCACCCTCACCACTGAAAATCTGCGAGGTGCCCGGATCTGTTAATAATGATAATAGGTATGGCTAACTAACTAGAGGGATTTCGTCGCTCTGTAAATTGTCCACCTATTTCCGGGGCCAGCTCTCAGTATATAGCGAAAATTGCTTAACCTCCTCAATCGCAAGCCGAATGGGGCATGTCACTGCGCCACCGAGCTCCTTGGCAATTTAACGTATAATTAACGGATGATACAGATGGGCCAAAGAATTAAGTTAATTGCCAGATAACTACCCTGTGATTTAACTGTTACCTCAGCTACTTTATTAGCCGATTAAGTTGCCTTAGAAGATATCTTTCTTTACTTTTACGGGTATAATATTTATTAGGTTGGAGTAAAATTTTCAAATACTTTTTGGAAATGTTAAAATGTTGTGTGAAAGGTTTTAAAATATGTATAGTTTGAAGAAAATTAAATAAAAACTCGTAGATATCCCCTTAATCTCAAAAACTAAACAATAATTATCTATCTTCTCAAAAGTATTTTGAATAGGTATTTCAATTTATATCTCTACCACACAATAAATAGGTAATACGAGTATACCTATCTATATACCTCGTATACTACACATTACATTCATATACATTTATAGAGGTGAAGTGCCATCATACTGTCTGCCCGATTGAAAATTGGATAATGGGGATAGTGTAAAAAAAACAAATTGGCTGAATATTTTATAAAAATAAACTTTGATATATTTTAAAAAATCAAATTGGAGTTATCTTATAAAAAAACTGAATTTTTCCATTAAAAAAATTCTGAATTTTGGTTGCGTGAAAAAATTGATTGAAAATTAAAGTCACTTCGTTGAATATACTTAAACATTTTATGAAACCTGTTATCATGAATTGCAAAACTTATGATTAAGAATAATCATCATCCCCCTACCCTTATCCCAATTTATTTGGGGTCGGTGCAGTGCGTCCTCTTATCATCCTCTTCTTCTAATAACATGCCTTTCATCCCTTCTCATAACATGCCCATACCAAGCCAGACGATTCCCTTTCAACTTTTCTGTCACCGGTGCTACTTTCAAACTTCCTCTCACAACTTATTCCTAATTTTATCCATTTGCGTCACACCATACATCCACCTCAGCATTTTCATCTCTGCTACATGTAATTTTCTTTCATCCACCTTCTTCGTAGGCCAATATTCTGATCCATATATGACTACTGGCCTTACTACGGATTTATAAATTTTGCCCTTTAACTTAAGTGGCATCGGCGGGTCCCGTAAACTGTCGCCATTTCATTCACCCTGCGTTGATCCGGTTTGTATTAGATATAATAGATAAATTGTTTATTTGTTGCAATACACAGAAACATCTGGTAGGTACAAGAATAACATACTAAAAAAGAATGAAACTTAACTAATAGTAGTGCGGATGTGCCTATGTGCAGCAGCAGCAAACAGGGTCTAGACTCGGTGTAAAATTTTCGCCCGTGGAATAGGCGAAACACCGATTTTCAGTCTTCACCCTAACTAACCTAAAGGGTGTACGGGAAATATAATCGAGACTCACAAGGATACATACGAAAAGTTTGAATTAATCAAGTCAAAATATTAATGGAAGGGAAAAGGAATGCATTATAATATATAAGTAACTTAATGAAATCAGAAAAAAGAAATATAGTAAAGGTATATATATAAATAAAAAGGGGGCTGTCGTAATCAGTATTGTCCTAACTTTTGGAGCTCTAGCAAATGGGAACGTAATTTACTTTTAAAGGTAACTATAGACTTTAAAGCTCTAAGCGGTGGCGGCACATCGTTCCAGCGTTTGGTGGCCTGAAAACGAAAGCTGCCCCTAAAAGCCACAGTGCGGTGCAGGTGGTTGGCCAGGGGTGTACGTGCGGATCTGATGCTGCCGTACCTTTCAAAAGCCGAGGAGAATTTAAGCTTCCTGAACAGGTACTCAGGTTGCCTGTTCTTAATAATCTTGAAAACAAGACATGCGAAGTGCAACTTCCTACGCAGCTCTGTTCTGAGCATACTTGCCGAGTTCAAGTAAGGCGAAACATGAGTCCTGGGAGGTATATTAAAACAGAATCTACAGCAAGCGTTCTGTACACGCTGAAGCAAACGTTGGGTTATAGACAGTAAACGAGGGCCAATCACGACGTCGCCGTAATTTAGTCGGGAGAGAATCCAATGACTCACACAATGTTATACGAGCTCTTTCACTAAGAAATTTACGGACTCTGTACAGAATCTTCAGGCGGTACATGCAGCTCCTGACCACGTTCTGCACATGAGTTACGAAGCGCAGCCGACTATCGAAAGTCACTCCTAGGTTGCGGGCCTCCTCAACTCTTTCTATAGGCTGGTTACCAATGTATAAAATAGGATCCAAGTTATTTATTTTTAGAATTTGTGATTTTGTGCCAAGCACCATGAACTTGGTCTTTGCTGGGTTAAGTAGAAGTCCATTTTCTTTTGACCAATCGGCGATCCGATTATCACGGCGGATCTCCCCATCTCCTTGCACGAATGACCCAAGGTACCGAAAACTGGAGCATATTGGTAAAGACGGCATTCCAGCTAGAGTTATGGGCATAAGACTAGAGAGACCGCCGAAATCACAGAACATAAGCAGAACATGGTATTTTGTTTTATTTCTACTTATTTTCAGCCCTCCATTCTCTAATCTTTGCCGCCATCCTTCCAATATGCTTTTGACCTCTTGGCCATTCTCCGCAACTAACGCAATATCATCCGTGAACAGCATGCACTAGGGAGCTTCTTCCTGTATGTCCGAGGTAAGAGCTTCCATTATTATAAGAAAGAGGTATAGACTCAAGGCCGACCCCTGCACGCGTAGCATGAGCAAACGGGACTCTTGTCTACGAAGACTTGTCGTCTCGACCTTCTAGATTGCTGAGCACAGTGGTGGGACTCTAACTCAGAATTTTACAACCTTTTTATGTCTTTTAATACAAATATGAGTTTTAAAATATAATATTTTTATTTCAACATCAATAAACGTCGAAATTATCTGAAATGATTCGAAATGATTTAGTTTAAACATGATACTTATTTTTTAATAAGTTCTAAGATAAAGAGACACACAAAAGCTTTCACTTCCGTAGACAAAGCTCTCTCGAGCTCGAGAAGAATAATGTTGCCACTAGTAAATATTTATAATTATTTCCATCATTTCTCTTAAAGGGCGTTTCTTTCTATGCGTTTCACGACGCAAAACTCTTAAAACCGAGTTAAATATAGCCGTATGGATATAGTTCGTTTGCCTTCCTTTTATTGAGAGATTTTTGAAAAGATGACACAGACCAACGCACTTGTTAATTTAGTAATAAATATTGAAATCAATGTATGAAAATAATTTTAATTTACTTTTTTAAGTAAATAAATTAAAATTAAGTAAAATAAAAGTAAAAAAAATACTAAAGGGAAAAAAGTGTAATATTAGGAAACAATATTATTGAATAGGTAGGTACCTTTTTACATGAATTATTTATTGTATTATTTTAATTTATAAAATTTATGAAAAAATTTAAGAATAAAAAATACTTATTCGTTATTTACTACTATTTATTTTATTTCTTTTTTTATTTTTTATTTTATTTTATTTTATTTATTAGGTATACCAACAAAGTACATGCAGAAACAATCTTGAAACATACATTTTCTATCTTTGGCCTTTGCATGACCTTAATAACAGGTACACACAGCATTCAATTTTTATAACGTGCAACACAATCAAAACGCAAAACACAATCACAAATTTATAAATTTTATAATAAAAAAGAATTACTTAAATACAATTTTTCATTTTTTTTCTTTCCGGACAGCTGTTTTATTCGTTTGTGCTGTAACTTCTCTTCTTACCTTAATAAAATATAAACACGGACAACTTAAGGTCAAACCGCACTACAGCGGAGCGGCGCGGCGCGGCGCGGCGCGGCCAAATATTATTTCTATTGATTGCAATGATGCAAACCGCACTATAGCGGAGAGGCGCGGCGCGGCGCGGCGCGGCGCGTACCGGCGCGGCGCTGCAGATTTGGGTGCGAAACAATATTCTGTCGCGCCGCGCCGCGCCGCGCCGCTCCGCGCCGCTCCGCTGCCGCTAGTGCGGTATAGCTCGCGGTGCGGCGCGGCCAAATATTCTTCATAATCGAGCTTCGGTCTACAGAGGTTATTTGGAAATATTTATTTCTACTGATATTTCAGTGAACAAATTTTGATAATTTTACAAAGTGGTATTTTACGTGATCATTTCATAGATCATCATAATCATAACTCATCATAAATAAATAAAAAAAAAATTTCAGGATGTGTTGCTAAATCGTTTCTTGGAAATTCGTTTTGACCTTTAAGGTCAAACCGCACTACAGCGGAGCGGCGCTGCGCGGCGCAGCACTGCAGCGGAGCGGCGCGGCCTCTCCTAAACGCACTATCGCGGCAGCGGAGCGGCGCGGCGCGGCTCAAATTGCCAGACGTAGCAAGATTTCATTGAAGTTGGACGCACGAACGAAAAGGGAACGCTCGGTCACGCGTTCCCTAGAACGAATTTCCAAGAAACGATTTAGCAACACATCCTCATATTTTTTATTTATTTATTTGTGTTGAGTTATGATTATGATGATTTATGAAATGATCACGTAAAATACCACTTTGTAATTTAATCAAAATTTGTACACTGAAATATCAGTAGAAATAGATATTTCCAAATACCCTCTATAGACTGAAGCTCGATTATGAAGAATATTCGGCCGCGCCGCGCCGCGAGCTATACCGCACTAGCGGCAGCGGAGCGGCGCGGAGCGGCGCGGCGCGGCGCGGCGCGACAAAATATTCTTTTGCACCCAAATCTGCAGCGCCGCGCCGGTACGCGCCGCGCCGCGCCGCGCCGCGCCGCGCCTCTCCGCTATAGTGCGGTTTGCATCATTGCAATCAATAGAAATAATATTTGGCCGCGCCGCGCCGCGCCGCTCCGCTGTAGTGCGGTTTGACCTTTAGATTTATTTTTATTGCGAAATTAAAAATTCAGAAAAAAAAATAAGTCGACAATTCTTTCTCGACCACTCGAAGGGTAGTAGACAAATTTCTCCCACTCAACTGTCAAATTAATGTCAGTTGAAGACAAAAGCTCGTGTTTGTCGACTTTTGACATTAGGCCACGACAAAGAACAATGCGAGTCTAAAGTCGCATTACTAATTTCCCAGCAAAAATGTAAACAAAGGTGTTGCCAGAACAAAACAACACAAAAAGAAATAGTATATTGCTAAGTCAAGAAATAAACACACTTACATGGTTTTTCATCACAAACCTAATAAAAATAGATTAGATAAATATCCTGAATCATGAGTTTTGCGTCAAAAAGAGTAATATAATTTAATATTTCATAATAACAGTTTTGTAGTAGAAAACATTTTATGACGCTGTGCACACATCAGCTGCAAACCGTTGACATCAACCTTTGGTCTTTTTATAAAATTTCATATAAATTAGTATTACAAGTAGTAGCTGTAGTAGTAACATTTGTCTTTTGGTATTGGGGGGGAACCGGCGGTGATGCTACGTATTTTTGATAGTTTACATACAGGCAATATCTAAGTAAAGTTTTCTTATCAGTTCGTTTCAAGAACTTTTAACATCAAAAATTATGATAGGTTATTAAGATAAAATTTCTGATTATCATCCTACTTTAAAATAACCCTGGATGACATTATATTCATAATGACTCAAAATATAATATACAAATTAAAAAGTTTTAAAAGTGACCAAAGGTATTCAATATCTGAAAATGTCACTATCAGGGTCAGTTTGTCAATTTGACAGTGACGTTTCTTTGTTTACATTTTTGCTGGGAAATTAGTAATGCGACTTTACGGTTGTAAAATGCGAGCATGAGTATCTCGATCTCAACCCGACAAAAGTGACATTTCGGTGTAGACAAGCCATTGTTCTGTGAGTCGAATCTTATCTCGATGTTGGTCATGCTACGCGTGCTGGTGTAAGCCTATCGCCACATTGAAACTATAGGTTATGCCGACTTGTGCCAACTGAAGTCCGGATATGGGTAGGTAGTCCACCTGCTGTATGTACATTGTACATAACTCGGATCAACTCTACATACTTCCCAGGCACACCTTTCTCCTTAAGGGCCCACCATAAAACTTCCCAGGGTACCCGGTCCTATGCCTTTTCGAGGTCCATATAAAACCATATGCAAGTTCTTATGCGCACGTTTGTATTTTTCGCATAGTTGCCTAACTACGAAAATGGCATCTGTTGTTCCTCGACCAGGCATGACTCATATCTATACTCTTGTAGATAGATGATCGAAAGGTCAGACTGGATTTTCGCCGTGCGGCAAAAGTCGTGCGGCTTTTCAACATAAAATAAATTATGATACGTGAACGTAAAGTGATACAATACATACAATACGTCCCTCCCAATGATATGGATGCAGATTGCAGACCCACCACTATAATGTTATCAGTGGTATTGTAGAATGTACGAAGTAAAGTCGTATTAAGTTTATTCATCCAGTCAATACTACACTGGCACCGGGTCAGTGGGTGCATGCAACATAACCTTGCCCGAGACGACCAAATGCGAAAATGTTGAACCCTGATGATAGGGCTACCACAGCGATGAAAAGTTATAATTATTTTACGTTTTTTTAGGGGTTTACCTATTTTTGAAATTAGTAACTAACTTTGTATTATGGTTAAATTAAAACTAAATTTGAAATACGAAAGATGTTCGATTGCATGAAAGGCTTTTGTAATATCAATATTTTTAGTAAAGTAAGAAAGAATAACATAGACTAACTTTACGCCTTACGTTTCAGAACAAAATATAATGGACCTATAAAAAATTTCACACAGTTTTTAATTTCCTTAAAGTTCAGAAGAGTAGTGCCAGCCCTGACACCCGTCTGCAACAGGGAAGCTTTGATGACGAGCGGTGAGATCGTAAAACATCAAACGTCTCGCGTCAGGGCTACCAACTTGAATTTTAAACAGCCATTCTACGTTTATTTATTTTTAACGCTTCCCACAAGAGTTGTAAATTTTAATTCTACGTAAGTTACTTATTATTATAATTTTGTTTTAACTTTCACATCTTAATCTTAATATATAAAATCGTAAACTGAATGACTGACTGACTGACTGACTGACTGACTGACTGACTGATCTATCAACGCACAGCCCAAACCGCTGGACCTAGAGACTTGAAATTTTGCACACAGATACTTTATACAGTGTAGGCATCCACTAAGGAAGGATTTTTGAAAATTCCATCCCTAAGGGGATGAAATAAGGGATGAAAGTTTGTATGAAAGTCCCTCAGTTTTGAAGCTAGAATCTTCAAATTTTGTGTTTAGGCTGACGATTGAAAATTAATAAATACGGGTCTCAGCGTTTTTCAAAATTCTACCCCCGAAGGGGTCAAAAGGGGGATGAAGTTGTGTATTAAAGAAAATCCTTCATTTTCGAAGTAAAAATCGCTAAATTTATAATTTAGGCTTATGGATAGAAATCTAAAGCAACGTATATTGTTTTTGTTAGGATTTCAACTCCAAAGGGGATGAAATGGGGGTGAAAAGGGTTAAAAAAACCTAAAAATAGATATGGATGTCGTTATCGGGGTTTTGTGGGATGATGATTGCAAAAATGACATTTATTTGGAAGTCCAACCACGGTGGACATGATTTAACCCCTAAAGGGGTGAAAATGGGGTCCAAATTTTGTAAGGAAAAATAATATAAAATAGACATTACAACTTTAAACTTCGTAGGAGCACATCTAAAAATAAATAGGCAAATATATATTTTGTTATTTTGAAAATCAACCCCTTAGGGGGTAAATGGGGTGAGTAAACATAAAAATCGATATTGATGTCGTTATTGGGGTTTTCTGGGATGACGATTGCAAAAATGACATTTATTTTGAAGTCCAACACGGTGGACATGATTTAACCCCTAAAGGGGTGAAAACGGGGTCCAAATTTTGTATGGAAAAATAATATAAAATAGACATTACAACTTAAAACTTCGTAGGAGCACATCTAAAAATAAATAGGCAAATATATATTTTGTTATTTTGAAAATCAACCCCTTAGGGGGTAAATGGGGTGAGTAAACATAAAAATCGATATAGATGTCGTTATTGGGGTTTTCTGGGATGACGATTGCAAAAATGACATTTATTTTGAAGTCCAACACGGTGGACATGATTTAACCCCTAAAGGGGTAAAAATGGGGTTCAAATTTTGTATGGAAAAAGAATATAAAATCGAAATTACAACTTTAAAATTCGTAGGAGCACGTCTAAATATATATTTTGGGATTTTGAAAATCAACCCCTTAGAGGGTAAGTGGGGTAAGTAACATAAAAATCGATATGGATGTCGTTTTTGAGGTTTTATGGGATGGTGATTGCGAAAATTAGATTTATTTTGAAGTCCAACGCGGTGGACATGACACATATGGACCTGGACCTGGACATGCACATCCAGGGAACGGGAACGGGAACCGGAACGGGCACGGGAACGGGAACGTAACGGAACGGAACGGACCGGAACGGACCGGAACGGAACGGAACGGAACAGAGCGGAACGGAACGGGAACGAGACGGTAACGGGAACTACAACGGGACGGGTACGGGAACGGGAACGGAAGGGGTACGGGACGAGTACGGGACGGGATCGGACGGGAACGGAACAGGAACGGAACGAAACGGGAATGAAACAGGAACGTAACGGGAACGGAACGGGAACGAAACAGGAACGAAACTGGAATGAAACGGGAACGGAACGGGAATAGAACAGGATGGGAACGGGAACAAGAACCGGACGGGAACAAGAACGGGAACGTAAGGCGTACGAGACGGTTAGGGGACGTTTACGGGACGGGAACGCAGCGGGAACGGAACGGGAATGGGAACGGGAAAGAAACGTGAACGGAACGGAAACGGAACGGGAATATAACGGGACGGGAACGGGAACGAGAACAGGATGGGAACGGGACAGGAACGGGATGGGAATGGGAACGGAAACGGAAGGGGTACGGGACGGTTACGGGACGGGAACGCAAACGGGACGGGAACGGAACGGAAACGGGAACTGGAATCCTTGTGCGAGGCCCGCCACACGCGGCAAATGTCTTGCCTCGCGAGGCAGCGCGCTTGATGGGGACTCGCCTAATCGCGTAAAAATGGCTGGCCGGATCCTGGTTGAAGGTTCCTTAAAAGGATTTCGTCTAATATCCACGCGGACGAAGTCGCGGGCAGAAGCTAGTCTTGTATATTTGTAACAGAGATAAGTAGAAATTTTATGATCAGCTGTTAATTTATAATAATAAGCTTATGGAGTTGCAATAAAAATGTCTAAAAAAAGGTTTAAAATAAGAAGTGATTACTTAGGTATATAACCAATAAAAAAAAAGGCTTATTCATATCTGAGCGGTATCCACTTCCGGTGCCTTGGCGGTAGCAATATCCCAATGGGTACGCGGTACAACGTATCGCGTACCCACGACAACTGCGAAAATGCCATACCAAATATCCGGCGGGATATCGCTTGGATATTATATGAATAGGCCTTAAAGATTTTTTATTCTAATAAAGTAGTGTTTAAAAATCTTAGGCTGCATTTATAAACCGCGGGCTGATTATCTAATTAAAAACCACCTAGCGACTGGTTGCAGTTCACAGATGATCGTGATCCATTGCTACTTCTTTTTGGATTAAAAAAAACATACCAAAGAAAAGTGGCAATGTAGGTATGTCAAATGCAACCGGTCGCTAAATAGTTTCTTTTTAGATAATCAGGGTGCCGCTCTCAACGTTGAGAGCTATCTTGAGATCATACCAGAGATACATACTGTTCCTGTAAGGCCGTCCGCTGCCTTAAGCGGGATCCCGCCGCGGGTACACGGCGCGGGAATATAGATTGCTGGTTTTTGACGGACAGATGCTTGCGCAGTGCATGAGTAAGCTCTAATCTATGTCGCCCCGCGCGCGTGTCCCGCTCAGGGCAGCGGAGGGCCTAAGAAGAGCATTTCAAGTATTATCACAGAATAAGTAATAGTGTATTATCTCAAGATAGCTCTCAAGATAGACTTCAAAAAAAGATGATTAGACCCTTTCTACACTGAAGGTTAGTGATACTTTAAATGTTATGACTGATCCCAGTACTTACTTACTAGATTATTTATTCTGTGATAAGTACTAGCAACATAAAGTTAGTTCTGTTATCGATCTTATCAAAATACTTGTGTCATAAAGATAATCTTGATTGTCATAACAGTGCTTCTTACCTTGCAACTATGCACTAGGTAGTGTTTCCCAATAAGTACTAGGTACGCGGGACAATCTGTTACTTAATTAAGGTACCTATTATATCAGTAACCTTTTACCATTGAAAATGGTTATCAGATGCAAATCGCCTGAGACGTATTTTTGGCCATATCTCCGAGGATTTTGAGAGGATCGAGATAGAAATAGTACCAAAAGTTGAGGAGTTTATCGAGACACGTGTGCACGTTTAGATTTTGAAAATTTATTGGTAACTTTTTTTGGAATTTTGCAAAATTCCTAAAATTCCGGGTTTTTTGGGGGGTGTTTGTTTACTAAATTGTAAATATTTCGGAAATAAAAGCGACTTAAGAAAAAATTTAAAAAAGGGTCCTAGGGTATTAGTTTAACTACCAAATGGCGAAATAATTTTGAAAATCGGTTAATAATTGTGACCTGTAAGTGGTCCCTTTAGATTTGGAATTGTAGAAAAACGGGTGTTTCCGTACATAAAAAGTGATGTAGCTTTTATGATTATTGACCGATCGTCATGGTGATAGTGTTAAAAGATGCAGAAGCAGACGAGAAGTGCATTCGTTGGGATTTTGAAAATCGGTTAATAATATTTCGGCTGCGTCAAGGCAGTCAGCGGGCGCTTTTGTGACACGAGGCGGAGCCGAGTGTCACAATCGTAAAAATAAATAGGTACTGCTTAAGTAAGGCTGGCCCCAGACCTACCGGTTCCATTTCTTTGCTTTGCTGTTCTACCATGGACCGCCGGCCAAGAGGCTCATTTTCAATCTATCGCATATTTTGACCTGACCACATTGGCAAGATAGCCATTAGTTTGGTGCTATCAAATATCGTCGTCTGGGGTGCGATGAGAAATTTTAGTTTTCGTTTTAAAAAAAACTGCTGTTTTATACAAAAATTAATAACGAAATTATCAAAATGTATGAAACAATTCATTTTTTTCGCGAGTTCAGATTTGGTCCCATAGTAAAAGGTGTTCAGTTTTATTATGGTCCCTATCTACCATATTCAGTTTTATAGGGCTTTACCAAACATCTTGTATAAATAAGCGATCGAGTTATTTTTAACGATCGGAGTCCATGTTCAGGGTGGCATATCGCCTAAAAGCTTCCTACTTCGCAATCCAGGCGATGATATTTGATAAAACCAAGCTAATGGCTATCTTGCCAATTTGGTCTAGTCCCAAAATGCGATAGATTGAAAATTACCCTGGTTGGCCGGCGGTCTTTCAAGCAAGGTAGCACAGCAAAGCAAAGAAACGGAACCGGTAGGTCTGGGGCCAGCCTAACTTTAAAAATATAATAGGACTTTGCATTTGATTTGATTTTGGTTTTTTGTAAATTTTGGTGTTCATTTTCAATGCTCCGATTCTTGCGGGGACTGTAAAATCTGTGAATTTTTTTATTATACCTGCAGGGGGGGAGGTATGCAATAAGGAGTACGTGAGTTTGAGGTTTTTCTTGGAGGGGTACGTAGAAAAACTAATTGGAAACCACTACACTAGGTATTCAATTTTCCACTCTCGCACTCTCGTGCAGTTCATTAGACAAAACATTAGACACTATTTTGTCAATAGCTTGCATTGAAAAATTTGACTTCACTATGCCCATGAAAAATTACAATACAATTAAGTAATATAAGCAACTTTTATAAGACAAAAATATAAAAAAATATATAAAGCTCTAAAGTCTATAATAGATAAGCACCTGTATGACTTTTATAAAATTATTTAAAATTAAACTCGTTTTTCCACAAATTCAGTAAAAATTTGTGTTTAAAAATGTCATCCCTGAAACACATAAAAAAGTTACAACCCTCTAGCTGAAAACGGAGTTAAACTGGGAATTCGGCAGCCCTAGTGACCTACACCTCTAAAATATTAGGGTTCCCACTATGATATAAAAAAAGGGAAATCATAGGGTTCCCAGTTCCCACTATATGTATGGGAATGGAAAAAGTTGTTTAAGCAAGTTCATCACATCATTTGGTACCACCATATACAACGTGTTTTTCTTGATATCCCATAACTCTAGGGTGTTGAAGAGACCGTGAAACTGACTACTACTTTTGCTATGGGACCAACTCTGAAATCGCGAAAACAACATCAGCTGTTTCTTACACTTTGATATTTTCGTTATTAATTTTTGTATGAAACAGCTGTTTGTTGAAAAACGGGAAAGGAGGGAGAGGTAAAGGGGGCAGCGCGCTTCGTAGGGACCCGCTTAATCACGTAAAAAACGACTGACCTGGTTTTGATGAAATTATCAACGCAGACGAATTTCCGTGCAGAAGCTAGTATCAATATACATATTCATATCAATACACCAATACATTGTTTTATCTACACGTATGCTTTGAATCATCTATAAAAGGAGTTTAGATAAGGTCTTGTATGCAACTGTACCTAATTAGGGATTAATAAACTCATGTAATAAACCCACATTCGTGTTTTAATACCCTAATACAACAGTTGCATCTATTATGCAACTATCATCGTGATAACGTCCACATAATAGATATCAGTACTCCAATGCACCGTTGCTAAGTAGCTTATTGTAGGTCATTTAGGTCATGCAACACTTCCATTCGATTCTTTACTCGTTATCATTATCAACTAATTGAGTTCAAGTTATCGATGTTGCAGTAAGATAGGTATAGCCGTGATACAATTATATCCCTAGGGATATAATTAAGTATGTACCGGTTCATAACGATATTACTTGACTAATCTAAGTGTCTAGCTAGACACACTATGCCGAAATTACGCGACCGAAGTCCGGCAATATTACGCCTGCAATGCTATTTGAATGACTGACGACTAGGGAATTTGATCCCGGGATTTTACATAGGCCATCTCGGGATCAATCCCGGGATTGCCTATGTAAAAATCCCGGGATCGAATTCCCTACTGACGACACATAATGCCGAAATTACGTCGCGTTTTTTTCATAAAAGCGTTACCGCCGAACTTCGGTCGCGTAACTTCGGCATATTAGTGTGTCTAGACGCTAATCTTTAATGATATCCTTATCTTTACTTAATATTGTAAATGCGAAATTTCTGTTTGTTTGTTACGCATTCACGTCTTAACTACTGAACCGATCATCATGAAATTTTACAAACACGTTGTCAGGCGTATAGAGAAGGACATCTGTTGGAATATACAAAAATAAATGCGTCCCTTTCTAACACAGTTAACTTCTTTCTTTCACACAATTTGTTTATATTAACTTTATGAAACAACGACTCTTTGTTTCTTGGTCCGAAAACATTTTCTCTCTGATTTTATTACTTTAAGTTCTGTTGTGGCTCTTGCCTAACCTAACCGTGTGCTACTCTAATATTAAATAACGACACCCCTTGTAACGTTATAAGTTAATTTTTAAATAGAATCACATTAAAATCTACATTTTATTAAAATAAAATAAATTAAAACAATTTTTTTAATTAAAATAATCTTATTTCTAACTTAATATAACATTAAACTAATAACTACAATTAAAATAATAATGCACATTAAACTGCAAATCGAACGTATTGTTTATTTAAACGTATTACCACTTCGCGAACGGTACCCTAACCTTCCTTTGTATCGCGTATCGATGTGAAGGCAGTGATTGCGAATAACACAATGCGTGTGCGCAACAGACTGCGCAGCTCGTACTAATTTCGCGATGCAGTGGTTTTGCTGCGTCATTCACACCGCTTCCTGAGCTCCCGCGGACGACGACACGAACTTATTTCGTCTTCATAGTCGCCGTTGGGAATTATTTTATTTAACCATATGATAATATCACCTTAGTGATTAAAATTGTGTTTTTGTCACTTTATCTGTTCAAAATATAAATTCAGTGCAATCCCCGAAAGGGTAAGTGTTGAACATCGCTTTGTAGTAGTTATTAGTTAGTAGTAATTTTAGCTAGTGTATTTTAAAGTAATTGTGTTCATGTAATATCGAGTGCTCGCTGTCGATTATACATTCCTGTATGTAATAATCTCGGCGTGACCTTTTAAATTGTTTAAACCACGAAATCAAATTTGCAAAATCATTCGCCTTTGTATACCCTCCCATTTTAATTTTATTAATTTTACAATTTTATTCAATGTTATTTCATTTTATAATATTAATCCTTTTGTAAGCAATTAGCGCAATGCTTTTCTGCACAATTTAATTTGTTTTAGTATTTGTACACTGCGCTCTGATTGCGATAATTTGCCACTTCACCTACTGCATACTTTCTCTTCTCCCAACTTTTCTTGGCTTGGCTTAGGTGAATTGACTATCGCAATCGGCGGCTGCTTAACATCAAGCTTATGCAGTTTGATGGCAATTTCAGGGACCCAGATTGACCCAGGTTGATCCAGTTTGACCCATTCAACTTTGACCAAACCAACTTTGGCCGACCAACTTTGGCCACTTGGTTTTTCTGCTGGCGGCCATTTTGCGACGCGCTTCACACGCTGCACTGCACCTTCCCACGCCACATCGGGCCACCTACCACCTGAGGGCCCCCCTTAAGATAAGTTGGGACACGCAAGTAAATACCAGTCGGGCCCCTTAAACTCACGACTCCATGCTCAAGCCATAAATAAATTTGTGAACGTAAGTTGTGGTTTTTCATTTAGCAACCCGCTACGCGACACCCTTTGTAAATATAAAATTAAATAAATAAATCTTTATTTAAAATCTAAGTGTCGTTTTTCTGTTTGTTTCCATAAACCCTAACAACATCCCGATAAAAAATATTGTTCTCGAGGTATAGCACAAAAACTTTCCACGCAGACGAAGTCGCGGGCGGCCGCTAGTACTAAATAAAATAAAATAAAATCGACTCGTAACCAGTCTTTTTGCAGGCGGGAATCGAACCCGCGACCTTTGGAAGTCCGGTCCAATGCTTTCCCAACTGAGCTACGGGGTCACTAGTCAATGAAGATCATTTTGACCTAGCGATTTAACTTAAAATGATGAAGAATTGAAGATAAAGATGAAGACGAAGATAAAGACGTAGATGAAGTTGAAGATGCAGACAAAGACGAAGCCGAATCCAAATCCATAACCCAAGCCGAATCCAAGTATTCCAAAGCCAAATCCAAAGCCGTAACTGTAGCCGAATCCGTAGGCGGAATCAATCTAAAGCTGAAGCCGATTCAGAAACTATATGAAGCCGAAGACGAAGCCAATTCTGTAGCTGAAGGTGAATCCGGTTAGAATCTGAAGCCGAAGCCGAGTCCGAAGCTGAAGCTGAGTCCGAAGCCGAAGCCGAATCCGAGTCCAAAGCCGTGTCCAAAGCCGAAGCCCAATTCGAATCCAAAGACGAATACTAATTGATTCTGAAGCAGACCCTCCATCAACAGACCCTGAATACCGTCTCCCATCAGTACTTGTCAAGTCAAATCAAGCAAGCCCTAACACGATAGGAT
Source organism: Agriphila tristella (assembly GCA_928269145.1). NCBI lineage: Eukaryota > Metazoa > Arthropoda > Insecta > Lepidoptera > Crambidae > Agriphila > Agriphila tristella. The sequence goes on along the minus strand of OV743443.1, from coordinate 22,228,258 downwards.
TGTATGGTTTTATTAGAAAGTTCATGTGACTTACTTCCGACTCCATCATCAAACTCTGGACACCGTCTCCCATCAGAGTATTTGGCAAGACGAATCAAATTTGTTACGGCTACATCTGATATCAACTCTATGTCATCATCATATTGCATTATCATCCGATTTACGTATGCAAAAATGGCTCAATCGAAAACCAGAAAGTGGGTCAAAGATTTGACTTAGCGGCTTTGGTAAAAGCTATTAATAATAGCGATTAATGAACATTCCAGACAGCTATGAAACTATATCCCTAGGGATATAATTATATCGCGGCTATAACTATCTTACTGCGATATTTATAAATAAATATTGAGTGCGTTCATCGCATAGGTTATCTGGTCACCTTTAATAAATATGGAACCAAAATAGTATGAATAACGCGAATTTGTTGCGTCTGTATCTTAAATGCAGTATTCTGACTTATAAGATCTGAAATCTTGTAACTATGATCAAACGACGAAGAAATATTTATTAATAATAATGTATTTCAGATGTTTATCTATAGCGCTATTCAAACTCATTTGCAGATGGAACCACTTTTGGCAAACGAAACATTTGACGGAGCCCAACACGAGGTACCTCGTGTTGGGCTCCGTCAAATGTTTCATGTACGTCCAGAGACTATAGGTGTTCTTGGGCTAACTAGGGCTCTTACGGGCAGAGGTATTTTTTTTTGCTATGATGATCGATCACATTGACGTGTAGCTAGTTTCTCCCAATTCCAACGAACAAAAAAACACATTTACCGATTTCTTGGTTTATTTAGGTACTAGTGTGGTTCATGGACCCCTTGAGGGTCCATAGCATGTGTATCAGGGGTCAGTAATTTATCCTTCCCGTAATTAACCTTTTTTTTTATAAGGCTTGTTTTCTTTTCCGAAAATGTTCGTTGAGAAGGGTCCGTGAATTTTTTTAAATCCACGGACCCCTCTCAATTCTGAAAGTGGTCCGTGACTGCAAAAAGTTTAAGAAATACTGCCCTAAGGAGTTTTATTGCGGAAAAGTTTTTAAGTCTATATCAACTGTATTTTATTTTTCCATTCAAAATTTGAACTCCATTCCAATCCTTTAAGGGTAAAATCATGTCCGCCGTGTTGAATTTTTTTAAAATAAATATTTTTTCGCCATCAACGTCCGATTAAACCTCAATAACGTCATCCATTGACTTTTAGGTTTCATTACCCATTTCACCCCCTTAAGGATTGAAATCTCAACAATATCGATACGTTATGTTAGTTTCCTCCCAACCCCTAAGCCTAAATATAAATGTTGTAATTTTTCTTTGAAAACGAAGGACTTTCCATACACTACTTTATCCCCCTCTTTAGCCCTTCGGGCCTCGGGGGTGAAATTATCATAAATGCTGAATCATTTCTAAATTAATTTGTAATCGATAACAGCCTAAATATGAAAATATAAAAAGATCTAGCTTAAAAACTGACGAACTTTAATATCCCCTATTTAACCCCTTTAAGGGTTGAATTTTTCAAAATGTCTACGTGCTAAATAAAGTGTGCCCGAGCTCGATCCGTTAAGTCTAAACGTATGATAGTTTGATCTGTGCGTTGATAGATCAGTCAGTCACTTTGTCTTTTATATATTTAGAAGATTATTGTTTTTGCTGCAAACTTAGATTTCACATTTAGCAGACTGCTGAAAGTTGCTAAATTATTAATATATAGTATGTTGCGGCTTTTGTTTCTACAGGGTGTTTGGTAAAAACCTTATAAATCTGCTGTTTTATACAAAAATTAATAACGAAAATATCAAAATGTATGAAACAGCTGATATATTTTTTCTGTATAAGACTCGTATTTCGTATACGAATACACACTCAGAAAAAAATATTGTTGAATACGACAACAAAACTTTAACCCCGGGTAGCCGCCCATAGTAAATAGTCTCTACGGCAATGGTTTTATTGTTAAGTAGGAAATTGTCAGTGTAGCAATATCTTTTAACAATAGCATGCCATGATACAACAACAATTCAATACTGTCAGTATAACAAATTAAATTAAAGTGTACTTGGTTGTGATGACACAATAATTTTGTTACTCCGACAGTTGTCCTTTGCAATAATATGTATTTTGCCTTTGATACCTCTACTATATTTTTGCTACCATAACAAAGTTTTATTTAAATTGATCTACTCTTACTTTGCTTACGCAGCAAAATTATTTATTTACTTTAACTACTTTCCTTTTGCTTCCCCAGCAAAGCAACTTTGTTCCTGTAGCTAATTTGCCTTTGTGCCCTGGCAATTTTTCGCTTTGCTACCATAACAAAGATAGTTTGTCGCTCTCAATATTACGTTGATGCCGTAAACACAACAGGAACCAATAACTCAAAGCTCCGTATTTCCAATTATAAACTTGTGAAAGGCCCACGCGTAAAAAAATTTACTTACCAATATCCAGATAGTTAGGGCCTCTGAACGTTGGTTCCTGCTGTACAGGGTGCAAAGGTATATTTTAAGGGGTTATCCAGCTTATTAACCTTGTTTTCACTATGTATGAGATGCGATTCCAGTAAACGTTGAAAAATGGGGTAATCCTATTTGTCATTTGCACGCTGTACAACATGGACCAATGTCCAGGACTTTAATTTGGAAATACGGTGATTGAGTATTGGTTCCTGTTGTGTAAACGGTATCAACATAACATTGAGAGGGACAAACTACCTTTGTTACGGTACCAAAACGAGAATAGTAATATAGGATTTAGAAATTGTAATAAAAAACAACATGATTTTGATGATTGTATTGTACGTAGGTACCACAACAAAGTACAGACAAACTTAATATTAACAATAGTTACTCAGACGACCAAGTTCGCCTGTCGAGCTTAATATGCTTGACATACATGCTTGATGCTGCTTGATCGGGAGTTAAGTATAACAATCATAAAGTCATTTGCTTTAGCAAGAATAATTATGTTAATTATTATTTTGTACTGTACCCTGGGCCATACGACACGCTTTACAATAGAGGCAAAAAGTTGCCCACATGACGCTATATATGCGTGATCCAGCCATCGTAAGGACCACTACAATCGGAATGTACAGCATCTCATTATGACCCAGAGTAGATACATTATTTTATGATATAAGCCATTTTCAAGTAGAACAAGTATAATCTACATAGTAATCTCGAAATCATAAATAAACAGTTCAAATATACTGGTTATTAACATATCAGTCTAACAATATAATAATCTTATTGGTATATAATATGAGGGGTGATCCAAAAGTACCTAATGATAATCGGTTATTTCCAGTGCACGTAAAATATAAATTAAATGGTCTATGCTGGCATAGTTATTCACTACTTCAGAAAAATAAAATCATATAGATAAGCCACCATTCCCGAAAGCTACATTTATTTGAATACAAACCGTCGAAGACTGAACTTCAATATGGAAAAAAACGGAAATCAGAGCTGCTATGGCTGCCATTAAAGAAGCGGGCTTGGATTTGGTTGAACACCCATCCTATTCGCCAGATCTAGCTAACAGTGTATTCTGTGCCTTGTTCTGACTCAAGGAACACCTTCGTGCTATGGTGAGCTCTGTTTTTCTTTTTTCTTCATTTTTAAGTCCACTCTTCAACGGTTTGTATTCAAATAAATGTAGCTCTCAGGAATGGTGGCTTATCTATATGATTTTATTTTTCTGAAGTAGTGAATAACTAAGCCAGCATAGAGCATTTAATTTATATTTTACGTGCACTGGAAATAACCGATTATCACTACTTTTGGATCACCCCTTGTAATGTGTTTGAGGCAACAGTTTTACGTACTGCTATAACGACTTCTTACCACGTAACGTATTTGTTGTCGATCGCTTTTTTAGTATTTTGCCGTTATTGAGCGCACCATAAAATATCGGTAACTCAATAGCAAATAGGTACGCGGTAAGAAATTTAACTTAAGCTTACCACAAGCATTACTAACAGCGATAATCAAAATTTAAAGTAATATTATATACCTATTTTAATTTTATACACTTAACAATTTAGCATTATTAGTACACCTAGGTACTTCGGTAAATAACAAAATTACAAAATAATTAAACAATTTTGTTTAATTGTTTGTTTAACACATATTTATTTTAATCACCTTAAACGATTTAACTTCGGGACGATTTCACCAATTTGCTTTGATAAAATATTTATGATAATAATAATAAACATATTTATGAAAATAGTGTAACATGCTGAACAAATGCATGCCAACCATTTCAAACATGATATATAACTGTAATCTATCTCGCTGCAATTAATAAAAAATTGCTCAGAGTGGCTTGCGTAAAATAACATACTGTTGAACGTGAACATCACCGTAACCCATAATTACATTGTTGCAGGGAAATGGATACTGCATCGCATCATAATCAATGTAAATTAACTCCACATCAGTCTGATTGTCTCTCACGTTGTAAGCATAATAATGTGAATCAAAAGCAATCGTTGTTATAGGTAGCGCCTTAAAGACTATTTTACTTTTATTGTACACGTAAATATCACGTATTTTGGCAAAATGGATCACATCTGGGTCTACGCTATGTACTATGATGGAATTGTTTTTAAAACGTGTGGAGGATACTGAGACCCATGACATTATTTTGATTTTTTCAATATCACCCCAACCAAACTTTTGTGCAAGTGCAGACGCTTCATGTAAAGAAACATTTGATTCAACCCCAAAACACAAAGGACTATCCAATTTCTTTTTCAGCAAAATATCATTTAACATCAGTTGATGTCTCTTAGCAATGGACAGAGTCATATTTATCCTATTAGATGAAGACTGTGAAGTTAATTTATTAGGCCGGTGTTTGGCTTCATAACGCATGGATGAGATATAACGCAATGGTCCAAATTTAAGCATTGCTGAATGATAGTGCAATAAATTGTGAAACTTTGGTTTAAGCGTTTGATTAAACAACGAAATGAACATTTCGCAAAGTTCAGCTACCAAGTATTGGAAATATGTTGCTTGTTCTGGACGAAACCCTGAAGACATTATTACATCTATCAAAAGCATAAGTTGAATATAAATAGCCCAGTATTTATCCTGTCGAGGAACCAAGTCGCCAAACATGACTCCGAAATATCTGCAAAATACTCCCATTTCTGAGGCACTCAAGCGCAGGTTTCCTTTGCGTATATTTTCCATTGAAAGTGAAACCGGCTTATCTGGATTATCAGGACCGTAATCAAATGAATTGATTTTATTGTTCATTAGTTGAATTGTAAAATATTTAAGCTTGTCCACAAAAGTAACAATAAGTTCACACATTATATATTTTATTATTCCCTCATTAAAATCGTGCATGATATCTACCCCAATTTGTGAGAATAAATCAAAATTTTCGACGCGTAACCAAATGCATTCTTCTTTAATACCCGTAAGAAAAGAATTATTTATCCTCAGATCTTCTCTGTAATTGTTTGTATTTCTTAATAAGGAGGTGTCTTCGCGAAATTGTTTAATCATTACATTTTTAACTACTTTGCAGTTTCTACAAGAAACGTTACTGGAAAAACTTTCAACGAAACCAGTAATACTATGAAGACCTAAATTATCTCCGAGAATAAGCCCAAGTTCAAAGAAGATTGTACCGTTAAAATTTGGAAGATCAAAGTATATTCCATTTTTTGCTAAGTAATTGAACTCGTCAATTAAAGGCTGGAATATCACCAAATTTCCAAATTGAACTCTATCTGACGAATGATATAGCAAAATCAAAAATATGTTTGATAGCTGTGACGCATAATACGGCGGTAAACAAGGTAGTGAAATATAAGCGGCGCCTAATTTATGAATCGAACTGTGACTGCCCAGAGCGTTTAGAGGTTCGAAGTCATCTACTTGTAAAAAAAAAGGCATCACCAACTTATTTTCATGTAGTGCCTGTCTGGATTTCCAAAAAGAGCCATGCATGAAATGCTCTAGGGTTTGAGTTGAATCATGTGCCATTAATTTATTGATATATGCTATCGTTTGCTGCAAAATATTGGGCAAAGAAAAAAATTTTTTTAATATAACACGCAAAGGCACAACATGCGCTTCACATTCCACAGCTTCATAGAATCTTCTACCGCCCCTCTTTACATAATCATATCTACGACCCACAACATAGGCTTTAGGGGCAATGTAAGTCCCAAGTTCTGTGAAATACTTTAATCTCATGTAATACGAATTTAAATTAGACAAACTAGACAAAATATTTTCTTTTAATATGCTAGAATCAGATTCTGTTAAAAACGGCAAAATCGATTTCTCGAATATATCTTTAACGGCCGTAAAAACAATATCCGCCGTATTTTGTGGTACTTGAGGAATGGCATAAAGAGATGAAAATAGTTGAGCCAGAGTTAGATGTATGGGAACCCCTAGAGCATCACTGGGTTCTCTTGCATTTGGAAAAGAAGTCTCCACAAAGTCACGGTCATTTTGTGACACAATAGATGGAATATCTATATTACTTGGCAAATCAGGGTAAGTGTGTGGCATGGGTACCACATGATTATTTTGGTAATGCCTTTTATATGAACTGAATAGTTGAAAATTCCTCCAGCAACCTGCACTGGCACATGAAAATGAAGTTACAGACGGATGACAAAACTCCATGTGGACCTTTAAACGTCGAAAACTCTGAAAGGATAATTCACACACCGCACAGGGTACCATATTGTTACCAATAATGATGCCTATATTTCAATATCTAAACACAAGTGCAATTAAATGATGATTCAAAATAATCTGGCCGAAAATAAATTCTTCATTTGGTTACATTATAAACTAATCACAAAAAAACAATTTATAATTATTTGACTCATATGCAAATTATTTGAAATTAAGTGGCTTCCTCGCATGCCACACACGGAATAGGTATATTTAGATAATTTTTAAACATTACAATTTTGCAATAGTTCACGCAATGGCACTCCCTCAGTATCATACTTCGATTTCATTGTATACATTGCACGTTGGATAAACATCCAACATATAGCTGAATCTTTTGGATATGCAGCATCTAATGCCCAATAAATATGATAAATCTTCGTGATTGCTGAGCAAATGTTTGGAATTTGGTACCTTAGTCCTCTAAAAATTACGATCTCGTAATGAATTATATTGGCCCAAGAAGATCCGACAGCAACAATGTATGGTTGTTCAGGAATACCTTTCGTCGCTACTAATGACTCCCTATCGGCGCAATATCTATCAACGTCTGAAGCTGTGACGACATGCCCAATGAAGCTTGAACGAACTTCTTCCTTGGAAGGTTTCCACACTTTTTTTCTCGGTATACAAATCGGTGGCACCTGACGTAAAAGATTGACGATTGCCAAGAATGCTGCTAATGAAGCTTGCTCTTCTCCGACTGAAAAAAAAGAAGTTCGATTATTCCACCTGCTTTTTTCGAATTTATTTGGATGTGTTGAAACACATAAAAATTTGTTTACATACCTACTTAACTACTTGAAAATGTAATAATCTATACCAATATTAAAAAGAGGAAAGATTTTTATTTTTGTGTATATGTTTGTATATTTAATAATCTCAAAAACTACTGTGCCGATATCAAAAATTTTTTTTACTTTTAGAATGCTACATTATCTCTTATTAACATAGGCTATATTTTATCCCGATATTTCGACGGGAACGGGAATCACGCGGGTGAAAGCGCGGGCGGCCGCTATTGATTGAGATATAAAAACTTACCTGTAGCTAAATCTAGAAGATTGAGACAAGTTTGATCAGGTCTAGCAGAGCTTGCTTTCTCTGCCAGAAGTTCCAATAGTTTTGTTTTTATAAGCGGAAATTTATCTTGAAATACTCTATTTGCATTTGGATATACTGTCTCGAAGTCCAGGGATAACTGCAAAAAATATAATAACAGATGAAGCGAGTTTTTTTTTTATTTAGAAAACCTTATGACATGAAGACCTGTACTTTCTGTCGTCATGGAGATAGATAAATTTCCTAGTGGACACAGGTTGTTATAATGTCTCAAACCAAATTTCAAAAAAACATGGTTATCAATTCCACCCGTACCTATTGTTATATTGTTGTATGTAATATTGTTGGATGAAATTACACAATCTTCGTATAATGTATACATAATATAATAAACCCTTCTTCAAACTATCAATTCATATTAAATAATAATACTTTTATGTGTGTAATTATGAAATGTAGAAAATAGGTGGGGCAGTAAAACAAACAAAAAAAACTATGAACAACACATAATGTGTAACTTACCAGATCGTGTCCAGTAGGCAAACTGAGGGCAGGAAATCGCTTAAAATATTCTCTGAAAGAGAGACCCCCGGATAATTCGTTATTACGGAGTTCAAAAGTGGCAATCCACTTCGCGACGACTAAATCTTGAGGGGATGAGGAAGCTCGCAGCCACTCATAGCAATCTTTAGTTGTTGTAGATTCAGGCGAGTTAATATCCGACGAGTTCAGCCTAAACGTTTCTGGAAGAGGTCTTACACGCTTAGAAATATTTTTAGAACAACCAACACCACTATCGCTGCTTTCACTGCTAGTACTACTCTTCCTTTTCTTGGGCTCTGTTAGTAATCTTCGATGAGTTATCAACCTATTGTGGAATAGACCACTGGCCTGGATCACTTTACCGCCAATCACATGGTACGGTACATAATAGATTGAAGCCGACTCTCCTTTGAATAAAGACACCACCTCATTTGCCCAATCTACCCATACATTTTTTCTTATGGTGGCAGATATTTCATTCAATGCCCTGAGCTCTGTCTCCACTATGAGCTTGACAAGAAACGCGCGGTCGCGTGGACTCAACTTTTCTTCTTTATCGGCTTTTGCTAATAACAACTTCCCAAAAGTTACTGAAGACAACAGCCGACGAAGACTCTTGCCATTTTCATTTCCTAAACTTTTTAGGTTGAATGATTCCAGTATTTCTAATTCTTGATCTAATTGTAAATTCAACTCCTGAAAAAATCAGAACTTGTTTTTTACTATATTAGTGAACACATCATTAATTTATAGCATGCATAGATAATAATATTAATAATAATAATAATAGAATAGAATAATTAAATATATATTAAATGAAGTATGTATTAGTAATGAAAACCATTACAGGTAGAAGTTTTTAAATTAGGTTGAGTAAAAGTATTAGGCGAGGAGCCACCAATCCTGAAAGCTACGTGATCACGGATTCTAATATTATTACTAAAAAATAAAAGTTAACGTTTAGACGAACAAGATATGCTTGGCCGGCGTGGATTTGATTAGCGTGAAATATTTTAATCTTGTTCGTCTAAACGTTAACCTAATTTTTATTAAAAATATTAGAATCCGTGTCACGCTGCTTTCAGGATTGGTGGCTCCTGGACTATATATAGTGTGTGTGTGTATAGTGGGTGTGAGTTACCTGAACTGAAGTGTTTGCATCTTCAAGAGTGATGACTGGAGTATCAGTTTCAGGTCTAGTGCAACCATCAAGTCCTAGTGATGCTAATAATGCCTTCTGTTCTGTGGTTATCTCCTAAAACATAAATACATATTAAAAATGAAACAAATGGCAAGCTAGCATTCAGTAATATGGTATAGTAGGACTATAAGTATCAAATCTTTGTTTATTAATCTTAGGCAGCAAGGTCACTTGTTTAATTTCATACTGGAATGTTTACATTTATATTTGTAGGTACCTAGTAGTCGTACCATTTATATAAGAGAAAATTTTTTTAATTACAATCTACCATTTAGTTATGTAGTATACTTTAGATGATAAAGATTACTGTGTGGCTACCAGCTAATCTACTAACTGGAGATAACTAATCCTGGAGACATTTCCTAAAAAGTAAATTATTTGCAAAAAAATCAGGGTTGGAACAGACTTTACCTCATCATCTCGTATGTATATCAAATTAGATTGCCTTTCGATTGGATGTAGATATACTTCCTTATCTGCCTTTTCTTCATCTATGTTTTCAGGCATTAGCTGAGACAAAGTTTTTGCCGATGTGTCTTCTTCCACTTTATTTAAGTTTTCAGACACTAACTTCTGAAACAAAGTTTATAAAGAAGATAAAACAAGATCTATGTGTTAAGCCAGTTGATGTTCAAATTCGATCCTTTTCTTGTCTTTGTTATGTAAAATATTATAGCCTATATTATACAAAATCGTAGCAGAAATAGTAACAATTTGATTATCAAATTAAAGTAGAAAAATACTGTAGGTGTAGTTAAATTTACATTTTGATGCTTTTGCAATGCAGCTCGTAACTTGATTTTATCTACTATCTTCGGGGTGAGCAGACTCAGATCGTTCTCATTAGCTAATAACAGCACTTCTAGAGTAACTTCTTGTTCTACAAAAGAGGAAAGGAAAACTGTTATATATATACTTTTAAGTGACCAATTTAGTTGGGTACCTGTGAAAAAAAACCCAAATCAGACAGGTAGGTTTATTTGCCAGAATAAATCATCATTTATTATATATAGGTACATTAACAATTTTACTGTGACGTATGCGCAATGTTCGTTGCCGTTATGCCGATGACAAAGTAACTTTGTCGGTCTAATAATATTTCTTTATGTAGGTACCTAATACGAAAGCATTTCTAGAAAAACTTTCTAATCACCCACGCTTTACGCTTATATTGAGAGGTAGTTATAGTAACAGTTGTAAACGTAAGCGTTACTAAATGCAAACAAGAAAAAAATACTTACCGATCATATTGCTGACAAGATGACCCAACTTGGCGTCATTGAGGAATTCTTCTAATTCCCCCATCATTTAGAGAAACACTTTTATGAGGAACATAAAAATATAGATACCACAATAAGAATAAGCACAGCACGGTTCTTTTTATGTTTTTGTTGTCAGGATTACGTAGCGAAAGCAACGCCAAGGTCGCCAAGCCAAGACTGGCTGGGTGTACTCTCATCTCTCACTCACTCGCTTGCCGCCCCCTCCCCACCTCATCATTGTCCCGCGCACAAAGTACTTGTTGTTATCTCATTTATGTTACTTTGTAATCACATTAAATTTCCTATTGTTGTACAATAACTTTGTTTAATTCACAAAAGCTACTTAGACACTTCATCAATAGATAATTTGTTAGACTTTCGGACAAAGTTATACTTTAATATACGTACAATGATCCATTGTCGACCTAACTAATTATTTACCAGCATTTTTGAGGTGACAAGTTTTCAATTGTTCCTAGCTCAACAAACACGGAACAATATAAACGTTGCAAATTAGCACTATGTTCTTTCTGTGATAGTAGCAAAGTATTTTGTTGCTCCTATCAAATTTTTTTTAACAACGCTTTTATTGTGGCTTTGTTGACCGATTTTTTTCTGAGTGCATTACTATAACATTTGTTATGGACCCCACTCCGTTATTCAAATTTATTTATTTATGATAAGTTCCTGCTACATATTGTGAGTTCACCTTATTTAAAATTCAAAGTTTTGATTCTTATATCATACATGTTTGTAGAATGTGGCGAATTTAGGACAAAGGTTTTAAAAATTTAAATGACTCACAATTCCGGCATAAAAAAAACAGCTTCAAAATTAAATACCTCTAAAAAGCAAGAAATAATTTTCTAATCACTAGATACCTACGCATATCACTGTAATAAAACACGTCTATTGAAGTCGGGTGGGGCTGGAGGACAACTTATTTTTTTTATTCTAAGAGCCCCACCCGACTTCAATAGACGTGTTTTATTACAGTGATATGCGTAGGTATCTAGTGATTAGAAAATTATTTCTTGCTTTTTAGAGGTATTTAATTTTGAAGCTGTTTTTGTTTTTATTTTCAGGTTTTTGAAGTCAGTTTTTTTGTTCTTAAACAACTTTTTATTTTATTCTTTTTAGTGTAATCACTATACAGTTCCTATTTGATTTTGAGGAGTTCCCTTGCGTATCTTTGATATCCAAGGTCCAATAACAATGAAATCAAAATGGTATCATCTCTAAAGTATCCTCTTTCAAACAAAAAAAGAATCATCTAAATCGGTACATAAACAAAGATGATATGGTCGATCATCCGTATAAGTTCACAAAATGGTAACGAAAACGACAGTATTTTCAGGTTTTCCTGAAAAGTACTGAACCGATTTCAAAATTTAAAAAAATGGGACCAACTTGAGAACAAACCTGATCTAATAACGTTTGAATCATTTCAATCGGTTCAGCCGTCTTTGAGTAATTGGTGTACATACAAAAAACAAAAAAAAGAAGTCGGTAAAAAATAGAATACAGTTGGAACAGATATTTGATTTCAACAGCTACCTATAATTAAAAGGTTAAAAAGTTAACGCAACTAAAAAACTTTATTTCAAAAGTTGTATATAAGTGGAATTCAAGTGCTCGCATAATTTTTTAAGTCATTATTATTTATTACTTCTTACAATTACAAATAGCAATGGATCTAACGTGTGTGTAGGTACCTCAATATTGCGGAAACGATATCATTATGTAGTTTAATGTATTATTTATTATTACTGAACAGAAATCTAATATAAGAGCCAAAACTATTTCAAATTTACAATTTTTATTGTTATATCAATCATTCTAATAACAAGACCGTTAAAACAAAATTTAATCATAACTTTGAATGTTACGAGCGTGAAATTTAATATGTAAGATTTAAATTATGGTTGCAGGTTTATGTACCTTCCTATCCGAGTCCACAAGCACACAGCTATTTACCGAATAAACTACCCCGACATAGGCGTAAGTTTTTATTGCGCCCCCACTCCGACACTCCCCACTCATCGACCTATCGTAGCCGTTCTGCACCCCTACTGCGCAGTTAATATGTACTTAAGGAGAGAAAGAGACGGCAGGATAATGTAACGGAAATAATGGCCTTTTCGACCCCGTGGGCGGGACAGGGATTTTTATTGCTAAGAAATGCTTGCTGAAAGAAGTAGTGTAAAACGAGGAATGGCGTTTCAAGAAAAGTTAATAAAAAAAAAACTTTGTATATACAAATTTATACTTAATTAAAATTTTGGTTCAAGTTTTTTTGTAATGTATCTTCGGTGGCCATGCAGCTTTCAAGTGTTTAAACTTTCAAATAAACGTTTGGAAAATAATCAAAACACTAACGAATTTAAATAAAAATTGGAATACACAAAAAACTCTTATCTACCACGATCATGCACATATTGGTTGTTCAAGCTGTAGACAATTTTATCAACTTTAAAAGTCTACTTACGAGATAAGCATTCTCTAGATTCAAAAGTCTGAAACTAGATTTTCCGAGTCCACACGCAATACTACAGATCTTTTGAAGCCTCAAACATGTTTTTTTGTCTTTTCCAACATCAACCCCAAATCAGCACGAAAAACTATCGAAAGCGAATTCGCAAATCGTATTGAGCACAACAAATGTATTTTTTTTATTAGACCAGCCTATCTATTGTCTAATTTCAAAATCTACCGCAATCGCTTTCAGGATCTGATACATTGACACTTCTTTTGGACATAAATAAAAAGTTACCAAAGAAATGATGCAATGTGTCAGTCACATCCATCTAGACAGTCAAATGAAAGCGATTTCGATAGATTTTAAAATTAGACAATTAGCCCCCAGTTATTACGGGGGTGCGGCGATATCCCGATAAAATATTATTTATGAAAGTTTAAGCCTTTATTAGAAAAGCTAATTTCTATAATCTAAGTAAAATAATAGTTTACCTATATTACAGTCTGTATAAAAATAATAGCTTTTAAATAAAATAATAACTTTTTAAACACTTATCTAAATGTCAATTTACTTCCCATAAGTTTTTTTCGTTTTGTTCCACGAATTGTTTTAATTCATTCGCACTTTCAAAAAAGTATAAAGCTGAATTAACAGCTTTCCTCGATACAGAAAAAAATCACAGATTTTACAGTCCCCGCAAGAATCGTAGCATTGAAAATGAACACCAAAATTTGCGAAAAAACAAAATCAAATCAAATGCAAAGTCCTATTATATTTTTAAAGATACCTAAGTAGTACCTATTTATTTTTACGATTGTGTCACTCGGCTCCGCCTCGTGTCACAAAAGCGCCCGCTGACTACCTCGACGCAGCCGAATTATTATTAAACTATTTTCAAAATTCCAACGAATGCACTTCTCGTCTGCTTCTGCATCTTTTAACACTATTACCATGACGATCGGCCAATAATCATAAAAGCTACTTCACTTTTTATGTACGGAAACACCCGTTTTTCAACAATTCCAAATCTAAAGGGACCACCTACAGGTCACAAATATTAACCGATTTTAAAAATTATTTCGCCATTTGGTAGCTAAGCTAATACCCTAGGACCCGTTTTTTCATTTTTTCTTAAGTCGGTTTTTGTTTCAAAATATTTACAATTTAGTAAACAAACACCCCCCTAAAAACCCGGAAAAAGTTACTAGTAGATTTTCAAAATTCAAACGTTCACACGTGTCTCGATAAATTCCTCAACTTTTAGTACTATTTTCATCTCGATCCTCCCAAAATCTTCAGAAATATGGCCAAAAATACGTCTCAGGCGATTTGCATCTGATAACCATTTTCAATGGTAAAAACACTTCCGCTTTGTTTGTGACATCAACAATTTGTCATTTGTTTGTCATGTTTATTGTAGATCTGAGTTTTAAATAAATAAAAAATCTATTTAAGGAAACACATAAAAAAGCAAAATATGAATTGGTCTTATAAATAAACGGTTACCTTGTGTTATAAGAGAAAGGATCTTCTAATAATTAATACCAATTTCAACAAGTTTTTATTCAAATGATTTTTCTTATTTGATGATACTGGTGTGCTTTAATTTCTCTGTGTGATGGTGCTAAGTGAAAAGAAAACTAAACAAAGATGTTTTATTTATTATCCATAACTTTTTTACATTGTAGGTAGTACTTTAAGGATAATTGATTGATATATTTGACATTTAGGGATATATAAAAATATCCCAAAATGTCAAATATATCAATCTTGGCTTAAGACTGTCACAGAATGAAATTAAGCTTCTTGGTAAGAGCCAAAATGGCTTTCAAGTAAGTAGTTAAAATTATAAGTTAAAACACTTGTACTAAATGTATTGTGTGATATAATGTAAAGCTAATATAATTTAAGGCTCTTAAACCTTACTGGGGTAATTCACTAAGCTTAATCGATGTCAACATTAATTTTAACTTAAGCTGATTGTATCCGAGCTCAGAAAAAGTCATTTCTTGTCATATCATTCTTCTTTTATTGGTTCGAGCGTTTCGCCAGCCTGATAAATAAAAACATAAATATCTTTATTTGTAGAGTTTTGCCACTAAGAATTTTGATGATAAGTTCCTAAAGAACTTGTTCTGGATTGCTAAGGCAAGTTTTCGTTTCGAAACGCTAAAATTTTAACTTAGTGTAATCACATAATATGGGACCTGCCACAATATCATTCAAAACAAAAAAAGAAAATTCGGTTCGAAATTCGGCTCGCACTTTAGCGCCACCACACACGAGCAACTTTTGTCTCCGCAACTATTTTGTCTCTCACAACAAGTCTACGGTTCCCTCTCCAAGTTTTCTTTCGCCATTTCTCCTTTGTGAAATGGTGGTAGCATGTGGTAGTTTCAGTAGATTCTTTCTTTTTAGCATTAATTAATTTACAAAATTAAATTCTAAATAAACTTAAACCAATACTAAATAATATACTAGAAAAAATACGACTCGCACCAGATCAATACTCAGACGGGAATCGAACCCGCGATCTTTGGATTTGGATTAAACCAATTAAATAAAAAATCTTTGCTAAATATTAATTTCTGAACGGCTTAAAAAAATCATCGCTTGAGGGAAGGCTCACGAGTAGCTTCAGTCCCCCGTGACCACGGCAGCTGCAAAGGTGCCGGAACGTCGGGAAAATCAAAAATCAAACCAAATACCAACTAATTACTAAAGTAATTCCAATAAAACCGCGCTTCGTAAGTAAAGTATCCGTTAAAAAGTGTTTTATTTGATGTCAAGTCTACGGGTTTGTAAGAAAGTGCGCGCATGCGACGACACGACAGTCGGCAACT
Organism: Agriphila tristella; assembly: GCA_928269145.1. Lineage (NCBI taxonomy): Eukaryota > Metazoa > Arthropoda > Insecta > Lepidoptera > Crambidae > Agriphila > Agriphila tristella. The sequence continues at coordinate 22,212,145 of OV743443.1, read as the reverse complement.
TTTCATACAAACCATGTGAGAGACAAAATAGTTGCGGAGACAAAAGTTGCTCGTGGGCGCTGTCCCTGATAGATTTGCTTGCTACGGGTACAGTAACATTTTTTGTGATCTAAGAATGTTTTAAAATTCGTCTTTCGTCGTTCGAGAAACAAAAAATAGTGCTCCGAACATACGTACATAGTTATTATGTAATTAGTGGGTCTGTGAGCTGTTAGATCATTAGATCTCGTGAGTCTGTGTTTGCATAGCCTAAAACTGAAGTTAGGAGACATTTTGTAGAGAGAATTACCTATTTTAGAACAGTGATGCATTCATATGCATCATGTAAATATAAACATACAAATTATCAGCTGTTATCACCTTGATGACAAGTGTTATCAGACACGACCGACTCTGGGAATATATTTATATATTAATTCAATCCAATAGTTATGTGGAAAAAGATTATTTTTTTGACTGAACTAAAAAACCGTTGCCGAGTATTTCGCAGATGTGAAAAGCTTTGGATAATATAATATTCTTGAGATTTTAATGATAAAAATTCCAATTCATACAGCTATTCTGAAAATACAGATTTCTATAGCAAATTCAAGTAACCGTCTAAGTACATTCATTGTTTTTTCAGTTTTAATTTTTTTTATTCGTAATTAGATTCGTATTAGAATGCATTTAATAAAACCAAGAAAATAAAACTAAGAAAATTATAGCTATTTTTTTTGTCTCGTACTAAGTTAATAAAGTAACACGAATAATTAAGGATTCATGCTGAAAAACTATCGATAATAACTGGAGTATAAAAAAATCCTAAAAAAATAAACTGTTCTTACCTTTTTATAATTTTTCAGTTAATCAAACTGCCAGTTAGTTGATTATTTAAAGCAAATGATTGAGGCAATTGCTTATTGATGATATACCTAGCTGTGTGTAAATCCGTGTAAATGTTACACTTATAAGTATTTAATTATAGTGTACCTATTGCGGTATTTGCGTGCCTAACTGTATCGCATGGCAAATTTTTGTATGGCGATTGGCGAACTACTACTTATAAATTCATGAAAAATACTAATGTTTATTTTAAAATATTTCTTTTCTTAAATTCTCATACTTACAGATTATTTCCGTACATGTTTTAATTAATAAAACCTACATTAGTAAAAAATAAATAAATTAATTAAAAAATATTAAAAACACGACTGCCCTGCCAAAAACGAATTAAAAAGTTAAATAAAAAGTGTTATTGCAGTCGGGGGACCATTTAGTGGATCAATTTTTAATCAAAGAGGTCCCCTGACTGTTATTTCACTTTTTAGTTCGTTTTTGGCAGGGCAGTCGTGTTTTTAATTTTTTTTTATTTATTGATTATTATTTCACACATTTTAGTGACAAATTATATATTTTTGAAATGTGCTCATTAAGGCCTTTCATTTGATGCCCATATTGTAATAATTGAAGAAAAAATTTTTTTCACATTTGTACAGTCGCCATATTGATTTCTTTCTATTTATTGATACACTTCTTTTGGGCAGTCGTGTAAAAATACTATACTGTGTGCTCTAAAAATTCCACGTAAAGTTTGTTTTATTAAAACTGTGTGTGTATTAGTAGAAATTACAAAATTAAATAAAATTTACTGCGGCGCCACTTTCGACCACGGTGCCACCTTAAAATTAAGTGCCAAGGTACCCAATTTGGGTATATTATAGTAGCTAAAAAATCAAATTGGTTAAATGTTTCTTTTATAGGTAGAAATAAGCGCCCTTATTAATAGAAGTAAGAATTAAAACGCTAGTTTTTTACATTCTCTTTGGTAAGAAGTTTCAGAATCTGTGAATGCATGAAAAAAATAACTTCATCTTCGCAAATGTACGGAAGTTTAGGAAGTCTACTTGTTTTCATAAGGACTGATGTCAAGACTTTAAAAACGAACGAAAAATACTTAAGTAGAAAACTTCTAAACTTTGAAATAGAATTTTCATATTTTTATAAAAATCGCAAGTTATTTTGTGCAAAATTCATGTAATCTTTTTGTTTTTATAACATGTCATACGTAACTTATTAATTTCGATATATTTCAAGTCGTTTTTCCGAGAAAAAGCAAATCGCAAATCTGTTTAGACTTGCTTTGCTAGATATTTTACTAGTAAGTTTTGAAAGAATTTGATTTTTTAAATCTGTCTGTTCGTTTAGCTATGCAAAAAAAAAAATATTTCTCAACTATCTGATAACAAACTCATGTTTTTCAGAAATCTAACATAAAAGCTAACTTTATAGTTCCCCCAATTTTGGGAAGTTGCCTAAAACAGGAAGGGAGACACGGCCCCGAAGGGAAAACTTACTCACAATTTAAAAAAACAAAGTAACAGTAAGTAACTGTAAAAAAAGAGTTTTTAAACTGTTACTTTTATTTAATAGTTATTAAGGTCACCTACACAATTTTAATCTTCTGACAACAAGCCAATAATCCAATTTGTGTAACATTCTCCCTTTTGTCGTTTAATTTTTCCATACTTAAAAGAAAAAGTGTTGGAAAACTTTTGCTTAGTAATCAATTATGGTGCATTAGAAATAAACTATCTAGTCTTGACTAGTTTTTAAGTTTTTATGTTATTGTTTTATTAAGCTTTTAAGCATTTTTGTACCGTTTTATCAAATTTTGATTGATTGAATTGATTTTAAGTATAAATTCGTATTACACTGCATGAAAATTTGTATTTATTTATATGTTATATGTTTTTCCTAAACAAAAAAAAAATTTTTAAAACGGTATTTAAATTCTTTTGGATCGAGTGTAGGTATATGATAGTCTTATAATTTGAAAATTTTGAATTTAAATAATTTGAAGGCTAAGTTTTATATATTTTTAATTTGTCTTTTAAATAACTTACATCTGATAAAAATAAAAGATTTTTAAAACTTTCATTATTTATACATTATAATGAACAACCGAGGTGCTTGCTCTATCTTTTAGGTTTTTCTTGAAAAAATAATTTAATTTTTTTGATAACTTTAAATTGTAATTTAGCACTTTTTTTTGTAAGGTAAATGGGAAAACATAAGTTAGGTACGTAGGTACTCTGTTTCTTTCTAAGTTGATGTAATGGGGTTTCGTGGATAATTTCCCTATTTTCCATAAGACCCTTGTGCTATTTTATCGCATAATATTAATTTCTATCATTATACCAAGCTTTTACTGTTGATTGTACCAAATATTCTCATGGGCCCGCTGGGAAAGAAAATGCTTTTTTATTTTTAATGTCGTGGAACCGTTGGGAACCAAAATATGAACTTAATTTTTTTGAAAACAATAGAGCTGTGGGGAGAAACTCTCCAAAAGTTCGCTTAGATTATTTACCCAAACAAATTCCTCCTAAAAGTCAAATTAAGTAACAAAGGTTGAGTTAACTAACACAACACTTTATCACTAGGATCACAGTACGCTAAGACTAACCACTAACCAGGTTGCTGTGGAGGTAGCAGCGGAGGCATGGGCGGTGGTGGTGCTGAGGGCGGAGGAGGTGGCGCGTACGGCGACACTCTTGGAGAATCAGGGACCGAGTCACAACTGGCGGAGCCCAAGGACCGCGGCGCTGGCGGCACTACGGGGCTCCTAGGCGCTTTCACTATAGGAGGCTCCGGCCTTTCGAGCTCCACGCCAGGAGCTTGGAGTCCTGCCCGCGCTCGCGCCTCATCCTGCGCCTGCGCACGTCTCAGCGCTGTCTGCAACGCCATCACGCGTTGTCTGTCAGCTGTTAACCGGCACTTCTCGCAGGTACAGTAGCGAAATTTGCAGTAGCGTTTATGCCCCTTTAGCTCGACCTTTAACCGGTGGTTACGGCACCGGGCGCAGTTGGGGGGCGCGCGAGGCACTCCCGAGCTGGAGGCGCCGGGCTCGGAGCGCTCCTCGCAGTCCTCGGTGGCGCGGCGCCTCCACGCACCCACGGACACCATCGTGCTCTCGTAGTCGGCCGTGGTCGCGGCGCGGCTCGGCGCACGTCCAACGCGTCGTGCGGTCACAATGCGACTGCTCGCGGCGCCGCCCCGCCCCGCGCATCGCCCCCCTCTCCTGCATTTATTGCGGTGCAGTGCATGCGAGTGTGCAACTGTGCAATTCCTTGCACTTTAGTTTTATCTTCGTGCGTCCTATATCTTCTGTTATGAATTGCTGGTTGTAATATTTGGACTTATTTCTTTACAGAGTTCTTAAGTGAAATATTCAAACAGCTAGGCTGCTACCAGCACTTGTGAATGTCAAAGACGCTACGCCATCGGTTCGCAAAACGAAACGATAAGAACCGGTAAACAACTCGTCAAGGGCTACTTTTTTCTCCCTGTATACCTATTTAAAGTGAGGTCATTTTTCATCACAATAATTAACAAAAGTTTACATACAATGGGTCCGTGTTGAAATTAATTAATTATCTACATACCTATCGGATAGGTACCTAATTGTGAGAGCAATAATTTTCACTAGTTGAGAAATCACTTACTGCTACTCGAAAATGCATACGTACCATGGGCAACAGCGACGCTTAACCACTGCTAAGGTCAAAATCGCTTGCACGCCGCGCCATCACAACCATACGTTTAGTTCGTGTAGGGGCGATACGCGCGCACACGAATTTTGTTGCAAACTGGTTAAGCTTCGCTGTTGCCCATAGTACCTTAAGCACCTTCATGTTGTACCTACTACGATATGCAATCTAACTAAATTCAATAGACATACAAGATAACATTTAAGCCTCCTTTAGGCAAAAGCGCCTTTTGGCTACTACTAATTATATTTTACTGAGGTTATTGTTTGTAAATAAACTATCATAGGACCTTAACTTCAATCTGTCTATACGTGAATAAAAAGGTAATCAGAAGACCCATAATAGGCAGCTGTTCACGAGCATGACGCATAATGAATTGGATCTCACAGCGAGTTAAATTAGTCTATTCTCAATCACAAAATTAATTTTGCACTTTAGATATTTTTTCGTCAATTAATTTTATTAAAATAAAAACGTGTTAGAAAACTTTTTTTATGATATGTCTCAGTAAATAATTTATATCTTCAAAATCTTATGTAGATACGCTTGTCATCATCATCATCATCATCTGCCTATCATCGTCCACTGCTGAACATAGGCCTCTCTGAGTGCACGCCACTGATACGCATGTAGCTGCATGAAAAGTTGACTTTGTGCACTGTAGGTTATGTTATGATAGTGAAAGTGAAAGTGAAATATATTTTATTTAAATAAGCTCACATAATAAGCATTTTTAAATCGTCAATTCTTTTACCCTGCCACCCATTATGACGTCTTTTAACTGACAAGAAAAATGGGCGCAAAAAACTTGTCAGCTTTATCAATCAGATGGAACGATATTTACAAATATGTATATCGTTTCCAGACTTGATATTAACAAAGATTAACAAATAAATAACATTATTGAATTAGCTCATTTCTTAATGAGTTTCAAATTTCTTAATCAATTTACAGATTTTAAGCTAAATTCAAAGTTTGAACTTGTTATTCAGTCTAGGCTGTTACAATAAATAAAAATAAAAGAAAAACATACAATTCAATATGCATTAAGATAGGTAGTCAGAAGCAGACCCATTCCCACTGGCAGCACCAGTTCCCGAACATGACGCATGAACCAGCCATCTCTTCGCTCAACCATATTTGAGCCTCATACGACACCACCGCAGAAATGATTAAAGAGAGCATGACATACTAAGACTACCTATGTTAAGGCATCGAATTGAAAATTTATATCCAAAAGCTTTTCATAGGTCTTTCACTAAACTACTGACTATAGAAAGTAAAAATATTGCAATTAAATAAATCAAAACAAGGTAAGCTATTAAGAATTATATTTTTTGAGTAAGAAGTGCCATACATACAGACAATATAAAACAGATCTTTTATATACGAGTTATACGACGCCCTTAATACAAGCAGACAGAAGCAGACCCATTCCCACTGGCAGCACCCGTTCACGAGCATGACGCATGAACCAGCCATCGCTTCGCTCAACCATATTTGAGGGAACGTAACGACCCGCCTCACACATATAATATATATTAATCAATCAATGTATAAAGATTATTTGAATTTCTTACTTTCTACGTATCTTTAACGAAGTGCAATGTTACAAATATTTGGCATACCTACTATCTTACTGCATTTATTAAATTTATATTTAATTTCCACCGATGCACTGGTGCAGCAATAAAGGCCCGCTCGCGTGTGGCGCACACACGCATGTACACACATGCACACATGTGTATGTGTACTACGATTGCGTGTGAGTGAGTGTATGTATGTACACACTGTCACCCACTGACAGATTCGTGTCAAAAATGCGACGCACACGCACGTGAAATTGTATCATTCTTAATTTTCTAGAGATCTTGATATTATTTGAGTATCGAGATATTCAAATAAATCTTCCTTGGCGCTAAAAAATTCAGTTCAATGAAATATAAAAAAGTGCAATTACCTAGGTAGGTACTCGTATTGTTGTAAAAAAATTTTCGTCGTTATAAAAAAAAACAGAACAACTGGTTATAAAACGAAAAAAATTTTTAAACATACCTACCAAGTTTGGGCTGAAGGAAAATGAAAACTCATGAAACATATTGGCAGATAACTCGTAATTTTCAATTTCCCGTTTTCAATTTTCAGTTTCCGATTTCCTGTTTTCAGTTCGGTGTTCTGTGTTCTGCGATTCGCCCTTGATTTGATTTCTAAAATAAGAAATTAAGAAACGGATCTCTTAAATTTTACAGTCCAGCTTACACACGGTAAAATTTTAGACTAATGGGGAGGCGAAGGCAAAGTGAATTACAGATGGCGCTCAGTCTTTGGTACAATTGACAGTTTGAGCTTATATTGTCTTGACTGTGTATTACGTGATTTTACTTTCTTAGATTGTATTTTTTTCGGTTTTGCGGACAAACAATGTATTCTATGCTAACTTTAGCTCATATAAAAGAAGAATTACGGAAAAGAAAAGCCAAAACAACAGGCAAGAAAGTTTATAGCAACTTACAAAAAATTGCTAACAAGCATTACATTTCTTTAAATTTCGTGTAAGATTTACAAGTAATCTTTTTATTTCAGATTAGAAGCATATGATTTAAATTTTAACAAAGCAACTGCGTGTGAATTTCCGTGTTTATAGTTGCCTGATGATGCCTTCTGTGCAATAGTAATTTCAGGTTTCTGTACTGGAATTTCTGTACCATCCAAAATTACACGAACCGTTTTATCATATTTATTTTATTATTCTAAGTTTCTTGAATGACTCTGGCATATAAAATTCTATTAATTCTCTGTTTGGCCCCAATATTGGGCTTATTCCATATTTGATATACCTATCAAATTCATCCAAGTTATAAATATGTTAGAAACTGCTGAGGTTGAAATATTAAAAAACAAAGCTGTTATATTCAAATGTTGTTTTATTTTGGCGAAGCTTCATCAAATTCATGAAACATTCCTTTTGATTTATAATGTTTCTCAGGCTCAGCAAAGGAGAAAATCGAGGGAAAAGCATATTTTTTTTGATATTTTTTTGCCCACTATTTTTTTTGTTACTGGGAAATCGATGAACTCCAATATTTTACAAGTTACATGCATAACAATGCGGCATTTTCTCAGTATAAAATTAAAAAGTGCAATACTCCAAGAGATTCCCATATGTTTTGACACTTTCTTTGAGGCGGCCGGGTACCAAAGACCAGACGCCACCTATCGGGATAAAATTGCGCTTTTCCTCCCCATTCTTCCATCCATGTGTAAGAATCTCGAACAAAATTATTTAAAAAGCAGCAAGAAATAAGGATGTAAGATAAACTGATGTGCGGTCGAGCGTACACCTCTTTATGCTCTACATACAGAAGAGATTATGGCAAGTGACCAAGTGACAGATCGTTTATTCATTCATTCGTGTTTTTATTTGCCCACTATTCGCCATTCAAGCTTACGCACTCACTAATAGACATGAAACAAAACTCTTTTAACGGATATTAGCGCGGTTTTATTGAAAGTACTTTGGTAATTACTAATTAGTTGATATTTACTATGATTTTTGATTTTACCGATGCTTCAGCAGCTTTTCAGCTCACGGAACCTCACGGAAAAATAAATAAAAACCGGCCAAGTGCGAGTCGGACTCGCGCACGAAGGGTTCCGAACCAAAATACAGCAAAAAAAAAACACGTTTGTTGTATAGCCCCCTTAAATATTTATTTATTCTGTTTTTAGTATTTGTTGTTATAGCGGCAACAGAAATGCATCATCTGTGCAAAGGACTATGAGTAATTTTATATGGAGAGGTGGGTCATTTTTTTTTGCGATGTCGCTTCCAAAAAACTATTTTATCGTAAAGATCTTACCTAAATAAGCAAAAAAATATTCTACAGCGTAAGTCTATCATGGGCAGTTTTGGAGATATTAAAGTTTAAAAAATAATAAGTAAATATAAGTAAGGCAAAAAACGGAACCCTTATAGATTTATCATGTCTGTCTGTCTGTCTGTCCGTCACATTGGTCACATTGGGCCCGCGTGTTGGGGTTATGGCCCATCTTCCTTATCTACACATAAAGAAGGCCTTATTTTTGAATCGCTCGGCTGGCGTCGAGCGCTGTTTTCTACTGATTTTCGTTCGACATCTCATACATTTGAGTAGATTTGTCGAACGAAATTCAGTAGAAACGAGTGCTCTACGCCAGACGAGCGATTCAAAAATACGGCCTCTGTGCCCCAGCAGTGGGGATATTAAAAATGACTGATGGTCATGTTTAAAAAAATCATTCGGGCCAATTCAAGGAGTTTTCATATATGCTCATAATTTTTTCAAAAATAATATTCTTTTTATTTGAAAAATAATATTCTTTTTCAATAATATTGACAAGCATCAAAAATAGTGTCACTCACTTTTTACTTTTCTCATTTTAAATCCTTCCGTATTGTTGTATGGGTGCATGTTTTTCTTTTGACCCGTCTTTTAATTCCTTGATTCCACTCAACGTGACCCATGGCTAACAAACATGTATCATGCATCGTCTGTCACCGTGAGATGAAACTGTTTGTAGAAAGCGACATCGCCAAAAAAAGAAAATGAGCCACATATTATTTTTTAAACTTAAATATCTCAAAAACTGCCCATTACAGACTTAAGCTGTTGAATAGTTTTTTGCTTATTTGGATAAGATCTTTGAGATGGAACTGTTTTTTGAAAGCGTAGGTAACTAGGTAATTTTTTTGGCAATGTGCTAAAAAAATTACCTGGTTACCTACATATAATTTTTTAATCTTAAATATCTCAATGCAATTAAGTTTTTTAACACAGTTACTAGACAAAAATGTTCAACATGTTTATTATACTATACTAGCTTTTGCCCGCGACTTCGTTCGCGTGATTAAGATAGTTTTGCATTTATTTTGAAAGTCACGGATTGCCAATATACCTAAGTGTTTATGTGTAGACCTCATTTCACACATTTAAATTTTCTCATAAAAATTCATGTAGGTACAAACTGGAACACTGTAGTACCCTGTATGATGGGAATTTTCCAAAACCCTTTCTTAGTGCTCACCTACACCATGAAAGGTGCCCTCCAAAAATGGTGTCTCTACTTTCATACAAACTTCAACACCCTGTAGCACTCTGTATAACGGGAATTTTCCAAAACCCTTTTCGTAGTGCTCACGTACATTATATAATCTACCCTCCAAAAATGGTGCTTCTACCTTCAGCCCTATACAAATTCCCATACAAACTGGAACACCCTGTAGCACCCTGAATAACGGAAATTTCACAAAACCCTTTCTAAGTGCTTACCTACACCATGAAAGGTATTTACCCTCCAAAAATGGTGTCTCAACTTCAGCCCTATACAAATTCCCATACAAACTGGAATACCCTGTAGCACCCTGTATAACGAAAATTTTACAAATCTCTTTCTTTGTGCTTACCTACTCCATGAGAGGTATCTACCCTCCAAAAATGGTGTCTCTACCTTTAACCCTATACAAATTTTCATACAAACTTGAACAACCTGTAGCACCCTGTATAACGGGAATTTTCTAAAATCCTTTCTTAGTGCTCATCTACATCATGAAAGGTATCTACCCTCCAAAAATGGTGTCTTTACCTTCAGCCGTTTGGGCTCCACGCCTATCCCAACAATCAATCAATTTAGAATTTTATATGTAAAGACAACGTGTTACAAAAGTACCCCTAATGCCGAATATCTACCATATTCGGCATTAGGGGTACTTTTGTAACCATCAAACTGAACAACTTTTACTATGGGACCAACTCTCAACTCGCGAAAAAAAATCAGCTTTTTCATTCAATAATAAAAAACTTTTTTAAAAACACGTTTTTAAAACGGACTAAATTATTACAAAAAAATCGGACTAAAAACATTAAAACGGACTAGTAAAAACAGACAAAAAAGTAAAAAATAAATTTTTCTGTTAATATTTATAACCCTATACCTACAGAAATTTTAAATCTAAAAACGTGGGGCGCATTTTGTAAAATTTTGTCTTTAGCATGCGCCCCACGTTTATAGATTTAAAATTTCGGTAGGTATAGGGTTATAAATATTTACAGAAAAAAATTTTTTTTTACTTTTTAGTCTGTTTTTACTTGTCCGTTTTAATGTTTTTAGTCCGATTTTTTTTGTAATAATTTAGTCCGTTTTAAAAACTTTTTTTTTTAAAGTATTTTTTTCAGTAATTTTTTATTTTCTGCTTTTTAGTTAACGAGCTAAGACTAAAAATATACCATCTTCTATCGGAGCACTCGTCAAGATGATTCAAACGAGCCCAAACTCGATAGGGTTGCATGGTTTTATTACAGAGTCCCAGTGGCCTTCTTCCGGCTCCATCATCTGACCCTGGAAACTATTTCCTAACAAAGTACTCGTCAATACGATTCAAACGAGCCCAAACTCGATGGGGTTGCATGGTTTCAATATTGAGTGAGTTCCTATGGCATGGACTTTCAGCTTCATCATCAGACCCTGGACCTCGTCTCCCATTAGAGTACTCGTCAAGACGATGCTAACGTGCCCAAACACGATGGGGTTGTATGGTTACATCATAGAGTTTCTATGGCCTTCCTCCGGCTCCATCATCAGATCCTCGGACACTATTTCCCAACAAAGTACTCGTCAAGACGATTCAAACGAGCCCAATCTCGATGGGGTAGCGTGGTTTTATTAAATAGTTCCTGTGTCCTTCCTCCGGCTCCATCATCAGACCCTGGAAACTATTTCCCAACAAAGAACTCGTCAAGACGATTCAAACGAACCCAAATTTGATGGGGTTGCACGGTTTCAATATTGAGTTCCTATGGCATGGCCTTTCGGCTTCATCATCAGACCCTGGACCTCATCTCCCATTAGAGCACTCGTCAAGACGATGCTAACGAGCCCAAACACCATGGGGTTGTATGGTTTCATCATAGAGTTCCTGTGGCCTTCTTCCGGCTTCATCATCAGATCAGCTCAATGACACCATAATATTACATTGCCTTCCAGTTCTGACCTATGTTCAAAGTTTCAAGTCTCTAGCTCATCGGGAAGCTAGGATAAAATCGTTCGCAAACTTTGTGGAGAATCACACAAACAAACAAACAATCAAACAAACAAACGCGAAAGCAACCTAATAAAAATGTGTTAAAATATCTAAATGTACGAAACAGCTGATTTATTTTTCACGATTTATAGTAAAAGTTGTTCAGATTGATTGATGGTCCCTATCTTCTACCATATTCGGCATTAAGGGTTGTTATTTTTGTAACACGTTGTATAGTGAAATAACTGGGCTATTTACCACAATGATATTAGTTTTTAAAAATAACAGTAAAAAACACTGGTAACAGTGTTTTTTTACCGAGGCAAATCTTCATAGTTTTAATTCTATAGAGCATGGGTCTCCAAACTTTTTGGCCTAAGGGCCGGACTGACTCTTCTACGTAGTCGCAAGGGCCAAAAAAACGGACCTATACTTAGTAGGGTTGCCAGTTCGGAAGTCCAAAATATCTGGAGAAAATTTTAAAATGTCGGGAATTTCGCGGTTGTTGTCGGGAGAAATAAATATGTAATTTAAACGCCTGTATATAGTAAGAAAACGGCCGCGCAGCGCGGTTTTTGGTCAGTTTTATCCACTAATCTTGTAAGTTGTCATCTTGCCTGTCTATTGTAAAAAAAACAGCAGCGCAGCGCGATGTTTTGTTAGTTTCATCCACTAATCTTATACTATTGCTTGTGTTTTGTAGAAAAATGGCCGCGCAGCGCGATTTTTAGTTAGTTTCTTCAACTAAACTTGTACTCTTGCCTAGACAGCATAGACATAGTAAAATAAAACATAGTATATAAGTAGTAGTAATAGTAGTAATGACCAAAGACTCTTAATTTGCTTTGCATTGCTTTTTTAGCAATAAAACCGCCTGTTTTGTTATTTTGTTAATAATTTTGTTAATATAACTTTTTATAGTGCAATAAATAGAGTTAGTAAAAATAAATAAAACATATTTATTTAACATGACCAAAGAGTCTTAATTTACTACCCATCACTTATTTACTTACATTTTAAATGTTACAATATATTTAAAACAGTTTATGGCGGCGGGCCAGATATCAAGTAATCCCGGCCCGCTTCCGCGGGCCCGATTGTTGGTCCTCGCGGGCCGGACCTGGCCCGCGGGCCGTAGGTTGGAGACCCCTGCTATAGAGGATTTTCTGTCATTATAAGAGCAAAACACGCTTGAAAAAAATAAAATAAAATTCGGCTTGGCAACATTCAGAATCGAATTCAGCAGCCTTTTTTACATCGGAAAAGTCATGTTGCCCAAATGGTTCACAAAATGCCGTTTAAACGGTGAAGGAAGCGGATATTTAGGATTTTCGTCCAGTCTAATCAAGGCCTTTCATTTGATGCCCATAATGTAATTATTGAAGATTTTTTTTCACGTTTGAAAGTGGTGGAAACTACAGTCGCCATTTTCCTTATTAAAAAAAATATGAAATCACTCGGGATGATGTAAGGATTCTAACGATACTTCATACAGAAGTTATTAATAAAGAAACTCATTCACTACTCTCTTTTTTTTTGGGTACCTAGTCACTTCTGATGTACAAATTCAAATTAATCGCATTATAAATCTATGGACGACTAAGTAGGTACCTACCCAAATGTAGAATTATGTTTTAAAACTTTTCCGCCCTAGGGCGCAAATCAGTGTTTTTCACCCGCTGCTCGGTTTAAAAATACATCACATCAGAAATGAAAACATATTCTTTCGTAGTAACTATTATTATAGTTACTTACTTCGTAAAAATAACAAAAACAATAGCATTCATTAGCTGCGCATTCAAAAGAATAGGAAAATTAGATCATTTGTTTTATTTAAACTTGTATAGTACACAGCATAAAGATAATAAACTTACCTTTTCACACAACCTTTAGTCACGTGTGCACTCTATCCATAATGAAGTCATAACAAACTCCACTATAGCTAACACAATATAACTTTTCTACTTAATACTTGTCTTACTTAAGTCCCATCCTTCCAATCTAGAATCGTAAAAGGCATTATAAACATTTTAATAGTTTTAAAAGTTTCACGTAGCGCATTCAGTGGAGGTTTTATTCAAATTTTATGATCTCTGGTACGGCGGTAATACTGGCGGGTGTATGCGCATCTGAGGACGGATAATGGCCGCTCACGTGAACGTTCGATATTCAAATGTGGCAGATATAATGCCATCTATGATTTTGCATTATAAACGATTCAACAGTTGTCTGTGGCGCGAAAGAGTTGGTTTCTGTTCAAAGTGACATTTGAAAAATAAAAATAGCAACTATTTGCCTTACTAGATGGCGTTGATGGAAAGAGAAGTGTCAAAATTGGCTTTTAAAAATAAACAGCCTGTACTTCTACTATTCGTTATACCAAAGAGGCCTACTGTACCACATGAGTAAACAAATAGTAGTGATTATTTCCTCTGTGACTGTATAAAAGCGCTCGCTGGCTGACATATGCCCAAAGAGAAACATTCTAGGGTTAGCCTGCCTACCTGAGTACTCATCGAAGCTTAGTAAAAAGAAATCACATTGTTACATACATTTTTATCAACGCCATCTATCGAGCCTACAGTTTTTTGTCATTTTGAAAAGCCCTCATTGTATTTGCTTCGATCAAGAAAAGCTTGATATTAAGACAAATCAGTCTGTCCAGACCAATATAATAATGGTCCAGACGGATTGTACAGACAGACTGTACAGACACAGGGGCTGTATCACAGGTTTCGTTATCTTTTAGTTAAATTTGAGAATGGATTGGAACAGAATAAGGTCTATGAAAATATTGTAGCGTGCTGCCTGTCGCTCCTGAGCGACAGTTTTAAGCTAGTTTTAATTAGTTTAAGTTTCTTAGGGAATAAGTATTTTTGGCCATAACTTTCCAAATTCTTTGTAAATAAGCATTTGCTTGGCAGCAATTTATTCGTCTTTTTACGGCGATTCTTATTAGGTTTGTAGTTTCATCCTTTTTCATACAATTTTATTGAATTTCATACATAAATTTCATACTTAGTGGAAAAGTGAGGTTATAATTTTGTATTTATTTTGACAGCTGCTTGTTTACATGTGACAGCTAAGTTTATTTGCTTTTTACCACGTTTTTATTAGGTTGCTTTCGCGTTTGTTTGTGTGTTTGTTTCTCCACAAAGTTTGTGAACGATTTTATACTAGCTTCCCGATGAGCTAGAAACTTAAAACTTTGAACATAGGTCAGAACTGGAAGGCAATGCAATATTATGGTGTCATTGAGCTGATCTGATGATGGATCAGGAAGAAGGCCACAGGATCTCTATGATGTCACCATACAACCCTATCGTGTTTGGGCTCGTTACAACCGTCTTGACGAGTACTCTGACGGGAGACGAGGTCCAGGGTCCGATGATGAAGCCGGAAGGCTATGCCACAGGAACTCAATATTGAAACAGTGCAACTCCATCGAGTATGGGCACGTTTGAATCGTCTTGATGAGTACTTTGTTGGGAAATAGTGGTCAGGGCAGGTCAGGGTCTGATCGGGCTCGGGGGGGGCTCGGGGGGGCTCGGGGGGCTCAAAGGGGGCTCAGGGGGGGTCGAGGGGGGCTCGGGGGGGCTCGAGGGGAGGCTTGAGGGGGCTCGAGGTGGCTCGGGGGGGGCTTGAGTGGGGCTCGGGGGCGCTCGGGGGGGCTCGAGGGCGCCTCTAGGGGAGGGCTCAGGGGGGGCCCGGGGGGGCTCGAGGGGGGCTCGAGGTGGCTCGGGGGGGGGGCTTGAGGGGGCTCGGGGGACTCGAGGGGGGCTCGGGGGGTCTCAAGGGGGGCTCGAGGGGTGCTCGGGGGGGCTTGAGGGGGAGCTTGGGGGGCTCGAAGGGGGCTCGGGGGGGCTCAAAGGGGTCTCGGGGGGGCTCGAGGGGGCTCGAGGGGAGGCTTGAGGGGGGCTCGAGGTGGCTCGGAGGGGGCTTGAGTGGGGCTCGGGGGGCATGAGGGGGGCTCGAGGGGGGGCTTGAGGCGGGGCTCGAGGGGGCCTCGAGGGGGGCTCGAGGTGGCTCGGGGGTGCTTGAGGGGGGCTCGGGGGGGCTCGAAGCGGAGCTCGGGAGGGCTCGGGGGGGCTCGAAGCGGAGCTCGGGAGGGCTCGGGGGGGCTCGAAGCGGAGCTCGGGAGGGCTCGGGGGGGCTCGAGGGTGGCTCGGGGGGGCTCGAGGGGGCTCGAGGGGGGAGCCCCCCCGAGCCCCTCTCAAGCACCCCCGAGCCACCTCGAGCCCCCCCTCGAGCCCTCCCCTCGAGGCCCCCTCGAGCCCCCCTCATGCCCTATTTTGTATGTGTATGGTAACGATATAATATATGTGTTTTTAAATATCGTCACTTTTGAAAACACGAAAAACCGTGGGGCGCAGGCATGCAAAAGATAATTTAATGCATGAATTCATCATCAAGTTAAAAAAAAATAATGCAAATGACATGAACTATTTATTATGCTTTCTCTCTCTAATACAAAATGCGCCCCACGTTTTTCGTTTTAAAACTTCTGTATAGGGTTATAATCCTACATCAGTTTATAAGTAAATATACTTAGTGCTGAAAAGAACGTTCGTGTTTTAGATAATTGTAAAACGAATCGTCTTTAGACAAATCTCTGTGAAGTTCGTAAAAAGAACGTTCGTGTAGTAAAAAGAATATGTTTTTAAAACTTTTTTTATACTTTTTTATTTATATTTTTTTTATTTTATGCTTTTTTATTTATATTTTTTTTTATTAATTTTTTTATTTTTTCAATTCTACTCACACTTCGCGTAGGTTGTCTATCAATTTATTGGCCATCCCGCTCTTTAGTATTGCTGCCGAGCGAATACACGAATTCCCATTTTGAAATGCTGTATTATTTTTCTTCTACATTTTTCTTTCGGTTTTTCAAAATTTACTGTAAGTATAAAAAGATTGTCAAACCTATTACGTGGCTCAGTCAGTCTTCGAGATCTACAGTGAAAACAAGTAGTGGCCGTTCCCGGGCCTTACAAGAAAGCCCGCGCCGCGAGTGACAACTAATAGTTCTACGGGTGCTGCGAGTCTCCAACTCCTGCTGGTCAGCACCAACTATCCTACTGCTGAAACGCTCCATCTGCGGCCAGCCTCCGTTCATCTGCGCTCCATCTCCGGCCTGTCTACGCTGCTCATCCACGGTACCACTACGTCCCTTCCGCGTCCCCTCTCCGCGTGCTCGTCGACGGTTTAACTACGCCCCTTTGCGCCTCCTCTCCGCGCGCTAGATTACGTTCCCCTGTCCTTCTGCAAGCCTCTGAAGATTCGCCCTCTCCTACCCCTATCCTCCCGCGTTCTTTAGTGTTTAAGTTTCCTTAGCTTCCTGTCCGTTAGGTTTAGTGTAAATAAATGTTAATTGTACTATATTTCCATCTTTCTACTTTGCTCCTTAACTAGCTAGATACAATCCTTCTTATCCTTCTACTCTAGGTAAGCTCTCTTTCTTCCTCTTTCTTTGTAACGTTACAATATCTGTCAATTATTAGAAACTTGTTCAGAAATTGTAAACTGACTTTAAAGTAAGTACTAACTTGTGGGTAAAGTACACTTTCGTGTTTAACGTTATTATGTAAATTATTTTTAGTGAGTACTGTACCTATTTAATATTTGGGTCATTATTCAGAGTTTTCGGACACGTTTTTCAAGCGGCATTGCCTAAAAATAATGGAAATCGTAAAGTCAGCTAGCCATTTTTTTTTTGCGCAAACCTCATAACTTCTTCTAACTGGGTTACTGATTATCTCTATAATTAATATCATTAAAAAATAAAATACCCCCATTCTTTGATTTTCGTGGAGTGTCCCAAGCCCCGATCTGGGTACTTATTGTCTAATTTTAAAATCTATCGCAATCGCTTTCAAGAAGTGATACATTGATGCTTCTGTTTGGCACAAATAAAAACTTACCAAAGGAATGCAGCAATGTGTCATATCCATCTGTCAAATGAAAGCGATTGTGATAGATTTTCGAAATTAGACAATAAGCCCCCTGGTCACTTCCTAAATTATATAATTTAAACTAAACGCTACATGCCTACCAAAAAAAAACCATTAAGTCCTAAGAAGTTTACAATGCTATAAAAAATTAGACTATACTTCTAAAAGAACGACATTTCCTAAAAAAAATTAAAATGTAACTGTCCTCTGGTAGTTGCTGATTTGCGTGGACCGTTATAAATTCACTAGCACATCTTAATTCGCGGCCCTGTGTTGTGTCATCCTAATCCTAATTCAAGTTACAACTAGTCACGCTCCGGCGGCCAGTAGGCCGATCGCGCTAATTTACAACGTGAAAGGTTCACATTAGGCTGCTCGAGTTCCAGTTCTGTCAATGATCCAACTGTGGTGAAAAACCGTATCGCCATAAAGTTCCACCGCCAACCAAACTACTATTATTGTTGAACCGCTGTCTCAGTTGAAACGTTAGGGATGTCATACGATATTTTTAGCAATCGACGGTCGACTTAACAATTTTACCACATCACTAGGTGTAATTTGACGCTTCTTTTTTTTAAGTGTTTGTTTTGAGTTGAGAAACAGAGGTTATTATGTTATTATTACAAATAGAATTAATATTAAATGAGCTATTTTAAAGCAATTTTAAAGTAATAATTTCATAACAGAGAGTTATTTATTGAGATCATTAAAATTTAATATTGTGAATTGTGATAATATTGTAGTGCTGCTAAACGAACAAATATCTTTGTAAACGAAGCGATTGTTTAAGTTGTTAGTATTTTGTTGTGATTTGTGATCGATCACATATAGTCATAAAACAAATGAACATCCCACCACTCTTTGAAGTGTAAAGATAAACAAAATAATACCGAGGCCCAGTCAACAAGGTACCCTAATAATCAAAGGTATGTAATTATGTATTAGCAGTGAACTTTTTATAGCTATGCCAAGATGTAGGAGTAATAATGAAAATGTATTTTTTTACAGAAGTGAAAAGCAAGATCAAAATTGAGCATAATGCTGACCAAAGAAATAGAAGATACACGGCCATATGTATAACAGCATTAGAGGAATATTGCTTCTTTACCGAATGAAGAGGCAATTTATGTATAATGACGAACGGTAAGATAGGGACATTTATCATTAATTAATTGTTATCACTCTCAAAACCTATTACTTATCTGTTTTAGAAAGGTAAAAAGTACTAGTGAAACAATAAATAGAATTTAGAATTTCTTCCGTTCAACTTCCTACTTATATTTTGTGCCTTTTGATTATTAGTGTGCCCTTTTTCATTCAATATTTAATGACATCAGTTCCGACTCCAAAGGGTATTTATTTATGTAATTTCCCTAATTTTTTTTTATTTCAGGTATTAGAATATAATGTGCAATACAAAATTAAGATAAATAAAAATTGGTTCTACAATAGATAAAATGGAGCAACATTGTAGTTTGCAGAAATTTAAAATGTTTGCAGAAGGCGGAAGTCAGAGACCTTATGTATAAAAAGGTATTATTATTTTGATCTAATCTAGATATTAGCTCGTCAACGCCCGGAAAAGAGACACAATCAAATTTTTAAACAATTATGTTATAAAAGTGACTAACATTTTTTTAATGTTTTGTTTTAGTATTGCCAACAAGGAGATGCAATAGGAGGAGATAGCAGCTTAGTTAATAATCAATAAAAAATAACATTAATAAAGTTTTCTAAAATAATTTATTATAATTATTCAGTTATCCTATTACCCCAAAACAATTAGGTAAACAAGACCACATATCGGCAAATGTAGTGTGGGACAGACAAGGTGGAGCGACGATCTTCGCAAGGTGGCTGGCAAAAACTGGATGAGTGTAGCCGTGGATCGTGCACTCAGAGAGGCCTATGTTTAGCAGACGGACGATGATAGGCTGATGATGATGATGAATTAGGTAAACGACTCTTAATTTTGTCAAGAGCATCAGCGAGCACCACACCTAGCTAGCATGTTACACTTCCACTAGTCCTCAGTCTATGCTCAGAGCCACCGCTTCTGTCTGCCACCAACAGAGTGAATGCCAAAGTGAACGAAGTGTTGCCTCTTTGTACTATATGTCTAATGCAGCACACAGCATGCATTGGTTATCTTCGTGGGCACCTAAAACAAAACATGTTAAAAGTTAAAGGACTATAGATGATTCAACAATAAATTTTAAAATAAATAACATTGTTCTTAGTCTATTACCTAAATAGGTACTCATAAATATTTTAGTTGTATGTATGGACAAGGGTGAGTAAATTGAAATTGTAATACTTACTTAGATTCTAAAGGCATTTTATGGCTAATACCATCAAAATCTAGGTACCTATTAAGTAATACAAAAACAAAGAAAGAATGAAATTTATTCACAGTGAACATTTTTAGGTTAGGTATGGTTTTCTTACCTTTATCTTGTTTGGCCACACCAAAGGCATCCGAATTGGCGTAATTATGGTGTGGTGTTCATATCTCATAAGTAAACAAACTAAATGATTTGATAGGTTGTAGATTTTTACAAATTGCCGATTGGACATTTGAATACACTTTTTGATGACTCTTCACAGTTCATCAATTAAATTTAGATTATTTAGCACTCTTACAGAAGATCTTCTTACAATAAAAATAAGAGCGTTGTATATTTTTGCATTTAGACTGAATAAATATCCCAAAATTGAGAGAGTAAACACCAAATAGTTGAGAACTAGTCCAAAAAAAGTAGCATCCTTTTAACTTTGTCTTGGACGGCAAGTTACGCTCCAGTTGCGCACGACATCTGTCTCAACTAGCTGTCAAAACGTTAGCGCGATACGGAATACGTCAAAAGTTATGATTGGTCGCGGTTCAGTCGAGGTCCAGTTGATCTAAACATTAGCGCGATTGGCCCCCAGGCAGAGTTGCTTGTGCGACGGTGCTCGAGTTTTCGAAAAATGGAGGAAAGAACCTTGTTGCCTGGATTTGGTTTCTCAAAACTTTGATTTGCGTGGTCTTATTTTCTCCGGTCTCTGTGGATTTATTTATGTAATAAAATATTGTAGTGAACAATATAAGGTAACGTAACTTATATTCAAAACACAGTTTATTTGCTTAAAAGGTTTAATTGTATATTTTTTGCCTAAAGGATTTATTTTGATTTACGTGGTCGTGATTTGCGTGGTTTACGTGGTAGTTTTGACCCAAGCAAATCAATTTTTGACCATGCAAATGAAATTACTTTGAGTTTTGTACTAGTTTATGGATTTTATTTTTTGCATTTATCTAATAAATGCAAATTCGTTTAAATCAAACATAAAATGTCACATTCAATAGGTTTCTGACTTTATCAGTAATAATAAATATTTTTCGACTGATTCTGATAAAAAAAAAACGATTTCTGCCTTAGTAATCTACCTATTTTTTACTTTATAATAACACAATAACTTTTTCCAATATGAAGTAACATTAAGTATTTTATTTGAGAAAGTTAAATTACATTATTATATAAAATTAAATTCATGTTTCATGGCACCCACTGATCAATTTACAATTGAAAAAATAATCAAAAATCTGTAGCAACCGCAACACAACACAACGTTCATACAAACGAATAGTTCCCAAAGTCTTAACTAGATGGCGCTGTAGCCTCCTACATCGCGGTATCGTTTCGCTTTTTCATTTCCTTAAGACCTTTGATGAATATTTGTTTTGAATCCTTTCTCAGGGTAGGGACTAGGACCTACTACGTTGTACGATTGCTTCCGGTGACGGAACTTATGGACGCTTTAGTAGAAAACGCCGATAACACTTACGTACCCGATTGCTTCCGTCATGGACGAAAAAATATAAGGACCGACAATCTCATACTTCAAAACGTAAACTGATTTTTAGTACCAAAAGTTGTGACAGATGTCCCTACGTGTTCCGTTTGGAGCAAAATTGTGACTTTTTTACCGCAAGCAAGCATACCCTTGCAGCACAAAGCGAGCATGCTATTCGAACGTAAACCACACTACAAGTATTTCACTAGATGGCGCTGTGTAATGAATGATCGTTTTTTTTTATTTTGATATTTACTAAATGTAATATAACAAAATGAAATAAAAAAAGTACGTACTACGTTAGTAAATAATAAAATGTATTCAAAGGTGGTTTTACACTAATATAAAATAAAAAATGACGACAGTTGAAAATTTCAATATTTAGTACCTACCTACATGACATGGACAAAAATATATGATAACAAAATGAAATATCTAGCACAAAAGTATGTAGTAAGTAGGTACTACCTATACTAATACGTCAAAAAATATAAATCAAAAATATGAATTAAAAAATGCCTCTGGAGACTTGTACTATTATGTATTGTGTCTAGTAGAGTACAAACTCACCTAGGTACCATGGAATTGACCATCGTCGAATTTAAAGCCTGAATTAGGTACCTTTACATTACATAATTTTAAGCATGCGATTTCAAGACTGTCTTGAAATAGGTACCTACTGCGCGCATTTACACCACACAATTTCTCGCACGCTCGACCGCGCTTACTGTCATAGTAAAAGGAAAGAAAGTAGGTCTCTATATATTTTTTAACGTAGTGTCGGAGTTATCCACATTGTAGTTTTCATCTTTGTTTTATTTGCTATGACAAGCTTTTAAAAAAAAGCAAAACCTCCTTCAACAACCTTAAAAAAACAGCTCTATAAAAAGCAAGAAGTAATGTACAAATCTATCACGTCTATTGAAGTCGGGTGGAGTGGAGCTGGAAGTATTTTTTTTACTTATTGTATTGTTTATATTCTAAAAGCCCCACCCGACTTCAATAGACGTGTTTTAATTAATAGATTTGAACATTATTTCTTGCTTTTTATAGAGCTGTTTTTTTATGTTTTTGAAGGAGATTTTGCTTTTTTAAAAAGCTTTTTTATTTTTAACTTTCTTGTAGGTATGTAGGTAAGCGATGATTTTATAAAATAAAACGTTATAATGTTTCACATTTTTCAATTGTATAGGTACCTACCTACATACAAAACTTAAAAAAAATATAAAAGTGTATGAAACAGCTGATTTTATTTTCGCGATCTCTATCCTTACTAGTAGGGTAATATTGGGCATTCTAGAACAGTTTCCATACAAAACACCAACACATAACGGTGTGAGGTGGGAGCTACGCTACGCTGTGCTCCGCTCCGCTCCCATCCCACCTCACACCGTTCTGTGTTGGTGTTTTGTATGGAAACTGTTCTAAAATGCCCAATATACGAATTTTAGAAATACGTTCTCACAACATGATGGTTCTATGGATGGACTATGTTTTTGTTTTGTATGGGAACTGTTTTAGAATGTCCAATGGTGTTTTGTATAGAAACTGTTTTAGAATGTTCAATATACAAAGTTTAGAAGTACGTTCTCACAGCATGAACGAACACTCATACCGTTTTGTGTTGTTGTTTTGTATGAAAACTGTTTTAGAAATCCTATTATACAAAATTTTGCATAGGTAAGTTCTTACAACAAGTGAGTAACAAACAACTCAATTACCTGCTTGAACCAGCATGCGATTCTGTACAAAAATTGTATGCACAAATTCTTGTTCAACCTTAATAGTGCGATAAAAACAAGTATATAAATAGATAAACGTCATATTTTCAGCCATTTATTTGCAATACATGCATCCTTATGGTCGAGTGTAACCTCTAGATATGAAATTTGTCAAACAAAATCAATCATTAAAAGTAGAATCCATATGTGATCCGTTACCGAATGTGTCAAAACGACATGGAAACTTATTACCCAACACGATACGTTGCATTGTCTGCGGTCCATCAAATTGTGGAAAAACTAATCTAGTAATAGGTTTATTGCTGCATAAAGATGGACTACGTTTTCACCACCTGTACGTGTACTCAAAGTCCTTATATCAAGCTAAATACCTATTTCTAGAAAAAGTTTTAGATTCGGTCCCCAATATAACGTATGATAAGTATAATCATAATAGCGAAATATTGAGTCTTCATGATGCTTTACCTAATTCAATAATTATTTTCGATGACGTAGCTTGTGAAAACCAAAACCATATTCGAGATTATTTTGCCATGGGACGTCATAAGAACATTGATTGTTTTTATATAAATCAGACATATACTAAAATACCCAAACAACTTGTTAGGGATAATTCAAATCTTATAATACTGTTTAAACAAGATGATATTAATTTAAGACACGTTTACGACGAGCATGTAGGATCAGACATGACTTGGTCCCAATTTCGGGAAATGTGTTCAGTTGTTTGGAGAAAGCCATTCAGTTACCTTGTGATAAATAAAGACTGTGAAAAAAATAAAGGATGCTACAGATTAGCATTTGATACTTTTGTAGTGTTGGACTAACGTACATAATAGTTTGTTGAGTCATGAGTTGATCATTCCTATTTAAGATTCAGAACCGAGCAGTATATTGTCTAAAATGGAGAAAAACCTTAAAGAACAAATAGTTAAATCTGCCACAGCTGTTAAAAGAAAAGTTGAAATGATGAGGGATGTTAAAATTAATGACAATATGGTATTAGAAAAAGTTTTCAAACCGATAGTTGACCCGCTTAACCTGTTAACAAACAAAAATAATGAAAAGCATCTCGAGAGTAAAAATAATTATGAACCGTTAGTGAAAAAAGTTAAGAAAAGCAATGAAGATAATGGAACGTCATCGTTTTCGTCTAGTGAAGATCCTAATGAAGATGATAGTGAAGAGGAAGAAAAAGAAGAAATACACTCACATAGTGGGATACATACCGACAAAACCCTTATTGCATCACCTTCTGAAGATCACAATATCAGCGAGTCGTCATTTAAGTCTTTTCAGTCATCACCAAGTGTTAAAAACCAGTCATTGTCATGGTCTACATCAACTGAAGTTTTTTCTAATATACCTTTCGGAGTAAGAAATGAACGCGGAAGACTAATGCTTGGCAGAACCCGCGTTTTCGATGATGGTAGTTTCCTTAAAATAGGAACTCATCGTTTGGAAAAAACAAAAGGATTAAAAGAGCTATTGTTCAAAAAGAAACCAAACTTAGATATAATCACTGACGATGACCTACAAAACTATAAATTATTACTATTAGATACCAATGCTCACCGACGCAATTTTGATTCATCTAAGCCAATAAATAGCAACAAGGGATATAAGTACATGAATATTATCAAACCTTTGTTTAAATTTGCTAGAAATCCCACAACGAGCGTGGAAAGTCTTTCAACGGGAGAAGGTGTTAAAGTATTGAAGAACGTTAAAAAGGATACTGACTATGTTTATTGGGATGACCCGAATGAATTAGTTGAACGATTAAAATTACTTCTAGCGTCGAGAGTTGCGGGTAACACTGGAGTAGATAATGAAATAATTTCGATAGTTGAGGAATTACACGAAGCCGGTATTGGTATAAACCCTAAAGAGTATAAAAAGCGTAATGCATCGGGAAAATTGAGCAGTATACTCACAATTTCGCTGAACAAAGCATCGAAACTGCAATGAATATAGACAAGTTCGGTCATCACGTTCACAAACGTTTACGATTAACAGAATATATTGATAACATCAATGACTATTTGGTGAAATCAGATAAAGGATACTATGATTTAAAATCATCTCAACTAAAAGGTCTACCGTCTCCAATTGAGGACGATGAAGCAGTGAATAAAGCTTATATGGATAAAACAGTTCAAGAACTACGAAAGGAAATAAATAAAGTGAATATTAACGTTAAACATTATCTAAATAAATTGGAAAAAGCAACTTCAGATCTTTTAGGTGCTTCGTATTATACAAAAGCAGAAATATATAATTTGATTGAAGAGAAATTAAATAAAAAATGAGTAAAAAAGACATAGTCGATGAACTCCACAAAGCAGCAAGAAGAAATTTTCCGCGGCGATGTACAGTCTTAAAAGGAATAGATGATTTGTGGCAAGCTGACCTTATAGATTTTCAGAAATATTCGAAATTCAATCAAGGATACAAATACATTTTAGTAGTAATTGATGCTTTATCAAAGTTCGTCTGGACAAATCCGTTAAAATCGAAAGAGAAAAAATGTGTTACAAAGGCAATGCAAGAGATATTAACAAGTTCAACACGAAAACCTAAACATTTGCAAACTGATTTAGGCAAGGAATTTTATAATGATGCTTCCAAAGAATTGTTAGAAAAGTATGATATAAATCATTACTCCACCTACTCTATAAAAAAGGCTTCTATTGTGGAGCGTGAAATACGTACGTTAAAATGCAAGCTTTACAAACTTTTTAGTTTGTATGGTCGTTACCAATGGTTGGGACAAAATTTGAATTCAGTAGTAGAAATTTATAACAGTACTACTCATAGAATAACAAAATTTAAGCCTGTTGCTGTCAATAAAGCAAACCAAATGGTTGTCAAGTCTAACATTATTAAGACACAGAGGCTTGAGATGGATAAGACACCCAAGTTTGAAGTTGGTGATCACGTTCGTATAAGTAAATATAAAGGAGATTTTTACAAAGGTTACACTCCCAATTGGTCAACAGAAATATTTATTGTAGTTAATGTAAAACATACTAACCCACCAACTTATGATTTACAAGATAAACACAATCAGAGGATTTTAGGGTCTTTCTATGAACATGAATTACAGAAAACAAAATATCCTGATCTTTATCTGATTGAAAAGGTTATAAAAAGAAAGGGTAACAAGCTTTTTGTGAAATGGTTAGGTCTCAGTGATGAAGAGAATAGTTGGGTGGATAAAAATGCATTAGTGTTATAGTATAAATTAAGTACTGTGATTAAATGTATCTCACTTAACGATTATCAATGAAACAAGGAAGTGGTATTATTAACGGCTTAATAAATAGCTTGCCGTTTGAGCTACATATCCCTGGATACCAGTATTGTGGTCCTGGAACAAACCTTCAGAAACGGTTACAAAGAGGTGATAGGGGTATAAATAAATTGGACGAAGCCTGTATGCATCACGATATTGCTTATAATAATAGCGATTTGAACATCCGACATAAAGCTGATTTAGAACTTTTGAATATGGCGAAAAATAGATTGAAATCAAAGGATGCTCGAAAAGGAGAAAAAGTTGCATCATGGATCGTAAAAAATGCAATGAAGGCAAAACTTAAGGCCGGTGCTGGAGTACGTTCGTTTAAGTCCATCATAAAAAAAATTCAATCACAAATGAAACAATTGAAACCTAAAGACAATCATACAGCTATAAAACATGCATATGCAGCTGCCAAAAAACTGTTTAGTAATAAAAAGGGAATACGTTTGCCTCGGTATATTCCTATTCCAAAAAGCGGAGGATTTTTACCTCTTATTCCAATTTTCGCTGGACTGTCAGCTCTAGGATCACTTGCTGGTGGTGCTGCAGGTATAGCAAAGGCTGTCAATGATTACAAAGTTGCACAGAAGAACCTTCAAGAATCTGAAAGACATAACAGGGCGATGGAAGCTGTCGCTCTTGGAAAAGGATTGTACATCAAGCCTCATAAAAAAGGAGCTGGGTTATATTTAAACCCTTCAAAAAACTAATTAAGCGGCTACCCAGACGTGCCCTCACTAATTATGACATATTAGAGTATGCTTCTGATATACCATTCTTTCGAGGAGTTTTTATGAGAGATACACTACCATCAAGACCAAGAAAAATAGAATGTGCTATACTCAATCTTGATAGTTCGGATAATCCTGGAACTCATTGGGTAGCCTACGTTAAACAAAACGATTACTGTGAATATTTTGATAGTTTTGGTAATTTACAACCACCGCTAGAGTTAATAAATTATTTAAGCAATATGTCTATAAAGTATAACTATGTACAGTATCAAACGTTTGGTACTATAAATTGTGGTCATCTTTGCTTAAAATTTTTAAGAGATTATTGGAAATAAAAATGTTTATATTATGAATCTAAGAATAAATATTATCAGTACAAAAATGTCTTTCACTGTGTCAATAACTGGCAGAGGAGCATTTCTGACAACAAATTACTCACCAACCTTACAGTTACATGGAGAATATGAGTGTGGTCTTTTATGTTTTTCAACTTTTAATTCTATCCCTAATATAGACAACAGAAACAACAAATTTTATTACGGCGATGATGGAGTTGTCGAAATACCTGAAGGATCTTATGAGCTTCAAGATATTTGTGATTTTTTGAAAAGTAATATTAAAAATGCTGGGTTAAAATTGAATTGCAATAACAATACATTGAAAACAAGTATTTATTGTTCTGAAAATATTTATTTTGATAAAAGTGATTCTCTTGGTAAAATTTTGGGGTTTGGAATAGAAACTGTTAAAGCTAACATAAGAACAGAGTCCCGCTACCCTGTTAACATTTTATCAACCACTATAGTGCGCATCGAATGTGATGTAATTAGCGGATCGTTCGTGAACGGGAAAGCGAGTCATATAATTTATGAATTTGTACCAAACGTACCACCTGGTTACAGAATTATTGAAATACCTGAACACTTAATTTATTTTCCAGTCAACCAAAGCTCGATAAGCGCTATTAATATAAGGTTGTTAGACGCTGAAAATAGACAAATAAACTTACGCGGTGAAGAGGTACAGTTGTATTTACACTTTAGAAAAAGATGTTAAATTTTAATAAAAACACAGCTACATCTACAGCGCAAGTTAGTTCTAAAAAAACATTTCTCAAAGAAACACCTATTCGGAAAAAAAATAAGCTTACTAAAGCCAATAAGGAATTTTTAAAATTAATAGGTTTGTTAAAATGAATATTTTGAGCATATCTCAGCCAGTGTCATACGACAACAGCATTTAAAGTTTTGAATATCACTCCTATAAACCATATGTTACAAGTTTCAATCAGAATGATGAAATTCGAATACCTATTAATCAGCAAGATTTGTACGTGCTACCTGCTCTCAGCACTTTGTATATTGAGGGCACTGTAAATGTTTCAAAGTATAACAGCATCACCAAACAACAAGAAAAAGTGACGAGCCCTCATTTTGCAAATAATGCAGCGCTATTTCTATTTCAAGATATTCGATATGAACTAAACGGGGTAGAAATAGATAAAATAAAAAATGCAGGCATTACTACGACTATGAAGTCTTATCTTTCGTTGAACCAAAACGAAGCCCAATGTGCTAAAGTTTGGGGCTGGTCTACTACAGGTACAATAACAGCGAGTGATGGAGTATTTTCCGCCTCGATACCTTTGAATAAAATATTAGGGTTTGCAGAAGATTACGAAAAAATTTTAATTAATTGTAAACACGAGTTGGTACTGTTACGAAGCAACACAAACCTTAATGCTTTAAAATTAAGTACGGATGAAGTTGTGGAGGATATAGCAATTAATAAAATTGTCTGGCGAGTTCCTCATATTAAAGTATCAGACCGTGAAAGAATCAATTTGTTAAAACATTTAGAAAAAGATCGTCCTATAGCAGTAGCATTTCGTAATTGGGACTTATATGAGTATCCATTACTACCCAAAACACGTAAACATACATGGTCTATTAAAACTTCATCCCAGATCGAGAAACCAAGATTCGTCGTTATTGCTTTACAAACTAACCGCAAACATAATGCGGTAATATCTATGGCAGAGTTCGACCACTGTCGTTTACGGGATGTCAGAGTATTTTTAAATTCAACGTATTACCCTTATGAAGGATTGAATATTAATTTTGCTGACAACAAATTTTCTCTAATATATGAACAGTATGCCAGATTTCAACAGTCTTATCACGGTCGTCGGCCAGAGCCGTTGTTGAGTTTAAAAGAATTTAAAGAAATTGCGCCCTTATTTGTAATAGACTGTTCTCGGCAATATGAAACACTAAAAGGATCCATAGACGTACGAGTTGAAATAGAAGCAGATCAAGAGATACCCGACCAGACTGCAGCATATTGCCTTATATTTAACGACTGTTTGTTTGAATATAAGCCCCTTAGTAACATCGTTAAAAAACTATCATGAATAATGATACTATAATAGTGGACGTGCAAGGTTTTAAGAATGAAAAAAAAGAGTTCATTTTAAAGGAATTAGTTATTGGCACATCAGAGCACACTCAAATATTTTTGATAAAACCCCCTTATCCGTTCTCTGTTCTAACTCTCGAAGAAAGGAAACATGTTTGGTGGATAGAAAGAAACAGAGGTTACAAATGGAGCGAGGGATATATTGACTACATGGAATTTAGAAGACTTATTAAACCTTACCTCCGTGAACGTAAGATCATAGTTAAAGGTGCAGAAAAAGTTAAGTGGGTGCGAGAATTATGTGGACATGAAAATGTGTTAGATGTAAGCGATAAAGGTATACCTAATTTAGAAACTCTATGTAAACTCTATTGTAAAGATATATTTGCATATAACTGTTTTAATCATATAAAATACTGTGCTTTGAAAAATGTAATTTGTGTAAAAAAATGGATAATAGAGAATAACATTTCAATGCTAGATTTTTTTAAATAAATGATTATTTAATTATTTTAATCTTTTTCATTTAGAACCCCTTTATTAGATTTCACAAATAAAACGATATAATATTATCATATAATTTTATTTATTATAAGTAGATATGGAAAACAAAAATGTTTTAAGTAACATTCTTAAAATAAAAAGTTTAAAACTACTATAGTTACCTACTTTATTTTATTTATTAACATTTTAATTCAACATCACTCATTAAACACTATAAAAATTTTATTTTATTAAAACAACGGCAACGTAGGTACTTACTTACATTGTAGTCTACATAATTTTTAACACAACGTGAATTAAACTTATAGTCTCCTCACATTTTAGAATAAAACTAAACATCATAGAAAAAATATGGTAGTCGAATACATAAAAAAAAAACAATAATCTCGTATAATATCTACTACATTTTAGTATTTACAAGGAGTTTGTTGAAACACTGCAAGCAGGACATATCTGAAAAGAGCAAACGTAAAGTAAGACAACTTATTTAAAAAGAATAGGTAACTAAAACAACTAGACATGTGATGTGGTATGATTCCAATTACTTACCTATTTTTATATTGAAGTTCGGAAGCTATCCCTTTGTTACACAGTAAGAGAATCTGCAAAGAAAAAGAAACTTATTTTAATTGCGATATTTATTATGTCTTTATAACACTTTTTTTCTTAGTATTCATAATTATAAAAAATATTGTTTCAGTAAGTAGAGAGGTGGTTTAACACAATATTTTAAAAGTGAAAATAAGAAAGAAAACACGAACTAGAATCTGAGATCGGATTGGTATCGAGTAAACGTCAAAACAGTACCTACAATGGAAACCATCACCATTTTCAATGTACTAAAACTAAAATAACAGAATTTGACATTTATTCGATCCTGTGAGCTCGATCTCGTTAAGAAATTCCCGTTGAGAGTAGGGGGACTGATTTTTCAATGCCTAGATAAAGCTTTATTTAATCTAAATTATTAATTTGTTTAATAGCGTACAAATTGAAAATGTTTGTCATTCATTTGTCTGTCACATTTTTGGAATTACTTTTACATATTATATTGAGTTAATATTTAAACTAACTGATATCTGTCTACTGAGTATTGAAAAATAAGCCCTAAACTATAGCTACGCTCTGTAAATAAAAAAGTACTTACCTACTATTGCGCTCAATTGATTTCGGAACGATCTCCCATCTCTGCCGTGATAAGGAATAGCGTGTGAGCTGCATTCCGCAGCACTGGATCCGCCACATTGTATGCACTGTAACAAGCTTTGGCCACTGTTCTTCCCATCACACTTTTATTTTTATCTTGTTCGAACTGCTGGATCTCTAGTTTAATTTGGAACAGAGGCATCTCACCCCGTCCGCCTGCAATGTACACGCACGATGTTTTCTCGTGATTAGACATTTTTAATTACACGCGCGCACAGCTTGAAGACTTACTTTTAAATGAATGAGCAATAATCCTCAGACACAGCTGCATAGAACGCGCAGGTGGATATGTTACACCGCTAACTCAGCATTTAACGCGTCTGTTCATGTCTTCTGCATGACTTATTTATTACATAATATTTTTTTAAAATAGGCACTACTAATAGAAACAATTTCCATTTCAACCAAGGAATCTGAACAAAAACAATGATATAATAAATTATGTATGTTTTGTAAAGCTGACAAGCTTACAATTTTTATTGTACTTTCAATTTTATTTACGAATTTACACGCTTTAGCATAATCTTTGTTGAGTTCTTCAATTCTCAAATTAATACACGATGAAAACATATTAAGAGCTTCTAAAACTAGGTTAATAAATTTTTCGGAACAACGCTTATCACAGTATAATAAAACATACAACTTAAGACTATTTTTGGTAGTGTTATTTAATGGCACATGATATGAGCCTAAAACTGTATACTCTGTATAGACTTGATTCCATTCTTGTACAGATAAAAACAAATATTCATCATCATTGAAAAAAAAAATTTGTGGTAAAAAGTCTTTCTCGGCCCACAATCCTGTTTTTATTTGTATATTGTTAAAATGCGAATAAATACGCATTGACACTACACATTCAGATAAATAACTTGCAGTCATGTTGACGAATACCTCTCACTTAAAACGACTAAACAAGACTATCACAATGCCCCAATTATAATGTAAAAATGTTGTCTTATAAAACGATGTGTGTTTGTCATCATTTATTAGCTGACAAGTTAAAATTTCATGTTAATCAGATTTTAATAAGATATTTTTTACGTAATGTTTTTATTCAATACCGTATACAAGGTTATTTTTTAGTAATACAAAACCTCTCGTGGGGTTGATCAGACCGTTAAACTGAACAACTTTCATTTTGGGACCAACCTTGCAATAAAAATAACCTTGTATAAGTACTTACTTAGTACTAAATATTAGTAATCTTCAAAATGTATTTTTAACAGATGAAGATATGGTCAATTTCGCAAAAGCAAAAATTGATTTCTCAACGATAAATTATTATTTGACAACAAAGTAAAAGATAATTTTTCCAGTATATTTCATAAAAATGGGTGGTTATGACAGTCACCTTTTATTCGTTTAGAGACAATAAGGAAAATTATAAGGTAAGTAGTATAAAAGTAACAGCAAAAAAAGCTTTTTAAAAAAAGCAAAACCTCCTTCAAAAATCTTAAAA
Source organism: Agriphila tristella (assembly GCA_928269145.1). Taxonomy (NCBI): domain Eukaryota; kingdom Metazoa; phylum Arthropoda; class Insecta; order Lepidoptera; family Crambidae; genus Agriphila; species Agriphila tristella. Next base: position 22,179,395 of record OV743443.1, on the reverse strand, counting down.
AAATCAGCTCTATAAAAAGCAAGAAATAATGTTCAAATCGATTAATTAAAACACGTCTATTGAAGTCGGGTGGAGCTGAAAGTATTTTTTTTTTTACTTATTGCATTGTTTATATTCTAAAAGCTCCACCCGACTTATTTGAACATTATTTCTTGCTTTTTATAGAGCTGTTTTTTTAAGATTTTTGAAGGAGGTTTTGCTTTTTTTAAAAAGCTTTTTTATTTTAAACATTTTGTGGTAGGTATGTAAGCAATTATTTTATAAAATAAAACATTATAATGTTTCACATTTTTCAATGGTATGTATACCCCAAGTAACTCAATTTCCACAGGAGTTCCGTTGGGCCTTCGCAGTTCAACTCTAGTCCAGAACGTCCTTGACAATGGATAGGTCCTTAACTTATTTTTGATTGTCATAAACCTACCAATATTTCAATCACTGTACAGTTCCTATTTGATTTTGAGGAGTTCCCTCGTGTATCTTTAAAATTCAAAATCCAATACCAATAAAATTAATATGGTATCATCTTTAAGGTGTCTTTCTTCTTTCAAACAAAAAAGAATCATCTAAATCGGCTCATAAACAAAAAAGTAATGGTTGAAAATCCGTTTGAATTCATATAAAATGGTAACGAAAACGACAGTATTTTCAAGATTACTCGAAAACTACTGAACCGATTTCAATATTTCAAAAAATGGGACCAATTTGGGTACAAACCTCATGTTATAACGTTTAAATCATTTCAATCAGTTCAGCCGTCTTCGAGTAATCGGTGTACATACATAGTAAAAAAATATACGCGACGAATAGATAACCTCCTCTTGTTCAAATTTTTGAAGTCGGTTAAAAATTAAGAAATTTTCAATCGTTCGTGATTTTTTTTTTCAAATATGATGAGGACACTATGTTCATTCGTTTTGTTGCTTCTTTTAAATTTAAAGCACAAGCCTTAAAGTTGCTTGCAAATTTAAATGATAATGGCTTTATGCGTTTGCAACGCTTCTTTCCTTCCCACGAGCATTTTAGTTTATTAAGACGTAAGGGCGTGTATCCATACGAATAGTAATACATAACTTGTTGGAGCCAACGAACTAAGATACTAAGGAAGTATAATTCCGCTCAAAAAATAGCACCACGCAAACTAACACAGAGTGGGCGGGGCTAAAAAAGTACTAGCGAAGCACGATTAGTCATGTCTGCCACGCGTTCGGCGACAGTCGTTAGCGTTACCACAAAAAAATAATTAGAAAAATGATTAAAATGACGTCATGTGTGGTCAAGTGGCGAAAAAGACCAAAAGAAGGCAGCAAAACTATACAGACATAACATAACATAGGAAAGTAACATATTTTTCGTTTTTTAGAAATATCTATGAGCGTATACATACAAAATATGGTCGTTATTATGCAACAAGTGTTCAGTCGCTTTGTGGGGCAGAGTCAAATCTTCACATTCACTGCTATCACACATTTTTAAACAAGAATAAAACTCTCTCATGGAATTCAGTACAACAATAAAAAGGAAAATTTAAATCAAAATTTTGTAAGGCTAAAAATGGCGCGTCCTGCAATATGCAATACATAGAAAACGAGTAATCTGATGTAATCTCCTTGTTTTTTATTATTATACAGGGTGTAACAAAAACGCTGTCCAATCCGTGAAGGGATGATTAGGTAGGTACCTATAAAGATTCTATTCACGCAATCCTCTTTGATTAATGAGTAAAAATCCCTGGTTAAAATAGAATAAATAAAAAATGGAGAACTCACATTGCAACACCGAAGGCAGCAGAGTGGCACGACAAGTAGTGACGTCATGAGGTCAAGACCGTCAGATCAGAACACAAAGTAATGAAAATTTCCAGAAACTATGATTTTTATGCAGCTCTGATAACAGCTTTTTAATATGGAGTTTGATCCGCGGATCATTCTGCTGGAACCCTAATGTGAGATCTGCTGCGAAAATGCTACTTTATATTTCCACCACCAATAGAAATACATGCCTAGCAACGGTGCACTAGATTGTCCCGAACACTTTGCAGCACACCTTATTCGCAAACGCATTACGGATTCACTCTCACAAATGTTTTTAAACATCAACTGTAAACATGACCTCACAAATAAAAATCAAGGGGTGTCAAATCTGGAGATCGCGCTGGCTACGGAGTTGGTCCACCTCTTCCAATCCACCGTCACCCATATTGCTAGTTTAGGTATTTGCGCACCGGTCAATAAGCATGTTAAAATAGTCTGCATTTGAAAAAGATCTTGACAAGAATAAACTTTGACTTGGTGGAATACGCTGCTATAAAAAATACATTACGACAAACTGAGAACCTCCTCCTTTTTTGAAGTCGGTTAAAAAGGTGCCGCTATAAGAATTTTGTATTGCCAATTAAGGCATGCTTTTTTAAGTAAAAAATAAAAATAAAGCAACGTATTAATACTGTTGTTCTTTATCAGTCACACCTCTAAAAGACGTATTAAGGTGTTGCTCGCGCAAATGTGATAATTATCTACATAATATGTACTTACATGTTATGAAAAAAAATCTTTATAGAATACATTGTCTTTTATCAAGCATACCTATTTTATTTCAATAGCTTGCCTAATTTTAGTCCTTCTTGAAATCATATGTCTTACCAATTCGTGACAAATAATATGATCATCATTCATCAACATCATCATTTTATAATTTTCCTAAAATAAAATAACAATAAAATCATCACAGCCGAAAGACGTCCACTGTTGACATAGGTCTCCTTTAGTTTTTTAGAGCGACTAGTTACAGGCGACTTGCATCAAGCGTATTCGAGCGGTCTTTACCAAGTCGTCCGTCTACATAATAAAACAAACATTATATCTAACAAACAATAATGTACTAATTTCATAAAACAATTTTATGATGCCGCCCAGCGCGCCGTAGGTAGGTTAGGTGTACTGACTGCATTCTACGTTACACCGTCCTCGCCTCAATGACAAAGGCACGACAACGGCCCAATGAGTGACACGAGGCGAGTCAAATATCCAATCATGTTTGATCTGCGTTCAAACCCCAGCCAATAGAAAACGTCATATGCGTTAGAATACAATCTAATGCCGATTATGCGTGCATTGTAATAAGGTATGTTTTTACTAGTTCATTGTTGAGTTTGCGACCTTTTGTGTTACAGAATATGTGAAGGTGCCATTTTTTATGCAATATTTGTTAGGAGTTAGGCTTCCTTAGATCTTAGTTCGTTGGTTGGAGCTCATTATGAAGGGAATGAACTCCCTTCTCAGGAATGTTTTTTTTGTAAAGTACCTATACATTAAAAGCAAATTATGAACATGCTAATAAAGTTTGGTAAACATTAAAATTGTAAAATCTTGAAGAATATATCGACTTGTATCTTAAGGCCGATGTGCTTTTATTAGCGAAAGTTTTCGAAAAAACTTGCAAGATAAATTACAAATTAGATCATCATCCTTTTATGTAACAGCACCTTTTCTGGTTTTGATGGTATGTTAAAAACAGATGTGAAATTAGAGCTGATATTGGAAATATTAAGAATGATTCAAAAAGGTATACGCGTAAGTTTTTTTTTTTCAAACTTATAACCCATCAAAACGTTTTACTAACTTTCTAGTTTATATCGATTGTAATAATTTGTATAGTTATGCGATGTGCGCTTGAATCATAAAGTTAGTTTTTAACATTTAAATAATATGTCAAATATAATAAGTACCATCTTATTTAGAAAACGATGTAAACTTAGATTTACTCGAGCTGTGGTAGGTTGCATTACGTCTGATTTATTGTTGTCACTATTTTTTGCAGCACAAAGTTAATATTAGGGTTGCGCATCACATTCACGAAATCCTCGAAAAAGCTTCTTTCATGTTCGTTAATAATGTTTACAATCTAAAAAAAACAATTATCTTTATTACATTATGCATATGGACAAAAGTAACCAATAAATAATTTTAGTAATGTAGATTATTATTGTTGAATAATCTATATATAAATATAAAAATGTATCCCTTTTTCCGTGGTCAAGCCCTCACGCGTGACAGATTTCGCTAATTCATTCCTTTTTTTGTGTTTGTTATTATCAGAAGAAGGTTCTTATGAAAGAAAAAATAAGAAATTTGCGCGGAAAATTAGAAAATTTTAGAATACTTAACCACCGTCATAAATTATTTTGGACATAAAAACTTTTTTAATGTACTTAACCTTACGACGTTAGAAAATTTGTGGACAAAACATATAAAGTTTTTTAATGCAACCTCATGATGACGTTTGACATAGAGTTAACAGAATGCGTGCTGCAAATATCGTTAAAGAGGATGTAAAAAAAGAAACTGAATGTCCTTTAAAACAGATGCTTCGGTCGGAGCTATTGTGATATTTACTTGGTTATAAAGCTGTTGGGTTATAAAGTAAACGGGAACGGGAACGGTACACATATCTCTGAACCCAACTTTTTATTAATTATACCAATTCGAATTTAATATTCATAACTAAAACAGGACAACGTCTGTTGGGTCAGCTAGTACAATAAATCTACTTATTATTCTGTGTCCATAGTACAACAAATTAAGTTTAGTTTGGAACAGGTTTTTATTTTTATTTTCGTGTAACTTGTACGTGGTTATCCACATCAATATGATATTGGTAATTTTACAATATTTGATACAATTATAAAACTATATCCAATATGTACGGAACGCAAATTTATGCAACGAAATAAAATGCGCTTGTGACAAACCGCTGACCATAACTCACGGGTGTTCGACGTTCATGGGAGTTCTGAGATAGCGATGACGTCTGATTACTGCCATTCATGTTTTGTTCCCGTATGGAGTGCACGCGTTGGTGATGATCAAAAGACACAAGTATTTTCCTTTGGAATGAGGGTCCATTCTTAGCAGTAGAACTACCACACATGTGTTATTTACAGAAATCTTATCCGGGGATACAGTCCTGGAAAGCCGGGAAGCCCCATCCAGTTTAAGTAGTATATCTTGCATTTTTTGTGATAGTTTGCTATGAACCTCACCATCCTAAAGTTGAAGATCTTGAAAATGTGTTTAGTAGATCAGAGTCGACATGTGTAAAATCATACTTTTGTGACTTTTTTTCAATCAAATCACACAAGTGTTTTCCTTTGGAACGAGGATCCAGTTTTGGTAAGTTAGAGTACATGAGATCGTATAATTTAGATACACTTCTTATTCGGGGATCCAGTCCTGAAAGCCGGGAAGCCCCATCCAGTTTAAGTTCTGTAATCATACGATTTTGTGTTCTCTATCTTACTAAAAGCCTCGACATCGTAAAGTAGAAAAACCTTGAAAATGTGTGTAGTAGATTGCATAAAATATGATCACGAACAAAACTTAAAATCATTTATTTCAGGCTTACACCCATAATCATTTTCAAAAACAGAAAACAATTTAGGCGGGTACATGAGATCGTATAATATAGATACACTTATTCGGGGATCCAGTCCTGAAAGCCGGGAAGCCCCATCCAGTTTAAGTTCTGTACTCATACGATTTTGTGTTCTTTACCTTACTAAAAACATTTAACAGAAAACAGTTTGAGTTGGAGTACATGAGATCGTATAATATAGATACACTTATTCGGGGATCCAGTCCTATAAGTTAGGAAGCCCTATCCAGTTCTGTACTACTCATACGATTTTGTGTTCTTTACCTTGCTAAAACAGAAATAAAATACGATCATGAACTAAATACAATCCTCGCGCCGGTCCTCACGGCGTAGGGGAGCGTCCTCCGGGTGGCGGATGGAGGAACGGTCGGCAGTACAGCATAGCTAATCTGTCCGGCCAGGCCCGATGGGCCCGCTGACCAACGCAGGGTGTGCTCAAATGTGAGCATAAAATGTTAGTCAACCATCTCAATGTCGGAACCTAATTGTAATTTTATTCGTTACTCGCTTCATGTTGTGTCGAAAGTATTGAAATTTGTTTCATAAAAACACCATTGGGCATTTTAAAACAGTTTCCGTACACAAAAGATCATTGGGCATTTTAGAACAGTTTCCATACAAAACACCAACACAGAACGGTGTGAGGTGGGATGGGAGCGGAGTGGAGCACAGCGTAGCGTAGCTCCCACCTCACACCGTTATGTGTTGGTGTTTTGTATGGAAACTGTTCTAAAATGCCCAATATTACCCTACTCTTACTTAATATTATAAATGCAAAAGTCCGTTTGTTTGTTTGTTTGTCACGTCTAAACAAGATAATTTTTAAGCCTTGGTTCTCCGATAGGGATTGATTGAGCTGTGATCTGATGATGGCTATCCAGAGAGCGAATGGAGAAGATCCAGATCGATGTAGGTATTCATCCAACTGATCTGATCAGTATTCTAAGAGCTGTTTGGATAAGTTTAAAATAGCTATTTGGACTTCCTTCAATCGGTCAATCCCTGGTGGGCGGAGAACCCCATTTGTATGAAATCAACTGGTGTTTCTTACTATCCATCCGCCAATTAAATTAAATAAAAAACAATAAATAAAGTATGTAATAAAAATAGTCAACAATAGTTATTTGTTTTACAAGTGACCAAAATCAATTTGTGCTGCGAGTGCTGATTTAAAGGCACGAGGCAGAACAAAATTTTGGTCTCGTGTAAAACATACAACTTTTCACCTCTACCAGCGAGAAAATATTCACGTGACTTTACTGGTAAAAAGCTTAATTCAGCATAAGAAACAATAGTTCGCTGATTAGAAACTTGTTCACTTAACTCTTTTGGAGTTAGACAAATATTTTCATTGTTGGACGCATTCATTTTTGTAATTTATCTATCACAAAAATAATTCGATCAAACCTGAAGCTGAAAATTTTTATTCATAGAGTCAGTTAAGCAGATTCCCGTGGTTTTGATTACATTACGTTGTGTTTTTCTCTTATTCATAAATATCCCGTCTTATTTATTTTTAATCATAAAACATAAAATTTGTTAATAAATTTCATATTTTTTTCTTATTTCATATTTTTTTCATACATGCGACCTCATTACGTCCATACTCTTTATTAGAATTATCAACCTTCTTTTTTAACAATCCTTGTTTAAAACTCCTTGGTATACCTATCCGTGCATTTTATTTTTTTTAATTTTTAATCCATGTATGACACCATAAAGCACTCTATCTGTCCTTTTCTCACATGTCAATTATACCTATCAATTTTACAAGTGTCATCCTTGTCACTTTATTTATTTTTTCTTTATTATTTTAAAAGTTGGTGTTAGATGTTAAAAAAGCACTTTGCCTCACGCTCGCAGCAAAAATCGATTTTGCTGCGAGTTTTTACGCGCCAAAAGCGCCCTTTTCGTGCTGGAGAGGTGAAAAAAATATATCATAATAATCAATATAAAACTTACTTTTGTAAGTAATTTTTTTTAATAATCAATGTTATTTATTGTTTTACAATAAAGTATGATTAGTTATTGTTGTTTTACCATAAGCGTACTACCAGCTGTCCGATTTGACTAAACTTTTAACGCCCTCGCGCAATCAGAAGAAAAGTTTCGAAATGACTAGTTATTGTTATAGTTAGTTGATATGCAAGAGAACAACTAAAATCAATCGATTAACTGAAGGTATATACATTAAACCACGTGATAGGGTGAATATGCCTATTACCAGCCCCCCCAAGGATTTTTCAACTTTGAATCTCTGTTGTTGCCACAATTGCTATTTTAAAAATATTGTTCAATTTGCTGACCTATAGCTAGAAAATTGTCTAAAAGATTTGGGACGCAAAATTCAAATCTTGCCAGGGGCGCTCATTTTCCTAGAAATTTTAGTAAATTTTAGTAGTACTAGTACCTAGTTGGGAGTTACAAGTCGTAATAAGTTTGGCCACATGGTGGAAACTGATCTGTAGGCTGTTCCTAACTAGGGAATGCAAAACCGAAGTGAAATGAAAACCGGTTTTTAACCGGTTTTCAAGAAAAATATTGGACCATGTGCAATACTTCATTTTTATTGGTTTAGTTAACATGTTTACAATTTTAAGAGTATCCCCATTCACAGTTTATCAAAAAATGCACAGTTATCAAGAAAATTACTATTTTTCACAATTTTTTGTGACGCCAATCGATCCTGCTTCTTAATGATCAAAAACTTCTATGGTATGGGACCAACCCAGGTTTGAGACTAAAAAGTCAGACATCTCAACAAACTTTTCCCCATATACCGGGTGCATTTGTAACCACTCTCCAAATTTTAAGGATGTGTTCAGTCCATGTGACTGAACAACTTTCTCCATGAAACATGTCTCGAAATACACCAAAAAATGATGGTCATCCTATACTAAACTGATCACGTGATCTCTTTGATTAATATGAAAAGTCAATTTCTTTTTACATATTTGAACCTATGTTTCTTAGAGAAAGTTGTTCAGTTTCATGGACTGAACACATCCTTTAAATTTGGAGAGTGGTTACAAATGCACCCTGTATAAGGTCCTTCTGAAATAGTGCACATAATTTTAAGGGGTCAATGTACTCATGCATACAAACAACTTTTACTATGGTACCAACATTGAAATCGCGACAAAAAAATCAGCTGTTCCATAGAAAATTTAAAATGGAATATATGTATGGAATGGAACAACTGATTTTTTTTTCGCGATTTCAATGTTGGTACCATAGTAAAAGTTGTTTGTATGCATGAGTACATTAACCCCTTAAAATTATGTGCACTATTTCAGAAGGACCTTATATTTCGTAGGAAATTATTGCAGGTCCTAGACATCGCTAGTCAAAACTGGGCTTTTTTCTGAAATAAATGAAAAATGACCCATCTTTGACTAGCTTTGTCTCCGCAACCAATAACCATAGACTACTCGGGTTAGGCTCAAATTGTAGAAAATTTAAAAAACTTTAAAGAAATATGAACAAAAATCCTGAAAAACGTTTCCAAATGAAACGAAAAACCCTTCTATTTCGCGAAAAAATGTCTATGTTTGGCTAGCTGTGCCTCCGCAAACAATGGATTTAAACTACTTGGGTTAGGCTCAAATTGTACATAATATAGTTATCATTACAAAAGAATAAAACAAATCAACCTGAAAAACGCTTCTTTAAGGTATTTTTTTTAAATACTGAAACAAGTTCAAATACCTAAAATAAAAAAATCAACTTGACCTGCTCACTAGATTGCATTTTTTAATACTGGAAATGAATTCCACATAATCGATTTATCCGAAAATGATACCACATTTGACCTATTAGCTAATCCTAGACAATAATAATTTTTAGAATGAAGCCGGGAAAAGAGCGCTATTTAACCCGCCGCCGTATGGAATGGTTTGTAAGGACAGTTTGGCCCAGCTCAATATTAGTTAGGAACAGCCTACAGATCAGTTTCCACCACATGGCCAAACTTTATCACGACTTGTAACTCCCAACTTTTTTTTGTATAGACGTTCATACCTACTAATGATCCTAGAAATAAGCCTTGGGGCGCAAAATTCAAATCTTGCCAGGTGCGCTCATATCATGACCCTTCTTTGACCCTAGCTTCGACGCTCTTGGATCGGTCGATTTGCCGCCCCCCCTAGACGTGCCGCCCGCGTGCGGTGCACGCCTTGCACGCCCGCTTGCGGCGGGCCTGCAACAGAGATTCAAAGTTGAAAAATCCTTTGGGGGACTCAAAAAGTGAATTCCGACAAACTTTTGTGCGACAAAATTAAACTCAGAAGATTTGGAACTTCGATTTGTTACTAAATTCCGACAATACACTATACCGATATGTCTTAATTTCGATACTACGGTACTCCGAAAAAATATTACTTCGAAAGTGAAAGTGAAAGTGAAATATATTTTATTTAAATAAGCTCACATAATAAGCATTTTTAAATCGTCAATTCTTTTACCCTACCACCCATTATGACGTCTTTTAACTGACAAGAAAAATGGGCGCAAAAAACTTGTCAGCTTTATCAATCAGATGGAACGATATTTACAAATATGTATATCGTTTCCAGACTTTATATTAACAAAGATTAACAAATAAATAACATTATTGAATTAGCTCATTTCTTAATGAGTTTCAAATTTCTTAATCAATTTACAGATTTTAAGCTAAATTCAAAGTTTGAACTTGTTATTCAGTCTAGGATAAAAATAAAAGAAAAACATACAATTCAATATGCATTAAGATAGGTAGTCAGAAGCAGACCCATTCCCACTGGCAGCACCAGTTCCCGAACATGACGCATGAACCAGCCATCTCTTCGCTCAACCATATTTGAGGGAACGTAACGACCCGCCTCATACGACACCACCGCAGAAATGATTAAAGAGAGCATGACATACTAAGACTACCTATGTTAAGGCATCGAATTGAAAATTTATATCCAAAAGCTTTTCATAGGTCTTTCACTAAACTACTGACTATAGAAAGTAAAAATATTGCAATTAAATAAATCAAAACAAGGTAAGCTATTAAGAATTATATTTTTTGAGTAAGAAGTGCCATACATACAGACAATATAAAACAGATCTTTTATATACGAGTTATACGACGCCCTTAATACAAGCAGACAGAAGCAGACCCATTCCCACTGGCAGCACCCGTTCACGAGCATGACGCATGAACCAGCCATCGCTTCGCTCAACCATATTTGAGGGAACGTAACGACCCGCCTCACACGACACCACCGCAGAAATGTTTGAAGTGAGCATGACATACTAAAGCTACCCATGACATGACTTAACTAGGAAACGCCGCGTGTTCGACGATATTGTACTCCGACAGTAATTCTACTCCGACATTAGTAAACTTTGACAAACGCTACTCATACATGCTTTGTATCGACACTGTGTTAAGTTTAATTATTTTTTGTTATTTTTGAAAAATTAATAGGTTGATTGGCTTGTCGCCGATTACAAAACATTTGAAAAAAATATATAATTTCTGTAAATTTTTAAGTTTTGCAGTTTAATTATTTTTGTTTTGAAAAGTTTATGGGTTGATTGGCTTGTCGTTAGTTTATGGGATGGTGATTGCGAAAATGACATTTATTTTGAAGTCCAACACCGTGGATATGATTTTACCCCTAAGGAGGTGAAAATGGGGTTCAAATTTTGTAGGGAAAAAGAATATAAAATAGACATTACAACTTTTAAATTGTTTGTGCACATCTAAATATAAATAGGCAAACACATATTTTGTTATTTTGAAATCATCCCTTAGGGGTAAATGGGGTAAGAAAAATGAAAATCGATGTGGATGTCGTTCTTAAGGTCTTATGAGATGGTGATTACGAAAATGACATTTATCGAGCAGCTTCGTGCGAGACCCGTCACACGCGGCAAACGTTTTGCCTCGCGAGGCTGCTCGCTTGGTGGGGTGGGGACCCGCCTAATCGCGTAAAAACGGCTGTTCGGATCCTGGTTGAAGGATTCCGTAAGGATTTTCTGTAAAGTGCTCGCGGACGAAGTTGCACCAAAAGTAAAAAATATTACTATAATTAGACTGTCTTTCTTTTTTAAAATATTATTAAAAAAAAAATCGTGTCTTAAGGTGGCACCCTGAGGGAAAGTGGCGCCGCCGCCGCCGTGGTGAATTTTATTCAATATTATAATTCTACTACACAATTTTAATAATGTTTCACGTGGAATTTTTAGGGCCCATAGTCTAGTACTTTTAGACAGTATCGTTACATTCCCTTGTAGTCACTGCTAGAAGTAGATAGCAAAATGCTAAAAAGTGGCCGTTTTTGACGCATTTGCTATCTACTTCTACGAATGACTACGAGTACTAGACCATGGGCCCTAAAAACTCCACTTAAAACATTATTATAATCTTTTTCTAATAATGACTTATTAAATAAAAACCTCTGAGGCCACCACTTTCGTTCAAACAACCGCCTTAATTATGTAGTGTCGATTTAACACAGTGTCGATACAAAGCATGTATGAGTAGCGTTAGTCGAAGTTTACTAATCTCGGAGTAGAATTACTGTCGGAGTACAATATCGTCGAACACGCGGCGTTTCCTAGTTAAGTCATGTCGAAGTAATATTTTGTCGGAGTACCGTAGTTACGAAATTAAGACATATCGGTATAGTGTATTGTCGGAATTTAGTAACATCGAAGTTCCAAATCGTCTGAGTTTAATTTTGTCGCATAAAAGTTTGTCGGAATTCACTTTTTGAGTCCCTTGGGGGGGCTGGTAATAGGCATATTCACCCTACCTGGAGTATTCAATAATGAGTAGTTTTTGTTGTAAATAACAGTCGCTTGTTCCATGTTGATTATTCTGTTACCTACCTACTTAGAATGTGAACATTATAATAATTTATTAATTATTTTTTGTTGGTTGAATATAACATTTTATAATGTTTTGTAAAATAAATATTACCTTCAGAAGTTTTAAACCTAAAATCGTGGGGCGCATTTTGTTAAATTTTGTATCAATATTGTCTTTAGCATGCGCCTCACGTTTTTAGATTTATAACTTCTGTAGGTACCTACCTCTACCTACCTTACCTACCTTTAGGGTTATAAATATTTACAGAAGAATTTATTTTATAAGTAGGCCTACTTTACTAAAAAGTAAAGTAAAAACAATAAAAATTGTTTTTACTACGTAGGTAGTCCGTTTTAACGTTTTTAGTCCGATTTTTATAATTTTTTTAAAAGAGAGAGTAAGTTTGTTTAGAGTGAATTTCTAAAACAAAAATAAGAAGATGAAATATTTAGTGTCAGTGACAGACAATTTGTTGGCAAAAATGATCATTATCATTCATTATTAAAGTAATAAACATTGATTATTTTGTTTAGAAGTTTTTTGTTTTTTTTTTTACCGATTACCTACTTGGACGAAAATATTTCGTCCATGCCGATTACCATGCCGATATAATACCTACCTACCAGTGGCGAGGGGTGAAATTATGGCGAAGGTAAGCCGATCTACAAAAAAGTTATGATCTGCATAGTGGATCGGTGGGGTGGGATTTCTAAAAGGTAAGCCGATGGGAATCGGCTTGTACGGACCCTTCGCCACTGCTACCTACCTACTATTAGGCTTAGATACACCTAGAAGCCGTGTCCTTGTATGCAAAGTGAGGCAACTTATACTGAGCCAAAATGGCTCAGTTCTCAGATTTATATCCTTCATACGTAACCTAATCGTAACTAAAATCCAATAATATAATTATTACACTCTTTAAGGTAGGGAAATTGAAACTGTTTTGTACTTAGGTATGATTATTTAATAATGGACACTAAAAATCTGGAAACGGCACCATTTTGGCTGTTTTTGTTGCCTCACACAGCTGACACAGCGCGCTTTGTAGGGAATTATCGTTCTAGGTGTTATTATTCTAAGCCTGCATTTTAATGTTCTAGGTACCTACATATTATATCAATGAAACTAAACATTTTTTCTAAAGAGACTCATAATAATATACCTACATAACTTTTTTACTTTTTACTTTTCCGATCTTTTCTTATACCTAGGTATATTAAGATGAATAATATTATTATTATTTTTTTATAAAATTATCATAATTATTATTATGATAATTTTTTTCTAGGTATATTATTTAATATTTTATTAGTATATTATAAAAATAGTATTGTGAATGCTAAAACTATTCCAAATTTAATATACGTTTTGTAGTTTTCAACGCCATCTACCCATTTTTCTTTGAACTATTAGAACACTGTAGAACAACGAGCAGACGTAAGCTTTTTGCGACGGCAGCGATCCATGCGGAAAATGCAAGGAAACCTATAAGGAGCTCGATTACGAACGCCATCTAGGTTTAAGGTGGAATTTTGGGGCTACGTTTTTATGACATGTGATTGTCGGTCCTTATATTTTTTCGTCCATGCTTCCGTTTAGATACGGTACTTTCGGGCCGTACGGTTATTGCGCCTCCAAATCACGATAGGAATTCTATTATATTTGTTACTTACTATCGCGAAGTTTACGTACTCTAATATACGCCGTTGGCTTTAAACTCATCGCAGTCTTCTTCTTTCTTTCCTCATCCGCCCGCCCCACTGAGCTAGACCGCCTACAAATCTTAAATCAACGAGTACTTCTGGTCATGACGAAATCAGTACTAAGATTATCAAATTTGTATCTAAGTACGTAGCACAAGTGCTCAGCTACTTGATTAATTTGAGTCTCGAAAAAGGCATATTTCTCAGTAAGTTAAGAATATCTATTATCATCCCATTGTTCAAAAAAAGAAAATAAAGAACAAATGCGCAATTACAGACCTATCGCACTACTTTCTGTTATGACCAAAATATATGAAAAGGTTATTTATGAAATTTTAGAGTGTTATTTAGAAAAAAACAATATTATTGTTCCAGAACAGACAGGATTTAGGAAAAACCAATCTACTGATACGGCTATTTTAAATTTTCTAAAAGAAGTTTTAACAGGTTTGGACAATAAAACAAGAGTTACTGCCCTCTATATGGATATGACTAAAGCCTTCGATCGCGTAAGCCATAGCATACTTTTGCGTAAACTAGAACTTTATGGAATAAGAGGAACTGCACTAAACTTAATTAAATCCTATTTAATGGAAAGAAAACAACAAACAGAAATAACTAGGTTAGACTTAAATACTGGTGAAGAACATAAATACCTATCGCCACCTAGAACTGTACGCTATGGAGTGCCACAGGGTAGCAGATTGGGGCATCTTTTATTCTTGATATATATTAACGACCTTCCAAAATCTATTAATTATCCAATGGTTCTCTTTGCTGATGACAGTACTGCGATTTTTACTGACAATAAAAATGGCAACCATGAAAATGACATAAACGATTCACTGACTTCTATAACTGATTGGCTAGAATTTAATAACTTAAAAATTAATATTGACAAAACACATACAATGACATTTCAAAATAAAAATAGTAATTTCGATGCATTAAATATTAATCATGACAATAATTCTATAAAACAGATTCAATGCACTAAATTCTTGGGTATCTATATCGACGCCAGTCTAAATTGGAAAGCGCATATAAAACACATAATGTTCAAAATTGGGTAGGTTTTCATATGCTCTGTACTTGCTACGAAAAGTTGCAAACAAGGAAGCGCTCTTAAGTGCATATCATGCTTATGTAGGCTCCACAATCAAGTATGGTGTCTTATTTTGGGGAAACTCCACAGATAAGGAGACAGCCTTCAAAGCTCAAAAAAAATGTGTACGGGCAATGTGTCACTTAAAACAAACAGATTCTTGCAAACCGTATTTTAAAGAACTCCAAATACTGACGCTCCCTTCGTTATATATCCGCGAGTCAGTTTTATATGTTAAGAAGAACATTACCAATTACAAAACCTTAAATAGTAAAAGATATAAAAATGTACTACAATTCACTGCATGCAAGACCAGTTTGTACTCCAAAAGTGTGTTCTCAATGTGTGTTAAAATTTATAACAAATTACCGCAAAATATTAAAGAAATTGAGAATCCTAATATTTTTAACAAAACAATTAAATAAATTTCTAATTGACAAAGCATATTACTCGATTGACGAATATATCAAGGACAATTTATTATTGAATTAATTTACAACAAGAATCTTATATTCATATTCTATTGATTTACAATCATGACATTTCAATTTCTTTGACATTTAATTTTACACCACTTCTATCCTTTTACGACATTTGAAATTTTTATGATTATTTAATGTAACGTTATCCCGAATATTTTAGACAATTTAATTAATTTATATGTACCTCATTAGCACGGCATGTTTTTGTTTTTCTTAAATAGGTAAATGAATTTTGGCAACTATTTTCAATGTTAAGTGTTCCGCATGATAATAATTTTCACACACGCGAGGGTAGGATATGGCGTACTTTGTTAATTTTAAGTCATCTATATTGTTTATACCCATGTTCAAGCAAATAAATATATTGATTGATTGATTTTCACTTTAGTGGGGGTATTTTGTGATTTGAGTGGCCTCCATTTTTTGAATTTCGGTTATCTCGGTAAGTATATCGCTCTCTGAGGTGGCCTCTTCTATGAAAATGTTTACTTTTACGTATATTTAAAGATTCTGATATTAAATTAAAATAAAAATTGGATTTGAAAATTGCCACGAAAATCACCAAAGAATGCCTTACTCGAAGAAGCACCCATTTAGTAAAGGACAAAATTTGTCAACATATGTCACAAAATATTACCTACGATGTTGTTAAAAAAAGTACTTACCTAACACGTTTTTTAGACATTAAACAAGGCCAAAATAATCCATAGGTTCGGATAACTTCAGGAATGAAAAATTATTAAAAAGCGAATCAATCAATGTAAACAATTACCTACTATTGATAGGTACCAAAGTAATAACATATTAAACTACATAGGATTGTATACTTGCTTTACTTAGATTAGAGAAATATGTTATAGTTAGAGAAATATGACTCTATCACTTGTACAACTTCAACTGCATAATTGTATAGTCATTAGGGGTCGTCCATTAATCACGTGAGCCTCGAAAGGGGGGGGGGGGGGGTAGTTGAAAAAATCACGAAGTATCACAAGGGGGGACGGGGGGGTGTAGTGAGATATCACGTGTATTAATTTTTTTCATTAAACGCGTGACTTTTAACCGAAAACTGCGTGTGATTGTTGACTCACCGTTACCAGGACGATTTCCCCGCCCACCGCGACAAGTTCGTACTAAAAATTGTTGAGATTATTTTGTACCAAAAAATACACGTGATTTAGAGGGGGGGGGGGGGTTAACGTAAAACCTCACCATGCATCACCAGGGGGGAGGGGGGGGTCAAAAATTGGCCAAAAAAAACATCACGTGATTAATGGACGCCCCCTTAGACAGGTAGCTAATGATTAGAAATCGAAGCGTACCTATTAAACGACCAATAAACGAGAGCTTTATGAACTTAGATGATTGGTAATGAAATGATAATATTTATTTATTTAGTACACACACATATTATACATTCCGACGAACTGAGAACCTCCTTTTTTGAAGTCGGTTAAAAAGTTTTAGTTATGTTGATTATTTGCTACTAATGTGCCTAGGTAGGTATACCTATTACAGTCGACTAGCGAAATGTTTACTTATTTGGTCTATTTTAATCTCTTTTTATCCAGTTTATTAATTAAAAATCCTCTTGTTTTAAGGTCATTTTTTAATGATATAGATGTTTTTGTGCAATCGCTACATCCCTATTTGAAGTGATGGAGTGATCAAAATTTGGCGTTCGTCTATTTGATTTCATCATCATCATCATATCAGCCGCACGACACCCACTGCTGGATATAGGCCTCCCCTAAGGATCTCCACGACGATCGGTCCTGCGCTGCCTGCATCCACTGGCTTCCCGCGACCTTCACCAGATCGTCGGTCCACCTTGTCGGGAGTCGGGAGCCTACCCACGGAGCGTCGTCCATTTGATTTAAATCAAACGATTGACGGTATGCACAAACACGGTCAAACTTTTGGATGTGGGCCGTGGTTTTACGGAATCCGTGATTGGAAATTTGGATGACAGAATCGACAAACACGATCAAAATTTTGGACGTACGCCTCCATTTGGCACGATGGAAGGACTGTAGAACCACACGTAGAACTAACAGCGCCACCTAGGCAGATACAGCAGAAAAAAAGGCAGTAGGTAACTGCTATGCTTTTTGGTAACTTTCAAAAGGCATCGCTGTCAATAAAGGTGCTTTTTTGATCAAATGATATAGTAAAATAGCCAAAGATGGCGATACCTCTACATTTTTTGCTTTGACATTGAGTGCATTCCAGCAGACCAATCGCAGTCATCGAACACCACAGTTTAAATTTTATTTTAATCAGGGAAAGATATTTGTTCATACGAGTTCAATTTTAGTACATTAGGTACTTTTTTTTGCATAAACGTCTTTGCTATACCGATTACTAATCATACCATTTACTGGCATATCAATCTTTATCGTAATTATTCCAACCTGCCTAGCATGACTGATTTATATCGCGTGATATAGCATTTTATCGACACTCAACTGTCAAATTCCTTTGTCTTTTTGACAGTCAAACGTGATAAAACGCTATATCACGTGGTATAAATCGGTCATGCTAGGCAGGCATGTCTTACTTATCAAATAATTATCATTATGTTAATAGGTAGAAATTATACTAACAAATTAGTAACACCTTATATAAAATTTCTGCAACCCCTAGCAAGCATTTTGCAAGCAACCACCCAACATGCAAGCATGCATGAAAGCATGCAAGCATGCATGCAAGCGAACAAGCAAGCACGCAACATGCCTGCAAGCATTATTAAGCTCCACCCGCTTCGCTCTCTTCACTCTCCGCTACGAGTGCTCAAAATAATGACCTAACATTATTAATTATAAGTATAATTCAGTTATTCAATAAGCACTAATTTTTTAATTAAAGCATAGTATAAAAAGCATAACTTTCATTATTTCCGCGTCATTTTTATATTTACTTATGAATTCAGAACAAGGCATGTCACCGATTTCTGACATTAGATGATTTAAGCGTCGTAAATGGGAAAATACTTGCTCAACATAAGCATTTGAAGGGATACAACGCAAAATAAGGCATTTAACTTGTTGTCCTTTATTATTTTAAACATTTGGACACATTATTTATCAACACTTTGATTTTGATCGCGTGTTATTGTTATCATCAAAAATCGGATCGATGGATCGTCGGGACGCGGGACAATATCATCAAAATCGGGATTGTCCCTGCAAAATCGAGACGGTTGGCAATCCTTGTCTTATAATATTTTTAAAGTAATCTAAAATTAAATGATTCTTCCAAAAATCGTTTCTGACTTGAATATTTATATGACGGCGGAGGAGCGCAGGTTCACTTTTATCGCCTATATTTCGTATTAGAAACGGGCCTACGTGGCGTGGGTATTAGTGTTGGTTTCAAATCAAAGAGCACGATACGATTCGCTTTGTAACAATTAATTAACACACTGCACAATCAACTAAAATAATAAAACTAAGTAGGACGCGCGACAGTTTCTAGACACGTGTTAACCCTACGGCCGCCGCAACAAGACTGAGCTCCGTCCGGCCGACCGTTGCGTCGTAGACTCGGTCGAGCGCTGACAGGTGGCGGTGGCGTCCGACTAACGTCATTTTAGAGCGCCGACAGGTGGCGCTGGTGTCTAACTGACGTCATTTCCGACACGGCCATCCTGCTAGTACACGTCCTCGTGTATTATCCTGCAACCAAACAAAGCCGAGAGAATCTATCCACCGTGGTCCACCTGGATGTTTCTTTGCTTTCGAAGAATTTAAAACAAATAAAGCTCTCAAATAACATTTGTAATGTTGAGAACATTACAAAAATTAACAAGAAAGTAGACTTCCTAAATCAATCACTATTCAAGGGTGAAATAATTCATTAAAGTAATCACTACCTATTCATTATCAGATTTAACTAACCAGTTACAAATTAGAAACAGCAATCGGGATTAACGTCTCTAATTTGCAGTACACAGAAGTAGCCAGGGCCATGTACCATAATCGTTCACATTTAAGCTTAAAAAATGACACTCACAATTAAACCTTTAGAAATACTCGAGTACCTCTATCCGCCACGGCTCTCAATAGCCAAACAGTATTCACATACTTCATTTGTACCACCTTGTACATACATCAACCATGTGTGTCACACACTGACAACACACTACGGTCTACCAAGACCACGACCACCGTTAGAAACGCACGCCGCGCACCCACGGACTACTTGAGTTTCCCCAAGAGATACCGATTTCTACTGGGCTACGACTACGTAATAACTTCCGGTATGGTCGACAACTTTACGGCTCAAGAGCCTACTCGAGTTTTCACAACAAATCACAACACTTAATCATTATTTACCTCAACCTCGACCTCGACTGGTACATGACCTTCTGGCATCTGTCATGACTTTTAAATTTAGGGTCAAATTAATCTTATTTTTAGTTCACCCGTATTGACACAAACCGACAATGAAAAAACTCAGAAAAGCAATTAAGCAATTCTAAAAGATTCGACTTATTTGCATCCGTCTAGTCCGTTTGAATTGAACACTGTTTAGATCAGGGATAAGATTACAAGCAATCAGAGAATTCACACTAACAATTTTTTGCTCAATGAAAAATCTGTGGCCGTCATGTTTATTGAAAAACCTTGATTTAAAATCTCACGCACGATCATAATATCATTTTGCAAATAATTATCCAGTAAAACATGAAATAAAATCTCCAGAGGATGGTCGTTAATCGTTACACAACATACAATTTGTTCTGTGCTGAATACTTGCGTTTGACCAATACCGGTCATAACAGTAACATTATTGTAATGTTTGCCACTTAATCTCGGTGCAATACTATTTTTAACCAACGAGCATTCAGCACCAGAATCGTTCCTAAAGGCGTTTTAACAAACCAAACATCCACGTGCCGCTCGTAACGCACAGTCCCGGCACCGCCTGCTTGGCCGCTGCCCCTGGTGGAATGAATCTCGATGTGTCCAGGATTCCCGCATTTAAAGCACACCAGCGGTCATTATTATCGTCATTTTCATTTTGAACCAACACTGATCCCGCTTCTGATGACGGCGGAGGAGCGCAGGTTCACTTTTATCGCCTATATTTCGTATTAGAAACGGGCCTACGTGGCGTGGGTATTAGTGTTGGTTTCAAATCAAAGAGCACGATACGATTCGCTTTGTAACAATTAATTAACACACTGCACAAATCACAATCAACTAAAATAATAAAACTAAGTAGGACGCGCGACAGTTTCTAGACACGTGTTAACCCTACGGCCGCCGCAACAAGACTGAGCTCCGTCCGGCCGACCGTTGCGTCGTAGACTCGGTCGAGCGCTGACAGGTGGCGGTGGCGTCCGACTAACGTCATTTTAGAGCGCCGACAGGTGGCGCTGGTGTCTAACTGACGTCATTTCCGACATATAGTTAAATACATTATGCATTTTGTATTTTATGAGAAATTACCTTTAGAGACGTATAACAATTAATATGCCCTTTGATTTTATGGTAATTAAAATAATAATTATGTTAAAAGGGATTAGAGTAAGGTAAGAATGCCCATGAAACCTTTTTGCGTTCATAAAACTCTGCTTATCATAAATTATGCGAAAAGTCTTTATGCCAAAACTGTTATGCCAAACGACATTATGACTAAAAACATTATGCCACCGAAATGGCACCCAAAAATCTCCTTATGGTGATCGATCGGTGACTCAGCGATTAGCCTGCTACACTAAGGCCGCGTTCCGAATCACGCTTACAGCACTATGAGCGCGCTAAAGGTCCAAACAAATTATTATCGGACGCGGCTTATGGATGCGGCTTACTGCCGCGGCTGATAAGTGTGCACACTCTCATAATATCCTGCGTGCCAGATAGCTATCGGACGTCCGATGACGTCATATTAGTCTATGGTTACGTCCGCAACCTACTACATCCGATAGTTTGCACACCTCAGATCAGCCGCGGCAGTAAGCCGCGTCCGATAATTTGTTTGGACCTTAACGCCCGGACCGATTCATGCTAACAACGCTCACGTAAGTTGACGTGACGTCACAGATGACGTCATCGTATGTGCTAACGACGCTCAGCGTATTCTACCAAAGCACTGTGAGCGTTGTCGGTGTAGCTGTCAAACTTCCTTGTCAAAGTTCATTCTTGTTAAGTGGTTATTATTTGTGATTTTTAGAAAAGATGGCTGAATTTATTGATCTGCAGGTGTTTTGCGAAGCTACGAACGAAACACTTATAATAAATTGATGTTGAGAGAGCTAGCAGTGGTAATAAGTATTTTAAATCTTTGATGGTTTATAAATTGGTAAGTAAATAACTGATCAGAGTGAAGGAACTTGATTCATATTCATTACTGCCTTTGTATTTACTTATCCCATAGAATTAATATTTACTTTATCGAGATAACCCCTTTTGGAGGTTACGTTGTTAAAAACAATCCAACGTTAGCGTTGTGAGCGCTCTCACGAGCGGTCCGAATCAATAGTATCGTGAGCGTGCTGACAGCGTGCTAATGATTTGGACCGGTGTACAATGACGTCACACGCTGTGAGCACTGTTGGCGTGAAATGTGAATCGGAAATCGGAACAAAGTACTTTGTGATCGGAACGCGGCCTAACTAATTCGACATGCCGCAGGAGTTTTTTATTATCGTTAATTTCGTTCGATTCGAGTTTTATTTAACATTTTAAAAGTGATTTTAAAAGCCGTGAATTCATATAATAATATTCAATAAATGATACATGTAGATGGATGAGGTATGTATAAATAACTCACCATTTAATAACTTAGATTAAAGTTTACTTAGTAATTATTAGAGGTTATGTTATGTTTATTAATTTATTCATAGAATTCTTATATTTTTCAGAAAACAAAGTAAAAGATGGACAACACTAAAATAGACGACACAATACTCAAATACGAAAATTTTATAAACGATGTTTTGAAGGAGGATTTGAGGAAATTGGATCTGCGGTTACAACAAGTAAATGCAGAAGTGGCAGACTTGTACCAACAAAAACATACATTGAAGGTGGTAACTGACGAGAAAGTGCATCCTTCTGGGTTCAAAACACAAGTTAACTTAGGCTGCAACTTCTTCATGGAGGCATCGGTCACTGACACATCAACGTTACTCATGAATATAGGACTCAATCACTACTTAGAACTCGGTATAGAAGAAGCTAACAAATACCTAGATGTGAGAATAAAAGCATTTGAACAGAAAGGTGAGGAATTACAACAAAAAGCAGCCGAGACTAAAGCGCATATCAAGCTTATGCTGTTTCATATCGGTGAACTGCAGAACCAGAGAATTTCTACAAAACTCGATGACAAATTTAGATCAAGGTAATAGTTATTGTCTTAATATTGGTATAAAGACAACAGGGCCCTGTTTAATAAATATTACTGTAGTAATAACAAAAATTGTTTGGTGTTCATTGCATCATCAATTTTTTAAAGAAAATTATCTTCTCTCCATATCATATGATATTCTTTGTTTATGTAATAGATCCTCTATCGATATACACAGGTTTCATGTGCCGCTATATTTTGAAATCCCTGTCAAATATAAAAAAAGGTTACTACTATGCCAGCCTCTTGTACTAAGAGGTTCAAATTAGAGTTGAGACGTATTTACTGGAATAAGTCTTTGGAATAAGTATTTGCTTGGACGTCTAAATACTAAGTATCGAATCAGCGTCCAACGCGTTTCGAGTATTTAGAAGTATCAACGGCGTACATTACTCAGTTACTCACACAAACTTATGAATACGAAAAACTCAGAGTCGGCGGAGACTCGTGGACGCGGTCGGTACGCGTTCGATCTAAGTGTGAGTGAGTTTCTTCCCGTACAATTACGATCAACCTTAACGTTATTGTGTTAAAACCGCTTTTTGTTTGCACTGTGAAGGTAAGCGTCCGACGCCGTCAAGGAGTAAGCGAGTCCGAAGATTTTTGTTTCCGCATTAGACAATAATACTTTATCTCATTGCAATTAAGGTCCAAATTTTAGTTTCTAGCCGTGACCGTTTGCTTAGTCGTGTGTTTTTATTTAAATATTTGAATTGACAGGTCAGTTGTTTCGGCATCTCGTATTGATTTTTTTGCGGATAAAGTTAACTAGTAGTTTAACTTTTAAGCGTTTATTAAAGATAAGGAGATACGTAAGTTAAGAAGATCTTAGGCGTTTTTGTTTAAAAAAAAATACTTAAATAATTAAAAATTATATATATTTAATAAATTAAACCAATGACATGTAAATAGTAATGTTATTATTAATGATTAATGTATGTATACAGGGTGTTTGGTAAAAGCCTTATAAAGTCGAATATGGTAGATAGAGACCATCAAACTGAACAACTTTTATTATGGCACCAACTGTGAAATCGCGAAAAATAAACTGCTGTTTCATACATTTTGATATTTTCGTTATTATTTTTTGTATGAAACAGCTGATTTTTTTTCGCGATTTCAGAGTTGTTCCCATAGTAAAAGTTGTTCAGTTTGATGGTCCCTATCTAACATATTTGGCTTTATAAGGCTATTACCAAACACCCTGTATAAAATTAATTGAATTTTTTTAAATGCGCGCCAGCTTTTATCGCTGTTCAGATATTTCACATTTATCTACCGAACTTTAATGTTGAATTATTAATTAAGCTTGACAGTCCTCCTAACCTAAGCCTGTTGAAGCATGAAGGAAATTTTTCGATTCGAATTTACAGGGTCATTTTTGGACCCCTTTTCAAATGTTGTCAGGTCATTCTATAACAGCAGTACAATCGATTTATGAAGTAAAATCTCACCTAACTTTTTTTATTACTTCCTTGAACTTATATTTGATTTTGTAAAGGGGTCGCAAAATTACCCTTATACTTAAGATCGTTGTTTTATGTATCTTCAGAAAGTTTATTCTAAATAGTATAATTTGCAAATTTTTTTGTTTATTAAGCTTTATACTTAGTGTTTATATCAACCAATGTATGTTTTGTTATTCAGAATTATACGTGTTTACATACGTAATCGAAAAGAGTAGAGTAATTAAAAACGCATACTTCTAAATACTTGTGGAATAGATTTATGGAATAAGTATTTTGATGTACTCGTACTTGCAAGACTCGGTACGTGTTTGGCCTAGTACGTCTCATCTCTAGTTCAAATTCATTTAATTGTAATGTTTATGAAATAGGTCCCAGATTATGAAATTGCCTATCGCAAGTCTGTAATAAATGATTAGTTAGATATGTATTTTCTGGGTAATCTGTATTTTAGTAAAGTCTGTCCATCCTTACTTGTCTTATTTAGTAAACAGTTTTTGACAGTTGTCATACGTCTTTTAAACTTAAATCATTATTTAAAAATATGTAAGTAACTTTATGAAATTGTTGTTAATTTATTAACAATTTATTTCGTAATCTATGTGTGGAAAACCATTTGTTGTATTATATAAATGATTATTTCAATAAAGAGTTGGGTGAAGATTGTTTACCATATAAGACAAGTAAGGATGGACAGACTTTAGTTGTTATACTGCCCGGCACATAACTTGGCAAGAGAAAGTTGAGACAGAAGATGTGCGGAGTTTAGTGTTTGTAGCTACTGCGCATATTTTCTCAACTTTCTCTTGCCAAGTTATATGCCGGCATCTGTAATGCATGTGATAGATGATATGATTTATAATAAGAATACAATATTTATTGATAAAGTGTTAATAATCATCACTGAACCAAAATGATCAACTGATTGTTGCCCAAGACTGTTAAACAATGTGATAATAAGTTACTTACGGCTGAATACTCAAACGCTACTTAACTTTGAGCGGCTCTCAAACAGAATGCTGTCTTTGTCATATCTTTGACATTTAATGCGACAGGATGACGTTTGAGAGCCCCTCAAAGTTAATTAGCATTTGAGTATTCGGCAGCGAGTCAGTTGAATATATCACACAAATATAGGTACTGCAAGGATTTTTTCTGTTTGTAATCCTTTATGTACAAACATAGCTTAATTGCAAAATATACCTAGCATATGAACATAAATAAATAATAACAATTAGTTTCGTATTCTGTGGTTTCAGTTTAATAATATGGATAAGTATTTAACTTTCTCAAAATTAATAAGTATTTTTTTTATTGTTTGTATTAAAATAAATTGTAAGTACCATGTTACTTTTTTATTCAAACATAGTTTAAAAATCTTTTGTAGTAACACAGTTAAAGTTTTCAAAGTGATTGGCATTAATAAATTTCATAGAAAAAATTCTTGTGATGGGACTCGAATAAAAAAAATATTCGAATCGATTCGGTTCGGAACCGGTGCAAGTGGTTCGAATCGTCGATTCGAATTTGACCATGACTCGAATCAATATGATGATTCGAATCAGGTTACAATTCAAATGACTCGAATCAATGTGATGATTCAAATCAATTGAAAAAAAACTTAGAATTTTTAATAGGTAGGTAGAGGTAGGTAAGTTATATAAATTATAGACACAAGCAATTTACTCAATAATTACTCAGTAAATCAAAAACAACTCAATGTTAATAATAAATTGTTACGCTAAAGCTTCGACTAAAAAAATTAGTTTGAATTCAAATGGTGATTCGAATCAAGCAACCGATTCGAATCAGGTGATGATTCGAATCAGCCAAACGATTTGAATCAGGTGATGATTCGAATCAGTATAAATACTCATTCGAATCGAGCTTGGATTGACGTGATTTGAATCAAATGTGATTGTGATTCGAGTCCCATCACTAACAAATTTCATTGATAAATTAATAAAAATGAAATAAAATGAATGCTATGACAATTTCACACATTTCAATTTCTGCCTGGCCAGGGATCGAACCCGGGACCCCTTGCTTTTTAGACCGGCATGTCGATCACTACGCCATTCAGGTCAATAATATATACATACATACATACATACACTCACGCCTGTTTCCCATGGGGGTAGGCAGAGACTATGGATCGCCACCTGCTACGATCCTTGCACACTTCTTTCGCTTCATTCATATCCATCACTCTTTTCATACATGCCCTGCGGTTTTTGTCACTGCGTACACCAGCCTTTTTTATAATAACCTCTATTTGGTCCGCGTAGGTTTTTCTGGGACGCCCTCGTGCAATCGTTCCTTCCACATTCGCACAGTATATCTCTTTCGTGATTCGCCTTTCATTCATCCTCTCTAAGTGACCAAACCACTGGAGCATTCCTTTCTCAATTCTTGTCACTATATCATCTTTCAGACCACACCTTTTGCGAATCACCTCATTGCTCACTCTATCACTCAGTTTTACTCCGCATATTTTCCTCAACGATCGCATCTCTACCGCATTTATTCTGCTTTCATTCTTCTTCTGCCATACCCAAGATTCACTTCCATACATCAGTGTCGGTACCAGCACTCCGTTATGAATAGCCATTCGCGCCTTTGCAGAAACGGTTTGGCTACTCATAACCGAGTGTATAGCACCACTCACCGAATTTCCTTTCTTCACTCGTCTTTCTATGTCTTCCTCACTCTTTCCGTCCCTTGTGAACAAACTCCCCAAGTATAGAAACTCACGGACTTGTTCCACTTTTTCGCCACCTAACATTACCGTACAGTCAGTCATTTCTTCATCTCTCTCAAACACCATCACTTTAGTCTTAGTTACATTCACTTTCATCCCTTTTCTCACAAAATCTTCATTCATAACCGACATCATTTCCTGCAACTCTTGCGCAGAAGACGCAAGTATAACTTGGTCGTCAGCGTAGAGAAGGCACTTGATTTGAGTCCCATTCATCACAACCCCACAGTCACGTTCTTTCAGACCTTTCATACAACTGTCCAAAAACAGATTAAAGAGCCATGGTGACGCAACACATCCCTGTCTGACACCCCTAGAGATGCCAAACCAGTCAGTGTATACGCCGTCAATCCTGACGCATGCACGGGAATCCTCATAGAGAGATTTCAGTGCATGAATCAGTCTGCTCTCCAATCCGTATTCGGACAACACCTTCCATAGCTCATTCCTGTCAACTCGATCGTAGGCCTTCTCCAGGTCCACAAAGGCACAGTAAACCTTTTTGTGCTTAGCCAGGTGTTTTTCGGTTAAGCACCTCAAGGAGAAGACCTGATCCGTGCATCCCATTCCCTTTCTGAATCCCGCTTGCACATCCCAAATACTCTGATCAGTTTTTTGCATCACTCTTTCAATCAGTACCTTTGCATACAATTTACTGACAATGCTGAGAAGACTGATCCCGCGGTAGTTTTTAGCATCCTGCCGTGACCCTTTCCCTTTGTACAGCGGCACGACCACGGCTTTACGCCAATCTTCCGGCACTTTGCCACTGTTCCAACATTTATTAAAGATCAGGCACAGCCAGGACGCAACCAGCTCTTTCCCACCTCTCAGCATTTCAACAGTAATTCTGTCATATCCTGCTGCTTTCCCTTTTTTCATGCTCTTCATTGCACTAATAATCTCATCCATATATATATCTCTTTCATCCACTTCTGTCTCTTCCTCGTCTTATCATTTTATCTAATTTAATTATTAAAATAATTCTTGAAATTGTTTAAATATTTGTAGGTCTGTTATAATTTTAATGTCTTTATTTTATAATAAAACAATAAAATTTCTGTAATAAAAGAAATAAGAATTATAATTGAATTTTATTTTGTATTGCAGACTAAAGCACTACAATTAGTGCTTTTACTACTAGTGTCATCTACAAAACTTTATAATTTGTTTTTGTGTAAACAAGTTTTTTGTAAGATATGAATGACAATATTATGTATGATATAAGCAGAAGTAGTTAATTACAATCATAACAAGTATTTAGTGGGTATTCATTTAAAGCAGGCACGTATCCAGACTTTTAATTCGGGGGGGGGGGGGGGGGGGGACGACGACAACTGCATCCTGCAAACCGGAGTGCTTCGCCCGCTAAATTTGAATTTAGTCCCCCCCCCTTGGATACGTGCCTGATTTAAAGTGTCTTCTAAAGTTTTTTATTTATTTATTAATATTTATTACTACAGTGGTGGCCAAATTATAAAGGATACCAGTCGATTTTCATACAAACGAGGTAACTTTGAAGCCTTGATTTCCCGCCAAGGATTGAACTACCTGTGATCTGATGATGGCCATCCAGGGAGTGAATGGAGTAAATTCATATTTTATAGATTTCTTAACCAAATCATCACTACATGATGTAAAATGTATAATAATTTGAAATGGCGACCGCGCACCGGACAACGCTCCGTGGTGGGTAAGCCGCTGACAAGGTGGACCGACGATCTGGTGAAGGTCACGGTGCGCCCCATTGCTGGATGCGGGCAGCGCAGGACCGATCGTTGTCGAGAAGACCTATACCCAGCAGTGGGAGTCGTGTGGCTGATATGTTGATAATGCTGATGATGAAATTTGGATAAGAAACTTTTTTCCATGCTGTGCAAAAACTGAAAATATTGTTACTAAAATTCGAATCCGGGGCCCTATTTTTGAATCGGCTGGCGTCGAGCGCTCGTTTCTACTGGTTTTCGTTCGACAGCTCATACATTTGAGTTGATTTGTCGAACGAAAGTCAGTAGAAACGAGCGCTCGACGCCAGCCGAGCGATTCAAAAATAGGGGCCCGGGGCGGACGTCGATAGCCACAAACGCTAAATAGTTTGTTTGTACCATTGAAATGTATGTTTCGATGGTTTGTACCTACTTACCTTTCGACCGTCATTTTGCAACTGATGAGTTTCGCAACCGGTTACTGCTAATAAAAAAAAAATATTATGAAAACTAATGACAAACTATTGCATACCTACTACCTTACTTGCTTACCAACTTGCTTTAATCTATCTTTAGACCCCTAATTTTGTAAATTAGGCTGAATCTCTCTCATGTTAATATTTTAAATTATGCATCTTAAGACCCACCCTTTATAAGTGCCTAACTAATAAAAAATCAAGTGGTTATGTCCATACTAATCCAATTACTTAATACCGTAATCAGCTCGAATCCCTCAGTCTGAGTTAATTTGAATATTTACTATTCAAGCAGCTACTCGGATGGAAGGAGAAAGCATAAAATTAGCATTAAGGACATGAGCTGTTTTGCCATCTCAGGGCTGTTTGCCTTGTTTGCCAATTTTGATGATCTCTTGATAGATGGGGGAAGGGAAGTGAAGTTTGTTGTACAAGTAGCTCAGCTTGCTTAGTTTTGCACCGTTTAAGTGGTTCAATCAATCAAATAGGTACACACGACATTACATCCGGTTAAGCTTAAGACATTACGATTCAAGGCCAACATGTTAAGTCTGATGTGCCGTAGTCTGTATCTATTTAGTGCTAGATTAGTTTTTTTTTGTTAAGGTGAATACCCCATCGAAAGTGGCGCACTCAAAGGGTATTATTTAATAAGTTGTTAATAGAAAAATATTTTAATATAACTTCGTGGACTTTTTAGTCTAGTATTTTAGAAGGTTATTCCCTCGTAGTCATTCGTAGAAGTAGATAGGAAATGTGTCAAAAAGATTCGGCATATGGTACATAAGGTAAAGGTAGAACCAAATTATGTGAACAAACTTATCCAAGGAGCATAGGTCGGAAAATATTTTTTTTCGCCTTTCCATAGTTAGTCGGTCAGCTGACCAAAAATGTTTTTTTTAGTTTTTCGATCTATGATCCTTGGAGAATATTGTTCAATTATAGCAACACTAGCACCTGTTTCAGTGTGGTATAATGAAGTGATTATACCACTAAATAAATAATAATTTATTCAGTGGTATAATAATCACATTATTTGGTCCCACCTTATATTACTTATACCTAAATGAATGAACTAATTTTTTTAGACGTATAAAAAGGAACTAGGAATATGTATGTATAAATAAATACGGGGACGGAGAGCGAGTTCTATGTACCTATGTGTCCGTCATTCTTAATATGAAACAGTTCCTAATTATCATAATAATATTTTTGTGTGTTATGTGGGCCGATCCCGGCGGCACTGCAATGCCGGGCCGACCCGTGACGGGAGTGGAGCGAGCCCCGAACATCCCGTCGAGTTACAAAAATCAGTTTAATATACTGGTCCCTCAGTGAGGGAACTTTCAGATATTAAGCTGAAAAGAACAGATACTACACTTTGATCTTAGCCAAAAGGCCGAGAAGCGATACCGAAATAAAGCCAACCGAAAGAGGTCATGAAATCAGCAAAAATCTTAACACCGCCGTATAGGATACGATGTAAACAGCACAATGACATCTACCAGACTAAGACTTAGTTACTAGGTATGTAGTTGGTCATGTGAAAATTGCGAAACGGCGCGCGGCGGCGGCGGTCATCGAAACACGACGGCGCTGAGTAGTTTGTAGCTGTTTATATAGATGGCGTTACTATAGTAAAATCTATTACCGTCTGTTGAGGGTGTACCCATTTAGGTAATTTGTGTGCAATTAGTGTGTACCTAACCTAAGTAGTATAGCTTTTAAAATTACACATTTAGCTAAGCTAATAATAATAATATTTTTGGTTAATAGAGATTAGTTACTTTCATAAGGGAAACTTACAACAACATTGCGTTGCGCGATGAGGTGATAAGAGAAACGAAAGTCGATTGAAATAAACGTCATGTACTTAACATGTTTATCATAAAAAAAAAACTTACTCAATAGGAAGCATATGGATTTTCAACATCCTTATCCTTCTCATAATATTATGAAATCCAGCTTTTCCAAAAATTGCTACAATATGGCTTAGCTTTCAAACTTTACAATAATTCGTCTGTAGCTATCAGAGATTTACTAGTAAGCTTAAATATTTACTTAATTTGCTATGTGTAAGTATTACTTATTGATCGATCAAGTGTATAGATACTTACTATTCGAGAATTTTAAATATTATTGACATATCTTTGATATCTTATTGTTTGTTAATTTTGGAGGTTTGTTACTCAATCAATCACGCAAACACGACTCGGATGAAATTTGGCACACAGATAGTTTATTGGATTGAAACATAGCATACTTTTTATCTCGATCAAAGGTTCCCTAAGAGTTTTTCGAATGTCTACGCGGACGAAGTCACAGGCGAAACATAGTAAACTTTATTATTTCCTGTCATTTTGTGTTAGATTATGAATGATGCATGCGAAAGATTATTGCTGCTTTGATGAAAAAATCATCAAAGAATAATTGCTGCTTCTTACTTATTTTATTGATATTGCTTGCTTATTCGATAAAGGATTCCATTGCTTTCACAACCTGTGCAATTACATACAATCTAATTATTTGTATTTGTGGAATATTATAAATGGCGGAATGTCGTAAAATTTATCCCCCTTGGTGGCGCTACTGCTGCTGGAGACTTTTGTATGGGCCTTTACCTACTCTCAATGTTCCAGTTTAATATCTAAAAATGGTTGATAGTAATAATAATTATTATTAAGAATATGGATTATGGTTGGACAGAAAAAGAATTAAAAAAAATGGATACCTATCTATTTACAAAAATTTGCTTCCAAAAGCAAAAAATTAGTGGGAAACAAACACATCATAGCAAACAACAAAATCATAGGTCTACATCTACATTCTAATCAGTGTTGCCAACTCCAGTCTAGCTAGACTAAAACTCCAAACAAGCATTCAAAAAGCTGTAGAAAACTCAACTTAAAAAAACTGTAAATCTACAGCTTTTCCTATTTTGTATTGAATAGCAGTGTTCAACAAAACAACATAATAAAGTAAGAAAAATAAACTTGTACTTATTGGTAAATCTTTAGTTTTTCGATCTATGATCCTTGGAGAATATTGTTCAATTATAGCAACACAGCACCTGTTTCAGTATGGTATAATGAAGTGATTATACCACTAAATAAATATGTTTTTGGACAGTTGTATGAAAGGTCTGAAAGAACGTGACTGTGGGGTTGTGATGAATGGGACTCAAATCAAGTGCCTCCTCTACGCTGACGACCAAGTTCTACTTGCGTCTTCTGCGCAAGAGTTGCAGGAAATGATGTCTGTTATGAATGATGATTTTGTGAGAAAAGAGATGAAAGTGAATGTAACTAAGACAAAAGTGATGGTGTTTGAGAGAGATGAAGAAATGACTGACTGTACGGTTATGTTAGGTGGCGAAAAAGTGGAACAAGTTCGTGAGTTTGTATACTTGGGGAGTTTGTTCACAAGGGACGGAAAAAGTGAGGAAGACATAGAAAGACGAGTGAAGAATGGAAATTCGGTGAGTGGTGCTATACACTCGGTTATGAGTAGCCAAACCGTTTCTGCAAAGGCGCGAATGGCTATTCATAACGGAGTGCTGGTACCGACAATGATGTATGGAAGTTAATCTCGTATGGCAGAAGAAGAATGAAAGCAGAATAAATGCGGTAGAGATGCGATCGTTGAAGAAAATATGCGGAGTAAAACTGAGTGATAGAGTGAGCAATGAGGTGATTCGTAAAAGGTGTGGTCTGATATAGTGACAAGAATTGAGAAAGGAATGCTCCGG
Source organism: Agriphila tristella (assembly GCA_928269145.1). Taxonomy (NCBI): domain Eukaryota; kingdom Metazoa; phylum Arthropoda; class Insecta; order Lepidoptera; family Crambidae; genus Agriphila; species Agriphila tristella. Next base: position 22,146,312 of record OV743443.1, on the reverse strand, counting down.
TGGTTTGGTCACTTAGAGAGGATGAATGAAAGGCGAATTACGAAAGAGATATATTGTGCGAATGTGGATGGAACGATTGCACAAGGGCGTCCCAGAAAAACCTACGCGGACCAAATAGGGGTTATTATAAAAAAGGCTGGTGTACGCAGTGACAAAAACCGCAGGGCATGTATGAAAAGATTGATGGATGTGAATGAAGCGAAAGAAGTGTGCAAGGATCGTAGCAGGTGGCGATCCATAGTCTCTGCCTACCAGTGGCGAGGGGTGAAATTATGGCGAAGGTAAGCCGCTCTACAAAAATCATGAAAAATTATATGATCTGGTGGATCATTGGGGTGGGATTTCCAAAGGTAAGCCGATGGGAATCGGCTTGTATGGACCTTCGCCACTGCTGCCTACCCCCATGGGAAACAGGCGTGAGTGTATGTATGTATTTAATAAATAATAATTTATTCAGTGGTATAATAATCACATTATTTGGTCCCACCTTATATTACTTATACCTAAATGAATAAACAATTTTTTTTAGTCGTATAAAAAGGAACTAAGAATACGTATAAATAAATACGGGGACGGAGAGCGAGTTCTATGAATTATGTACCTATCTGTCGGTCATTCTTAATATGAAACAGTTCCTGATTATCATATAATATTTATGGGGTTTTGCCGTTTGGCCAAATAATTTTTGGTCAAATTTCACTTCCTAAAAAAACGTATCGCACTAGTTTCATTTCCCAAAATATGTTTCGCAAATTTACATTTCGCATTTTATTTACTTGGTCAAATTATCATTTGGCATATCTTTACTTTGTCAAGTTTTATTAAGTCAAATGTTTATTAAGCAAACGTTTTATTTTGGCAAATATTATATTCCAAAAAATGTTTGGTCAAATTGTCACTTCACATATTTAACTTATTTATAGCGTAAGTTTGTGCAAATGACAATTTATTTTTACTGATACAGGAATACGTTTTGCCAAATGATACATTTGACTAAATAATACTTAGAAAATGAAACTTTGACCAAGTAATTATTTGCTAAACAATAATTTGCCAAAAAGAGTTTTGCTAACTAAAAAATTGCGATAAGTCGTTTTGCCAAATGAAAATTTGCGTAAAATAGTTTGCGGTGTGATATTTTGGGAAACGTTTATTGCCCATTCGTTCATTAGTAATCTAATATTTTTATGTATTATGTGGGCCGATCCCGGCGGCACTGCAATGCCGGGCCGACCCGTGACGGGAGTGGAGCGAGCCCCGAACATCCCGTCGAGTTACAAAAATCAGTTTAATATACTGGTCCCTCAGTGAGGGAACTTTCAGATATTAAGCTGAAAAGAACAGATTAGGCTTGTTGAAAAAATATCGATACATCGATATATCGATATTTTTTGTTCGATATATCGATATTTTTAGCCGATATATTTCTAACCGATATATCGATATATCGATACAAAATAACCAATATCGAAAATCGTATCAAAAACGATATATTTTTGGAACGGAAAAAACTTATCTGTACTTTAATAATAATTCATAGTTTATTTTAATATAAAAACAGAATATTGTCTATGACTGGTATGTTTTTTGTGCTGCATTGAATATCTTATGTGATAAATGAGTCGTATAAAATCAAAGGCGGCTGTTGGTGAGCTAAAATGGACTGTACTTTAAAGGATGATAATGATGGAAACACCCAGTTTTAAAGTTTAGCAATTTAATTAATAGCATAAATAAACAGGCAAAGATTTGACACTAAAGTATTGACACAACTGACACAAAGGCAAAGAGACCATAAAGCTAATGTATCAAAAAGGTGGCATCTCAGCCAGTCGCCAACATACCGGACCCCCAGTGGAACACTAACAACCGGTGGCCACTGGCTGGGAAGCAGCTTCCATTAAAACTAGCTTACGGGCCGGTCGGCGCAGTACGCCGCCCCTAGTGCGGACGTCTGCCACGCGGACCGCTCCGTCAGGCCCTGGGTAGGTTGACACTATCCTTCCTAACGGCCATAAGCCACGAGGAAGGGTAGGGTCGGCGATCAGCACCACGTCTCCCTCACTGAAATTGATCGCGTTGGTGGAGGGTCCTCTTGCTCGGAGCGTGGGCAGGTACTCGCGCAGCCACCGTGCCCAAAACTGGTCTGCCAGACGTAAGCTTCGACGCCAGTCACACCTTCTGTCTAAGTCTGCGTCTGTGAGCGTGCTGGTCCAAGGACCTCGCTACTAGGCGGCAAATAGACGTCGGAGGTTGCGTCGCTTCGAAGTTCCTTTGGGATAAGCGAAAGTGCTTCCGGATGATTTGACGTCCACGCGCGCATCTCGAAACCACAGGCTTTGTGAACGGTGACTACGTCGGCGGCCAGCTGCGCCGCGTCGGCGACACTGGAGTGGCTACCTAAATAGTCGTCCATATAGTGGTCGTCAATTATTGCCTTACAGGCGGCGGGGTAATCGGCTTGGAATGTTTTTGCATTTTTGTTTTTAATGTAGAGTGCGATGAACGGACTCGAAACCGCGCCGAAAATCATGGAGGCATAGACTTATTATATTACTAGCGTAAGGACACGGTCAACGTCGCTACGAAGTGACGCCAGTTGGTTGGCCCTAAAATTACAATTTTAGGGCCAACGCGATTCAGTCACTCGCGGAAGACTATGGTAGACAGACGGTGATTGACGTGACATAAAAATGGCGAATGGCGCATTTGTAGATTGCAAAAATTATGATGCAAACGTTAAAAAGTTACATGGAATATCGTATCATCGGTTAGTAGCTTTACATTATTTTTATTACGTGTCTAACAATTTTAATAAATTATAAAATATTTTACTACTTATTACTTGTTATTGTTCGAGGCAATAGAGATGGGTCATCATGACTCAAATGAACTTGTTCACTTGAAGATCTTTATATGGATTCAAATGAACTATGTAGTTCACTTGAGTCCATAAAAAGATCCTTAGACCTTAGTTCATTTAGTTCCATAGCTAGTTAACTCAAAGAACGAGAGTAAACGGAAAGGATAGATTACGAACACTGCGTACAGAAATGACTCCTATGAAACATATTTGCTGCAAAAATAATTATCTACATTACATTTCAATTCAAGTAATTACAGATTGCCTGATGATCTAGTGCGTAAAGAAATATGGAGTTCCATTATAGTTATTTATGCAACTGTACTATAATGAGGGGTATTAAAACACGAATATATCACATGAGTGTTTTAATACCTAATTATGTACAGTTGCATACAAGACTTTATCTACACCCATTTTTTTTTGATAAAATACTGCTAATGTTACTTGCAGATAATTTCAAGAGGTGAAAGTTTTATAAAATCAGTTCAGTTAGTTTTTGAATTTTTGCATTACAAACAATCAAACCAACAAACAAATCTTTCCTTTTTATATGTAATAATTTAAATAGTTTATAATATTAGTTTAGTATAGCTGTGAAAAAGAACAAAAACATCTAATTTGAAATAAACATGTTTGAGATTTTGTAATGCTTACGTTTTATTTATGGCCTTAATACCATCGAAAAACTGATATAATTACCATTATAAAAATATAAAAAAAAGTTAAAAGTACTAGCGACCCAAAGGAGTCAGATGAGTGAACTTGTCCTTAACTCCAATTGAACTAAATAGTTCACTTCAGGAATCTTTTTTGCCCACCTCTAATATGGCAGTAGTTCGAGTGGGATCTAAAAGATGTCGCTGATTTTGCTTGTATGAAGGATTTATAAAGCAAATATTCGGATGGGCTCATCCTTCCTTTTGAAATCATTGCATGGAGGACATGCGATACTCTTTCAGCTCGCCGTCTTTGTTACGCCAGAGAAAGCGTTGGGCGTCTCTGTCTCTTGAAGCGATTTTTATTTGCGGAAACATTTCTTTGATGTCGCCGTTTAGGGCCACGGCGCCTTCTCTGAAGCGGAACAAGATGTCCAGTAGAGAACAAAGCAAGTACCAAAATGTTGGTGAGCTAAAATGGACTGTACTTTAAAGGATGATAATGATGGAAACACCCAGTTTTAAAGTTTAGCAATTTAATTAATAGCATAAATAAACAGGCAAAGATTTGACACTAAAGTATTGAGACAACTGACACAAAGGCAAAGAGACCATAAAGCTAATGTATCAAAAAGGTGGCATCTCAGCCAGTCGCCAACAGCGGCAATGTAGGGTTTTAATAATTTATGGTAAATCGAAAAAGAAAAAATCAAGATGGCGGAATTTCGTTAATTTTGTATGAAAGAATGCCGTCTTTGATTCTATTTAGAGATTTGCAATCCAATTAACTAGAGGAAATGGCCGCTTTTGATTATTAATCGGTTGAACAGTCGATGACGTTTAAAATTTGCAATGCTGCTGTATCAATAAGTCATTTTTGACAAATACCCTACATTGCCGCCTTTGATTCTATACGACTCAAATATGCGCCTGATTTTATAAATTATCTTCGTTTTTATTGAAATTTTCATACATTAAAGTAATTTGTGTATGTGTGGGTCTCCAGCTTCCTCATAGGCTATAGAGAAATTCTAAGCTTGCCATATTTTAAAGCATAATAGCAGCAATCAAACTTCCAGACAAAATAATAGCAGCCACCATAAGTTCGTTACCATGAGTTGTTTTATGTGTGTGAGCTGGCGACACGTGTCTGCAGCTTACACATCCCGTTAAGGCAAACCAGTGAGGTTACGGTTTTAGACTATAGTCAACAATTTAGAGCCTAATTGCAGCAATAAGATCCAAAAAAACTAACCATCACACTCAAATACTGTTGTAACTACGAGCATAAAACTGTGTGCGAGCTGGAGACACGTGTCACTGGCTTGCACATCTGTATTTTCGTAATTACTTAAGCTACGATTATGTTATATACCTCAAAATTCTCAGCCGAATTGGAGCATTAGGCTCCAAATTTATCAAAGCTTTAACTCGAAAAGTTTTTGAGCTACGAGCCGATATCTATGTGTAAGCTGGTGACACGTGTCTCTGGCTGACACATGGTGAATTGCTGTAACTGTATATGTTAGAGTTTCGTTTTAAAGATCAAATAATGCGTTATAATTGCAGCACACACGAGGCATAATTTCAAATCTCTGGGCCTCTTAGTTTCAAAATTATAAGCCAAAAGCCGTTTTCCCGTCAAAAAATTCAAAATAATGGCTCGGAAGCGCCTAATCGCGCCGTTGCCGTTCCGTGCGCTACACTATTGCAATCGAATTTGAACCTAAGAGCTAGTATTATTTTGGTTCATTTTAATTTACGCTCTCGATCGTTTTAATTTCTGTACTTACTGAGAAATTTAGTCTAGGAGGTAGAAGCCGTCTGATATAACTGGTAACCTAATTTTAAAGAAAAACAAAGTCTATTTATTTTGGAATATTTATATCGCTATGCTTAGTTATTATACAATTTTTATACACTAATCTCACTTACATTAAAACTTCGAACATTTGTTTGTCTGTCTGTATGTTTGTTACTCTTGCACGCCGAAATTTGGCATACAGACAGATATAAATATGGCCTGGACTGGAATCGGGATTAACACAACCAAAAAATAAAAATAATCCTATAAACAGTTCTAAACAAAATCACGCCATCTGTTCGCGCACCAAGGAATTATTATTATAGCCGTGTAAATACAGGGTAATTTTGCGACCCCTTTACAAAATCAAATAATAGTTCAAGGAAGTAATAAAAAAAAATTAGGTGAGATAATTATAAATTATTTCTTTTTAAATTCATAGTTTTCAACCACTTTTTATATCCTAACAATCCTGGCGCGCACGCTCACCGTAACGAACGGGACGCGAGCGGGGGAAGGCGAGTAGCGGGAGGGGGGCTCGTGCGGGTCGACCGTGCGACGCGCAAACGGTGACAACAATTTCAATTTATGTAGGGAAAAGTTTTGGGTAAAAATGTAAAAAATATATTTTTGTTTTACTTCATAAATTGATTGTACTGCTGTTATAGAATGACCTGACAAAGTTTGAAAAGGGGTCCAAAAATGACCCTGTATATCAGTGTGCGCGCGCTTTGTTTTATCATTAGCACTAGAGGTGGTAGTGCATCCACCATATTATAGCCCGCTATGTAACACATGTGCTATGTGCACATAGCGCGCTATGTAAGTAGACGCTATGGCGCTATGAATATCGCGCGTGGCAACAAGTAGCATCGTTGGCCGGACGGGTGCGCGGGCATTCATCGCGTGCGCGCTGTTGCTACCGGACGCGTTAGGCGTGAAATACATAGAAGCGATGCGGCGGAGATAAGGCGCAGATACGGCGGCGACGGCGCGGATACGTGTATTTGATTGGCCGAAAGCATCCGAAAGTCTCTCATCTGCACCGTATCGCCGCCGTAGCCTTGCCGCGTCGCTTCTGTGTATTTCACGCCTTATGCGCGTTTCTCTTGCAGTACGCTAGGTATGAGTAAATTATCGCGCGCGACCTTATATTGTGTTAGTTCGATTAGGACTTTTATGACACAACGAAGTCAATTAGTAAGTATTATGTAAAAGCTATTTAGCTAAGCAAAGTTAGTGAACGCAAGATATGGTAAAACAACCGTATTTCAAACGTCAATAAAGTCAAAATCTCTTGCACCTGTTTTTTTTTTAAATAGAAAACCTTGTCTAGTGATCACAAGTTAGAAAAATTAGTGCAAGCGATTTTCGACCTTATTGACATTTATCAAAATCACGGTTTTTAATGAAAGATCAAAGTTAGTAATCGAGAATACGGCAAAAAATCAACCAAATTTTAAACGTCAATAAGGTCGAAAATCGCTTGCACCTGTTTTTTCTTACTAGAAAACATTGTCTAGTGATCACAAGTTAGAAAAATGAGTGCAAGCTATTTTCGACCTTATTGACATTTATCAAAATCACGGTTTTTAATGAAAGATCAAAGTTAGTTAATGAGAATACGCCAAAAAACCAACCAAATTTTAAATGTCAATAAGGTCGAAAATAGCTTGCACCTGTTTTTCTTAACGATAATTTAAAGACGTGAAATACACCTAATTTTATCGACAAAAACACCCACATGTTGGGGTCTATCCCCACTCCTGTTGGAATGGCCGCCATTTTAAATTTGACTTTTTATTTTAGTATGCCAAATTTCGACGTGAAAGAGTAACAAACATACAGACAGACAGACAAAATTTGTATAATAACTAAGCGTAGCGATATAAACATTCCTAAATAAATAGACTTTGTTTTTCTTTAAAATTAGGTAACCAGTTATATCAGACGGCTTCTACCTCCTAGACTAAAATTCTCAGTAAGTACAGAAATTAAAACGATCGAGAGCGTAAATTAAAATGAACCAAAATAATACTAGCTCTTAGGTTCAAATTCGATTGCAATAGTGTAGCGCACGGAACGGCAACGGCGCGATTAGGCGCTTCCGAGCCATTATTTTGAATTTTTTGGCGGGAAAACGGTTTTTGGCTTATAATTTTGAAACTAAGAGGCCCAGAGATTTGAAATTATGCCTCGTGTGTGCTGCAATTATAACGCATTATTTGATCTTTAAAACGAAACTCTAACATATACAGTTACAGCAATTCACCATGTGTCAGCCAGAGACACGTGTCACCAGCTTACACATAGATATCGGCTCGTAGCTCAAAAACTTTTCGAGTTAAAGCTTTGATAAATTTGGAGCCTAATGCTCCAATTCGGCTGAGAATTTTGAGGTATATAACATAATCGTAGCTTAAGTAATTACGAAAATACAGATGTGCAAGCCAGTGACACGTGTCTCCAGCTCGCACACAGTTTTATGCTCGTAGTTACAACAGTATTTGAGTGTGATGGTTAGTTTTTTTGGATCTTATTGCTGCAATTAGGCTCTAAATTTTTGACTATAGTCTAAAACCGTAACCTCACTGGTTTGCCTTAACGGGATGTGTAAGCTGCAGACACGTGTCGCCAGCTCACACACATAAAACAATTCATGGTAACGAACTTATGGTGGCTGCTATTATTTTGTCTGGAAGTTTGATTGCTGCTATTATGCTTTAAAATATGGCAAGCTTAGAATTTCTCTATAGCCTATGAGGAAGCTGGAGACCCACACATAATTTGTGTTGTCTGATAAAATTTATTGTAATTATTGAGCTAGACTGAAATAAATACATTGTTCTTTAAAAACCGCAAACGTTCTTTGAAAATTGGTCCGATATATCGATATATCGATATTTTTTTCGCGATATATCGAGGCCGATATTGATATTTTTATAAATATCGATGTATCGATATATCGATATTTTTTTTCACTTTCGACATCCCTAGAACAGATACTACACTTTGATCTTAGCCAAAAGGCCGAGAAGCGATACCGCAATAAAGCCAACCGAAAGAGGTCATGAAATCAGCAAAAATCATAACACCGCCGCGTAGGAAATAATGTAAACAGCATAGCGACATCTATAAAAAATTCACAGTACTTACTAGCACGACACGGTCGTGACTCTGCATTTGCATTATTACTGTAGTGACACAGTATAGTAGTGATCTAACTAATAAATTGACTTTCAAGATCTTGATTATTAATAAAATTGATATAATTATAAAAAAAATATTGAATTTTATCAAACGACTTTCGCCTAGCAGCGCCATCTGTTCCCTGCTTCTTAGTAACGAAACTTAATAGTTTTTGACTGCTTACGTAGAGGGCAGCTCCACGGTAAAAGATACCATTTTTGCTTTTATTTTAAAATTGGGATTCAAATGAAATACTTTTATGGTGGCTTTATTATTTTGCATGAAATTACTGAGAAATCACACTCGCTTATTAATTTACATTCATACAGTTAAAATCATTAGTCAAGATAGGTACCGTCAACTCCTATAACTTCGCCTGATTTTATCAGTTTTTTCTTCTTTTTTAAAAATTTCCGCCAAATCCTTGTCTATATTTGAATTGAAATGGTTGCATGTTATCTAATTAATGGCGGTCTTCCTGTCTATGGTTACAATAATATATAATAGATGCAGTGAGTAAAGAAATTGACGGTTGAAAGTTGACAGGCGGAGTTGAGTAAACGTTTCCTAATTTCGCCTACCCACGCAAATAGGTACTTATTGAGATTAGTAGCATTAAAATAAAAGGGCTTAGTTATCACATGCAGTCGCATAGAAATATGGACCATATTTCAATATCGCTAAAATATTTATTTATTTATTGCAAGTAGGCGAAGTTTGAGTTTTTGGGGACACGATTCGAAAATTAGACCCAAACTTCGCCTACTTGACAATAAATAAGTAAATATTTTAGTGATATTGAAATATGGTTTATATTCCTATGCGACTGCATATGGTAGCTAAGCCTTTTTATTTTAATGCTACCAATCCCATTAAGTATCCATATTTTGCGTGGGTAGGCGAAATTAGGCAACACTACTCAACTTCGCCTATCAACTTTCAACCGTCCAAAGAGTAAAATAATATATTGGGAAACTTGAAGACTTTGTTGTAAAAGTTGATGGTTCAAACTTAGAGATGACGCTACTTTTTTCTCCCACTTGGGTTGTTCTAAGTGTGCCCCCCCTGCAACCGTCAATTTCTATCAATTTTCTCACTGTACTATAGTTATTGTAACCATAGACAGGAAGATCGTCATTGCTTGGATAACATGCAACCGTTTCAATTCAAATATAGACAAGGATTTGGCAAAAAAAATTAAAAAAAGAAGAAAAAACGTATAAAATCAGGCGAAGTTATAGGAGTTGACGGTACTTTTATACATAGATATTTTTCTACGAAATGTTTACCCCCTCACTAATAAAGGTTGTATAGCAGATGTATAGTTAGGAACCCATTACACGGTGGGTTTTGCTGTCAGTTTAACCACAGTCACGGGCTGTGACTGACGATTAACCTACCGTGTAATGTAGTGACTGATGGTTGCATGATGTGATTTGTTCTTTCCATCAGTCAATCAGACAAACATAATTCATGACTGATGGAATTTGACTGACGCTTGCATGACCATGTAATGGCTGCCTTACACAGTGTTTTGTCACGTTCTTTTCAATGTCAAACTCAAATAGTTTGACAGAGAGTAACCATTATGTAACATTTGCTATACAATTTTTATTAGTAAGGTTTTGGAACGTTAAAATAAAACATAAGTGTTTGCCATAGTTCGTTGTTTGTTCACCGTCATTTTGTAGTAGGTACTTTTACTCGTAATTGATAAGGGAGTGTTCTACTTGCCAAAAAGACAAGGGTCGAAAAACGACAAAAAATTCTGGTCCTCCCATACTAACTAGACGGTTAAAACCTAAAGAAATTTTTCGTCTGGTTAGTTCCTATGGGAGGACCAACATTGTTTGCTTATTGTTTGTCTACAAAATGACGGTGTCAAAAAAGTTTCGTTACATTTCTTTAGAAAACTTTAAAGGATGGTAATTATTTCTGTTTCACCTTGTAGGTACACCTACACAGGAAGTCCAAATACCACATGGAGGAAAAACACTTTAAATTATTATAACAGATAGTTATCCTGTTCATTATCCTAATTTACTATCGGATGATTTAGGTAGTTCCCACTTTATTTTTACCCGACTGCAAAGAAAGGGTTATGTTTTTCGCGCGTATCTTGTATGTAAGTATGTTTGTATGTAATATTTTTTATTACATACAAACGGTTGAATGGATTTCTGTTATTAAGATATCGTTAGATTTGTCTCGTCAGCCCAAGTGTTCTTAAGAAGGTGGCGTTATAAAAAAAACAACATTGCGGCTGTACGGTGCTATTATACGTAGCGGAAAAAATTTTTTTTTTTAGAATGTTACAATATGGGTGTCAAATTAAAGGGCTTATTATAAGGATTTCAAAAAGGTATATCATTACTGTAATATGTAATAACTAAAAAGATATAGGTTAATAAAAAAATAAATTTAAAAAATTTAAAAACCCGCCTTCGTAAAAAGACAAGTCAACTGAAAAGATGGAAACAAGATTAAATATTAAAGGCAACATAATAACATGCAGTCGGAGGCATATAATTCAAATCATTCATAATGTCACTTTCTTTATGCATGCCTCCGACTGTATGTTATTATGTTGCCTTTAATATTTAATCTTGTTTCCATCTTTTCAGTTGACTTGTCTTTTTTTATTATTTTAAACACCTCTTGAAATATCCAACTGTTAAAATTTACCTACCTACGGATTTTATCAATGCCACAGAATATATACTGTCAATGCTTCGGCGACATATTTCTAATAGTATAGCGAACGCGGTAATGCGAAATTATTATCCAAGAGTTTATCTAGTTTGTGACTTATGTCTTGAACACTTGCACATTGCAAAGAAAATATCAATTGACTAAATGGTAAAATTAGTGAATTTCGTAAGCATTTTACTTGCGGTGTCTTAAATACTTTTCTTGTCAAAGTTAAGAGGTCTTAAAGTGTTTAACTATTTATTTTGCATTTTAAAACATGTAATTCGAATGCGGGATTAAATCTAAAAGGTAAAACCCTGAGCGAATGTGGCGCCGCGGTGAATTTTATTTAATATTATAATTCTAATACACAATTTTAATCTACAGACTAGTATTTTTAGACGGTATCGTTACATTCCCTCGTAGTCACTGCTAGAAGTAGATAGCAAAACTGCTAAAAGTGGCCGTTTTTGACACAGTTTTTATCTACTTCTACGAATGACTACGAGGGCATGTAGTGGATACCTTCTAAAAATACTAGATCATGGGCCCTAAAAACTCCACGTAAAACATTGTTATTTTTTTTTTATTAATAACTTATTAAATAAAAACCTCTGAGGGCGCCACTTTCGGTCAAATACAACGGCCTGGGTGAATCTACGTTGTTCTTAACTTCCTGCGTCATTGTCTGAACTCGAAAATCCAATGCATCTCAATAAATAAATTGAAAATATGCAAATAAATGCAATGTTTTATTGTACTTTAATGTAAATGATGGCATATTTTTGATTTATGCCTTGTGATGCAATGGATTTTTAAAGATTTTCGAGTTCAGACAATGACGCAGGAAGTTAAGAACAACGTAGATACAGCCGCCTAAGGGAAGACGGAAATAAAAGTCACGTGTCAAATAAAAGCTTAGCTTTATTACTTGTTATATTCACGAAGAAACACCCCTCACTGGTGTCAACGAGTGTCATGCAGACGTTGCTCTAGCAGCTGAGTCTCTAGCTAGAGATACATCATCATTTCACCGTATTTCCAATTGCACAATCGATTAATTTTGATAATTTTGATCAACATTTTTGAACCGCCAATATTTTAATACCAATGCAATTTACAAACCACTGGCCATGCGGCCGGGAATTTTAATTTTTTTGATTAATAACATTTTTCTTCCACAATTATTCCATTATGTCTACTACACCGAACAGTGGTTAGATCCTAAAACATTCACGGACAAAGACACACGCTCGTAAATTATAAGCATTATGACAATGTGATATTATATTAATGTATAATTATTGTTGTAATATTAAGAACCGTAATAATTAATGCGTAGTAAGGTTAGGTTAGTTTCGTGACATCAGGACTTGTCTGAGGCCCACAGATTACAATAGTGACCCGCAAGTAGCCATTCTAAGACAAATACCGAGGAATCGTTTACAATTTTTTTTTCACTTTTCACCTTAAACTTGATTTAAATTTATCTTTTTTACATCCAGAACCATATAAACATCTTTGAGTTACTTATATATTTTTTTATCTATATAAACGCCGTCCACGCCGCCGCCCCGCGCCCCCGCCTCTCAACTTTTTATTTACAAATGGTTAATGCTCCTAAACGTTTATATCCGACGCTATTCTTAAAATTAAATACAAAAAACGCATGACATTCTAAAATTACCTAATGTCCCCTTTTTTGTCATTGCTATAATTTACGAAATTTTGATCTTTACACCAACTTTAGAAATATTCAATACAAAAATACTCTTTTTGAATAAAATTTTATACACGAGTCATTATATCGTAGGCGGGGTGCGGGGGGGCGGCGCGGTCGGCTCGAAAGAAAAGCTTTGAGCCTCGTAAACCTTAACATCATGAAATTTGTACTAAATATATCGAAACTAGCGGACGCGGGCTCCTATCACTTAGCCGAAATGCGAGGATACCGAAACGACGCCTAAACACTAGTCAAAGTTAAACGCAGAGCGACGCGCGCGCCCGCGGCTGCAGTGGCGCCATCTGTCGATGCTAGCGCCCTCTGCCCGCGGACAAGCGCCCCTATCTGCTCACCTAAAATAATTTCGTTTTATTTTCAAAATTTTGTCACTAATTTTATCACTGGTGTCCGCATCCGCTAATCGTAGTTTACAAATATATCAAACGAACTGCTACGGATTGTAGCTCGCCAAACCAATTCAACTAAACCGAATTCACATAAAGTCAATACGAAATGAACGTGTATCGCTGTTACGTATGAAGACCACAAGGATATAATAATTTATAATTACATTCGAATATAAAATTATGAACGCTTTGCTTTCGATCGCTTGGGACACGCTGGCTGCTCGCTCACTGCATAGTAGAATCAATTCTACTATGCTCACTGTGTCGGTTATCTATCTTACTTAGATTATAAGCGTCGGCAGTAGGTAAAGTCCGTTCGCTTAGATAGTGTCGCCCTTTTATCGCGCCGCTTCTTGTCAAAGGATGCCACCGCATAAACAAAGGATACCGCGTGCTGCGTACACCCGCAAGTGAATTTGGATTTTGGCAGTTTACATAGAAGTGCCGTTACAAACACAACCTTTCACTAAAGGTTGTGTTTGTTACCGGTATTCCTGTCTCAGAACACAAGTGTTTGCGGGTATACCGACACTATCTAAGCGAACGGACTATATGATTTGTATTATAACACTTCCTAATAGTATATCCGTGCTCAATTTTTCTCAGTTTACATAATCAGATATTATAAACGAATGTTACTTATTTATAACTACCTAATTTTTCAGCACTTCCCTTATTTGAATTTTTAATTTCTCACGTATAGAAAAATTGATACAGCTATTTGGTACATCTAAATGTTTTCTAATTTCCAAAAATGAAATTCTACATACAATAGAGTCTATTACAATTTCGAAAATTTAGGAACCATAATACCCAAACGTGGAACCAAAATACATTCTACATATTATATTGTTTTTTATTATAATTAATTTTGAAAATAATTACATATTTATTTCATTTTACATTGATTATCCAAACACTTCGTAGACGGATTCGAAAATACTAAAAATGTAAAGTAAAAACGTCAGATACAATTTGCGAACGAAATAAACTATCATCCTAAATAGGTACAAAATTCTAAACAATAAGAACTGATCCGCCGAAAGGGCAATTTTAATAAATCTACATACATATTATTAGATACAAACATGAGCTTTAAAGTCAACACCGAATTTTGTACTTTTTCTGTGGGTTAGCCCCCATGATCACTGTGGACTAAATACTTCGATGTGTCAAACTCGAGTCTTTACATTAAATTTATAAAAATTGTCAACCCATAACTTACGAATAATAGAATATCGAATGATCTCAATCGAATCGACTTGATCGCATTGATATCCATTGTGGTCTTGTAGCTGCACAGTGAGTCACACAAGTATAAAATCCGGACAAAACATCTCGTATACAAATAAGACTTACAAAATATCATTACAATTTTTCCGCCTGAAATTATATTGTTCAAAACATTAACGGCTCCAAGTATCTGCAAATTACGGCATGTCGGTTGAATACTGTTGATGGGAAATCAATACATTTCTATTGTAATATGTGTCGTGTAGCCTGCGGTAACACTCTAGTAGTATGAAGAAATCTATGGAGAGATCGGAATAACGGATACATTACTTACTATACAAGGAATTAATACATGATCAGTGACAGCTTAGAGCTGAAACGTTCTCCGGCGCTGGTACGCCCCGGGCCGCCTAGTTCCTAACACCTAACATAAATGTGCCTCTGCTATAGTGCTACAAGGATCTTTTGGTACTCCAATGGTGGCGCCACTTTCCCTGTTAATCTAATATCTTATTGGAAACTGACCCCAATTGTAGCTGCTAAAATTAGTTCCGATTTTCGCCACGTGCCAAAAGATCATTGTAACACTGTACTCCCAAGTTAATGTAATCAATTCCATTTCTCAATTCGAATGGTTTACCAATATTATTAGAGACGCATTACTTCTATTCGTATTTACAATTTTTCAGCTCTAATCTGGCATTTTTATCTGAAACAAACAACTCGTAACATAACACAATGGTAACGTAACATGGAACTATGATCGTTCTCGAATAAGCCCTGCGGCGACTGCGTACTTCCTTACTGACGGAATGGGAACCGAACCTGGGCTATTGCGGAGTGTGTGGCTGGAGGGGGGGCCACTTGTGACCGGGATCATTTTGGAACATAAAACCGGAGGCCGGACGGGGGGAGGCTGCGTGTATATCTATGTGTCGATGTCTCTGATAAGAGTTCCGTGTCTCTCACCTAACCTGAACTAACTCTAAGCACACCAGTCGACGCCTGGTCCATCCTAAACTGAGGTACCCTTACATTATCATAATAGATCAAATGGTTACAAATGAAACGATAACAAACGTGTAATATCAAATGAAAAATGCTTACACTTGCTTAGCTAGGGCCGGCCGCCCGCCCTGCGCGGGTTCCGACGAGAAACTCAGGATGGCGTAAATGTTTGTACAATTCCGCAAATCAATTCGCAATATTCCGTGTTCTATTGTGCCTTACAAAATACCTTTATTAGCGCTAAGATAGTTAGTTTATCTCTTCTGTATTAAAACTATTGTATTTATGTACAAATCGCTATACATCTCTGTACAATCTATCTTATCGGTTTATAGTCTATTTGAGAAGCGAAATAAAATGTGTGATATCATTTGTCCTGTTAAACTGAGGATGTGAAATTAAAGTGTTCCCACGTGGCGGGGGTGGCGGCCGGCGACTACATGGTATAATAACAAATACATCGAGATATGCGTTCCCGCTCACGCTTGTCCGCTGACTAACACGTCCGTCCTCGTTCAATTCTGACGGCCGAATGCTCAAGAGGCAAGCGGTGAGCGGGTCGCGCTACATATATCTACGAATCAAACTAATTATTCTTCTATAGTATAATAGTAAGTGTGTGTATGTATACTGATTGTTCGTTCGAACTGTTGCGTGCGCGAGGCGGGGCTGCGCGGGCGCTGCGCGGCGTCCTCGGCTGGGTGTTAGGTACTATTGAGGGCCTTTGTATTAATTTCTTATTTTTTCGTAAAAAATCAACATTCTTCTGAAGGCACTTCTGATCGGACGAGGTGGCCCAGTGCGGTTTGTGTGAAACTGTGAACTGACGGGTGCCAAATGTGGTTTATTGTAATTTTGATTGTTTTGGGAGGTGTTCAGTCTATTGGTTGTGTTGCCTTCAACTATTGCCTGTTTGGGTCTATTGAGGGTTAATGAGAGTCGTGTCTATTAAGAGTAGCCGCCGCGGAGCGCCCGCCTGCGGAGCGCGCGCGTCACCATCCATCACTACTCGAAAAATATAAATTTTGACCAAATCCGAATAACTGCATAAAACAAACTAATCCCATTTCAATCAAAATAATACTTTTTCTTACTTTGTTAAAAATTCAAATGAACCTGGTTTCAAAAAGTCCTTTCTGCCGGCCAATTTTTTTTTCTGTATTCCAGAAACAGAAGAAAATGGTGTGACGCTCCGCACTGGTGGTATTGCTATTGCCCACGCATAATTTTGGAAAATAGTATTTTATCTAACAAATAAACTTAACCCTATGTCCGGGTGTTCCCGGACGAACTGAATGATGCGATCCGGACGTCGTCGAAACATTCATAATATAACCAAGGATGCTTACTTTAATAAAAACTCAAGATGCTGAACACTTTCGAATTTTGTGACTGCATAATTTATTTCTATTGAAAACTCTTCTGCATGAACCTAAAACTGGCTATCAGTATAAAAATAATCTTTAGAATCTTTGTTTGTGGATCGAAAAATAACCCTGCTCTATTGTACTAATATCTATGGTTAACGTTAATTATTCCTAAAATAATTATGACGAGGTAAAGGTTGACAATTTTCGGCCACACGGAGTGTGCCAAGAACGCAAACACTATAAGGAATGGGGTAACATCTCCAAAAGGCGGGAACCGAGGAGTAAACAAAATAAAAACAACAAAAAAATTCAAAACTTAAGCAGTTAATATATTAATCGTTTTTTTCTTCTTAAATAATAAATCAATAAATGATTTTAAGATATACACAACTATAAAAACCATTTTAAGATAATACTTAATAATAATATAATAATAATTATATATAGCGAAATATATTATGTGCAGAAATAAAATTCTAGGTGACTTAAATTTTCTCTTACTCGTAACCTAACGAATTTCCTAGTAGAGCGCTAGTGGCGAGTGCCACCGACTTCCAACGTACAAATTCAATAATTTAATTTTTTAACTTTTTTATCAATAATTTTGAATCTGAAGGCCTAAATGCGAGTGTCGTAAAAATTTTGGTGTGCGAAACGATTTTCGTAACGTCCAAAGATTATGTCCAAAAATTTTTGTTTTTCGAACGTTGTGCGTTGGTCGGCGCTCATTCGAGTTGTTCGAGGAAGTTGGGCGACTTGAAGTACTCTGGCACGGGGTCGTCGAGCCGGGAGATCACCTTGTAGATGGACTTCTTCCAGCTCTGTTCCGCGTCCTTGCCCCCCTGGATCGCGCGGAAGAATTCCCGTAACGTCTGTTCCACCACGTATCTGAAGTTTGGCGGGACCTGGAAAAATTGGAAAAAAAAACAATTTAGTGAATGTACCAAGCGAAAGTTATAAGTGCAGATCGTAGCATCTTCTTCTTCTTATCTTAGTGGAAATAAGTCTACCAATCCGGGAGAAAGGTGCCGTCGTAATTTATGTTTAGAACCTGATGGCCGCCTGCATTACATACGATATTTGGACGCAATTTACTTGATATTGAATAGTGGGACGAATATCGTCCGCTTATCTCGATTGTTATTAAATAAGTAATAGGCCTGCTGGCTGATGTATATGCTATTGACCGTGTGCCGTCCAGTGGAGTAGAAAAGCACCATCTGTGTACCATCAGCAGGGGTTTCGTAAAAGGCAACTAATGACTTAGCGCACCGAGTAAATAATAGGAAGTACGAGTACGTAGCTACTGAGAGCTGGATCCTACTACCTCGGTGGAAATGCCAGCTATGTTTTTCAAAATGAAACCGATTGACTCGACAAGCTCCAACGTTTCGAACTCGCCTACTAAGTATGGAGATTATGACAGCTTCCCAAGGGAGAGAGAGGCATACATCTGAGGTTGCCAGACGTCCTTAAATTTAAAGGACGTTCTCATTTTCAGCACTATATATTATGTGTTCGTCCTTTATTTTGGATAAAAATTTACGCATCAGTAGGTCACGAAAATAAAATCAGGACGACTATTAATGCTGTCCTTAGTCCTATACAACTACGATACACCTACAACTGAAATAAACCGCCTCTGTGGTTTAGTGGTTCGCCCAACCGTGTAAGACGCGATCCAGGGTTCGATTCCCAGAGGGAGTAAGTTGGTGGTAGAGCTTTAAGTCCGCCACCATATTACCTACCTAAGCCTGACGCCATAACAACAATTTGAAAATTGTTGTGTTCCGGCAGTTAGAGGTAAGATAGCTAGTTCGTCAATGATGAGGATTCCGGGTGCGCTTCCACCTTCGGCCTTATCGTCACTTAACATCAGGTGAGGTGAAGATCAAGCACTATCCCGTTGTGCTTAAAAAAATACAAAACGGGAGCTGGCAACCCCTACACCATGCAGCGGACTAGATGAGCTATTCTTATGATGATCTATAACATATAAAACTCTAAATTGATTGATTGATTCATTGTTGGGATAAGCGTGGAGCCCTAACGGCTGCAGGTAGAGACACCATTTTTGGAGGGTAGATACCTTTCATGATGTAGATGAGCACTAAGAAAGGATTTTAGAAAATTCCCGTTATATAGGGTACTACAGGTTGATTAAGTTCGTATGAGAATTTGTATAGGGTTGAAGTAGAGACACCATTTTTGGAGGGTAGATACCTTTCATGGTGTAGGTGAGCACTAAGAAAGCGTTTTGTAAAATTCCCGTTATACAGGGTGCAACATGGTGTTCCAGTTTGAATAGGGATTTGTATAGGGCTGAAGGTAGAAACACAATTTTTGGAGGGTAGATTGCGTAGGTAAGCACTAAGACAGGGTTTTGGAAAATTCCCGTTATACAGGGTGCTACAGAGTGTTCCAGTTTGTACATGATTTTTTTTTGTGAAAATTATTTAAATGTGTGAAATAAGGTTTACTGATAAATACCTAGGTATATTGGTAATCCGTGACTTTCAAAATAAATGCACAACTATCTTAATCACGCGAACGAAGTCGCGGGCTAAAGCTAGTAATGTATAAAGTGAGATGTTTACCTCAATGTGGTTGTTCCTGTTGTAGTGCAAGTTGAGCACCCGGTACAGCTCCGAGTCGCCGGCCACGTGCAGGTCCTCGGCCGCCTTCAGGCCCTCGCTGATGGCCTGCCGCGCGTACTTCTCCATCTGGATGTAGTAGAACTCTCTGCGGAACGAAAACAAGACTTTTATTACTTGAGTGTTAGAAAAGTTACTCGTCTCACTACTATTGGAACTCATCAACTTTGTCTAGGGATACAGGTGTTATTTTCATACAAACGAGGTAACTTTGAAGCCTTGGTTTTCTGCCAAGGATGTACCGTGCTGTGATCTGATGATAGCTATCCAGGGAGTGAATAGAGGAGATTCAGATCGCTATATAAACCCAACTGATCTGATCAGCATTCTAACTAAAAGATTAATGGGTCTGGGTCAGAGTTCTGTTTCAGGATTTCCATACATTTTCATGCTATTTTCGCGATTTTTTTAAACATGTCCTTTAATCTTTTTTTTTTTTAAGTTACATTTACTTCAAAATGCATTATTTATCTAATGTAAGTTGATTTTTTAAAAGAAATGATATGAGAGATCGTCCTTAGGATTTGTAAAAAGAATCGGTCTCACTATTTCCACTAAGAATCACCAATTCATTAATGGTAATACTTAGTAGACTTTCCCTCAATTACCATTACGCCTTATGGACGTCATTGGTCAATTCTTAAATCAATGGTAACAGTGGGACTGTTTTGAGAAAAACATGAAGTCTCAGTATTACCATATTTGATTTTACTATGGTATTACCATGCAATGGGTAATGGGAATAGTGGGACCGACCAAAAAAAACATTGTGTTTGCATCAGCAGTGGTGAAATATCAAGTCAACATTCTTATTTTTGCTCAACTAATTAAATAAAGTAAAACTCAAGTATTTTTGAATCAACACCCATTCAGGAAGTCTTTTGATGGACAAGAAAAATTAGGTCGAAGTTTTCAAAGCCAAACTTAACTAACTTGGCATACCTAGTATTGTTATTATGTAATCCTACTTCCTACTATAATATTATAAAAGTGAAAGTTTGTGGGTTTGGATGTTTAGATGTTTGTTCCTCAATCACGCAAAAACTACTGAACGGATTTGGTTGAAATTTGGTACACAGATAGTAGATAGCCTGAATTAAAACATAGGATACTTTTTATCCCGATATTGCCACGGGAACAGGAACCACGCGGGTGAAACTGCGGGCGGCCGCTAGTCCTACTAATATTATAAATGTGAAAGTTTGTGGGTTTGGATGTTTGTTCCTCAATTACGCAAAAACTACTGAACGGATTTGGTTGAAATTTGGCACACACATAGTAAATAGCCTAGATTAAAACATAGGATACTTTTTATCCCGATATTCCCACGGGAACGGGAACCACACGGGTGAAATCGCGGGTGGCCGCTAGTTTCATTATAAAACAGCGAGGTAATGAAGAATGTTAGGCTGTCAGTGCATCAACACTTCAGTCAGAATGAAATAATAAAATCCATTCGAATGCCGTCGAGGGCGGGAAAGGATTTGATTAGCCATTTTCGCTCCTCGCTCGCGTCGCATCGCTATCTTCGCTTCGGTTCGCTTGCGAGAGCGAGCGGAGCGATCGAGAGTCTCTGGAGGCTAATTACTTCGCATTCAACCTGGCTAATTCGGTTTTTCACATAGCTGTAAGTGGCGTAACAACCTGGTACGTGGTAACTTCGGGAAATGGAAAATCTTGAATGTTTTATTGTATACGGTTCGTCGTTTTTTGATATTGTTCTATTGATTTTGATTGTGATACATTTTTGAAGGTTTACTCTATCTTTTTATTATACAAAATAGTTAAGGGCATATTTTACTTATTCCTTTCAACGAATTTGAAAAATATGAGTCGATATTGTTCTAAAGTTGTTTTTTTAGTTTCATGTGAAATAGTTACTTGGTTGAATGCTCTAAAGAAATAATTATAAAAAGAGGTGAATAAATAATTTTCAAGGATAGACAGTTACTTATGTATCAGTAGGAACCTTTATCGATAGAATATTGAATATCAAGAATTTAAATGGATAACGTTCGAATCCAACAGCTAGGTATTTTTTAACAAGATTTTTGTGTGTCATGTTACTTTTAATTTTAACTATCCATAGTTGAGCGTGATACAGCTTTCGACAAGTCGCGTCTCTAAGCCGCACTTGCGAGAAAAAGAGGCCCTCGAACCTCTCGCTCGCACACCGAGGGTTTCCATTATTTTTTAATTGGCACTCTGTGGAGATTGCAGCCTAGCCTTACTAATTGAGTAAGTAAATGAAGTGTCTAAATAATCACGTGGTTGTCTTTTTGGCGCGATGGTACACTCACGAGACACTTTTGACACTAATTAATGGTATAAGTGCGGCGAGATTAGCTGTTATGTGATTAAATTCGATATGTGATGTGGTTTTCAAGTGGGTTCTGTTTGAAACATATGTTTCGTTTTTGATGGGATAAGTTTTTATGTCTTTATTTTTAAGTTCTATGCTTCATTACAACTAATTATGAGATGTGCTAACATCGCAATTATGATTATTATCAATTAGATACAAATTTATCAAAATCCAAAATATGATATCCGTCTGTTGAGTTTCAATGTTTTTCAGATCTTGCATTGTTCTTATAGCATTCTTGAATACTTTAATATTTTCCACGGTGCAGATTGCATCTTTCAAAGTTTTTTTTTATCTTTTAGCGTACTTACGTATCTTATTTCGACATCTCTGTATCTTAAAGAAAACGGGAACAATTATTTTTTTAACAATAAGTTCTGACCTGCATCTTCTTCAGACTTTTAAATTAGGAACCGGGCAGTGATTTGAACACCATCTTGCTTCAAAAACAGGATGTGGTCTAGGGTGTAGAATGCTTGCCCAAGAAATGCCTATACTTATAGCGAAATATCGCGAAATTATGCAGCCTGTTCCAATTCTTATGTCGATTAGAAATCGCGGGCACTCGATAAGAATCGAGTAAACTGTGTCTCGATTTGTAAGCAGCCAGTCGAGTCGACCTATATCTGCGCATGCGGGCTACAACAGTAAATATACTAAAAGAAACCGGCAAAATGCTTGTATTCAGGTTTTAAGCTAACTGTTATTTTTCTGTTATACCTAACATAGAAAGACGAGTGAAGAAAGGAAATTCGGTGAGTGGTGCTATACACTCGGTTATGAGTAGCCAAACCGTTTCTGCAAAGGCGCGAATGGCTATTCATAACGGAGTGCTGGTACCGACGCTGATGTATGGAAGTGAATCTTGGGTATGGCAGAAGAAGAATGAAAGCAGAATAAATGCGGTAGAGATGCGATCGTTGAGGAAAATATGCGGAGTAAAACTGAGTGATAGAGTGAGCAATGAGATGATTCGCATAAGGTGTGGTCTGAAAGATGATATAGTGACAAGAATTGAGAAAGGAATGCTCCGGTGGTTTGGTCACTTAGAGAGGATGAATGAAAAGCGAATCACGGAAGAGATATACTGTGCGAATGTGGATGGAACGATTGCACGAGGGCGTCCCAGAAAAACCTACGCGGACCAAATAGAGGTTATTATAAAAAAGGCTGGTGTACGCAGTGACAAAAACCGCAGGGCATGTATGAAAAGATTGATGGATATGAATGAAGCGAAAGAAGTGTGCAAGGATCGTAGCAGGTGGCGATCCATAGTCTCTGCCTACCCCCATGGGAAACAGGCGTGAGTGTATGTATGTATGTACCTAAAGTAACATAATTACAGTTACAGATCTAAAATTCAGCATAAAAACTAACTTTACTATGTATATTGAAAGTTACTTGTATGAAACTGAAAATTACGTCTCTGTCTTTTTCTTTACGTGTAAAGAATATGGAAAATAACCTCACTTCTGCACTTTTTCGATGTTTTTCTTGTTTTTTCATCATAATTTTGAGCACAATTATCTTTCTTGAAAAAAAGTTATTGGAGCAACACACTGTACGTTAAAGTGTATTTTGATGTAGAATTCAATACGTTTCCGCTATTATTTACGCCAAAAAAAAGACCCGCGACAAGCGCTTTTGATGATATTCTGATTTTTTTTACAATCATCTGTGAGGTTTATACGCAATTTAATACTTGTAGCTACTAGATAATCTCTTTAGCTTGTCGTATGTTATTTTTCTGGCTACAACTATACGTTTTCTATAAAAAAAGATGGGCCGCGCAAACCATGTTTATCTATTATGGCCTCTTAAGTATAAAATTACAATTCTTATTAAAATACCTACCGAATTCAATTTTCTTTATTAGAGGTTAAATAAACGTAATTTTAAAAATGTAGAGTTGTTTTATGCAAAAAAAATCTTAATTTTTTTCATTGATGAGTTAAAGTAGGTAACCAAAAACCGTTACTGGGAATCAGCTGTTACTAAAATATTTTTTACGAATGTTCACACAGTCACCCTTAACGTATTTCAGAAGGAATGACATAATTAAATGAAATAAATCTTTATTTTATCAACCATAAGGTATAGAATTCAGTTTATCGCGAGGCATTGACTTTTAGTAGCGAAAATCACAATGGCTTGGCGTTTAACAGGTGATCAATATTGGTATGCGATTCTGATCCTTAATCCAAGGGGTTACCTCTTAGTATGTTGCTGAAAAAGTGTCTTTGTTGGGATTTTCTTAAGAAATCGCATCTTGCGTTTACCTGGGGGCAACGTCTTGGAATCCATTGTGGACTCGTAAGTTGTCCGTTTTTGCGACTTCTTTTTAAATCTAACTTTTAAATTACATTGAACGAGATATTCGTTAAAAGGCCAACTTAGTCTGATGAAAGTTTATCCAAGTTTTCTTAAACTACGATTGTTAACTGCCTTGATAGTCGATAGTACAATTTTCAACTGCGAAACGAAACTCGCAACTCAGTACGCATGAGTTTGATATTGTAAATTTATATAATTCTATGTTACTTTCGTCAATTGGAAATTAAAATTAGATTACTACAAAAGCAACCTGAAATCTCTTGCAATTAATAAATTAGTCTATTATTTCTAATATCAACTCATGCGAATTGATGTTTGTTACTAGTTTCGTTTCGGAATAGCACGGTTGTTCATTAAAAAATAAATCAAGATCTTTATTTTTATTTGTGCTTGTAAAGTTGTAACTTGTAATGATGCTGTAAGATTGATGCTTTAACATTTGCGAGAAATGTCTCAGACTAAATGGCTTTATTCCTTATCAAGTACTTAATTATATTTTAAATAAAAATGAAAACCTCAGTAAAGTCTTACCGATTTGTGGTTGGCTCCCCTCAAGAACACATTTGATTCCCGTGTGAAACCAGCATAAACGATTGAACCATAGACTTACAAAAATTTATAGACTTGCTAACTTCGACATGATACCTACGTAAACGTTGTTGAAAGTTTTATGATAATAACTAATTAACTAAAAAAACTATTAGGGTAAAAGAAAATATTACACAAGATTATTTGTAAAACACCAACAACCTCGACTACTAATATCATAAACAACAACAACTACAACTTTTCCGAAAACAGACAAAATAACGGCTTTTCATACAAAGCTCGATCAGCTCTTCGGGACATTTGTATGAAAAAATTAACAGATTTTACAGTCCCCGCAAGAATCAGAGCATTGAAAATGAACACAAAAATTTACGAAAAACCTAAATCAAATCAAAAACAAAGTCCTATTATATTTTTAAAGTACCTAGGTAGTACCTATTTATCTTTACGATTGTGACACTCGGCTCCGCCTCGTGTCGAAAAAGCGCCCGCTGACTGCCTCGAAGCAGCCGAAATATTATTAAACAATTATCAAAATTCCAACGAATGCACTTCTCGACTGCTTCTGCATCTTTTAACACTATTACCATGACGATCGCTCAATAATCATAGAAGCTACATCACTTTTTATGTACGGAAACACCCGTTTTTCTACAATTCCAAATCTAAAGGGACCACCTGGTTACAGGTCACAATTATTAACCCATTTTCAAAATTATTTTGCCATTTGGTAGTTAAACTAATACCCTAGGACCCTTTTTTCATTTTTTTTTAAGTCGGTTTTTGTTCCGAAATATTTACAATTTAGTAAACAAACACCCGCCAAAAAACCCGGAATTTTTGGAATATTACAAAATTCCAAAAAAGTTACCAGTAGATTTTCTAAATTCAAACGTTCACACATGTCTTGATAAATTCCTCAACTTTTGGTACTATTTTCATCTCAATCCTCCCAAAATCCTCGGAGACATGGCCAAAAATACGTCTCAGGCGATTTGCATCTGATAACCATTTTCAATGGTAAAATATTTTTTTGAACTGTTTTCGGAAAAGTCGTAGAACAAATGTTGTTGTTTAGAATGATATTAACCGGCTCTTGCGAGTTTGTTGGTGTTTTAAAAATAACCCTGTATTTTCAAATGTAATAAATTAATAATGTACTTATTTAGTGTTTAGTAAATAATAATGAGTTTTGATTTCTTACACCGTTCATTAGATCGATAATTAAAATTCTGTAAAAATATATAGCCTAGGTATAATCTGCGTCTTTCTTTTCCTTTATGCCGTTTCTATTCCATATTTATTCTCAAGTCTACACACCAAGTAAAGCCAAGACGTTTCTTGAGGGGTCGTGCATTGTTTACTTCCATTCTTTGCCTACTGTTGTGTCGCTGCGTGCGAATGTGTGATCTTTGTCCCAAACGAGATTTGCTTCGACCGTTGGACTTAAAAAAGAAGTTTACAACCTAATGGTATTTTTGATAAGAACAAAACATGTTTGCAAAGATTTTGAAGTAAGAAAATTAAAAAAGATGACTTTATATTCAAATCAAAGTCAAAATTTTCTTTATACAAATAAACTTAATTATTAAGTACCTACTTTTGAATCGTCTATATTTTCCTACCACCCGTTTCAGACTTTTTTAACTGACAAGAAGAACGGACGCAAGAAACTTATCAGCTTTAGCAGCAATAAGTAACGATATTCACAAACTTAAATATATATCTATATAACTTTGTGAATATACATGGGCGTAGCCACGGTGGGGCAGAGTGGGGCACTTGCCCCACCCTGGCTCTGACCAGGTACCTACCTAATATTACCCATATAAAAAAATATAAAAATTACGCGAAATTAATGAGATAGGCCCGTAGCAATACAAAATGCATAGAAAAAAAAATTACCAGGGTAAGATCGCGGGTATAGTTAGCTAGTTACATATTATTTTAGACTGCTGCCCCACCCTGAGCCCATGGCTGGCTACGCTCATGTGAATATACAAAAACCATGCCATGCCAGCCATGAAAACCAAAAAGATAACATATTGCTTCTGACATAAGTGAAAATTGACTTAAACGCAACTAGAATCCAACTTAATTTAGTCTTGGTTAGTGTTAATAAAAAATATCCCGTGTAGTTATTAATGGTCTAACTAGGTAAATTACCAGACATGGGAATATACTGAAAGGAGAGCTTCTAATATTATTATTACAATTATCATTTTGTGGTTTAGTCAGGAATTTCCATTTTCCTGTAGGTACAAATGATCATCTGTAACTATATTCTATTGATATATCTTAAATATTTGACAGAAAAATACATTTTGTGTTTTATACCTACGTTAGATTGTGGTTAATTAATTATTTACTGGACTATACAAAAGTAGACTACCTATTATACGAAATTGTGTAGGAACTAATGGTTAACATTTTATGCTAATGAATCTAATAAATTTACAAAAAAATATAAGTACTTAGGTATGCGAAAGGATGTGAGGTACAGTAAGTTGATTAATTAAATAATTTGCAATAGGATCTATCAAAGATTCAAAAAGTGTACTAGAAGAAAAAGCTTACAAAATGATAATAAATCTCTAATAAATGATAAATATGCATGTTTTCAGTCAAACAGTAGCAAGCATTCTTAACACCTTACGCAAATTGACATCACCTTTAAGAAGGTACTGCCTAATTCTGAAAAAAATAACACGTAACAACCTTACAGTACGAACGTATAATTGAGAGGCTGAATGCACACACCGTTGCTACACAAAAAAAACTCATAAACGCAAAGTTGCCCGTAGATAAAAATAGTTTCCAGACATTGCCCGCCTTCGCCAAACACTCATTTTGATCGTTGCCAAATACAATGGTTATTAAAACGTGATGCGGCTCGAATGATGCCTACGGGGTGGTATTATGCATTACGTATGGTATATGTGTGTGTGAGTGTTTGTGTGTGTTTGTGAGAGAGTGGACGCCGGCCAGTTCGCTGAAGTACGGGAGAATGCACACAGCGTAGACATAACAACACGTAGAAAGGTTGTGAATTTATTTTCAGTTGACTGCTTAAAAAAAAGTAATGTTATCTATAGTTTTTTGACTCGTAGCAGTTAATTGTATCCTAGAATAGGTATAACGAATTAAAATTAGTCAAATATTTTAAAAATTGCAAAAAAATCGTTTTGTTGGTCATACAAACTTTTTGACACAATGCAACAATCAAGTTTTTCAAAATTGAACAGTTATTTATAACTCGTTTTCGTGCAAGTTGCTTTCAAGTTGGTGTATAATTTAGTTATGTATGAACCATGTTACCAAAATTTAACGAAAACAATCAATCGAGTGATTACAGTCCCTCCACAAGTTAAGCCGAAAACTGGCAACTTTGGCGCTCTGAGTTATTACGTGGTCTATGCGAAAAGTTGCACGGAGCCGCGCACACACGCGCGCTGCACACAGACGGAAGAGCGAGTAAACTAATACCAGGCCAGATTAATGCTTCAGTTAGTGAAAAAAACTTTTTTTCAGACTGCGCCGTCCGGCCAGGGCCGTGTTTGGGACGACGAATTGTATTATGCGACGACGAGACGGCTAATTCGCTTTGATGGCCGAATTTACTTTTGTGTAATGACACCTCTATCAGTTTTTTAGTTCTGAGTATTTTGGTGAAGTTAGTTACATACAGTTAGTCGTATTGTTATGATTGGTTTCATAAACAAAAGAATATAAATAACTTTGTAAACTCCTAAAGATTACAAAATGAGGAAATCCTTATTCTTGCGCATTGTTACCTTAATATTGTTAATGTTTTTCCTACATATTATAATGTCAACAAAGATGTTTTACTTTTATCAACTTATTTGTGGAATAGGCACAATATTATTTCTTTTTTTGTGTCAATATAAGTAGTGTCTGACACGATTCTGTCGTAAGCTAAATACCGCCTCGAATGCGGGTTGTAGACGCCCGCCTATCTGTAATTATTACGGTTACCACTTTCTCGCGAATATTTCCCTTTATCTTATCATTAAAATTTATGCTCTCATTAGAAACCATTACATAGCGGTTTATTTTTCTTTATTTTTGTTTCAGATGATTTGTCTTTGACAAGTCTTTAATGAAGCTTAAAGGTGAGTAGAGACTTTTTTGTGTAAGTTACATACCTATTTAGATAGATATGTTGGTTATATCTATGTTTTCTTTTTCAAAATTCAAATATCGAATAGACTGTGGAAACTATGACGTGAATTTGGGCAAAAACAAACAGAACATAAAGATAACGTTGGCAGTTTTGCTTTGTTATCAAATTATTTTGGTGTTAGGAATAAGTATTATGCCGTATTGTTTTGATCGGGGTGTAATTCAATGTCTCAAAAAGAGAAACTTGTTTCCTTAGATGTTTGTTTTTACAAAAAATGACAAACTCCGCCATTATGTGACGTCACACTTTCACGGCCGCAAAAATAACAAGTGACAGTTCCAAAGAGTTTATAGTTAATCAGTTTGATTATGAGACGTCAAACTTTCAAGGCCTATTAACACAAAAAAAAACAAGTGACAGTGCGAAAGAGTTTATAGTTACTTAATCAGTTTGATACACGGCACAGACTCAGTGCGAGCCTGGCTGGCAGCTCCCTCGCTGACCTGCCTCTGTCTTGCGCTCCCCGCTTCAAAAGTTCAGCTCATTTGAGTGCTCGCCGAGATTTTATTAACCCCCCAACTACTCGTTTCGGTATTAAAAATTCGAAAAAAGGGTTAAGCAGACGCGTGGCCGTTTAAGGGCGGATAAAGCTGACCATTCACGGTTACTTGATTACAGAATTAGTTCGTTAATTACGGGAGACAGTTGTTAACTGTTCTCGAGTTGCGGCGCGTTTTTAAGTAGCATTGCGTTTTCAAAGGCTTTTGAAGTAGGCTTGTATTTAGTTGTATGTAAACAGCTGTATGTGATGAAAACTGTATGTTTATGTTAAACAGTTTCCACTGCCACTTTTAGTGGAAATTTTGGAGTGCTTTTTAATCGTTTCAGAGATTACTAATGCCAAACTTAGGTATAATATTTGCTTCTTAGTATAAGGACATCTAACGGTAATCTCTTTACCATATCTATGGCACTTCTCATCGACCCTCTCATATTTCCCTTGGGCTAGCTATCATTAAGATTTTCATGTGATTATTAAAACTAATGTAATAACTTGGATGTGGTTTTAAAATATTTTTTTTCTGAAATCTTTTGTAACTTAAATGTAACATTTGTGGTTACTCTAGTTATTTTAAAACAATGTCGTTAAAGTAGTAGGTTAGTTCAAAAGTCACGTTATTTTTAACTTGGTTTTTCCGTCATTGCGAATATTACCTTAAGTGTTTTTGAATAAAACGACTTTAATGATTTAATTAGTGGGTATAACTATTTTGGGAAAATGAACTTTACTTCTATACATTTCGTTTGGAATTTCATTTCAATATAATTATTATCCTTGAGTTATTTCCATTGCAATTCGTCTTTACGTGTTAATTACCTACGTTTATCAAAAGGTATAGGTATTTCTAATTAAAATCATTTAATTTTTGCGAAAACAATTAAAATGACACCAGTATATTTTGTTTTTAAAGTTTTGATGTCCTAAATAACAGAACAGTAATTTCTTCAGTCCTTTAAATCTGCTGCAGAAATAATTTGAAAATGGAATCGCAGTAAGAAATAAAAAATTGGCGATGACAAGGAGTGACGTCACGAGGCGTGCGAGTAAAAACTAAAGGATGTGCCCACCAGGGAAATTACCCAAGTGCCACAAGTAAGTCACTCCCTAAGACGTAATTAATTAAACCGCGACAATACCGCGCATTTTAT
Organism: Agriphila tristella; assembly: GCA_928269145.1. Lineage (NCBI taxonomy): Eukaryota > Metazoa > Arthropoda > Insecta > Lepidoptera > Crambidae > Agriphila > Agriphila tristella. Next base: position 22,115,609 of record OV743443.1, on the reverse strand, counting down.
TTGTAGCTGAATTGCGAGGGTGGCGCGCTTTCCGTTGTCACAGATTAGATAGAGATGGATGTTAAAATGGTATAATATTTTAACATCCATGTTTATTGTTTATTTTTTCCAGTGTTGCCATTACAAAAAAAAAACTACTCTTATCGAAGTTAAAAAAAAAACACTAAAATAATTAATTATTAAACTATCGCCTCAGAAATGTGACAATTAAGTACAAAATTTTAACTACATAATTTAATTAGCCGTCTTCAGAATTCCATGGCCAATGTAACGAGAGCTATTGATAGGCAACAAACAAAAGATGTTTTTGTGGGAATAATAAACTTGTGCAAGGTCTTCGATGATTGGTGGCCGGACTTCAGCGGGAGATAAGGCTGCGTGCGCGCATGGTTTCCGTCCAAGCTGATAATGGTAGAAGGATAAAACAAGGACAAAATGTATGTGGTGCGATATATTGCTTCTAAGAATTAGAACGAGCTAGTGAATCGACTGACTTGTAAAGTGAAACATTATCAGCTACAAAACAGTTAAAAAACTACTTTGCTTTCGTTTAAATTGTCTTAGGACTCGCGTGTACTGTATGCCTTGTCCTGTTTTACTATTTAAAAAGTTGCGTGACTTTCGCGCCCAAAACTCGTGTGTCACTAGGTTTTTTAAGGTGTACACTAATGAAAGAACGACGCGCCCGCTCCTTCGAGACTAGAGCAAGGCGTGCCTTGCATGTTACATGACAAACAACTCAAGGGTACGTTATTCGTTGTCATGTCGTATGAAAAAACTTTATTACTGGTACGCCCGTATATTACGTTCCGAGAACGAAAATAGGCAATTATAATTTCATTAGAGTCAAAGAATGCCTACTCACTATTATGTAACCTTTCTATTTCGTAATAACTTGCTAAAGCTGACACACATTTGGTGCAATAAAGAATATTGAACAAAAGATTTCAAAAATAGTTCGTATTATTGTAAGGCACACACAAGCGCTGGGTGGAGTAATTAAAAAAGTTTATGCCCCATCGAAGACAAGATAAGGCCGTCGGTCGGAAGAAACCGCCACTTTTCTAATTACACATTCATTAGCTGATGGATGGTTACCTATGTGTGGGGTTCGCTCGGAACGTTTGTATAGCTAATATGTGTTTTCTAAAGTATAAAATCCATAAAATACTTCTTAACATTTTCGTGGATGAACGAACCACTTGGCAAATTCGTAAAATGATAGTAGAAAATTGCATAAGTACCAAAATTTTGCATACAACACACAGCTTTAAAAAATAAATTAAAAAAATAAAAAACCCGCCTGCATAAAACGTAGTATTGTTGACGTAGTATTCACGAAGGTGTTAAAAACGTAATAAGAATTGATTTCATAATTAAAAATCATTTATACCATGACTCGCTTTTGTTTTTCCTTGTTTGAACATACGCAACTCATGACTTAAAAAAAATTGACGTTCCAAATTCAAATTTGTAATAAGTAGGCCACCGCTGTCCGAAGCTCAGTAAAGCCCCCTACACACTTCTTGATTACAACGATAAGTAAGACCGCGCCTTCGCGTGTTTTAATTATATTATTAACGACGACGGCCGGCGAAAGGCTAATATTTTATAATGGCTTGCGTATCGCAATGATATGTAAATATTCAGCCGCGCCCTTACGCCTATTACTCGCTTCGTTTGCGTGCGTGTGAACGCTAATTCGGAAGTAAAGACACGTTAGCTGGAATTTACTGCTAAGGTGTGACATTATCTTTCGCTCATTGACGAAATTCTTCCGAAAATACTTACCCTAATAGGATTGGACCATTGTTACAACAACAATTCTATCGAGAGTTAACGAGTATGTTATAATAGATCTTAATTTATTGCTGAAGCTCAGTGAATTATTTTTTTCTAACCTCTATAAACATTCACGCCTTTTTTTTGGTAAATCAGGCAAAGTTTTTCATCATGCAGCCTCATCATTTTAGCGATGTGTCGCCACTTAAAGACTTGGCGACTTATAAACATGTAATTAGCAACTTTTTGAAGGAAAACTACTCATAAGCTTTCTCGAAAGGGTCGTATTAATTACTGGAGGTGCTTACGGGAGCGCTAAATGCCGGCCACTTGCCGCCCTAGGGCTGCCTTATTAAAAATGTTAACACGGAAATTAGACTGCATCCACTAGTATATTAGCCAACCAATTAAATTGCGCGCTCACAATAATGTTGCAAGGTGCCCCTCACACGTCAGACCTATTGAGACTGTTAGCTTTAGCCACCCTATTAGAACGTTACGTTAAATACTAAGGTAAGTACTAGTTTTTTTTTCAGAAATTTTCCATTCCAATATAAGGATATTTTTTCATAAAATCTACCGAACTTAATGGTAAACTTCAACCGGTTAGCGCAAGTTAAAAAAGCATGTTGAAATTGCGACGTAAGTTTGACAACATTTCCGTAGCCGACTGTAAGAGTGCTTGTAGGCGAATTATTTTATTCTCAGTGTATTTTATTAACCGACCTATATTATATCATCGCTTTTTAGGGTTCCGTACCAAAGGGTAAAAATGGGACCCTATTACTAAGACTCCACTCTGTCCGTCTGTCTGTCTGTCACCAGGGTGTATCTCATGAACTAGCTCTACATAGAACAGCTAGACAATTAAAATTTTCATAGATGATGTATTTCTGTTGTCGCTATAACAACAAATACTAAAAACAGAATTAAATAAATATTTAATGGGGGCTCCCATACAACAAACGTGATTTTTTGCCGTTTTTGGTACGTTTCGTACTTGGCCGGTTTTATTTAAATTTAGTGTTGTGAACTTTTTGAATATGGTAAAGTTTGCATATTATTGTAATTTTTTGAAGAAAAACTTTTTAAAATGGAATCGCTGCGATTTTATCTATACGTCGCGTCGTGTGGGGTGTTACAAATAGTCCGTGTGCGAATTAAAAAGGTGAGCAACGCCTCTAAGTGCCCTAGCACTAGTTGGATGTGTCAAAAGATTAATTGGAGTGTTGCCGTGTTCTAACAATTTACTACGCCTTCCGCGGTCCGACCGCAGACCACTTGCGCGACTTAATTAAGCGAAATAACTTAAATGAGTCACCGTTGCTAATTAGTACTATCGCTGGCTAATTCTACGAGAGACTCTTTGTTTGCTAACGCTCATTTCTTTGAGTTCGGGCGCAAAGAATTTGTCTTTGCGTCGACTTCGCCAAAGGATGTTTGTTCTGTGAGCCTTTATGAAGACTCCGCGACTTTGCAGTTGTAATTTTTAAGTCGCAAAAGTGGCTTTTTGAAACTTTTCTTGCTTTTTGTTAGAGGTTGAGCTTGTGCATTTTTGGTTACTATTCTACATTGTTAGAATGACTTGAACCAAGCATTAGGACGCTGTCAAGTGCCTAAGTAACCGTTTTAACGGGCAGACTTACACTTTTAAATCAACATTGGTAATTATTTTCTGGTGTCAAAATTTCATGAGGACTTTTCAAAGTGACATTTAAAAAATAAAAATAGTAACTATTTGCCCCATTAGATGGCGTTGATAGAAAGAGAAGTGTCAAAATTGGATTTTAAAATAAACAGCCTGTACCAAAAGGCAAGTAAGCGATCGCTGGCTGACATCTACTCAAAGAGATCTACTCTGAGTACCTACTCTTCGAAGCTTAATAAAAAAAACACAATGACACATTTTTTTTGTCAGTTCTTTTTTAATTTCGCGTTCGAACTTCGAATATTTGGACCATTTTAGAGTTCTAGGCTGTTTGAAAATGGTAGGAAAATAGAAAAATACTAACGATCGCGTCTAGAGACGTGACGGGGCGGTGGCTAAAAGACGCAAAGGGCTCTCGCCGGTAGTGCTCTCGTGTGTGCTTGTCAACAAGTGGCCGGCTGTGTGTGGAGGGCTTTACGTCTTCTTATATTGATGCCTTTTAGAGTAGCTTTAACGACATTACAACTTTCGTACCGAATGAAAACTTAGAACTTCTTTTTTCCACTTTGCTTTAAGAATAAGCCTAGTCCTTTTAAAGTACAGGTGTGAAAAATCTATGCTTATACGCCAAATAGGGTTTTCTTTTTTCTTTTGCAGCAAACAGTAAGTAATTTAGAATAATATGAATATAGGTAATATTGTTGTTTGGAATTATGAATATAAGATTCTTGTTTAGAATAATAATGTTATTGACAAAAACCTACTTACAGTGCTCAAAAGCTATTTTTTTTAAACATTGTGTCTAAACGTAAACAATTTTTTTAGGAACACTTAGCTAATTAATAATATAGCAAAGTATATCAGATCTTTTGAGCTAAATGGAAAAAAGATTGAAATTAAATATAATTAAGATAACAAACAACATAAATCCACAATCCTACTAATATTATAAATGTGAAAGTTTGTGGGTTTGGATGTTTGGATGTTTGTTCCTCAATCACGCAAAAACTACTGAACGGATTTATTTGAAATTTGGCACACAGATAGTAGATAACCTAGATTAAAACATAGAATACTTTTTATCCCGATATTCCCACGGGAACGGGAATCACGCGCGTGAAATCGCGGGCGGCCGCTAGTCTTTAATAAAAATTGAATGAAAATCGATTTATTCATCAGCGATATTATTAATAGGACATGTTATAATTAGGTTTTTCTCATTATATCAGCAAAATTAAAACAATATCGTTATTGAAAGGCTATCGTTCAGTTTGACTTCTATAATCGACCTCTATTTAAATTATCGATAGAAATAATAACGACCGTAACTCTATAATTAAAATACTTAATTATAATAAATGTCTTTTGTTAAAAATGTTGTTCAAAAAGTCCATTATTATTATCTGCACTGATTATCATTAATGAGGGCTTTTCAAAGAGAAATTTAAAAAATAAAAATAGTAACTATTTGCCTCACTAGATGGCGTTGATGGAAAAAGAAGTGTCAAAATTGGCTTTTGAAAATAAACGGCCTGTACCAAAGAGGCAAGTAAGCGCTCGCTGGCTGACATCTGCCCAAAGAGAAATATTTTAGGGTTACATCTGCCTACCTACCTAGGTACATACTCTTCGAAGCTTAGTAAAAAAATATTACATTGACACATACATTTTTATCAACGCCATCTACCGCGCCTACACATTTTTGTCATTTTGAAAAGCCCTCATCCCTAATTTAAAACGCTGGAAAAAAAGATTGTATATAATTAAGAAATTAAAAACAAACAAACAACCATCATTTTTGGAAAATATAACTTTTAATAATCAAATATGCAAATTATTAAGCACGGATTGATAATCGCTTAAGCTCGTAAAGTTCACGGTTGTAATCGCTCCTTCCACAAATGACCGCAGCCTAATTATTAAGGGGAGCGGGGCTAATCGATGTTTTCCGTAAATTTAAAATGCAATACACCATTTTACTGCGAAGGTGTTGGGTTAGGGTAGCCGTGCTATCGAATTTCCATAGAATTTTCTTTAAGAATAATCTAAGCCCTACCATTATGTATTCTGTTATTCTACTCATATTATAAATGTGAAAGTTTGGTTGTTTGTTACTCAATCTCCCAAAAACGGCTGAACGTATTAGGATGAAAGTTGGCACACAGATAATTTTATGTTCGGATACTTTTTATCCCAGTCATAGGTTCTATAAGGAATTTTTCGAATGTCCAAGCGAACGAAGTCGCGAGCGAAAGCTATTGAAATATATCCGCTATTGACACAGTTTTACAAAAATTAAATAATGTTTACGTCATATTCAGTACCAATACCGCTAAAGTGTCATATTCTCGGAATTTCAGTGATATATTTACCGCAAGTCGAGATGTGATTTTAGTTGCTACTAGTTTAGCTACTGAAAATATTACAAAACGACATATACGGACTAGTGAGCAATTCAATAAAAATGCGTGAGGCTAATCAAGTTTAGCATATACCTATACAATGCTGTTATTAAACCAACACTTGAGAGCTTATCTAAGTTAAGAAATCGATATTTAAAAAATACTTTTTCAATCTCAATTTTGACTCCATTTCTTCGGTAAAAGTTAATTTGTTTTTGAAGATTTTTATTTTCATCTTTTAATATTTAACCATTTGGAAAAATGTAGCGATAAAAATGGCGATAGATACGATGCGATTAATTAATTTTCGTATATGTACAACATAAGTTACCAACTTCAGAACGCTTGCGGGACAAAACGAAGTATTTTAATTTACTCTTTACCATACAATATCGAGTGAAGTTGCCGCGATCATTGTTTATTGTCAATTTCTATTATGTTGGTTGGTTTACGCACGACCTAACTCCTGAGGATGCTCCGGGTTGGGGCGAAACACGCGTGTAGAGTAGCCTAATTGGTGAAGGTGCAAGGTGTGTTGCTGTCTTGCTAAATGCAGGTATTGTGCACTGATATTTTGTGGTGTGCATGTGCATATTATTGCGGGCGGGCGGGCGGTGCATCTTGCATATATTGTTTGCGGAAGTAAGCTACATATGTCTTTTTTCAAAATGTTGCCAATGGTTGTAGTGGCGGAAAATGCGTCACATGGTCACTCCAGCCCCACTGGTAGTAATTGCCTTCGTGCGATTGTAGAATGACCCCCTCACCCTTTCAGCTTTCAGAGATGTTTATCACAAGGAAATGGCCGTTTTCCGTTGTCCACAATGGGGACATTAACGGACAATACTAATGGACTAAGTTGTCCAAAGCAACGTTCCAAAGAAACGCTGAAAACCAACGTTTTACATTCATCACTTGAGTAGTCTGAAAAGTGCTTGTGATTTGACAGTTTTCTTTTTATGCTTGTTTATAGTTTCTTAACAGGCAATTTGTAGAGCTTTAGGTGTTTTGATTGTAGTTTCGTTTTGATTTTTCGGCTGTTGCTTTTACATTAACGTAAAAACTAAATAAGAAAATTCACATCAAACTTTTATAAAAAAGAAATTGAATCGAGCTTTTGTATAAAGACAAAGTTGCAACTAAGAAAATTGGTATTCAATTGATGTGCTGCCGATAGTACATGTTTATCGCGTTTGTTTTAATAAGTTTATGGAAAATCCTTATCTGTGCTTTTACGGAGCGCTTATCTAAGTCCAGATTACAAGCTTGAGATAGTCAGAAAGGTTTAATATCGAAGGTGATATGCCTGGAGTGCTGCGCCAACAGTGACGTGAGCGAGCGACCTAGGTTGCTTTACTTTTTATGTTTGGCTACGCGCTACACTGAAAGCTATATACGGTTACTTTTTTATCGCTTAGGAAAATTTCAGGACCGACTCCTGACTCAATATTAAGTGGGATAAAAATAAAATAAAAATTAACACCAGGGTTATTTGGGAACTTTCTCACAAGACACTTCATGATAAGACGATGAATAAATACAAAATGGCAACGTCGCATATTCGGACGCATGTTTATCAGTTGATACACATTTTCCCTTCCTATTTGAATGGGTTTAGGATCGATTTCAGGATTAACAAGAAAAATATAACTTTAAGGTTTTTTTTCTTGAAATCTATTGTAGGTACCATGGGCAACAGCGTCGCTTAACCACTGCTAAGGTTAAAATCGCTTGCACGCCGCGCCCGCTGTCACATACGTAAACGTATGTAGAGCGAAACGAACGAACTAAAGTTCGTGCAGGGGCGATACGCGCGCACACGAATTTTGTTGCTAACTGGTTAAGCGACGCTGTTGCCCATAGTACCTAAGTAAAGTTTTCCGGGTTAATAAATTTTTTACCGTGTATACTGGAGCTATGTTAGTTTTATCAACAACAACAATGTGTCTATTTAATTTACTATCAAGTTGTGGCTTACTTTGGAGTAAGCCACAACTTGATAGTCGACTACTACGACGAACGAATCTTAAAAAATTACTACACAAGGTTGGCCTTGTGTAGTATTTTTTTAAGATTCGTTGGGAATAATAAGTACGTATGTAGTTTTGTAGAGCATTTTTTTTGAAATTGCAATCAATAATCATTAGGAATCTCCAAGAACAATTTGCTATATGCTGCTTGCTTTTATAAATAAACCAATTAAGTTATAGATAACAGTTTGACTATAATAAAAACGCAAAATTACCTATATAAAGGCATGTCTAAATAGCTATTGCTTGGAGTATTTTTTCAGCAATATTTTTAGTAGCTAGCTACTACTTAGTAGCTGAAAATATTTTCGCTCAATGTGTGGTGAGGTATTTATATATTTGTCTTTCGCACACTCAACACATTCGAAAGAGAGGGTGATATAGTCGAGTGGAGATAGGTAATGCAAAGGAGGGTTATATTTATCTAGTAGATGGCTTTATCAAAGCCTTAGATAACGGGAAATTAGTCAAGTAGAAATCAATATGGTCGCAACTAGAATAGGTTAAATATAGGTAACACAGATTTTATGGAAATATTTTTTATTTGTTTCGAATTAAGCCAATTTTTTGCAGCAACTGATATAAAAACCTTATTTGAGGTTGACAATATGTTAATTCTTTCTGTGGTAATGTTGAAAATATGTGATAATGTTAACCCTAGCATTTCAGGTCACTTTTCTGATATTTCTATTTTTTATGTTTTGTGTCATAATAAAGGAATAAAGTAATTTGTACAGCGCCATCTACCGCCGAAAAGCGAAATGAAATTTCCTATAAACAATAAATTATTCTATCAAGTACTTTTACGCAAGTTTTTTTCTTATGTTCGGTCTCTAGGAGAACAGATAATGAGACGTTTCGAAATAATTAGTGTAAAAACTAACTACTATTTGTTTTATTTTTATAATATATTTCTAAAAATAATGTGGTAGAAACTCATTAGTTTGATAAGGTATACTGTCACATCTTTCCTTGTAAAAGTTAATTTATTTATCAGGCTGACTATCAAGTTATTTTTAAATTTTAATAAGGAAAAAGTTAACTGATAAAATTATTTCTAATAGTAGCATTATTATTTCTTGCAGAGTTTTATAAAAGTAAATTTAATGTTAAACATATTTTATTTATACATTTATTTATTTATACACTTAGTATACACAATGTTGAAAGAAAAAGTAGTGGACAGAAGAAAAGTACAAGGGCACAGGTTATTTCATATTGAAATCTCTTCCAGCAGGCCCGGAACAGGAAAAGACATTTAAAAGGGCAGTCTGTGTGTAACTCTAAGGCGACGGCTACACGTCGTGGTAAATACCGTGATCCAACGCCATAGAGCAAATTTTAACCATGGAAAGTAAAATATTGAATATTCCATACAAATTACTTTCAGTGGTTAAAATTTACTCTATGGCGATGGATCACGGTAAATACCACGCGTCTAGCCGGCGCCTAAGAATTTTGTGTGATGCAGGTTTGTTAAAATTAATCGTTTGTTAATAGTTAGGGGTGTGACCCAAGTTTTGATCAGGAAATAGTGAATTTAACCCCTTGCCGTTTTGTTATTAGATTATGACGGGATTAAAGGGATGTCTGTTAATAAATCGTTTTACCCCATTTGTTATGAAATTGCAATGTTTACAAAATTTACACTCAATTTTAGGAAATTTGTAGTAAAGCGTACGCTTCCCTTTAAATTTTCAAAAGAAAGTATTAAATAATTATACAGTTTTTTCTCACCAATGCTGACACAAAGAAATGTTTTGCTGAATTCGGTAAAAATCATATTTTAATAGATGAAAACTTATGTACTAATAAAAAACCCTATATAAATTACAAAGGACATTTCAGTCAGATATGTACCAAGCTTACATAAGTTAAGTACTTACGTTGGAGCTTTTAAATCTTGATATAAAAACTCAACACATCATTGGATAATTCTACTGTTCGAAATACATACGTGAAAACTGTCCTTAATTGGAAAAAAAAGTAAGGAAAAACGAAGTAATTCAATGAAAAGTACCAGGCTATTATAAACGTAAGGAACTAACCTGAAGTTCGAGAACCATTTGACGAGCTGCGCAGTGTTGTTCTTGTTGAACTTGATGTCTGGGAAGTACATCTTGAGCACCGCGGAGCTCGGGTACCGCACCCAGAAGAACATGAGCTTGGCCTTGCGGAGATGCATCGGAGTCAGCGTTGAGGAGTGCACGGGAGTTAAAGGATCTATTGGAATATCTGACTTATGACTAACACGGTAAAGTTACAAATAGGTCAACATATGAAAGGAAGAAGATTAATTATACCTTGTAGTATTTTCAAGACAAACTTTTAATTAATTCCATTTAATCTTTTGACGTCAAAACTTCAAATAGTTAATTAGGCATACAAAGAAAGCTCACAAAATTTGATCAAGTAATGAAAAAAAAGGTTCAAGTTAATATACTTCACTATCGTTATCAAATTATAATGAACGATAAAATAAAAAAAAACTGGAAATTAAATCTGTACGCTTAACGAAAGCGTATGGAGATAACCAAGGGACGTATGTATACATTAGCCTTTTCGAATGCGATAATTTTAACGAACTATAAAAATTCAGAATAAATTGCCTTCATCGGTTGTAGTTAAGTGTAAATAAGGATAACCTTTAGTTGATCTCATTAGGAGTTTATGACTTAACCTTTAATTAACATTACTTGTTTATTAAGTTACTAGCGGCCGCTCGCGACTTCGTCTGCGTGGAAAGTTTTGGCTATCCCTCGGGAACAATACTTTTTTCTTAATGAAAGGTACTCTATGTCCTTCTCTGTACCCCTGACAGCGTTAATGCAAAATTACATGATGATCGCTTGAGTATTTAAGATGTAACAACCAAACAAACTTACTTTGTAAAGTAATGTAAGTTATCGAGTAGAATATAGAATGATTTTCTAAGTAGCAGTGGAGTCAATCTGATTATTCCAGTCTTAGTTCATAGGCTTGATGAAGCACCACAAAGTCTTAATCCGTTTGCATTTCTAATCTTATAATGTCCCTTATCCTATGTTGCGTATCTATTGGTTTTGTTTTGCAGATTTCTTTTTCAAATTGAATAAATACTCAAATGTTAAAATTAAAGTAACACTGGCCAGTTGGCATTTTAGAAAGAAAAAGACGAAACAAAGTTTGTTTTTAAAAACGGATACAAATCTTTGAATTAAGAATAAGGTTCGTGTATAAGGTTTTGTTCAATCTTAGTTGTGACACAATAGATAGCTATCAGGGTGGAAAATGTAGAAACCGCAACACTTGTGGGGTTTCCAGAGTCGTAACATCTAACTGCTAAGTAGGAAATAGGCGGTGGCAGTCGTAAGGTTAAATACTACAGAAATAAGATATCTGTGGCCGTTTGCGGCTAAGGATTTGTGCCCTATTCTATTAGCTCGGATTTCGTTTAACGCCGAGTTGACCTGACTTACGGGTTTGTATTAAGAAGGTTAATTTTCTTTTGAAATTACTTTTTTTGTGCCATGGAAATTAATGGAAAGTTAAGTGAAATTTAGTTCGTTTGTTCTGAAATTACTTAGGATTATCACAAAATTAGGGTCAAGTTATGTTGGCCTTCTGCATTTTTCAGCAGCTTTATTTCTTTCCGTCACTCGGAATCATCGTTCACTAAAGCCTGTTGTCGCCGAGATATTCTTGTTCTAGTAAATCTAGGTTTTGAGCGGCGGAAAGGGATAAAGCTACGGAAAAATGCGGAACTGGGTAGTCAACTTACCCAAATAATTTCTGCTATGTATTGAAAAGGATATAGTAGGCTGAAGTCCGTCGTAAGGCAGGTCCGTGGAGTTGCAGTCGGAGTGCGGGTCCTGCGCGTCCATGTGTTGTGGGTGGTGTTGCGCGGCGTGCAGGGGCGCGTGCGCGTGGTGGTGGCGCAGGTAGTCCGGGGAGGCGTGGTGCGCCGCCGCCATCAGCGCAGGGTGCAGCAGCACCGGCGCGTGCGGCAGCGGCGGCGAGTCTCGCTCCGGCGCAGGTGGTGACCGCGCCAGGCCCCCACCCGCCCCAAAGAAAGGAGAGTACGGCGAGAACACCTGACTCTCATGCAGCGACGGATTAGGAATCGCCACTGACGTCGGCAACGCCATCCCGCCCGGGTAAGGCCGTGGCGACGGCGACTCGGGGAACTTCGACTCTGGCGTCCCCACACCCTCTCCCAGTATTCGGCTGACGGTCCGTGGCGTGATCCGCGTGTCCGTCACCTTGTGCCGCTTCTTCTTCGGGGTGACGACCAGGCTGAGCGCCTCGTTCTGCTCGGGGTTCTCCCGCTCGAAGTGGCCGTTCATCGGGCCGTAGATCGAGCCCAGCGGCTTCGGCGGTGTCTGGAACATGCCTGTAGGAGGCCGCACTTGAGCTCCGTGGCCGGGCCCGCCCGCCTCGGCGTGCAGCGGGAACGCCGCGCCGCCTGGCGCACGGGGGCCATTCATCTGACTCATCAACATTGGATTATGTGTAATGAACGGGACGCCATTAGGAGCACCCGGGTGGTGGACGGGAGTGTTACCTGACATCTGCCCCGACGGCCTCTCCGGTGCCTTCGGTGTGGGAGACTTTCTATCCAGCATCCGAGTCGCCCGCAGAAGGTCCTTGTTTAGCTGTTCCGCCGCCGCAGCTGCCGCTTCTGATTGCTTCCCGATGATGCGGCGCTGGTGTACGAATCGCGTCACAATAGAGTCTATGAGGCTCGCTAATGATGCAGTGATTTCACTTTTCAACACTTCTGCTAATCCTTCCAGGTCCGCGCCCGTGACGGGGCCCACAGATCCAGCGTTGCTTCTTAGTGCATCTAGACGTTCCGCTAATTCTGAAGTCATCGGGGGCTTGGGCGTCGGACCCATTTGTCTTTGCTGTGGCGAGTGCTGGTTGGATTGTGGCCTCTGTTGTTGATTGTTTTGTTGGTGCTGTTGTTCCGCTGCTTCTTTCATTCGGGCTTCTTGTTCTAGGAATAATTTCTGACTAACGTTGAGGTACATAGCGGCGGCATTGTTGAGGTGTTGGTGCGGGTGCGGTGGGTGGATGTGGTCGGCGGGAGGCAGGTGTGGTATCATGGGCAGCGCGCCGTTGAACCCGGGTGGGAGGTGCTGGTGCGCCGCTGCGTGTGCGTGCATCTTGGCTGACATCATCTTACTCATCACTTGCGAGAGCATGTTCGGCGGGGCACTGCTTGGTATGGGTGGAGGCACTTCTTTAGCTGGCGACGCAGGCTCAGATTTAGGCACCGTTTCGTCGTTCTGCTCAATATCACTAGAAGCACCGTCATTTTCGATCGTCTCCGATTCTTGACCCATTCTATTACACAATTGCATATATTTTTCTTGCATCTCAGCGAGCTGTTCTTGCATAGTTCTAAGTTGTGATTTTAGAGCATTCTTTTCTACTAACTTTTGTTGGATAGGCGGATGTCGATCGTTGTCGTCCTCAGAGTCGTCTGATAATGTCAGGCCGCTGCTTCCTTGGCTGGTGCCGTACCGTTCTGCAGCTCCGTCGTGCTGCTGAGGATGGTACAGTTTCCTTTTCTTGCAACCGTTCACTTGTGGCTGTTGAGGCGCGGGACTAGCACGCATAGTCGACACAATGTTCTCAACACGGGCACGTTTCACATCAAGCGGTCGCGGCGAGGAGCGCTGCGCGTCACTATCACGGTCCTCCGGTTCGGACTTGGGAGCAAGCAAGGGCTCGGAAGGCGGTGGTGCCGGAGGTGGCGAAGTCCTGGAGTCACCGGCGCTGTCCAGCCCGAGCAAGGCGTCGTCCAGGTCGGGCCGCGAGTCGCGAGAAACAGGCCGTTCTGGGGAACGCTTCACCTTGGGTTCGTCGTTGTTATTGTTCGCGAGCACATTGTTGTTGTCCGGCGAGAGGCGCAGGAGTTCCTTTTTGCGGTTCTGTAGGATGTCTCGCAGCACGCGGTGTGCGAGGTCCCCGCCGGATGGTTCGTCGCCGGCCTCGGTAGGAGCCCGGCCTAGAAGCTCGTTGAGCATTTCGGCCGGCGCGTATCCCGGTCCGAAGAGGCCGAAATGTTGACGGCCCTCGAAGATGGCGCCGTACAGTCCGCCGCTCATGTGTGCGGCGCGCGCGGGCGCGAGTCCGTTCGTCGCGAGAGTCGAATAAGAATTGCGCGGCTCACCGGCGTCCACGCGCTGTCTCGCGCGCTTCTGTTTCTTTAGGAGCTTATCCGAGTAGGGCGCTGAGTCGGCCTCCTCCTCCGATGACATCATCGGCGGGACGCGCCGCGATTGGCCGGGCGGGCGGCGGGCAGGGCCCCGCGCTACGAGCGCCGCATCGCCCGCTCTGCAACAAGGAGGGGAGCGTCACACACCTGCCGTCGCCGCGTGCGCACGTCGCACAACGATCTATGCCACTAAGTCGTGTATGCTATACGAGCAACTTCCCAATTTATGACAATACAATATGGCTTTATCAAAGTTAAATATTTGAGAAATTTTTATTTTTGTTAAATGTAGAGTACTATATTAATATAGAATAGAAAACAAAATTCTCAGATTTTTATCTGTATCTATTATAAGATCGATAGACAATGACTAAAGTTACAGGCGTAATTTAATAATTTCAGGTAATGACTGGTTGTAAAACAAAAAATAGAGCCAAATTGCCTTAGGACAAGGAAAGTGAGATCGAGTTCTAGATAATATTTATCCATGTCTCATAATAACACAATGCTTATTGTAAGCGATTTCGTGGCAGTTCCAATAAATGGGTCCTATTTGAATCGATCGCTCTCACGATATCAAACGCAACCATCGAAGTACTAATATACATTATGTGGGTGTGACTTCATAAAATCTTGGATTATTTTTGATTTTTTTTTATAATTTTATTATTTAAACTAGCGGCCGCCCGCAAATTTCTCTGCGTGGAAAGTTTTTTTGCTATCCCTCGGGCCTTTTTTCGGGATGAAAGGTACCCTATGTCCTTTTCTGTACCCCTGACAACGTGTATGCAAAATTTCATGACGATCGGTTAATTAGTTAAGACGTGAAGGCGTCACAAAGAAACAAACGAACTTTCGCATTTATAATATTAGTAAGGATATAGCTCGGGTAACGGTCTTGTAAGATTTACTTTTCAAAGTCCTTTTTTTATTTCAAATTTTGATAGCCAATTTAAAACAGATATCTGATTCACATAGAGCTTTTTCGTAAAAGCTTTTTCAAGAATCAATTTTTATCAGCAGCTTTTATCGCACCGATTCTTTTCAGAAAAATATCTAACTCGAACAATGATCCTCGTAAAAGTTTTTTTTTTAAATACTTACCTATATTTTTACTTAAGTTTCAATAAGCTTGATGATAGCTTTTCTGTGTAGATCTCATCTCCTGGCATGATATTTAAACATTTTTGATAAGATTGATCAGAGCTTTTTAGGTGGATATATCTACTAGACATTTTAAACTTATAATAAGGTTTTCTGTGTAAAGATTGCCTACCAATACCTAATAGCATAAGCAATGTAAATCTCTGTACCGATAGCGTAGAGAACGCCCACAGATTATAATCTTGACCAATGCCGGCCGCATCCGTACATAACAAAGGCTGTATGTACAGACATACAGACATTAATTCCTTTTGGAGCGTGACTTCGCATTCAGCTGGACAATGAGGCTAAAAATGTCAGAAATAATTCTGTGAGACACGCTGGTTGACTCGTCTCCATTATTCGGACGACACGAGTTGGTGAACTGATTGGGAAAATTTGATGGACGACACGGCAGATTGTGGTAATCGTAAAATTTGGAGGATTGTCTAGGGTTTTTAGCGTATTTTTTATTAGGTTTTGTGTCTTATTGGAATTTGACAAGGTTGTAACAAGTTTAAATTAACGTTATAATCGTCTAAGTATCAGGTATCAAGACTTGCTTGTATTTTTGACTGAAAAAAAGGACATTAAGATTATTCATATAATTGAAAAATATTAGACAAAATCGACTCACCCGTAGCAGCTCAGACGGTCCCGTCGTACGGGTGAGTCGATTAAAATACAAGCAAGTCTTGATACCTGATCCTAAGACGCTATGGGTGAGCTACGCTACTGAGCTGCTACGGGTGAGTCGATTTTTATTTCTAATATGTTTCAATTATATTAATAATCTTAATATAAAAATAGCATTGTGAATGCGTAAAATCTAAAAGTTTTAAAATCGAAAAAGGACATCTTTAAGATCTTTGATGGATCTCTATAAGATTACTTGTTAATACTGGAGTTTTCTTTTTATCAAATCGACAGTGTTTTCAAGATATTAGTCATCTGATTAACCAAAGCTTTGCTATTAATACCTTTATGTTACTTGTTAGAACTTCTTTAAAGATTCCTGTAAATTCAGTATCGACCATGGTCGTACCCTATACCATGGAGTCGCACCACCCTCTCGTCTCTGGCAACATCCGGCGTCATTTGCGCCACAATGAGATGGTATCAATGGTGGCTTCCGATGCTGCGTGACCACTTGCCGCGTCACGCCTCGCCTGCTTGCGCGACACCACGGCATTTGGCAACATTTTACAGTTTTTTTTAATTTGACCGTAGAGGTTGCATCTCTCTGGCTCATTAATAAAAAAGTTCGGTTCTAATTTAAAGAAAAGGTTTTATGTCAACTCTATACTTGATTGGCCTTGCTAAAGGTATCTATTTATGTTCAAAATAAATGTTTTTTTCGTTGTCATTCAAATAACATAAAAGCAGATAGGTACAGATCTTTGTGATAAGTAGGTACCTACTGGACTGAATAATAAAACACAATTTTCCTCTTGCGATACTTAGCTTCAATGCTACTGCGCAGAATGGTCACTTTGTGATTACATACATCCAGCAATTTGCGGTCATTTTTGGAGGATTGCGTTACCGTAGTAAAAACTTTGAATCTCAAGCAAAAACCGACTTTAACCGCAACGATATGCATGCAAACTCCATGCAGTTTCCTATGTCTCTGGCCACAGACCGTGAGTTGCTGAACCGTCTCGAAATTGTTCCGGTATTTCCGGTTCTTTATAATTCGTATCGGGATCCGTCAGGTCGATATACTTTCGACATAGTACGTGAATGTGAAAACTCGCTTTGTGGAAACTCACTGGCCGTGTGATTTATGAGTCTTATTAGTTATGATAATTATATGTGTGTGGAGAGCGCGTGTGAACACATGATAGCACATTAGAGGTAAAGTACTAGTGGCTCTGCGAGCTGTAGACTTCGCGTTTGTGACACTTTTGATCATTTTTCGAAATGGCTGAAATAGGATTTTTTCTCATATCTCCGCCAGAAAACTGAATCGTCAAAAAATTCTTATAAATATCGAACCTGCTCACAAAATTTCACGAAAATCGTTTGAGCAATGCGACACGTAGTAGAGGAGAACAGCCAGACAGACATAAGAAAGCATTTACCGAAGCTGAAATGGAGAAGCCTCGCGCTCGCTCGGTCAATAATAAAATGTATTTCATGGAAAATGATTAGGTATGCAATTATTGAAGATTTTTATTGCAATGCCTAGCGTTAACGGGATATAATACAACATATGTTTACCATTAAGGGCCATAATAAATGATGAAAGATTAAAAAAATAAGTTTTTTCAAAGTTTCCTGCCTCTTACAATAGAAGAAGAAGACAATGTTGTTAAATTTAAATGTTAGCTAAAGTTTAGGAATGAATGAAAAAAATATGCGTTAATTTAACAGCTGATGCAAAAGCTAAAAAATGTAAAAAAAATCTAGAGTATTTAATAATTCTACCGATTAATTCATCAATGTCTATTGTGTTGTGTCTCATTTTCCGGGCCTTGAAGTGTTAAAGTAGATTGATATCATGAATTTTCTGTGACGATAATAACAGTAAAAATTTTCCAAATTCCAATAAGACTGTCGGCATTCGGTGCACCCCACCGGTACGGTACCTACATGTATCGTAATTCCATGTAACCGGAAACAATTTCCTAATAATTACCGGTTCGTGAATAAATAACGAATGTGCCCAGGCGCACCCTTGCAAGGGTTGCTTAAAATTCTCGATTGTTTTTATAAATAGGTACATAATTGTTTGATAGAGTGGTTAGACAAGTGTCGAAATTAATCACAGAATTTTGAAACAATGTTTGGCAACAGAGAAAAGTAAGTAAAAGTAAAAAAAAAATGAGTTTTCATAAATTTTGGATGCGATTATTTATTGTCATTTCCACACGAAAATAGATATGCTTTAGATTTCAAAATAAAATCCCAAGAGATTCCATTGTTATTTTGTTACAAAAGCATTTCTCCTAAATTCTTGACGTAGTAGGCACCTCTATGTACATAATTACACATCGTTTTTATTTTTCAATATACGCATATTTGAACAATTTTCAACTGAAAATAATATTTTTAAGGGGTTTAAGGGCGTTGACGGAAACGACATTTTATACAAAATTTCAAATCCTTTTTTTTCGAAATTAATGAACTGATTTTAATGAAACTGCATAGGCATAAGCAGGATACGTAGGTCTAAGAATTTAGTAAAGAACATTGTTGAAATGTCTTATTTTAAAAAAGATAATTGGAAATTTCTGTTTCTATGTAAAATAAAATCGGCCCAATTTAGCTGTAACACTATCTATCGTAAATGTTTTCAATTAACTTTTTAGACCAATGTATTCTGCTTATATGTATGAAGTGTCATTAAAATAGGTTCATTCATTTCGTAAAAGAAGTTTGCATGAAATGCCGTTTTCGTCAACACTCTTAGTTTTTCTGTTCACTCTTATCTTCGCGAAACATTCTAAACTACAGATTAAACGCACCATTTCAGTTGTCTTGTAACCGATTTCCTTACGCGTTGGCCCATAAGTCGTGTATTCAGATGAAGACAACAGGCAATCGATGCCAATACTCCGACGCGTTAGGCCCAAGTTACACGCATAGTGGTAAGATGTAAATCGCCTGTACGGCATGTGGTCCCCGCAACCTGTTGATTTCACCCATATACAACGGTGGTAGGGGTGGTCTTCTAAACATCGATACAAGACGGTCCTTTTTTTAAAGTTCGTACTGAAACCTCTTTTCTTTGCAAACTAAAAAAAAGATAAGTACCTACCAAGACGACAAAAGGTTTTCAAAATTTGAATTCAGTAAAAATTATAGGCACAGTCAAGAATCTTATATTCATATGGGCACAGTCATCAGCACGTCATGTTATACAAAACTGACAAAAATCTGCAATTTATTCGAACCTCAATTTCTTCGCATTAAGCGTCCCCGCTGACGGGCGATTAATCGCTGAGTGATTTTTTGTCGCTGGCTAAATAAAACCTTTGTCGTGTCATTTCGCGGGCGACTATCGCCGCGATTAACGCCGCGATTATCGCAGCTACAAAAAAGCGCCCATCAGCGGATACAAAATTGAATATGATTACCCTGACGTGGAGGCCCAGCGTGCCTTTGAATGTTCATGTGTAAACAGCTGAATCAGATCGGTTGGTACTTTTTGTCCTTTGTTAAAAAACTTATTTTTCAGGAATGCATAGGAACATATAATGTAAGTTGGTATTCCTTTAAATACAACTTAAGATTTTCTTAAATCCTATCATCGACATAATGTTAACCCCTCACTAGGTGGACTTGGCTTAATTCACCGTGACCTGGTGACGTCTTCGTTTTACACTGCATTTACGGTTTTCAGGATCTGAAAATGCGTTCTAATGGGGGATGGAGGACCTTTTGTTCAAAACAGTACGCATTTTTTCAAATAACTTTTCTGGATATAATTTCTTAATCGGCCGTTAAAAATAGTTCTTTTAAATTTCCCTAATATTTTGCGTCTATGCACCGTGTGTACACCGTGTGTACCGAATTTTTCGTTAACCCGTTGACTGTCAAGGAACTATAGTATCTATCTCTAATGATAGGGTTAAGCTAGTGAAAGTATAAAAGCTATTTATCCTTAACAGTATAATAATCTTCAAACGTCAATGTCATTAAATTTAAAGCTATTAATGCGTTATAAAGTGTGATAGGGCACCATATGGCACGGCGGGGTTGTATGGGAATGCGTGGGAACTGGAAAACAACCACCCTTGCAATTACGTATTGAATTTATTTATCTATTCTTTGGCTAAATTGACCGGTGACTTATGGTCAGGCGCATATGGCGTCGTCACGCCATGAACACAGAGAAGGTGGTGGTTTAATTATTCCCTACCTCTATAGAAATGTAACACGTTATGTACTCTTATTTATTTATGCAAAACTTTTTTTTTAGTTCATTGCGTTTTATTATTCCTTATGGATGGATAAGGAGGATGGGCCATAACCCACCACGTTAACGACTGAAAATGCAGTTGGGACCAATGGCTTAAGGTGCCTTCCGAAGCACGGAGGAACTCGAGATAATAAATTTTTGGTCACCCATCCCATGACCGACCCTTGCGGAAGTTGCTTAACAACCGCAATTGCAGGGCTAGGCGCTAAACCACATGCGCTGCCGAGCTCCTCAGTGATAGTACATATTCGAAAATTTAGCAAATCTTAAAGGTACTTTTATAGTTAATATTTTTCATTATTTTCCAATTTTTCAAGAAAGATTTGTAATTTATTTCTGTGATAGAATATTTATAAAAAAGTGTGCTTAGATTGTTAGTTTATTAATCTGCAATAATGAAAAAAAAAACTGAAAACTAAAGAAGTTTCACTGGAAAATGTCAATTTCCCGCTTTTCCGTAGGCGACGCTACGAAATCAAAATGGCGCACAAAAAATGGCGTCGAAGGTTGAAGATAAACAGATATGCACGTAATGGTGGTTCCGTCGCGTGTCATCGCCCATTTCCATGCTCCACATACACCCAGATTGTATCTGTCCGTCTGTCGTGTGGTCTCAGCTATTAGATACTATTAGATGCATGCAGTCAAAACATGCTTTTGTGGCTATTAAAAAGAAGGACATTCAAGATAGGAAACCAGGTTGAGATAATTTAGATGTCCGTAACCAAACATACATTTCTGCACACACTGCCCATGCTAGTCATAAAACAGATAGGGACGCCGACTTATTTTATTTTCATAACATAGTGTATGCCCATACACTATTCAAACCCGGGTAAATATATTTTTGTGTAAGCGCATAAGCATTTATTCGCGAGTCTAGGATTTTTTATGTTTTTGGATCAGTTATGTTAGTTTAACAAGCTTTGAATGTCATCATCTTCACATCCCTGGGCATAGGTCTCCCTCTAGTTTTGCAATATAGCTTGGGACTAATATGTCAAGATTTTTGTGTTGTTTTGTGTATGTGGTCGGAATCTTAAACGTTTAAATTTTTAACCTTCTGTTCAGATATGGCCAGATATGGTGAATGCCTTATGTGGCATGTCCAGCAAAGGGTGAAGCGAGCAATCAGCATGCATATATTATGAGCTGGCGTGCCTCGGCCGCCATTAATGCTTCTATGAAAAAGGACATTTCAGCCTTATCGCTGGATATCACGAGAATAAAAACAACAGATAAGATCGCCCTGTAGGGCGGGGAAAGTGGGGGTATCGATGAAAAGACAAACTTTTCAAATTTTTGAGGGGAGTTTGGTTGTTTTTAAAGTTATCTATCGCATACCCATTTTAGAATAATGATAGAGTATATATTATTAATTAAAAAATATAGTTTATTAAGTTAGAACATGCTATTCTAGCAATATGTCAATAAGTAAATCATGTGTTTCCATTTCTTTGTTGTGTTTTGTTGAGACTAATAATACCTTCTAAATATTACCTATTAAAGTTGATAATAATTATGATTTCCTTGCCTTAAATATGATACAGATAATGGTGGACAATAAAGTTATAAGTTCTCACATTTAGTCTTTTAAGACATGCGAATAATAAAAAAATATTAAGTAGGTATTTAAAACATTTAAAAGAATAATTACATATAAATTCATAATAAAAATCTAATAAAATTCTAATCTCATCAAATCAATAGTTAATGTCAATGTATTGCTTTGTCATTAGACAATGTCAGTTTCATTTTTACTAATGTTAATTGTCAATCCAATAGATTCTAATTATTAATCGCAATTCATTAACAGTATAAACACAATAAAAATCTAATAAAAATCTAAAAGTAATGTCAAATATTTGATGTCAGTGCCAAATGTGCCAATATCAATTTAATAATAATAAATTTTTATTATTCAAATTTGTCAGTTAAGTACTCTTTTACACCATAATAAATTTTTTCCAAGAGAAGATGATGTAATCTACTCCTAAACAAGTTTAAAGACAACGTTTATATGTGCTTAGGCAATTTATTATAATTTTTTATTGACATCGGAAAGCAATTTTCTGTATATAAGGCCGTTGACACTTTTAGATAAACAAGTCGGAAACTTCTATTATAATAATTTAATATATTATTAATATTTAATTAACTAAAATATTTTTTTAATTTGTTTTGAAAACATACTGGAAAGCTATTGTTTTAAATATATCGTCTTACTTAAATTATAATTTAAGGCAAGCGAGTTTGTCGCCTTAAGTTGATAATTTGAATACGGAATATTAGAGATTTTATTTATCGATAAAATGACTAAAAGATAGTTTCGATGTTAGACGGGGATCGTTTTATCGACACACACCCCATCCCTACGCGTCGTGTTGGAAGACAGGCACTTATTAGCCGTCATTATCTACTGCGGTATCGCGGTGACATATGGCCAATATCGACGCGGCCTATCTGAGACTACAAGCCATTCTGAATACTTTAATTACTCTTTGCATGTTCCTACTTACTTGGAAATTAATAGTCAACAACCTTGGAAAATAGGTAAAAAAATCACTGTTGGACTATATTTATTAGTTGACATTTTATATTGCGGTTTCGCGGTGACATATGGCTAATACCGATGCTGCCTTTCTGAGACTACAAGTCATTCCGAATACTTTAATTACTCTTTGCATGTTCCCACTTACTAGGAAATTAATAGTGATAAACCTTGGAAAATCAGTAAAAATTACCGTTGGTCTATATATTAGTTGTCATTTTATATTGCGGTTTCGCGGTGACATATCTAAATGGCTAATATTTACGCGGCCCGTCTGTGACTACAAGCCATTCCGAATACTTTAATTATTACACTTTGCATGTTTATACACTGAGAAATGATTGCTGAAAAACCTTGGAAAATCAATATATTGTTTTAAATTTCCGTGGTTATTTACGTTATTAATAGAATAAATTATGTCGGGATTGACACCATGTATCTATTTATTTTTGTCTCGTAATCTTATTTTAGTCTCAAAAATAAACAGGTACATGGTGTAAATTTCGACATAGTTTATTCTTGGAAAATCAGTAAAAAATAATTGCCAGACTATATTTATTAGTTGTCATTATTTACAACAAATGGCTAATATAGACGCGACCTGTTTGAGACTACAAGCCATTCCAAGTACTTTAATTACCCCTTGCATGTTCCACTTACTAGGAAATTAATAGTGAAAAACCTTGGAAAATCAGTAAAAAAATACTGTTGGACTATATTTATTAGTTGTCATTTTATATTGCGGTTTCGCGGTGACATATGGCTAATATTTAAGCGGCCTGTCTGTAACTAGAAGCCATTTCGAATACATTTTGCATGTGAATACTCAGATAAATTATTGCTGAAATACCTTGGAATGTCAGTAAAAAATCATCGCTGGACTATATTAGTTGTCATTATCTGCAACATATGGCTAATATCGACTCGACCTATTCAAAGACTACAATCCATTCTGAATTACTTTGATTACTCTTTGCATGTTCATACTTATTAGGAAATGAATGGTGATAAACCTTGGAAAATAATATAACCAATCTTTGCTGGACTATACTTATTGCATTGAGCTTTAGATGAAATCCTCGCTAATTACCCTTAGGATTAGAAAACCTTTAGAAACTTAGAACGATAGTTCTCTACAAAGCGCACTGTCAAAAAGTGGGGCGACTAAAACAGTCAAAATGGCCCCGTTTTCAGATTTTTATTCTCCATTATAACCTAATCATATCAAATAAGTACAAAACAGTTTAAATTTTATCTACATTTAGGATAGTATGAAGGATATCAATCTGAAAACTAAACCATTTTGGCTTAATATAAGTTGCCTCTCTTTTCATACGCGGACACGGCTTCTAGGTGTTATTATTATAAGTAATTACCATACAGATACAGTTACATGAATTAAATAAACCATTATTTTAGTCATATGTTCACAGGTTCCCATTAGTACCATTCAATTTACTACAAGAATTTCATTTTCATATCAAAATCAAGAAAAATGTTCCATTAAATCAAACCCGCTAATCAAAGCTAATCGAAACAGCAGCGGGCCTTATTTTCACTTTATTTCCCTAAATTCTTACCTTATGGCTCAACTTTTACCACTATTCAGTCAGTCCCTCTACTATTTCAAAATTGAGCATTTCAATAAAGTTAGCTTTTCTAATAGAAGTAAAATGAAAACTCTTAATTTTGGTCGAATTTAGAGATTTTGAGTCTGCTTCAGTAGGTATAACAGTCGTTCGTATGATGCGATTGCGAGTATGAGTTATGCATTCCTTTCTACTAAAAATGATTTGGCTAATCTTCACGAAACACATGCCCAATCAGTGAAATTAATAAGCTTCATGAACATTTCATGAATTTATTCAAAGATTACACATGTCATGTTAAGGCCACGTCATCCTAGCTGATAACGCCAGCCGCCCATGTCCAGATGACAGCAGCCAGCCATCGTTGCGAAACGTCATGCCGCTGTCTTATCGACTGCCCGCGTGTCCTGGCCAGAAAACAGATAAAGTGTATCTGGTTACAATTTAATTTTGAAGCCTGAGTCATAGGCGTAAACGATTGTGCCACAGAGCCCTAATTTTCTGATCAAAGTACCGGAAGTAGTGTTAAATATTCAGAAGCTATAATTTCTGTCTGAATGTCGTATACGATTTCTTATTGAGTATTTACCAAAACCTTGAGTGTTCTTCTAAAATGTTCTCGATTTGATTTGATTTTCATCGATGAACGCGAGCTCCATAGCGTCAAAAGGTTATCTATCATTTTACTGGTCTTCAGCTCGTCCCTCGCATGATTTACTGTCGTAACTGTCATTTTTGTTAAAGCTGACTTGGATACATGAATTTATTTAAAAAAATATTTTCAAACGTATTCAACCAACCGTCGTATCTTCTCTATCTATTGCCGTTGTTAACAACGGCTAGAACTCAGATACAACGATTAGTGGAAAACGTGTGAGAATCAATTTTAAAGTTCATGTATGAAAGTCAGATTTGTCAAAAATTACAGTTACGACAGTTAGTCATGCGAGTCGAAGACGGTCGAGTCAAAACTCTTCTTTCTTACAACCGCAATATTAGCGTCAAGAGTTCATATTTTCTCCTTTAGATCTCTTATCCCTTGTACCACACCCTGACTATAACTCAGTACCACATCTGGCCGGCTTCTTATCAACAACAGAAACACCAGTTATTGTTGTTGAAGGAAAAACAACAGTTATCGCAAAGTTATTCACACTTCCGTCCGCCCTCGGGAATTAAACGGTTTATGGCAAAGAAACAATAAAATATAACTCAGATAAGAATGGTTTAGTTAGGACGTCAAAATATTTTGTTTGTTTTGAGATATTAATGGTCATTGACAGAAGGGTCCCGGCCCCATTAATCCCGGTATTTTTTCCTACTTAAAATAATATTTCTATACTTTGTTGTTTCTTTTCCATTTCACGTTAAGAAAAAATGGCAACACATTTTTTCTAATAGAAACAACTAGGTCCTATGAAGTTCTAAAGCAACAAACAATAAGACTCTACATAGCTACATTATTACTCGGCTTTCATTAAATATTTCTATGTTACAGTACCTACTAGCACAGAATAAATAAGAGTTTTGTAGCGTTAACATGTTAGTTTCTGACATTTTCACTTAGCACTGTATAACAATCTTCTTAAGGACTTATAAATTTCATATGTTCTTCGATATACGAGAGCAGATTGATAAGTTTCCGAAACGACTAAGAAAAGCTTTATTAGTCTATTCAAAAATTATCTTTATTTCTCAAGGTAGTTTCCTTAAACCTCGATGTATCTACTGCAACAATGACTTCATCATTTGATGAAAATCTCTGGCCTCCTAACCATTTCTTCAGGTTTGAGAACAAGTGGAAGTTGCACGGGTCCAGATCTGGGGAAGGATGGATGCGGTACCAAATTGAACCGCAATTTATGAATTGCAATGCAATGAAATGAATTGCATTCTTATGAATCACATCAATGGTTGCAGTTGCCAAACTCCATAGAGTTTGGTGACCGCAACCATCGATATGATTGATATGTGAACATGCGCGTTGCCATGATGGAACAAAATTTGTTTAACGACAGAGAAAGTTCTAGGTCCTCTCGTGCAAATTCCATTCAAAGGCGTCATAAGTTTGAAAAGATGTCAGAATATAATGTGGTTCGTTTTTTTCTTACATTTTTAAAGATTGTCTTAAAAAAAGATAAGAAAAGAGGTTAGATAGAGTAAGATGCAGAAAGGATGGATGGGTGGTGTGCGGAATGATATGAATGTAAAGGGAGTGGGTGAGGAGATGACGAGTGAAGGAAGAATGAAACAGAAGAACGCACTGCGCTAATCCCAAATAATTAATTAGGAGAAGGGTATAGGGAGATGAACTGTTATTGCGCAGCTATTGTAAGACAACTCTCTCACTGCTGCATTTTAGAATCGGACGTTGCATCTTACTTGATTGCACCAATTGGCCGAATGGTCGAGGAGCCGCATCCTAGCGCACGCAGTCAAAACATCCCTAACCCATTACTCGCCACTTGCCGTTGTCTACTTCCACATCTAAAATGTGATCAAATTGTCCCTTCCTCTCAAACAGTGGCGTTGGGCTTGGGACACACTGGCGCGGTTAGTTTAGTCGTATAATTTTGTTTCTTGTGTACATTTTTAGTGGGAAAGTAAATCAGTCTAACTGTCTATCTACTATCTCTCCCGAAATTCTAGTGGGAAAAGAAATTCCACGCGAATAAAGCAAATAAGGGAAGAAAAGTAAACTTCAAATTGATTACTTCATAATTTCTAGCCAAATAACGCAATTTTATGAAAGAAAATAAGGTTTTATTGAATCTAGACGCATTTAACAACCTGTTCTTTGTGTCCAAAGCTTTGTGCATATGCTGACTTAACATTGTTTCCTTTATAGTTACTGCTGCGATCATCTATACCAGAGTTACTGGCTAAAAGCGGTACACGTACTAGAAACCGAGTTTGTAACTTCAAACAAAATAGGATTTTACTCTTAGTTGCATCTAATAGTGTTGGACCTCTAGCTTTCTACAATTCGAATAGATAAATTTGTATGTTATTGATGTAAGATGCTAACCATAATAGAAAATCACGACGCTTAGAAATGTCAATTTCATAGACTTAGCATCACTTTCACTTCTATTCTATTCGAATAATCGAAAAGCCAATAGGGAATATGCATAAGTCACCGATTTTGATGAATTTGAGCTTGATCGCTGCGGACACGTATAAAAACATGATGGAACAGGAAAAAAAATAAAAAAAATGTATTATTTTAGTTTTATCGCACGATGAAATCAGGGAAAAATAACGTTTTTTTTTTCATTTTCGGATATAATGCTCTTTACAGTCAGATAGAATATCGAATAAGAAACAATATTTTGTATGACACGTATGTACTTAAACGCAAAATTTAGGGAGATAATTGAAGATTATTGGCTAACTCCATATTAAACGCGCCGAAACACACCTGAAACGTGATGTGTGACGTCACCGTTTTGTATGGAGCGTTTTCGGCGGGTGCTGCTGCGCGTTAACTTCAAGTAACCATATCACGAGAACAAAACGCAAGAGAAAAGTTTTAATATTACAGTAAATTTTCTCACGCATTATACTTTTGATTAAGATTTAAAAAAAATTGATGCATATTCCCTATTGGCTAAAGAGCTTGGCCCCTACTCAAATGGCCACATTCCATGCGTTTGAACGGTAAGCTGTAAATTATAAAATTACGTGATGTAAGCTTGTCACTTCCATACAATACATCAAAGTCTGTAATTTAGGTACATAAGTTTGCGACATGTGATTTAATCGTCTATCGCTCATAGGTATTTCAGTTTTAATAAGCGTAGCATCCAAACGTAACAACGTGTTTAAAAATAACCCCTAATGCAGAATATGGTTTATACAAAAACTAATAACGAAAATATCGAAAGGTATGAAACAGCTGTTTTTTTCACGATTTCAGAGTTGGTTCCATAGTACAAGTTGTTCAGTTTGATGGTCCTTATACCATATTCGGCATTAGGAGTTATTTTGTAAAACGTTGTATAATGTTGGCCATTTCCGTAGGGAGGCTGGTTGTGTGTCCCCAGCCTAGCCACGGTCGAGATTGACTAGAGTTCCGCGCAAGCGGTGCGCGTACAAGATTGTTTCCTCGTTAGCCGGCCAATTGTCGGTTCCGTTCCTTGCCCCCCCTTACCAATCCCCCCCTAAGTGTGTTACACTTTTATGCGCTTCAGTTTAGTCGGCTAATCCGACTGGCGACTTGTAGATTATCCAATTTGTTACTTTGATAGTTTCACTTCTTTCAATCATCGTGTGTCGATATACAATATTTGTTAATAGTTTAGTTTGATAGTTCTGTATTATGTTTTTTTTCACTTAAAGCAACCGTTTTTAGAGATCTTTAAGACTATTAAATTATAATGACGTAAACGTAGCATTAAATACAGTTTTGTGAAATAACTAGGTACAACTATACCTACCTACCCAGTTTGTTATCATTGGAATATTATGGTAAGGTAAACCCCATAAATAGTCCTAATTTTGTAATAGATAAATACATCAAATAAGGAAATTTTAACAATATTTAAAACCGCATTAGGTAAAACCATATTTAAGTACTTAGTTTTAAATAGTCAAAAGTATCCCGACTATTCGCAAACTAGGAAAAATAACACTTAACATTATATTAATGGACAACTTACAAGACATACTAAGAAAGGATATCACCCACGTTTCATACATTTTTAGTCCAAATATGAAAGTGCCGGCCAAAAGAAAAAAGTGCTTTATTCTGATAGATTTTGTCCATCTAAGCATTCTTTATTATGGCACCGAAGCTGTAGCACCGCTTCACATTTGTGTCAAAATGTATGAAAAGACAGACTTTTTGAACTCCATTAATATCAAGTACAGCGGTGCTACAGCTTCGGTGCCATAATAAGAAATGCTTAGGCGGACAAAATCTATCAGAATTTGCTTTTTGGCCGATTTTTTTTACATTTGTGCCAAAATGTATGAAAATACAGACTTTTTGAACTTATTTAAAATCGAGTATAGCGGTGCTACAGCTTCCGTGCCATAATAAGAAATGCTTAGGCGGAAAAAATCTATCAGAATTTGCTTTTTGGCCGAATTTTTAACATTTGTGCCAAAATGTATGAAAAACAGACTTTTTGAACTTCTTTAAAATCGAGTATAGCGGTGCTACAGCTTCGGTGCCATAATAAGAAATGCTTAGGCGGACAAAATCTATCAGAATTTGCTTTTTGGCCGATTTTTTTTACATTTGTGCCAAAATGTATGAAAAAACAGACTTTTTGAACTTATTTAAAATCGAGTATAGCGGTGCTACAGCTTCCGTGCCATAATAAGAAATGCTTAGGCGGAAAAAATCTATCAGAATTTGCTTTTTGGCCGAATTTTTAACATTTGTGCCAAAATGTATGAAAAACAGACTTTTTGAACTTCTTTAAAATCGAGTATAGCGGTGCTACAGCTTCGGTGCCATAATAAAAAATGCTTAGGTGGACAAAATCAATTAGATTAAAGCACTTTTGCTTTTTGGCTGGCACTTTCACATTGCGACCAAAATGGATGATGTCCTTTAATATACAATGCCAAAAGATAAAAGCATGCAGTGCTTTCTTACTTATAAGCTGCCACGACAAGCACACCAGAATCTCTCTCTCTCTCTTTAAAGTACTTACTTAGAAGTATCGAACTCATATATCTCGATTGCGCAACATTCTCGAGAAAGGCGATGCCTTCCAAGGGTTATATCCCGTCCAGCAATAAAGACACGGCTCAGTGAGCAGAGATGCGCCCGCCGTAGCGAAGTTGCAACGACATCTTGAGGCCAAAAGACCTTGGCCGGCTGCCAGAGTACACAAAAGTCTTAATGCGATCGTATGAGGACGACATACGGCTGTAGAGACTGTGGAATTAGAAAGAGTTTACAAAATTGAAATTTCTCGATATTAGAAAGAGGTTGTTCTAAGTTTAAAAGTTGAAATTTCACGATTTAAACCTTTTTATGCTACACAATTTCAATAAAACTTCTCGTGAATTTTTTAGGGCCCATAGTGTAGTATTTTTAGACGGTATCATTACATTCCCTCGTAGTCACTGCTAGAAGTCTTGGACGAATTCGTCCAAGCTAGATAGCAAAAATGCTAAAAGTGGCCGTTTTTAACACATTTGCTATCTACTTCTACTAATGACTGCTAGTGAATGTATTGATACCTTCTAAAAATACTTTTATGAGCCCTCAAAATTCTACGAGAAGTTTTATTACAATTCTTTACTATTAACAACTTATTAAATAAAAACCTCTGAGGGCGCCACTTTCGGTCAAGGAATCGCCTTTAAGACGTTTGTGAGCATGTTTTCACTCATTACCTAATTGAAACTAACTTTACATTTTTTATAGCTCCGGTACCTTAATCAATAACACTATACCGAAAAATAATAGTTTTTTAATAAGTTAAAATTTTAGCAAAACAAAACCGTTGTCCTTCTTTTCTTCTCACTTAGATTTGTATATGAAACAACAAAAGTTCAATTTGTCTTTGGTTTGTAGCCAATGACGTGACTTGTTCGAAATTTAAAAAGAAATAACATAACGTCCATTATTCATGGGCTTACATCTAAAATCTGTAAAGTTGGTCGGTGTTCCGTTACGGATGACCCTGCATGCATATGCAACGTACAAGTTCCAGTTTTAATGGCTCTAGTTCGTAAGTGTAATATCTGGTAATAACCATTGCAGGCTTGCGAGATACAAGTGCCTTACAAGTGCCTTTGGATGCTTAAGGTGGGGGTATTAGAACTGTTTTGTTTCACTGAACTTAAATGAGAAGACACGTTAGTAAGAATTTGGAAACTTGAATGGTTTACTTTCTATAGAAGAGTGTTCATAAAATCAATTAGACGGGACTTTTATAATTTGACGAAGCATCAAAAAACACAATTACCTATAGATATATATATATTGCTTCTTCGTTTCGTTGATTTACAGCTAATCTTGAAGATTATACGCAAAGCAATATATAAAAAAAACACGACTGCCCTGCCAAAAACAAACTAAAAAATAAAAAAAATAACCGTTTCGTGGAACAATTTTTAATCAAAGAGGTCCCCCGACTGCAATGATACTTGTTATTATTTAACTTTTTAGTTCCTTTTTGGCAGGGCAGTCGTGTTTTAAATATTTTAATTTTTTTATTCTTATTTGACACATTATAGTGATCATTTAGTTTTGGAATATGCTCATTAAGGCCTTTTATTTGATGCACATATTGAAATAATCGAAGATTTTTTCATATTTGAAAGTGGCGTCGTAGAGTCGCTATATTGTCATTTTTCAAAAAAAATAATCTGTTAAGGTATTTACAAGTTATGGTGGAATAAATAAACTCATGAACCCTGAACACATAATATAGGTACATTCCTTTTTGGGCTGTCGTGTAAAAATTATTAATTTATATAGGTCACCCATCCAAAGTTCCGCATAACCAAACGTTCGCGATCGCATGTGTTAACTCCTAATTACCTCTTCCGTGCAAATATTGTATCTCTTATTACACTAATTACCGTCTCATGCGCGGTTTATTTTTACAACTGGCTAAATTGTTCGTTAGACAACTTTAATGAAGGCGTCCTGTAGGTGCGTTTCATAGACAATAATTGTTGTTTTTTTTTTAAAAACGCGGGAAAAGTATTCATACATTCGGTAAGTGTTCTTAAATGTTAATGGAAAAATAATAATATGTATAAGGTAGAACCAAATTATGTAACAATGCTGAAACAGTTCTCCAAGGAACATAGGTCAAAAAACGAAAAAAAAAATGCATACTCCCATACAAAATGGGACTGCTGGTCACGGTCAGCTGACTGACTTACTATGGAAAAACGAAAAAAAATCGGCCTATGTTCAATACTTGGACAATGACGCAGAAAGACAGAGAAATATTGGAAGCATTCAAGATGTGGTGTTGGAGGAGGATGGAAAGGATAAGCTGGACTGAGATAGTGACAAATGAGGAAGTACAAAAAAGAGTAAATGAAAAACGTCAGATATGAAAAATCATAGAAGACAGAAGAGGTAGAATAATCGGCCTCTTGATAAGATACGACAAATTAATTACAAACATTATAGAAAGAAAAATAGAGGGAAAGAGAGGAAGAGGAAGACCAAGAAGAGCCTACATGGAACAGATAAAAGAGAAGGTGAACGTCGTGTCTAATCAAGAAACCAAGAAACTGACTTTGAACAGAAACGAGTGGAGGAAGCTACACAGACAAGAGCGCGGCTCTTAAGTTATGATGATGTTCTTTGGAGAAAGTTGTTCGGTTTAAGCAACAATATCACATATTTCAGTATTGTTAAATAATTTGGTTCCACCTTATATTAACTTTACTGAAAAATTTGCTCATTTGCTGACGAAAAAATAAGATACAATAGACAGCCTTATTGCTATACATAGCAATTATAATGACTAATCCGTAAATTCCTGATTACACCCAGATGTTAACACTTGATTCTTCCCGCCATAACACCAAAACAAATGAATCACCCGATAATCCTAAAAGTCAGATTAATCTGTATATGTCAACAGTATCATATTCCGAGTTCAATCTGCATGTGTCACAGAACAAGTCTTGGCCAGTTTCATCATTCATTAAGGATATATCCTTTTTACAAATTAATACGCGAGCTCAATTCACACTGAACTGTTTAGCGGTGGATGTACGTATTTAGAGTACTTTAGTAAAGCATAGAGCAGAAAAAAGTGCGTACACATTTTGTTTCATTAGTCTGTGTATTGACTTACAGCTATTTTAAGCGCATACTATACACGGGAAAATTGGCAATCTTAAAAAGTGTGCCAAAAGTAGGTAGTTTGATAATTCTTTTTTTATAATAATATAAAAACTACACGATTTGAATGCGGTACTTAATTAAAAACCATTCCTTCTAAATTCAAATTTCTATTTAAACAGAACAAAAGAATACAGCAAAGCTTTAGAAGAAAGAAGGTAAGTAACATTTTTGAAAGCTAATTCGACGTTCTTATTTAAAAATTCACAGATTTTACAGTCCCGCAAGAATCGGAGCATTGAAAATGAACACAAAAATTTACGAAAAATCAATATCAAATCAAATGCAAAGTCCTATTATATTTTTAAAGTTACCTAGGTAGTACCTATTTATTTTTACGATTGTGACACTCGGCTCTGCCTCGTGTCACAAAAGCGCCCGCTGACTGCCTCGACGCAGCCGAAATAATATTAACCAATTTTCAAAATTCCAACGAATGCACTTCTCGTCTGCTTCTGCATCTTTTAACACTTTTACCATGACGATCGGTCAATAATCATAGAAGCTACATGACTTTTTATGTACGGAAACAGCCGTTTTTCTACAATTCCAAATCTGAAGTGACCACCTACAGGTCACAATTATAAACCGATTTTCAAAATTATTTCGCCATTTGATAGCTAAACTAATACCCTAGGACCCTTTTTTTAATTTTTTCTTAAGTCGTTTTTTTTCCGAAATATTTACAATTTAGTAAACAAACATCCCCCAAAAAACCCGGAAAAAGTTACCAGTAGATTTTCAAAATTCAAACGTTCACACGTGTCTCAATAAACTCCTCAACTTTTGGTACTATTTTCATTTCGATCCTCCTAAAATCCTCGGAGATATGGCCAAAAATACGTCTCAGGCGATTTGCATCTGATAAACTATAATAAACTTGTTCTCAATTCAAAATAGTACCAACCAAAAACAAAAGAACACATCAAAATAAAGACACCCATGCACGTACACACATCAACAATTAGCGCGCGCTTTAAACAGGAAGCGTGCGAGGATGTGACGATATGGATTTAACCTTTGCCACATCCTACATCGTCTTGGTGCCGCAATTGGAACAAGGATTAGATGACTCACTGTTTGTTGTGGCGTCTTTAGTGGCGATTAGTGTCGATGAGATTAGTGTCGTGGGAGCCTTTGAAGATGTAAGGCGATAGGCGAGACTCTTGAACTTAAAGAAGGTGACTATACAACGTTACAAAAAAATCCCTGAAGCCAAATATGGTAGATAGGGACTACTAAACTGAAAAACTTTTACTAAGGGACCAATTCTGAAATCGCGAAAAAATATGCTGTTTCATACATTTTGATATTTCCCTATTAATTTTTGTATGAAACAGCTGATTTTTGTCACGATTTCAGAGTTCCATAGTAAAGGTTGTTTAGTTTGATGGTTCCTATCTACCATTTTCGGGGTTTTTTGTAACACGTTGTATCCTACTAATTATAAATGTGAAAGTTTGTGGGTTTGGATGTTTGGATATTTGGATGTTTGTTCCTCAATCACGCAAAAACTACTAAACGGATTTGGTTGAAATTTGACACACAGATAGTAGATAGCCTAGATTAAAACATATAATACTTTTTATCCCGATATTCCCACGATAAGGGGAACCACGCGGGTGAAACCGCGGGCGGCCGCTAGTACCTAATGCATAAAAAATTGACAAAACCTTTTGTGATCAAATATTCATAATTGTAAAGAACTTGA
Organism: Agriphila tristella; assembly: GCA_928269145.1. Lineage (NCBI taxonomy): Eukaryota > Metazoa > Arthropoda > Insecta > Lepidoptera > Crambidae > Agriphila > Agriphila tristella. Next base: position 22,080,782 of record OV743443.1, on the reverse strand, counting down.
TACATTACGGAAATGATTTCATAAAAAAATGCCGAAAATTGTCTTCACCTTGGATTTTTGAGTTCATCATAAAGGGAAAAAAAAACAATATTACTCATATCAAGGTATTTATGATATGCCGTTTCTTCTAAGGACTATAGCAAAAATCTTAAGATTAACCTACAATAACATTTTATGTCTTTTATTGTGCACTTGGAATGCTCCTCATGCATAATACTTGTAACTTAAACTTTAAGCAAGGTAAACCACCCCTGTCCATTTCAACAATCTTAAACTTAGTTCAAGACTATCGTCGTCGTAATCTCAAAATGTGACTTAACCCTAACTTAGGGGACTTTATGCATTAACTTGGGTAAGTTAGGGTTAACTTTCTAAACTGTTAGATGTGTTTGAATATTTGCAGGAATAATGCATGGCATAAAGCTGTTTTTGATAAATTTATAAACATGTAGTTTGCTCTAGTTTCCTGTTATCAATGTATTATTTATAACGAGGCTGCTATCCGATAACGATACTTTGTTAACAAAAAGATAAAATAATTTATAATGAGACAAGCTTTTGTTTGAAAAATTTTTCAATGATCGTCTGTGTGTACCTTTAGAAAAAACTAATATTTTGATCGATATATCATAATCAAGTCACGACTTATCATTACCATCACGCATAATTGATTCAATTTCATTAACTGCAATTCATTTATAAGCTACTTAACAAAGTCATCAACTTTGAAGATAACCTTTCTGATAATTCGTATTTATTTTAGCTAATTTTTATGCTAAAAATAATTATTAATATTAGAGTTTCGCGTTGCCTTATGCTTTAAAATAATTTCCTATTTTAACTTTTCAGTCAACTATTTAAGCACTAGACTGAAATGAGGCCTAAGTTACCAACTTAAACACACGGTACATATACTTTGGAACACACTCAGTTGAAAGTACAGCCATTGACGCTATCATACGATCAAACTGCACTTCCAAGTACGATGCAAGATAACTTGGTTGTTGCGTCTAATGGTTTGTTTCGTATAAATTGTTTGAGGTTTGACGGCTAAGTTCGTCCGAACTTTCGAACTTTACTCATTGATGAAGACGAAGAGATATAAGTCTGCATTTTGCAATCAGCTCAGGAAATTTGAGTTTAGTACCTAATTAGGCAAAGTTTTTTGAGCTTATGGTCGCTTACATTACAGTACCTACTACCACATTATAATAGTAAGTACAAACATGTACTACATCTTAAGTATGCCGTAAATTTGATTTAACTTAATTCGTAAAGAATCAAATAACTTATTTCTCTAGAGTTAATTAAGTTCATTTTATTTTTAATTTTTAATTATACAACGTGTAACAGAATTAATGGCTAAACCAGAATATGGTAGATCAAAAAGGGACCATCAAACTGATCAACTTTTACTATGGGACCAACTCTGAAAACAATCAGCACTTTCATACATTTACATATTTTCGTTATTAATTTTTGTATGAAACAGCAGATATTTTTCGCGATTTTAGAGTTGGTCCCATACTGTTTCACGTTGTAAGGTAACACCGACACATAACTAACCTAAATAGTTGGAAACCTCCAACCTAAACTGCATTTCTACAAATTGAATAAAATATATTTACGCCTATTATAAAATTAGCATGTTCGTTCAGTGCTCCTATTCTTATGAATTTAGTATTCTTTGTGTTTTTGTCGTTATGTTTATATAGGTATGTGAGTTTATCACATGGGCCCAAACACTTATGCAATTTTACTGCTATTTTAGACTTTGTTTTGGCCCCGAACATACTCTGAAAACAAAAAATATTTTAGTACAGAGTGCAGAATAAAATACCCAGTTTGATTTGTTAGATTGTTTTCGTTGAATGAGTTGAGTATAGTTCTTTATTTTGTTTATTAGTTTGTTTTCAGTAAAATTAACAACTTAGCTAGTAGCTAAATGGTGTGTCGCTCAAGAGTCACAAAAGTTTGATGATATCCAAACTATTTAGATAACAGTGACGTAATTAGTCTGCTTTGATTTGATACAATAGCTAGAGTTGAGGCTAAATATAAGCAAGTTATCTTTGGAATTTGAAAACAGGCTTTCTGAAGATATTGAATTTTTTCTACGTATGTTCCAGATTTCAGACCAACAATTTCTTACTCATTCTCTTACCGATTCATTCCATTTTTAGGTTAATCTAAAGATTGATGTTATACGTAGTCCTTGAAATAGACCCTTAGAACAGTTTTAGATTGGAAAATTATGCTGGCCTTAGTGTTAAGAAAGTGTTGCTCTTAAGTAGGACGTCAGACAGAACACTTCATTACAGACTTCATTACACTGTCTTACAGACTTGCTTAGAGATGGGAATGAGACTTTGTCGATGGACCTGCTTTATGAATATGCAGAGGTCTGTGATTTATGATAGTTCTTTTACTTATAGTTTCGTCTGACATGAAACTGGAGTAAATTATGTTTCAGTTTGTCGACTGCATTGAATGAGTGGATATATTAGCTCGTAGTTTTAAATACTATCAGTGCCGTAAAGTGTGTCAGTGTCATAAAGCATAAATAATACAGACTCTATTTAGTTTGATATTATATATTCAGTACTAATAGAAGTTTTTTTTACCAGTTAACATATAGGTAGTCACTTCGTATTCCAACGTGAATTTTTGATTTGCCAACAAAGAGCGATATTTCTGAGCTCATTCGTTTATTCAATTTCGTCATTAATTTCACACAATTACTGCACTGTTACGTCATACTCTACCATCGCGACCTCACAGATTAAAGCATAAGCCGCGTAGAGAACAAGCAAAAAAAATAACGAAGTAAAAATTTATACTTTCCGACGTTTCAAAAGCCCAAAGTCACTCGAACTATCATTGGCGTAGCGAGCGGAACAAACTACCGCTAAGTGTGTCGATTTCCAGCGCCCTCGAGTAGTCTAGAAAAAAATATTCTCCAGTCGCAAGTTGGGGTGGGGGGTCCCCCCACGGGCCTCCTTAACTGCTGGCAGCGGACAAAAAGAATGAATAGATCCGCCCCTTAACGAATACACCGACCGGCATAATTCATACTTAGAAAACTGCAAGGAGTTGACATGGAGGTTTTGTTTTTTTGTTTTTTTTTAATTACGTTTGTGATGGTAATGAAGTTAAGGTTTGGTTTCGTTATGATGTTTCATGGTTGGTCTATGCTGGGTTTGTACTAAATTCACGAAAAAACGAACTATAAAAAACAGGGCATGGTACAAACAATGTCCTACAGATTCCTAATAAATTACATATAGGATTAACTAAATAGGTAAAGCTAAAATTACTTATTTATGTGAACCCACAAAATCAGTTTCAAATTCACTTGTCTGGTTCTGATAGATTTTTGTATTTGTATTTCTAATTAAGAAACTTGCTAAAAGAACTCGTTCTTTTAACGTTTCACTAATCCACACTCGATTACGATCAATTTATTTGGTTTGTATTGAATTTTATAATTTATTTGAATTTATGTATTGATAATGTAATTTGCTAAGAGAACTCTTAACGTTTCAGAAATCCACAATCGTTTACGTCTCTATCAATTTGTCTGGTTTGTCTTGAAAAAATATAAAATTCAACAACGCTACTCGATCGCTATCCATTGCATTACCGAGCAATGTGGCTGCATCCGTACGCCTCGGAAGTTAAGATGCGTCGGTTGGCACGTATAATTTTTCCACTCTCTTTCAATTCCATCCCCCCCGTCTCCACCCTACCCGTCGTCTGTCAATCTTAACTACGGCCCGGGAAGGCCTCAGTTCAGGACCGGACGGCTTCTTTTTTTAAATAGTGACGCCGCAGTCGATGATTGTTGCGTTCGATATTTGAAATGAGGTTTGATTGCAAACTGGGGAGGTTTAATGCAATGTTTTGGATCAAATATCCAAAAAGAATAACACTGGTCAGATATAAAGAATAATACTTATTGGATTATTTTGCAAACCTCTTTCGTTTTTTGTTTTGAACTTTTTTTATAATTGGTGAGTCTATAACTGTGCTATTTGGCAACGCTAAAATCTAGCATTATTAATCTTTTTTGTATTTTTTATACTGGCCACTTTTTTCTTTCTTTTTCTTTATAAAAAAAGGCGTTTGGCTATTCCCATCTGGTTGAGTACTAATCAGCATTGTCATCGTTTGAAGTTCCAGAGTGAAGACCAGACAGGCTAAGGGAACGAAGGAAATAAAAAAAAATGCAAGTGTACACCCATAAGTAGAAAAATGTCGCAGTCAATGTGAAGAAGGTTTGGACAGTTGATAATTTTCTTAGGCCCGTATTTATAAACCGCTCTTAACGTTGAGATCATACTTGAGATGTTCTTCTTATATGAACAGCTCAGGTATGATCCCAAGATAGCTCTGAACGTTGAGAGCGGGCCTTAGTCAATGTTAATTATTGTAGTTATCTAACTAAATACATATTATTACCATTATCAATACCTACAACTTGATTATGAACGTAGTTTAATTGTAGCTACACTAATTTAGTTGACCACATCAATGGATGTTGTGATGTTGACTTAAATATGATCGCGTATCTCTAAGTAGTTGGCAGTTTATATTTAAGTATGGTTAAAACCATAGAATAATAACACCTAGAACGATAGTTCTCTACTTAAACACACTGTCAAAAGTGAGGCAACTAAAACAGCCAAAATGGCTCCGTTTTCAAATTTTTATTCTCCATTATTACCTAATCATACCAAATAAGTACAAAACAGTTTCAATGTTCCTACATTTAGGAGATTAGTTACTATATTATGTATTTGATTTTAGTTACGATTAGGTAACGTATGAAGGATATAAATCTGAAAACTAAGCTATTTTGGCTTGTTATTAGTTGCCTCACTTTGCATACGAGGACGTCTAGGTGTAGTCTAGGGGCGTCTAGGGGCTTCTAGGTGTTATTATTCTAAGGTTAAAACGTTGTTATTGACATGGTTACAATGTGTTGTTACACACAGTTTTCACAAGAAAATCTTAAATTTAGATTGTTGAGATCACATTATAAAAAACTTTTTCATTATTTTTTCGTATTAAATAAACTTTTTCATTTAGATCAAATACCAATTTGTTACATTGACCGCGACACGTTCAAGATACAAGATACGTCACCGTAGGGGGCTGCGTGCGATCCACTACGTTGTACAAACTTACGACAGATAAGGGCCTGAAGTACCCCCCAAAAGGGGTAAGACAGACCCCCTAAGTTTGCCGCCTAGACTTTAGTGGAAGAAAAAATAAGGGAGGGCTGACTATAGGTTATATTGAAGTATCTACCCTCACAGATGAGTAGATGCTTAAGTATGAATGCTAAGGTACATTTTTAAATTGCGAACGATGGAACGCAGATCTCTTGTATTTTCTGGGCTTTTTCATTCGCGAACGTAAAATCCGATTTTGAATTTCGAATGCGTATTCTTAATACCGGACTCCTTCTTTTTAATTGGAATAAAAACTATTTGGAGGTTTGTATTTTATTATTTTTTGCAAGCTCTATTAATTACAAATATAACGAATGAAGCCTTCGAGCAACAAAAGGCTTCGTTTGTCACGAAGGGAGAAGCCTTAGCGATATTACTCTATTCAAATTATTCTGGCATTTTTTGCGGGGGGGGAAAATGCACACAAGTGCAGTTCCGCATACCCACATACAAAAACTACACTGTAATGACGACACTCACACATAAAAAATAAAACAAAACAGCAAAAATTTGTGTACGGATGAGTCACACATCAAAATATGACACGTTTTTGACATAAAGGGCTGGGCTCAACTGTCGATGCAGCAATATCGATACGGAAAAAGGAATAAAGGTTACAAACTCAATCATTTTACGATGGGGTGAATAACAACAAAGAGGTCATTTTTATACGCTTGAGCTTTATACAAAAAGCTCGAGAGTGTAGGTGATTTTGTTGGGACTAATGTGTACCCAGGGCTCAGGCTACTGACACTGAACATCGCTCCATGACAGTACTGCCATCAAGGGCGTATCCAGCTTTGGCACCAGGAGGGGGTCACATAGTCGTGGTCAAGTCAAGAACTTATAAGTTAGGTACCTACGAGTATAATATCGCGCGCGACCTTATATTGTGTTAGTTCGATGAGGACTTTTATGACACAACTAAGTCAATCAAGCTATTTAGCTAAGCAAAGTTAGTGAACGAGAAATATGGCGAAAACAACCTGGCGAAAAACAGAAAACCTCAAATTTCTCATAAACTATCGCGAGTAGAACTTCCAAATAACTCTTGAAATGTGAGTGTTTACTAAGCTCATAATAGTATGCTATCAGGTTTACAATCGCTGATATCGTTTAGGAGTAATAAAGGATTTTCCAAAAATTTTCGCCCGTTTATGCATTTTAGAAATTCGTCTAGAAAAAAATCTAGACATAATTAGCACATGGGAGTTCTCGTCGTGAGTTACAAATAACTAGAACTAACAGATTTTGGAATTATCTCGACGATGTCACTTTTTCGGGTTCCAAAATCCACTGTGCGTTAGTCCCTCGAACTAAATTCCCTTTTTATTCACTTGTTGTATAATCTACTATTTCGACATTTATTTCGCGATATCTGTCGAGCTCACATCAGTGCAGAGCAAATCATGCAAAATCTCGCAAATGAATTTGGCGCAGAATCAGGGCCAGATTGACCAACACTTTATCGACAAACATTATTTAACGGTAACATCACTAAGTTGCCCATCGGCGAGAACTCGGATTTATATAGCGACAGATCTGAAATTTGTACGGACGAGCCATGGACTAGCAGACCCGATGTCACTGAACAAATTTGACAACTAATCAAGAATAAAATATACGAATTTAATGTTTAAATGTAAACAAATAGCAATAATACGATAAAAAATTACTTTTATGTGAAATGTAAAACCGTCTTTTTGTATACTTGATGTTCAAGATCTCTTTTAACAGCAAAAAACTCATCAATTCGACATTTTAAACAGAGCAGCGTTCACATGCGCGACTGGACTCGGTCTAGAAAGAAATCCGGGCGCAACTGGTTTTACTAACGCGTATGCCCATTTGGGCTTGTACTTCGGCAGAGGGGAAACGCTTCGTATGGCTTCTCTTTCTGTAGAAGCCCGTCTTACTCTAAGAATGAAGCCGTTAAATTAAGTAAAATACCTATGAACTTTCAAAAAATATTTAAATATTGTATCTATTTTCTAATCTTCTTTCTTTTCTTTTTGGACGTTTTTGAATAAACTAATTCGATATCATGTTCAACTTCAAGTTGTCAACTTCAAATCTACTAAGTCATTAAAATAAGGTTGATTATTCCAGCTGTATTTGTCGCTTCACCTTACGAAATATAATATATTTTTATGGTACTATTTAGGTTTTTTTATAGATTTACCAAGCCATTTTTGTGTTTCTTTGTTTGTTTTTCAGTCCACAGGTCGATCCTTTTGACAAATTGTGGATTTTGATTAGTGATTAATTTAAGCAGAAACAAAAACATAATTATACCAAATGTATACTCCATTTACACGTTTTCTGATTTTATGGCATTCTCAATATTTACAAGGTCTCCTGCTAATTTAATTGTATTTCCCTATGTATCCTTACTAATATTATAAATGCGAAAGTCCGTTTGTTTGTTTGTTTGTTTATTTGTTTGTTACGCCTTCACGTCTTACCTACTGAACCGATCATCATGAAATTTTGCATACACGTTGTCAGGGGTACAGAGAAGGACATAGGGTACTTTTCATCCCGAAAAAATGTATTGTTCCCGAGGGATAGCAAAAAAAGTTTCTACGCAGACGAAGTCGCGGGCGGCCGCTAGTTTTTAATAAACGCGTATTCAGTAAAATAAACATATGAATAAGAATACTTATCTAAAACCGCCAAGGTAGAGTTGACCAAATTCAACCTTTCCTGGCCCCGAGAAAGTGGTGTTGCTCTGATTATTTCCCACAGTGGGTTCGTGTCTGGTTACCATTGTGGTGGCCATTGTATGGCCTTTCTGGATCTTACCCAGAAGGAGTACCGGCCCGGTACAGTCAGCAACGAAAGAAGCTTTTTGTACAAAAGTAAAAAAAAAACGCTTTATGAGGCATTAATAAAAAAGTTGTTATGACAAAGTACTAAAGTGTTAAGTGACAGTTGACGATGGAAGTTAAAGCTGTGGTGACGTCACGAAACATAATTTTTTTTTCGCAAATTTAGATAATGGATTTTTTATTATTTTACTTTTGTTGGGAAAATAGTTTTTCGAATAAACCATAATAATGATAAAAACGGCTAAAGTATAAGCTTTCTTTCGAACAATACTGCGCGTCAAAAGAAAATACATCATTATCAGTTCGTGGAAAATGTATAGTTTTCACTTCTTTGCATATTCCTAGTATTGTTCTTTATTGTCCACTCAAATGCTGTCGTCTTACAAAAAAAAAGACAAAAAGTTCCATTTCTCAAAAATATTTTTTTTCTTAATTTCCTCAAAAAAGGTAAGTTTCCTAGTCCGCCAGTACCAACGCTTGGCTAACCTCCGCCGAGTGAACTTGATACATGACATTGTCTGGCCTTTTCACGCACCTTGCCGGCACCGCACCGCTTTTGTAAGTCTGTACGCTTTCTTACTGGCCTTTTTGCTACCTGCCTTTTTAGAGGAAAATCTCGAGTTCTTATTTCAAATTTAGAACAATCTTAGTCTGTTTTCTTAATGTGATCTTTTTGGATTTGGTATTTTATTCCATTTTTAATTGTTATGTTCGAATAAATAAAGTAATACTATTAGCTTTCCTTAACCAAAAACGCGTTAAATTACGTAGCTTGTGTTAATAAATACGAATGATGTACTTACTTCCAAACATCTTTTTGAAACTAACCCTTCACCAACTTCGCGTTTCTTAACATCATTAAGACACCTCAAACAACAAGAGAACCGAGGAAAGTATAAAACCACATCATTAGACGTCTTTAGCGTTTTCCAACTGCACGTACAGACGACACAGTGTCTCGAATTTCATTCGAATCATCAAACGCGGGTGACACTGCGCCTCGCTGCGCGGAAGGTGGCAGCGTCTTCATTTATTTTCTCCGTAATTTAACGTTTCCACGGCATCTGCCACGCACTGGGGGGGGGAGGGGGGCACTTGACCACCCCAAGCAACCCTTCATAGCCTCAAGAACAACATCGAGGTTTTAATGCGGCCCCGTGTAAACAGCGAACGGGTTGAGTTTTTAAATATGGAACGCATTATGAATTTCAAAAGTTCTGAAAAAGTGTTTCCTTGGTAAAGGTACGTTTTGTGTTATTTTCAATAGAGTAAATACTTCAGACGGAGTTGATCCAAGATATTTAGTCAATGACCATGACTGGAAACTAACTTACGAGTTTGAATCTCGATTTCGGATTTGGACATATCACTTTGGGCTCTAGCTAGCGTAACCTACGAACATATTAATAATCTTTTCTTCCATTGAGTACTAACACTGTTTTGTAGGAACCAAAATCCATTTTATATCTGTCTTGGCGATTAGTTTCTCAAAAAAAATTTTAACCTAAAGGTGTAAAGCTCTACTGTAAACAGTAGAGCTTTTAACTTTAACCGACTTCAAAAACTTTGAAAAGGAGGAGGTTATCTATTCGTCGTGTATATTTTTTGTTTTTTATATGTATGTACACCGATTACTCAAAGACGGCTGAACCGATTGAAATGATTCAAACGTTATAATACGAGGTTTGTTCCCAAGTTGGTCCCATTTTTGAAATCGGTTCAGTAGTTTTCAAGTAATCTTGAAAATACTGTCGTTTTCGTTACCATTTTATATGAATTGAGACCGATTTTCAACCATTACTTTTTTGTTTATGAACCGATTTAGACAATTCTTTTTTTGTTTGAAAGAAGACACCTTAAGATTGATACCATATTAATTTTATTGGTATTAGACTTTGGATTTTGAAGATACACGAGGGAACTCCTCAAAATTAAATAGGAACTGTACAGTGATTGAAATATTGGTAGGTTTATTATTGTCAAGGACGTTCTGGCTGGACTAGAGTTGAAGAAATAGAAATAAATAGAAATAAACTTTATTCGCAGTAATTGTGGTACAGCAGGGATATTAATAAAATGTTTGGACCTCACAATTAGCCGTTTCCAGCATGCAAAAACTTAGTTATAATTATAAGTGGTATTAACTAAAATTAAAACACGTCTGCCTTCCTAAAAACGAACCAAAGTTAAATAACAATCGTCATTTCAGTTAGCAGTAACTTTTAGAATTAAAATAATTTGTAATGTCATGAATCAATAATTAATACAGTCAATAAATTAAATAATTGTATACCTACGCTAAGATTACATTGCAGTCGGAAGTACCTATTAGAATTCAAATAAGTTGTAATGTCAATCAATAATCGATAATTAAAACAGTCAATAAATTGAATAATTGTATTACCTACGCTAAGATTAATTATTTTTTCATTAGTCAATCAATTATATTATATCATTACAGTCCATTATTGAAGAATATATACATTTTCTTTATTACCTATGTGTTTGAGAAAAGAAATCTTTCATGCTGTAGAAACATTTTTCCTTAAGCCAACTATATAAAGCACGTTTAAATAAATTTAATGTAATTTTTTTTACAGTTTCAGGAAGATGATTGTAAATTTTTACACACATGCAATATGAATTTCTAGAGTAAATATAATTTCTACAGCTAAGAATCACTAGCCTATTTGGGTACCTAGCATTAAAAGAGCATGTCTCTTGTCGTTGTACAAATAGATGCATATTGGCTTTCACAAAGATGGACGTTTCATAGATGTATAGGCAAGGAAGAGTTAACAGTCCGAAATCTTTAAAAATAGGTTTACAACTAGTTCTAGGTGGAACGTTACAAATTGCTCTAATGCATTGTTTTTGTACTATAAATAGTTTATTAATTGTTACTGAATTTCCCCATAACAAGATTCCATACCTTAAATTTGATACAACGTAACCATGATAAGCCTTTAATGCAGTTTCTAGATTACTTAATTTACTAAGGCGCCACAAAACATACACAAAACGGTTTAATTTTGAACACAGTTTGTCAATTTGTGGCTTCCATGTACAACAATTAGGTATCCAAAGTTATGCCCAGAAAGACAGTATCCCTAGTTTCGTCAATAATGTTATTATCAAATGCCAATTGAAGTGGCTGTTTTTTGCCGCCTTGATTATGAAACTGCAAATATTTTGTTTTTGATAAGTTCACTTTTAAATTATTATAATGTAGCCACTCTATTATGTCAGCAATTGTAGAATTTAATTCATCATTATATGCTAGCTTGTCCTTACATGGTACTACCAAAGCTATGTCGTCTGCAAATAGTGAACATTGATGTTTTGTAACCTCAGGCAAGTCATTTATGTAGAGCAAGAATAGTAACGGACCAAGAATACTACCCTGTGGGACCCCGACCCTGTTCATAATTTGCTGTGACTTATAAGTTACTTCTTCATTTTTGTCGTTTAGTTTGCGAATTTCAACATATTGATATCTTTCCGTTAAGTATGACCGCAACCATTGAAGTGGTGTACCGCGAATTCCATACTGTTCACACTTGCTCAAAAGTATTTTATGTGAAACTCTATCAAATGCCTTAGACATGTCGAAAAATACAGCTGTTGTGGGATTTTTCTGGTTGACTTCCTCTGTTACTTTGGTAATAATGTTAAAAGCAGCCAAGGTCGTCGACTTTCCCTTTGAACTGCGAAGACCCAACTGAATACCTGTGGACATTGAGTTACTCGGGGTATACCATTGAAAAATGTGAAACATTATACTTAAAGTTTTATTTTATAAAATCATCGCTTACATACCTACCACAAAAAAGTTTAAAATAAAAAGCTTTTTAAAAAAACTAAAACCTCCTTCAAAAACCTTAAAAAAACAGATTTATAAAAAGCAAGAAATAATGTTCAAATCGATTAATTAAAAAACGTCTATTAAAGTCGGGTTGAAGTCCAGCTCCACCCGACTTCAATAGACGTGTTTTAATTAATCGATTTGAACTTTATTTCTTGCTTTTTATAGATCTGTTTTTTTAAGGTTTTTGAAGGAGGTTTTACTTTTTTTATTAACGTCTCTATGTTCACAAAAACAGGTAAGTCTATTACATAACATACCGAATTTACTTTTTAACACATGTGACATCCTCCTTTCCTTAATCAATTCATGTTCTCATTAAATTTTAAGCTAAGCACACATCAGCAATTAAAAATAAGTACCTAATACAAACTAGTGGCGTACTCGTCGGCCTAACTGGCGTACCCTGCAATGCCCGCAAATGAGGGGTGAACAGCAATGAATAATTAATGCACACAGCTCCGCCAATTATAATCACGTAAGACGTGGTGACGACGCAGAAATCTGAACGGTTCTTTTTTCTATTCGTTAAGGCTCCGTTACGCTATATCATTTGTCTCTGTCTTTTTCTTTACGGGTAAAGAGTATGGAAAATAACCTCACTTCTGCACTTTTTCGATGATTTTCGTGTTTTTTCATCATAATTTTTAGCACTTTTTTTTTTAAAAAAGTTATTGGAGCAACTGCACAGTACGTTAAACCGTATGTTGATGTAGAATTCAATACGTTTCCGCTATTATTTACGCCAATAATATGACCCGCGACAAGCGCTTTTGATGATATTCTGATTTTTTTTACAATCATCTGTGAGGTTTATACGCAATTTAATACTTGTAGCAACTAGATAATGTCTTTAGCTTGTCGTTTGTTTTTTTCGTGGCTACAACTATACGTTTTCTATATAAAAATATTGCCCGCGCAAACCATGTTTTCCTATTATGGCCCCTTAAAGGGTTCAAATGATAACTAATATAAAATCTATTATTCTACAAACTGAGTCATCCATCAAATACCTATACAGTATACTAGAAAAGTCGAAAAAAGCTCTACGTATTTGTAACCATTATGTATATGTCACCGTTAATGTGCGGAAATCCGTTAATCTGCAGATCAACTAGTGAATCTGCAGATTAACTGGTCGAGTCAGTTAAAGTGCGGAATTTTCTTAAAATTGACGATTTCCGCACTTTAACTAGTTAATCTGCAGATTAACGACCAAGGATCAGTTAAAGTACGGAAACAGGTTTTGTTATTTAAAGAAAATTAGTAATAACATAAAAGGTAGATACAAAAGCGGGGGGACGGGGGGGAGGGGGGGGGGTCGCAACTGCAACTTTATAATCGTATTTGACCTGACGTGTCGACGATCGATCGTATCGAACTGCTTTATTCCTGTAGGTCCCGGGTTAGGTTAAATTTAAGGCGAGCGCGAAGCGCAGCGTAGCGTGAGCCTTAAATTTCGAGGTTATTTTTTATAACAGACAACAGAAATATTTTCTTTTATTATAATAACTGACGCGGTACGTTTGCTGTTTACAAAGCAATTCTGGCTCATGTAAACAGCAGACGCGTTAGTCGGACACGTCTGCTATTTACCACGCAGCCGAAACTTCCCGAGTCGATAACGCGTCGGGTATTTACGAATATGCCCGGCGAAGCGTCAGAAACGAAGTTTTTGTAAAATAAACTTTCAATGTAGGTCTTTTACTTCAATTTCCTAAAGCCTTGGCTATTTCACTCACTGTATTCCGCACTTTAACGGTGTAGCATCCGTTAATCTGCAGATTAACTAGTTAAAGTGCGGAAATCGTCTATTTTAAGAAAAATTCCGCACTTTAACTGGCTCGGCCAGTTAATCTGCAGATTCACTAGTTAATCTGCAGATTAACGGATTTCCGCACATTAACGGTAACATATATATGTTACCGGCAATGTGTATTCTCCGGCATTGTATATGTTACCGGCCAAACCCGATTTCAGGACAAACTAGTTTGGCCTAGGCTAAACTAGTTTGTCCTAAGCTCGATAGGATAAACCTGTTTAGCCTAGGCCAAACTAGTTGATCCTTATTTAAATACGCACATACCAGGATAAACTAGTACGGCCTAGTCTAAACTCATTTAGCCTTGTCGAAAGTAATGAAATATAATAATTGAGGTATAATTATTGTTTCTTAAACATAAATAAATATTCGCTATTTAAAAATAATAATAATAGGTAACTAATTTCATAAAAAATCTTTAATATTTGTTATAAATTATTGTTTAAAAAAAATCATTATTTTGTAAGGTACTAGCTTTTGCGCAACTTCATTCGCGTAGACATTTTAGAAAATCTTTAAAATTTTAAAAATGCTGTAGAAGGCGTTCCCGTCCCCGTTTCCGTTCAGAGTAGGATCCAGAGATATTTATTATCCCGTTCCTCTTCCCGCTGCCGTTGCAGTTTCCATTCGCGTTCCCATTACCACTTTTCACTTGTCACCTGTCCCTTGCCACTTCACTTTTCACTTCACGCTTTTGCTTCCGCTTTAGCTTCTTCTTCCGCTTTCACTTACCGTCACCGTGACCATCAAACTTTATATCTATGTACCTTTTCTTTTTAATGCACAACGGGATAGTGCTTGGCATTCACCTTACCAGATGCTTAGTGACGATAAGGCCGAAGGTGGAAGCGGACTGGATGAATCTCCGAATTTCTTACTTCCTGCATTATTGCCGGCATTCGAAAAGTTTTAAAAATCCAATGCATCACAAGGAATAAATCAAAAATATGCCATCATTTACATTAGAGTACAATAATAAATTGTACCTATATTAATTTGCATATTTTTTATTAAGCATCTGGTGAGGTGAATGCCAAGCACTATCCCGTTTTGCATTAAAAAGAAAAGGTAGAGATATAAAGATTGATGGTCACGGTGATGGTAAGTGAAAGCGGAAGCGGAAACAATATCGTGAAGTGAAAAGTGAAGTGGCAAGTGACAGGTGACAAGTGAAAAGTGGTAATGGGAACGCGAATGGAAACTGTAACGGCAACGGGAAGAGGAACGGGATAATAAATATCTCTGGATCCTATTCTGAACGGAAACGGGGACGGGAACGCCTTCTACAGCATTTTAAGAATTTAAAAGATTTTCTAAAATGTCCACGCGAATGAAGTTGCGCAAAAGCTAGTAACAAAATAATGAAGTGTTTTTTAAAAAAACAATAATTTATAACAAATATTAAAAAATATATATGAAATTAGTTACATATCATAATTTTTTTAAGAAATATTATTTAATTAATATTATTTAAATATCATATTATTTATGTTTAAGAAATAATAATTATACCTCAATTATTCTATTTCATTACTTTCGACAAGGCTATATGAGTTTAGACTAGGCCTTACTTACTTACTTACTTACTCCGGTGGCTCAGCGACCCAAAGTGTGTCTTGGCCTCCGATACTAGAGCTCGCCATCTATCTCGATCTTTTGCTGTTTCGCGCCAGTCCCCAGCATCGAGCTCACGTAGATCGGCCTCCACCACGTCTCTCCATCGATAGCGGGGGCGTCCGACCGGGCGTCGGCCAGTAGCTTGACCGAGATAGGCTCTTTTGGCGCTCCTCTCCAATCCCATTCTTTCGACGTGACCAAGCCATCGGAGTCTGTGTGCCTTCGTTTCTCCAATGATATTAGGCCCAGCCAGGAGTTGTTCTACTTCAGCGTTCTTTAAGATCCTCCAGCTTCCATCAGCATCATGTTTAGGACCAAAGATTTTACGAAGGATTTTTCTTTCGGCGACCAGAAGTTTATTTTCTTCACCAAGTGTTAATGTCCAGGCCTCACTGCCATACATTAAAATAGGTCTGATGACGGTCTTGTAGATCCGGATTTTGGTGTTTCTACTGAGAAGCCTGGACACCAGCACTTTGTGTAGTGCTGCGCTGCATCGTAGGGCGTTCTGTATGCGGAGGTCTATTTCCTCATGACGAGTGTTGGTGTCGGTGATTGTGCAGCCCAAGTACTTGAAGTTAGCCACTCCTTTGTATGCAATATCTCCGACATGCAGATCTTTACGTTTTTCACGGAGGTTTCTGTAGCGTTTCATGTGGAGATATTCTGTTTTCTCGTGGCTAATCTTAAGACCTACTTTCAGAGCTTCTGCTCCTAGGGTCCTTGCAGAGTATTGCACCTCAGTACTATTTTCACCAAGCAGAGCTAGATCGTCCGCGTACCCTATCACCTTGTGCCTTCCGTTAAGTTCGATTCCGACGTCTAGTGATATCACCCGTCTTAGGACATATTCAAGAACCAAATTAAAGAGTATTGGTGACAGAGCATCGCCTTGTTTTAGTCCGGTAACCACCGAGAATTCATCAGTCAGCTCGCCCTGGACTCGGACTCTCATTCTGCTTTCTTTTGTGGCAGTTTCGATCATGTCGACGAGTTTCCTTGGGATGCAAAAGTTCCTCAAAATGGTGTACAAGGCTGCCCGATCGATGCTGTCATATGCCTTTGTGAAGTCCACAAATAGTGCGTGGATATTTTGTGCGTACTCCCATTTTTTCTCCATTAGCTGTCTCAGAAGAAATATCTGGTCCACCGTGCTGCGATTCGGCCGGAAACCGCACTGGTAATCTCCGAGGGTTTGTTCTGCGTATGGTTCCAGTCTTTTGAGCAGTACATACGATAGGACCTTGTACGCTGTCGGCAAGAGGGCTATTCCGCGGTAGTTAGTGCACCTTTTTTTACACCCTTTTTTATGGATTGGACAGATGACACCTATGTTCCATTCCCCGGGTTGCTTTTCGGCCTCCCAAATCTTGAGTAGCAACTCGTATAGTTTGGTTTGGACTGCTCTCCCTCCATACTTCCAGACTTCCGCAGGTAAGCCATCAATTCCAGGCGCTTTATTATTTTTAAGCCTCATGATAGCTACTCTAGCTTCTTCGAAGGTAGGAGGGGTCACCTCACTTTCATTATCTTCCCCAGTGCGCGGGACCGGTTCATCAGGTGAGGGGCAATTCAGGAGTTGCTGGAAGAAATTGCGCCATTGAGATTTAATTTCTTCCCCATCAGTTATCAGGTTGCCATGATCGTCCTCGAGCAGTTGTGCAGTGGGCTGATATCCTTTCTTACATGATTTTACTTCCTGGTAGAACTTTCTACTTTGATCGGCTCTAATAAGGGTCTCCATGCCTTTGACTATGTCATCCATGTGCTGTCGTTTGGATCTTCTAAACACTTTTATCGCTTCTAGTCTTATCTCTTTGTATTTATCTTCCCACTGTGCATCTTGTTCTGACAGAATTTTGTACTTTCTCCTCTCCTCTGCCAAGCGCTCGCACTCCTGGTTCCACCATTTTCTCCGTTTTTTCTTTCTCCTTCGTCCCAGAACTTTGAACGCAGATTTTTTTACGATATTCCTGATTTGTTCCCAATTTGTATCTATATTTTCATCTATCTCTAATTCCCTAAAACTGTTATGTAATTCTAATTGAAATTTACTTCTTGACTCTTTGTCTTTTAAGCTGTCAGTGTTGATTGTTTCCTCACTCTTGCTATGCTTAGGTTCTTGTTACGAAACCGATATTAGACTAGGCCTATTATATATTATTTATATCAGGATAAACTAGTTTGGCCTAGGCTAAACTGGTTTATCCTATTGAGCTTAGGACAAACTAGTTTAGCCTAGGCCAAACTAGTTTGTCCTGAAATCGGGTTTGGCCGGTAACATATACAATGCCTGAAACGATCAGGCAATGTATGAAATGATATTCATTTTATACATTGCCTAGGCATTGTAAACAATGCCTGCTGGTCCACCGGCAATGTGTAAAATAAGTTTATTTGCTGTTGTCTGTTTTAAAAAAATAACCTCGAAATTTAAGGCTCACGCTCCGCTGCGCTACGCGCTCGCCTTAAATTTCTAACCTAACCCGGGACCTACAGGAGTAAAGCAGGTTCGGTTCCAAACTCAATAAGCCGCCCTCGAGCCCCCTCAAGCCCCCCCGAGCCCCCCCCCCCCGACCCCCCTCGACCCCCCCGACCCCCCTCGACCCCCCCGAGCCCACTCGAGCCCCCCTCGACCCCCCGAGCCCCCCTCGAGCCCCCCCCCCCCGACCCCCCCTCGAGCCCCATCGAGCCCCCCTCGAGCCCCCCTCGAGCCCTCCCCTCGATCAAAATCTTTTTATTTTACACATTGCCTGTGGACCAGCAGGCATTGTATACAATGCCTAGGCATTGTATACAATGCCTAGGTAATGTATGAAATAGACAATAATATTCATTCTATTTCATACATTGCCTAAAAGGGCCAGGCATTGTATACAATGCCTGCGTTTCATACATTGCCGGTGACATATACATAGATTTAATTCCGAACAATGAGATGCATCAAACCAAAGTTACCTACACTACACGAGAACTATTGAATAGATTCAGTTAGAGCTTTATGTAAACTTTTTGCGCTACGAAAAACTAAATCGAAAAAGAAAATCTTTAAATTTGATTTTAGAATGTCGAGGCCATGGTCTATTTTGAATTTTCTTTGTTTTCTTAATTTGAAATGTAATTCTCCCGCGGTTTTACGGAAATGGTCTTTGCGGGAGATTGTACTTTATAAGGAAGATGCTGGAAATATCCGATTCATTTGTGCTCCAGACGCTGGAAGCGATTGTTATAAGCACAGCTAGTATAAAATGGTAAGTGGAAAAGTGGCTCATAATTTTATTTTTTGATATTTTGTGAAACTTTTCGCAATTTCTTACAAAATCTGATTTTGAAAGAAAGAGAAAACTCATTGTTTAATTTGAATTTCGAATGTGATTGTTTGCAATTTTCAATATAAAACAAATAGATTAATGTGTTCGAAGTTTAAAATGATTTTAGTTCTCTTTTGACCAAAGCCATTAACAAAACATCCAAAAAGTTCTCAGTTTTAATTTAAACTTTTTTTTTTAATCATAAACTCTAAAAGAAACTACAATGAGTAGTCCCTTGTATCCTCTTAAAGTACGTGATTTGTGGCGTAACGCTAGTTTTGACAACGAGCGCATTAGTGCGTCGCGTGCGCAGGTCACGCTGCCCGGCGCCGGAAGCTGCCGGTGCGGACCGGATCTGCGATCGGGGAGCTTGAATGTCCATGTTGTGTTTAGGCTTATTGAAAGATTGTTTAAGTGTTTTTTTGTGATCACTTTTTTCTTGTTCTTTTAAGGCCTTTTGAACATAATCCGTTTAGTTTGAGCTATCTCGTGACAGCTTGTGTTTCTCTTGCAGTATACCTATACATACATCGTGTATCAAAAAACCTTGTCAGATCCTGAAAAAAGGTGATAGTGTTGCTGAAACTTTCAACTTAGGTCGAAAAATGAAAAAAAATATTTTATACTTCCATACAAAAAGTATTGGTCAGCTGACCGACTTACTATGGAAAGGTGAAAAAAAATTTGTTTTTCGACCTATGTTCCTTGGAGAATGTTGATCAGTTTTAGCAACACTATCACTTTTTTCAGGATCTGACAGGGTTTTTGATACACGATATATACGTGTTACACATAAGTTAATTATTTTCACCGATTGAAATATAAAATTTCCATTAAATATTTTTTTCTCAAAATGAACTTGTAAAGTATAAATAAATACTGTTAAACAAAAATGTATAAGAAAGTAACGGTGAAATATGTATTGAACTAGCTTAATACTGTAAAAGACAAACGTATAGAAAACACACGACAATCTAGACTCAATTTATTATTTTTCTTTATTAAATTATTCATCCTTTAAAATACACGCGAAATCAAATGGATTTTTTTTTAATATCACAGGTACAAGACCAAGTGTACGCCTATTGGCGTCCTATAATCTGTACTAATTACCGGTGCGTGTGCGCAGGTCACGGTACGCGCGCCCGGAAGCCGCGCCGGACGCCGGGATTGCCCGAGCCCCTGATTCCTTCCGGTTGGCGGGCGGGAACCAGCCATGGGCGGCGACGGGCAGGTCATGTGAAGGGAGCTTTACTTCTTAGGTCTTATGTTCCATTTACAAAATATTTCAGATTTCAAAAACGGCACCTCGAAATAACGCGCCACTTTAAAACGGTTGTTATTTTGTACAAAATATTTTCTTCTTAATTTTTAAAGTTGAGGTGCTCGGTGGCGCAGTAGTTTAGCGCCTGGCCCAGCGATTGCGGAGCTTAAGCAACCTTCTCAAGGGTCGGTAATGGAATCGGTGACCAAAAATTTATGATCGCGAGCTCCTCCGTGCTTCGGAAGGCACGTTAAGCTGTTGGTCCCGGCTGCATTTTCAGTCGTTAAAACCCACCAATCCGCATTGGGTCCGCGTGGTGGGTTATGGCCCATCCTCCTTACCACCTATAAGGAAGGCCTGTGCCCCAGCAGTGGGGACATTATAAATGGCTGATGGACAAGACATTTATACTTAGTTGAATTTGGAGTGAATAGTGATTTGTCCCAGATAAAAATATGAGGGAATTAGAATTTCAAAATTTCGAATCGCTTTTCGATTGTTTTTTGCGTGCTGTTTTAGTTCGCGAAGCGTTATCTAGGACATTTTTGATCGAAGATGGTAACTGTTGATAGTTTTTTGTTTCTCATAACCCGCTACCTCCTATGCCTCGAGCTGCCGCGCGGTCGTCGCACCCTGATCTTCAGTACGGAACGATTGGTGATCTTTTTTATTGAGCATGTCATATTGTCGCACTGACTCACGCGCATCATTGTAAAACCAGCCGCAAACGACCTCTTTCGGAGATCAACCGCTTATGTACTCAGTCTCGTTAAATTGTTCCGCAATTTTTTAAATTTCAGACATGACTGTATGTCTGTCAAACTAAAATTTAATAAAAACGTCTCTTTTTTAAACTTAAATTGTCTTATTTTTTCTTCTAATTTAAAGTAACAAAACAAATGTATAATAATTTGATGTCTGTCAAACAACAATTAAATAATTAAGTTCTCTTTTTAAACTGATATTGTCTTAGGTTTTCTTTTTTTCTTTTGTTAATGGGCGCATTCTACCAGACAAGTCTTTGAGTCATCGATTGCCATAGAGTAGATTTTAACGTCGGAAAGTAAAATATTGAACATTCTATACAAATTACTTTCCATGGTTAAAATTTACTCTATGGCGATCGATGACTCAAAGATTTGTCTGGCAGAATGCGCCCATTGTAACAGAACAATTATTAATTCCAAAAATTCCAAAAATAGTTCATAGGTAGGTACACATATTTTCTTTAAAAATTACGAATGGTATCAAGTATATCATGCAAAAACCGTATCAGTTTTCTCTTTATAAAGCTTAATCAGCTAGTTAAATCCTATTCAATTATCAACAGCTCTAAAGAGGTTTATTACCCCTGAGAGCTTCGGAAGTGGGTAATACGCAAGCTCCTCCAGAGAGGAACATCCTCTATCCCCCTGGAGGGCCATTACCGATACTCTCACAATCAAAAAAAGATTTGTCACACGCCTCCGGAAGGAGGTCCCGCTCGGTCGGCCGGCAAACAATTATGACCCTCCTCAGTTGCACCCGCAAGATGACCCTATAACAGTGTCATGTTCGGATACACCGTGTGAAAGGAAAATAAATTGATTATTATATCCATACACCGACATTTTAAAGTCGTTTTAATTAACTTAAGGGAGTGTTCTACAAATGAAACTAAACATTTTTGCCTAAGAAACATGGGTCGAAAAATGACACAAAAATTTTGGTCCTCTCATACTAACTAGGCATTGTATTAAGTAGTATTTTAAAACGTTTTTCGTCTCACGTTTCTTTGGCAAAATTGTTTAGCTTCATTGGTAGAACTCTATCCTTTAATTAAAACGACTTCAAAATGACGGAGTATAATTTATCATTTTATTTATAAGAAAGTTTTAGTTTTGCAGACAAGCGTCTCTATATTTTGAGCGATTGAACAAAACATTGTATTCTATTATAATGATAAAAAATTATGAATCTGAAAAAAATTAAAGATTGTTCTTTGTTCCATAAAGACGCAAACCTATCTTATAATTCATTACGATTTGTACAGCTTTATCCCCCCTACCTTTGATATCAAAATCCCCGTTAATGTCTTTCTACATTGTCACCCAGTAACGTGCAAGTGTCCGTGTATCCGAACAGATCGGACAGGAAGGAAGCGTAAGGCGACCGCGTGAGAAGTGCGCGCGCGCCGTGGGAGCGCTCGCGCAGGTGGCGGGCTCGTCTTCCCACACAGCCACGGAACTGTGAAAATACATTGCTATTGGTTTTAAATCTTCTACCAAGGAGGTTATTATCAGGAATTTTAAGAGTAGGCAAGACAAATAGTAGATTGTACAGCAAGTGCACTCTGCTTTTGACTTCGATTGTGAGGAAATTAAACAGCAATATAAAAAAAGGATTATTAATGTCTATGACAGATTGCTGTACTAAGCACGATAAAAATAACGATGTTTAATTGCGTGCGTAGCTTACGACCTTTGTATTAAGTGCGAAACACATCAGATGCGTAAGCGTGCACATAGACGTACCATGACGTTGTAATGTCTGAAACTTTATAAGACAGGGCACACCGCTTGCGTAACGCGTAGCAATAATGGCATTCCCTATTGGACGTCACACCGAACACGCACGTATCTTTGCTGCGCGTCACCACGCGCGTATCTACGCGTGTTTCTACGCAGCCGGTGTGCCCAGGCCTTTAGATTCTGAGACTTAGAAGATTTTACTGCACTAGCTAGAGCGTGAGAAGTGATTTTATGCAGCCTATACTACATAAAGACGAACTTTACGAGCATGAGAAGTGAAAAACGGTTTTTCTCACTTATGCTCTGAAATGTTATCATTTCATTTGAAAAAGGAATGCGAGACGTTCCACTTTAATGCGGTGGTCTGGTTTATTATTATCACGTTATAAATTTGAAATTTAGTGCGGAGAACGAATTTCAATACTTACTTGGAGGTTATGACCAGGTATTTAAAGAGTAGACAGAGAAAAAGATTTTCCTTTTATATTTTCAAAGGTTTTTTCACACCTAGGTATATAAAAGTTTTTTCTTCTTGTTCTTTATTTTGTTAAAGTTTTTTTTTATAATATTAAATCTACGGGTTATTATTGATTGGTTGGTAATGAAAAATGTTGTTACAAAGCTTAATGAAAAATAGTTTTTCTTCAAAAAATATAGATGTTTGTGTTTTTCTCAACAAGCAACATTATCCTCAAATTTTAACAATTCATTTGTTTTAACTAGACATTGGGGTGTATTGAAAGATATCCTGTTTCTTGGTTTCCTTGTGGGGTTTTGGTGTTTCCCACGGGGTCTTAAGGCCACAGGACACATACACAATGTTGCTAGCTACCTGCTACATTGTTTGTGTCCTCAAAGCTATTGTCACAGGCTACGGGAAAAAAGGGGATTGAGTGTCCCACATTGTTCAAGAATTAAGACATTGTTTTAGTAAGGTGTGCTATAGGTTCTTATGCTTAGAATTTGCATGTGAATTTTAAAAAGAATTGACACTAGCTTTTTTTTTATAACGCGAATATTAACTGGGCATGCCAGATGTGCACAAAGTTCCAAAAAAATATTTTTCACTCCTCTTGCTTAAAAAGTCCGTCATTGTAAGGTACAAGAGTCAGGATAAAATAGCATAAATACCCCTAGGGGATAAAGTTTTTTCTTTTTTAATGTTTGTCTATTACCAATGAACCTACTAAAACGAAAAAGTCTTTATTCATAATTACGAATGAAAACTCGCTCGATTTTTGAAAATGGAACTAAAAGCAGCGATCTCTTCGGTGAAATCATAGACTTATTTATACTCTGTGACTTTTAGTTTAAAATGCGTGCATTGTGTTTCTTAGCTGCTATTATAAGTAGAAATTAAAAAAGGCACTGGCGCGAAATCTTTAGAATTTTTCTCTAATTCCAAACTGATTGAATTGTGTGACTGCAAGTAAGTAATAGAATAGAAATAGTTTTAATCTTTTGCCGTCAATCACAAATTGCGTATTTAAAAACTGTATGAAAAGTTTATGAAGTGGAGGATAGAAAAACGAGTGGATTCGTTTACGGAAGTATAAACTATAGGTATTTAATATTGGATTTTATTTTTTCGCAATCGTAGTGAAAAGTAGAGTGTAACACACGACGCTAAAACCCATTGTAACTCGGTTTCTATTTATTCCCTCGCTACTCGTATGCAATGGGTCATTTTAGCGTCTTGTATAACAATCTACTATTCCACACCAAGGGCTGAAAAATTAAATTTTCTCCTTCTTCTTTATATTAAATGAGTTTGCTCGTACCCGTATTTAAAATCCTAAGGTTAAGAGGCCAAAGATGGAGAGCTTGCTTAGAAAAAGCTTTTTTTAAGTCTTAGCTAAAATTATAGATTATGAGACTGTTACAAAATAATTTTGGCACTGTAATAACTGTAATAAGCTGTTTTAAAAAAGCTTCCTAGTCTATTATGGTCGCGTGTAAGGGCGCGTCCACAACGGCGTCATACCCCGCAGGGCGTTATAATCGCACAGTTAAAATACTGCTCATTATTTTTTTATTGTCATTTTGGGCGGGTCCGTATGTGATGAACTGAATAAGTCTTGTGTCTAGTTATCATCATTAGGTAATGTTTTTGTTTTATTATTTTGCAGTCCAAAACATATTACTTACTAGCGGCCGCTGGCGACTTCGTCTGCGTGGACGGTTTTTTTGCTATCCTTCGGGAACTGTACGTTTTTTCTGGATGAAAGGTACCCTATGTCCTTTTCTGCACCCCCGACAACGTGTATGCAAAATTTAATGATGATCGGTTCAGTGGTTACGACGTGAAGGCGTAACAAACAAACAAACGGACTTTCGCATTTATAATATTAGTAAGGAAGTAAGGATTATTAAGTTCATTGGAATGTCTTATTAGCAACTTATATAACAAACTTAATAGGTACCGAAGAGCTTAATAAATATGGGAGCATAAAGTTTTAAAGGTTTTTTAGTTTTACTTATCTTTATATTATTTTTTCTCCAGTTCTTATTGATTTTTATCTGATTTGTGATATTTATAAATCAGTATTTGTATGTATAACACATTAATTATAATGTATTTTTTTCTGTGATATTTTTTTAGAACTTTCTAGCGTTTTTTTGTTACCCCTCGGGAACAATACTTTTTTTCGGGATGAAAGGTACCCTATGTCCTTCTCCGTACCCCTGACAACGTGTATGAAAAATTTCATGATGATCGGTTCAGTAGTTAAGTCGTGAAAGCGTAACAAACAAACAAACAAATAAACAAACAAACGGACTTTCGTATTTATAATATTAGTAAGGATAATAGCTCTAGTTACTGTAGTTGTGTTTCCAACGAAATGTTAATTACTGTCATTGCCATTTTGTCTCTGATATTATCTCAAAGGACAGGTGGCTAATTCTCGCAAACGCTCCAGTAACGCTCAACGGTCTACCAAGCTGTCGCGTGGCGTACCGGTCGCGGCGCATCTGGCGTGTGCTCCCGCCTTAACGTGGGTCAATAAACTGATACAGTTTTTTGTTTTTAAATTTTGAATTCGGAACGTTTGTGACTAATGAGTACGGGTCGTTTTTGTTGGAATAACATTTTGTAGACTTCGTTCAGTTCCACGTTATAAGGTTAATGTGTTCAGTGTCTGTATTATGAGTTATGAGTTTGTACAGTTCGTTCACTAAACTTGATAGCGACTGAAGTAAGCAATTTTGCATGTAATTTTGCACAGCGCCTCTGGCGGTAACTATACTAAACTAAAAGCTATCATACTAATGTCAAATTGTCAACTACAAGCAATGATATATCAAAACAACTTTTTTAATAAATCTTTGACTACAATCGCTATCGATATCGAGTATAGTAATCGTAAATTCGTAATACGTCTACTGTTCTGACGAAAAAGGTTACATTTTAACACAGACTTTGTTTGAACTTGCGGTTTGGTGGAAACAGTCAGAAGGGTAAAACGTGATGTTTTTGACTGTTTCATGTAACGTTATGTCATACATCAAAGTACTATCATCATGTTATACACATATAATCTAGTTAGCTAAAAAGTCTTGAATGGGTGATAGGAAAATGTATGCCCTTGACTTTATGAGTGGAGAATGAGGTGTTCCTGTTATGTCATTTGATTTCTATGTTGTCTGTGATTCTCTATAAGATATTCAGAACATGAGTCAAAGTGAGACTTCTGAATAATGCAAGTAAAGCATCTTTTCTCACTTATGCTCTGAAATGTTATCATTCCATTTGAAAAAGGAATGGGGGGCGTTCCACATTTCCGTGGCGGCTGCTTCGTAACTTTCTAAATTTGAAATTCAGTGCGAGGAATCAGTTTCAATACTTACTTCCCGATCAAGTAACTATTCCAAATTCAAAACGGTAGAACTCATCAGCTAGCGTTGTCTTTACGAAACTTTATGGTGGCATGACTGGTCACACGAACAAAAAAAAATTCATTTTTATTAAGAAAATATTTCCTCGCATTTCTTGAGATTGGAAGCTATTTGCATTGCCTCGAATGATTATAAATATCAAACCATACCGACAATGTAAATGTTAACTTCTTGTTCTCGGCTGTAATGTAATGTACTATTCCTCATAAGGTTGACTTTTTGCATTCAAGCATTAGGAAATTCTTGTAGGTATTTATGTACAAAGAAACTAAATTTTGATGGACTTAGAAATCAAAGAGTATTGATGAAAGGTTGATTTAGGTTGCTTTATTTGTTTTGTAATCAAAATTAGCATTATCACCATCCTAGAACCATATGTCAGATACGTTACCATGTGTGAAATGACTTGGCAAATTTCAGCTCATTCTTGCACTTCAACTAAGCTCACTAGCAAATTAAATAAAGACTTTATTACAACGTAATAAAATCTAAAGCTCTTTGTTAGTAACTTTAGGGTTACCGCTATCAGTTTCCACTCTACGCCCTTTCTAATTAAGCAATGGCGTCTTGAAGGAAGCCATGCATTGTTCTATTTCCAAAGTTTCAAATTATCGCGTCATGCTGGCCAAAAAGAGCGTGAACAAACAAGTTTGAATTTAGAACTCTCGGGGTTGATTGGTTCGGTTTTTGTGGCGGACTTCCGGGTTCTGAATTCAAATTGAGTCGATGCGCTCGAGCGGCCCACCAGAAATTGATATTTGGAATCTAAGACGATTATTAGACGCATGTCATCCGGTATTCTTTGGGTAGTGGCGCGTGCACACTTTAATTGCTTCATTTGTACCGATAATGCGTCACATTTGACTGACACGTTTTTTGCTGCCACTCTATGCTCTCCACCCTGACGTGTCACGGATCAATAGCGCTGAAATATTAGTCGACAGTAACCAAATTCTAATGATTAATGTCTCCAACGGAACAAACAAAATAGCAATCGCGTGGAATGCTGTACATCACAATAGCGTTCCACGTAAACAAATTGGATAAAACTCATCATCTCACACCTAAACGAATTATCGGCTAGCAAATAAGCCAGCACGGCATTGCGTCCCTATTCAAACAAAATGCCGACCAATCACGATTTTGTGAATTTGAAATTTGTTAAAGCCCAGCGGTACTACAGAAAACCAATACCGTATATACATACATGTAGGTACAATCAGGTACATGGTAAAACGCACGGGCTAAGCAAACTTGCGTTTGTGTGAAATAACACGCACATAGTCTTATGGCTATGTGGACAGGCACCCACACAGTGATGTTTTGCAAATGGGCTAGTCGAATGTATTCGTTCGCCCGTCGGCGGTGGTGGGGGTGGGGGGAAGATGCGTTTTTGTGCAATACTCTCCACTTTAGCTACGTTTATGAGTAAGTAAACATGTATAAGTGCGTGGCCGATAACGTCCCGGTCCTGGGTACACATAGTTGTGTGTTTCCCACTTTCTAGATAGTCAATTAAGGCTGTCTGTCTGGTGCGAGACATTTCGAATGCCCTCCTGCTTCCCGTTCGCATCACGACTGCGTTAATTTTGAAAAAACAATCTTCCAATAATCCGAATTTGGCGCTTCTATTTTTGAGTTTGACTTTCCATTTTTGAATTCGTTGTCATCCTGGACCTTGTTGGTCCACTGACTATGTGTTCGAAATTCGAATATTATAGTTTTATTATTATTGTTCGTGGAAGGTATTACCTAAGCACCTACGCATGCCGAAAAAGGTAGGCTACCTAAATATAAAAATAAAAGACTAAGTAGTATTTTTAGCGACAACAGGCAGACTAAGTGGCTAGGGAAGCCCGTCCGGCAGTTAACACCTGACTGGCGACGCTTACGGGCCGGTTCACACTTCTTTCACCGGATCCGAACCGGCCGAACGGAAAGCCACATGAAAGGCCTCAAAGACAAGAAAAAAATGGGCGCGCGAAATATGTGCATCGATTCGGGCACCAGCGTTTGTTAGATAACTTTTAAAACCATTCCGAATAAAAAAAACCAATGTCAAAAGCTAATACTCTTTATTAAAATCAAACAAATCAACAATACGAATTGGTTATTTCTGAAACTACATTCCAAAACAATTTCTCTAAAGTTAGAGCTATTTTGTATCTCTAAAATTTCACTTTACGAATGTTTTAGACACAATCGGAGCTATTCATGTAATTAAACGGAGCTAACGAACCTTTAGTCGATTAAATTCGTTTCTGTTGTCAATTTATTAAGATTAATCCATTCCTATCTCGTAGACAGGCTGTATCTACCTATATGGTGAACACAAAGCAAAACTGGCAATGTCCACTCCTCTACGCGACACGAATTTTCACACACACACAAGCATGTAGTCCAGTTTTACCGCACACTGCTGCTTGTATAAAATTTATAGCGCACACTTTTGCAGCAGCTCAGCTATTGCAACATAGATCTGTGAAAGGGGGATGGAGTTGGTCAGCCATTTCGTGTCGGCGAGATTTATAACCTCTCTGTGCGTTCGCTAACTTTGGGAAGATACGTTTGCGTCTGACAGTGCGTTGTTCTGATGAAGGCTTCATTTCGTAGTTAATACTTTTTGGTAACTAAAGTCAAATAAAATAAAAAAAAGACAGTCTGGCAAGTGAGTTCGAAATTTAAACTGTAATTCGAATTTGCACGCGCAACAAAATTCGAAAATGGAAGTCTACGTTCACGGTAACGCAACCGTTGGGGCATTATTTCAAAATGTACGTTAGGGGGTTTGGTGGGGTAGCGCGGGGTCAGCCTTGCTGTTTGTCTATCGCCGCGTTTTCCCATTCACCGGGTGAATTTTCCGAAGCCCATTGCGCTTCCGACCCCACCGTGCCCCCTTTCAGCCGTCCTCACTGTATTTTTATTAACGGAATTATAGCGTCTGAATGAGCTGTGCCTACTTATATTGATTAGTCTTGTAGTTTCCTATTTAGTTATTGCATAAAGCTTCGAGATATGCTTTACGGTTTCTCGCTGTATGGGTGGATATCGGAAAATCGTTTTTTTACATACTCATATTTTTATAAAAGAAAATAATTCAACTTTGTTACCTATATTATTTGCTTTAACGTTCAATGCTAAGTACTTTTCTTACTTAATAAGGCCAAAAACGGCCAAAAGAAAGAAGACAACGTTTTATTTTCGAACATTGACACCTAAAAAATAAATTAGATATTTAAAGTTATATATACAACTAGCTTTTGCCCGCGACTTCGTTCGCGTGATTAAGATAGTTTTGCATTTATTTTGAAAGTCACGGATTGCCAATATACCTAGGTATTTATCTGTAGACCTCATTTCATACATTTAAATTTTCTTATAAAAATTCATGTAGGTACAAACTGGAACACTCTGTAGCACCCTGTATAATGGTAATTTTCCAAAACCCTTTCTTAGTGCTCATCTACACCATGAAAGGTATTTACTCTCCAAAAATGGTGTCTCTACCTTCATACAAACATTAACACCCTGTAGCACCCTGTATTACGGGAATTTTCCAAAACCCTTTTCGTAGTGCTCACTTACATTATAAAAGGAATCTACCCTCCAAAAAGGGTGTTTCTACCTTCAGCCCTATACAAATCCTCATACAAACTTGAACAACCTGTAGCACCCTGTATAACGAACATTTCACAAAACCCTTTCTTAGTGCTTACCTACACCATGAAAGGAATTTACACTCCAAAAATGGTGTCTCTACCTTCATACAAACTGGAATACCCTGTAGCACCCTGTATAACAGGAATTTTCTAAAAATCCTTTCTTAGTGCTCATCTACATCATGAAAGGTATCTACCCTCCAAAATTGGTCTTCTACCTTCAGCCCTATACAAATCCCATACAAACTGGAATACCCTGTAGCACTCTGTATAACGAAAATTTTACAAAACCCTTTCTTAGTGCTTACCTACACCATAAAAGGTATCTTCCCTCCAAAAGTGGTGTCTCTACCTTTAACCCTATACAAATTTTCATACAAACTTGATCAACCTGTAGCACCCTGTATAACGGGAATTTTCTAAAATCCTTTCTTAGTGCTCATCTACATCATGAAAGGTATCTACCCTCCAAAAATGGTGTCTCTACCTTCAGCCGTTAGGGCTCCACGCCTATCCCAACAATCAATCAATTTAGAATTTTATATGGATAGATTATGGTGTCCAAAAATCTAATGAAATCGACTGTTAAACAAAAGAAACCAGCCCACCAAAAGTTTTGAATTTCGAACAATCGAATAAAAACGTTTCGGCCAATGTTGGTAGAACAATAGACGAGCGGGGGCGTCGCCGAACGAAGGTGATCGGGAACTCATAACGCCACGTCAAGTCTTATCGGGCAGTGGGGAGTTGGGCCACACACTTGCCAATATTTACCCGCTGGTATTTTGCATTAAATATCATCAGGTAAAGTTGCAATAGAACTGGGGCTCAAGTCTGCTAATTTTAACGTCAAAATCGTGTTTCAACGGTGTTTGAATGGTAATGCTTTTTGACACAGTTCTTGTTTCTTAAAAGCGAAACACATTGTTTTTCTTAAACCCAAAACGGAAACACATTGTGTCTCGATTTTGGGTTTAAAACACAAGAACTGTGTCAAAAAGCATTACCATTCAAACACCATTGAAACACGATTTTGACGTTAAAATTAGCAGACTTGACTCCCTGGTAAAAAAATGAGGAAAATATTATTTTAACGCCTTTAAAAAAATCGCTTATTAATTATATTGTTAATTATGTATAAGTATTGCTTTCTTTTAGTACATGCAATATTATGAAAGGATTGAAAATATTTCAGTTTGTTTGAACATTATTTATTTGCTCTACCAAAAATTTTGACAAAATTAACTTGCACAATCCTACTGGCTAATTTGATAACTAATTGGCTTATGGTAAGCTATTAATTAAGTTATTTGTTCAACTCATGTTAATTTTGCATTTATTCAACTGGATTTAAAAACAATAATATGTTTCATGGCTCCACACATAACCTCGAATTTGCGTTATAACGACTTGTGCATTGATATTGATACACGATAGCTTCGCTTTTGGCGTTCGATATTCAAAACCTGTGTTCAAACGTTCTTGATTAATGTTTCGTTTATCGATTCATGTTCCAAACGAGAATTCTAATCAGCCAGCTCTTAATCGAATAACTTTTTTTTCATGCGCCGAAATGAAACCTTTTTTTATTAGTGGATTCGTTTATTTTAAAAGTTTCTTTTGAAAGTTCTTAATTCGTCCTTATGAAAAAGGCAAAGGAAACCGGTAGTGCCTTGTCTGCTGGATGCCTTTGTAATTTGGGAACACTTTAGGGCTTTTCGGGAGTCTTTTGTTGTCGCCACTTGTTTATATCAGGAGATATATTTGTGCTTTTTTATTTATGTTTAATCCAACGAAGAATAAAAACTTTTTCGTTGCTAATTAAGAAAGTTAATTATCTAAGATTTGATGTTGAAATTTCGAATTTTCGTGCTAAATCGAGCCTTTCGCACTAAAGGCTGGACTGCGCTGGTTTGCTTATTGCAAAATTCATGCGCTGCCGCTGTCTCCCTGTCAGTGGGCAGACAAAATACGGGCGCGCGGGAATCGGCCGGTTTTATTCACGAACAGAGATGGTGCGATACCAATGGGCATTGCATGGTTAGGGTATTAATCAAATCGCCAATCTTAGATTTCATTTTTACGATAGTTAATAAAATGTAATTTTATGATTATAAATATTACGTTTACTTTAAGCAAAAACCATAAAAAAACATTACATTTTTTCGATAAAAATGAATCACGAAGTTGCGTCTAAAAATTTCCAATAGTTTGTACATTACCGAGTTGATTTTTTAATTTAACACATTAATTCTAGTTTACATAATAAAGTAAACTGTATTTGCGATTTTTTTTAATATTGTATAGATATATTTTACAAGTCACATGAATTATTTCGCATTTTTTGCCAATATTATTTGTGTAAAATATTCCTTGCTACAAAAAATAACTTATACTTATGAAAATATAAAAAAACCTATTTGGGAAGTTGCTAGTAAGCTCGAATTTTATCAGAAAATGTAATTCTTACCATTAATATGATTTTATACACTTATCCGGTGGAAAATAGGCCCGTGGCGGTCGATGATCTGTAAAGAAAAGAAAATACATTGATTAATAAGCATTAAACAATTTAACACCCACCAATCCGCATTGGGCCCGCGTATTTGTCCTTTTTATCCACCCATAAGAAAGCCCTGTGCCTCGGGAGTGGGTTCATAAAAAATTGCTGAATGCAAAATAATTTAACTGAAATACACAGGCAAAAATATAAGCTTATTTATTGTTCATCTTATCATATGATTAGCTACAATCTCAGGTGTTTTTACATAAAGTTTAAAATTCATCATTAGGTATGACCAATTTTTTTTATGGTCGTAACCCTGAAATCGCGAAAGGGTTGAAATCGGCCAAATTAACCGAGCGAGCGCGAGTTTTCGTTTCGGCTTGGGCAAAATTGCTTTCGCATGTCTGGCCGCTGTCCGCCTGTCCGTCTGTTCTCCTCTATAGGTTGCCTTTCTCAACCGATTCTCGTAAAATTTTGCAGTTTCGACATTTATATAGTTTCTTTTTGTTGATTCAGTTTTTCGAAAATTTTCAAATATGGGGAAAAATAATATTTCAGCCATTTCGAAAAATAAACGAAAAATAAGCTCACAGATCCACTAGTTTCATTGAAAAGAATTGAACATTCTAATAACATTAATCATCCCAACAGTTTTTGTCTTCCAACACCAGCAAATTACTAAAACCTATCCAAAAAAAACCAATTTCTCGATCGCGCACCGATCTCGCACGCGCGGGCGGCGCACGCACGTGGCAGCCCCTATAGATCGCGCGATATCGACGGATCGACGCTCCTATCGATCCAAGCTAAGGTGCCGTGTAGAATTATTGATTTGAGCGTTTTTCTATCTGTTAGAAAGGCAAGGTGAGATGCCTTGAATCGTGTGAGTAACTCGGAACATCGTGTGGGGGATTAAGAATAAATCGTACTCGAAACTTAATATCGCACGGGTTTGTTTGCAGACGTTTATAAGACAGCATCCAAGGAAATTATAAGTACTTCGTACAATACTTATAATTTCCTTGAATTTTCCTCGAATAAAATATTTATTTTATTCTGTTTTTAGTTGTATATTCTGTATTTGTTATTATATCGGCAACAGAAATACATCATCTGTGAAAATTTCAACTGTCTAGCTATCACGGTTTATGAGATCTTAATAATAGAGTCCCGTTTTTACCCTTTGGTACGAAACCCTAAAAAAAGACACAAATGACATCACCGATGACGATAGCATCCTAATCATCCAAACCAGACATCAAAGAAAAACATGTTTTTCTACATTGACCGGTAATCAAACCGATCTTCCATTGGAAATGGCACGAAATTATGATGAACTACAACAGTTTACGTAGCCTAGATAGATGCTAGAATAATTCGCATAAGTGTTGACTCTATTCTATATTGCTTTTGTCTATTAATAAATGAATCGAAAATGAGAAAACCGTTTCTTCTGATCATCAAACTGAACAACTTTTACTATGGGACCAACTCTGAAATGGCGAAAAAAAATCTGCTGTTTCATACAAAAATTGCTGAAATACATATATGAAACAGCAGATTTTTTTCGCGATTTCAGAGTTGTTCTTATAGTAAAAGTGTTCAGTGTGATGGTCCGAAGAAACGATTCCCATTTTTGGTTAATACATTACACGCTGTGTACCTTTTAACATAATCGAGACCGTTTTGACAAAATCGAGTCCAATATTGTGTTACATTAAGCACACATTTAGTAGCTAAGTTGTCCATAAATACGTTCGATGACACGACTCATTTGCCAACAAATATGTAACAAATCACGAGTACGGACATAAAGATGTTTCCGACCAGGTGCGCGGGCGCCGTGCTTATTGCCACTTAGCGCAAGAGCCTAATTGTTGGCAATGGCCTCTCACCGCAGGAAGCGATTGTAAAGTTTCGTAAAAAAATTATTAACTTCACTTTACACACGATTTATTAGAGCTATATTATTATATTAGAGAAGCTGTAGTTTAAACACCAAAAAAAGTTGCTAAACGATTAGATTAGGTAGCTAGTATGAGATAAAAGGCTTAAAATATTATTTTAAGTTCATTTAGATTTTATTTTAACAAAAGTACCTACATCAATTTGGTTCAATCGAGCAAGTTCGACCAGTAAAGGGTTAAGCTTTATTGCAAACTCGAGCATAATTTGCTTGAGTTGTTCGTCAGGCTTGTCTATGCGTGTAGAACCACTACTTTATGAATATTTTTCTTATTACAATATTATGTCATTATTATGTTTTAATTTTATTCATTAAAGACCTGGGCACACCGGATGCGTAGACACGCGCGTGGTTACGCGTGCGTGTACACGCGCGTAGTTACGCACGTAACCCCCTGACACACCGGGTTACGCATACGTCTACGCGGCGCGCAACGCAACCTGTTCCTTGCGTACCCAGCCGCTGCGGCAGCCATGTTTGCGACTCTAGTGCCAGATGTCAGACGAAGATTGAGTAAATGGACTAATTTTTTCGCACTAATTCAGTTAGTTTTTCTTTAATATCGTTATTCATTACTTAAAAACAAAATAAAACACCACTTACTACCGGTAGTACCGGTACTATTTGTAAACAAATACAACTGAATGCGTAGTCACGCGCGTGGTTACGCGCGTAGTGACGCGCAGGAAAGATACGTGCGTCTTCGTATTTGTTCGGTGTGACGTCCAATAGGGAATGCCATTGAGTACAACGTCATCAATGCGTTCCGCTCTGCGTAAGTACGCAGCCTGGTTGTCTCATGAGAGCTGCAATGCGTAGGGTTACGCATCAATCTACGTGCACGCGTACGTTACGCAAGCGGTGTGCCATGTCTCATAAGGTTTCAGAGATTACAACGTCATGGTACGTCTACGTGCACGCTTACGCATACGCTTACGCA
Organism: Agriphila tristella; assembly: GCA_928269145.1. Taxonomy (NCBI): domain Eukaryota; kingdom Metazoa; phylum Arthropoda; class Insecta; order Lepidoptera; family Crambidae; genus Agriphila; species Agriphila tristella. The sequence continues at coordinate 22,045,357 of OV743443.1, read as the reverse complement.
TCCGGTGTGCTGGAGCCTTAAGACTTTTCCTCCGAAACTTTTATAAATCCTAATTTAACACTCTTATTGTTTCAGTTCTGAGACGAATCGAAGTTTAGCTAGTAACCACTTAAAAAATTCTCAAGTCAACTGTACTATTTTGTTAAATTCGCCAAATAATCGTATTATCCACATAACGTGAATAAGATTTAAAAGCCAAATCGCAAGATGCCGATACCAGACATCTGTTTAAGTTTAGTTCTTTGTGCAACTTAGTTGATCCCTACAAGTTACAATCGAACACGAATAAAACATTGTTATTTTTTTTTAAATTGGTAGACGTAAAAAACTTTGGTAGGTTCAAATTAATCAGGTAAGTTAAACTGAACAACTACCAGAAAAAATAAGCAAAAGTACAATAGCTTCTAAATTTATTGTCGAACTAAACTGAAAGAAAAAAGAATACGAATATTCAGGGTATCCCAATACTGCTACACCATGGAACAGCATTTAAAGATTAAAAAAAAATAGCATACGACGCGATAGGTACAAACTGAATACCTACGTAATAATTAAAACTATAATGTTAAATTTCATAGTCTACCTTTTGTTTAAGATGCTTTTTTACTCAATCTCATCTTTATGAGTAACCCTTTCGATCGGTATCATAAAAATATTTTTTATATGTTTTTTCATATTTGATGGGTTCGTTTCAATTTCTGGTTAAGGCAGGCGACTTTTCAAAACTCTTTGAATGCATTTCAAATTATTTTTAAAATCAAAATGAAGTCTTCCTTCAGTAAATTTTCCTATCATCAATATTTAAGGTACTTTCTCATCGCGTGGTAAAGTTTGTTCAAAGTTAAATTAAAAGAAATAAGTAGCTGTTAACATTTTTATTGAATCAATGCTGAAAATTACCTTATAAAGCCAATGATGACAGATGTTTTAAAATAAAGACCGATCCGGAAAGCTCACGTCAGATCGTAAAAGTCTAATTGATTTGGTCAAAAAGATCTCGTCGAACTATATGTAAGTACAGAAAAAAGCAACAATGGCACATTAATATTTATTTGGCACGACATGCGGGCGTTTACCGAATTGAAGGAGCGATTCTTAGAGCCCCTTCGGCCACAATAGACGCCGGAATTGGCCTACTTGCCCCAAATTACCGCTATACTGTGTCCCGCATCGCCCCCCGCGGTTACACATTTTTCGCACAAGAAATCGGAAGTGTCAATTGTTTAATAAAAGAACGACCGAGTCTTCAAAGGGAGATAAAGTATTTAATTTAACAGAATTTAACCCTTCGCGGTGCGCGTTGACTTTGACCTGTCAAAATATGGAATGTATCGTGTCATTAAACACGCCCACTTCCAAGACTGACGTCTCGGCGGAAGTGACGCAAGAAGGTCGCGGGACCTGAATGGAGCGCACACAGTCTTGCGTGCGTCTCGCGCAGTGTGCGTACCGTGTGAATGAACGTACACTATTGAGATTGACGGCTACGAACGGTTGATAGGCGACATGTGCCTAATTGAAAGACGTCCGCTAACCGGACGGCGGCGAATTAATGGTTTCGCCATCAAAAAGTTTGTAACGCTGTCAGATCATTGCGTCTCGCTCAAAACAATTGCGACTCGAAAAATTGTTCGTCATTTCCGAAATGGTAATGAGTAAACGTGTCGTTTTGAATGACGGGGGCATCGGACCTTTGCGAAAACTGTTTTTGGAAAACCTGTCAAACTATTTAGTGCTTTGTTGTGTTATGGATTAGTTTGATTGTGGTTTGTTCGCGGGGTGGTAATGGTGAGGTATGGGGCGCGGGCAGGTGTGCTCTGCGGCCAGATGTCTTGAACAAATTGCCGTGCCATAAGGTTCGGTGTGGACACACCCTTACCTTTGTTGGGTGCTTGGCGTGTGCCAAGTTTTAATTTTATGCTTGATTACTGGCATCGGGGTGGACTAATTAATAGTTATGAGATGAATGGACGATGCCTTACTTTTGTAATGCAGTATTTATTTCTTCTTGTTAGCAACATCTTTATATCTTATTCCACCAGAAATAAAAATAAAACTAAACTTATTACAAAATCATTATGAGTAAAAAACATAAGACTTCAATGTGTTAATCCACAGTTTTATTTCTTGTGACTACCGGTTCAAAATTAAAATTTCTACATCGCGATCTAAAGCGATACGAGCAAATAACAAGAATAAAAGTAACATAAACACAATGTTGGCAACAAAGCAATCCATTAACAAGAGATAGCATAGGAAGTGATGATTCCAACTCGACTCATTGTACGGAAGTCACTCTTAATAAGTCCTTACAACAAACATGTCTGATATAACAGTGACCCATTTGTGACTAGATGCTTATTTATGAGTAACAATGCCACTATTTTCTGACAAAAAATACGGCAAATATAAAATGAATTGAAGATTTATTAAATAAGTTAGAAAACTTGAATGTTTTAGTCTTTTAAATTAATGAAATTTGAGTTTGACGATAACAAAATAATTATTTTCAAATACATATAAGTTTCCGAATCCAAGATGACGATAAAAATCAAAAAGTCTGTTCTATTATCTCAATTTCTATATAAAATCCAGAGAAATACAAATATAAAACAACGTCAAAGATTTTTCATGTCTAACGTAATTACAAAGAAACACCCAACCAACATAGGAATGTTGCAACAAAACGAAGTTGTCTCAACACGAATCGAAAGGCAATTACTGAGATATGAAACAAGAGAGAGGCAAGCAAAGGCCGCTCAAAAAGCAGAGATAGGCTTTGTCGTGCCTTTGATTACCTGCGCTGGACAGTCGCGGGACAATGCGGGGAAAAATGGACGAAGGATTTAGTTTTTGCTGACTCTGCTATCGTCGGGTTAAAAAGCGCCTTGAGCGGTAATTAGAGGCGTATGTTTTTTTTAAAAAGCTCTTTTTTATAAAGCACATACCTATGAGCTATCTGGCAAACGTTAATGCGAAAAAGGTTTGATATCAGAAAACAGAAGCTGTTAAGTAAAGAAAAAAAAGTATTGTTCCAAATTCAAATTAGTATCCCTATCAAAGCACAGTTAAAAAGTAAACAAGAAGAGGCGTTCGAAATTTGAAATTAACCGCCGACTTGCACGCGTCACGTTGCTTGTCGCCCTCGCGTGGATGCAACCCCCGCGAAAGGTGCGCGCGAAACAGGGGGGTCCAGCCACCCTATTATCTTTAACATTTTGAAGTCTGTTTGCAAGATAAAGGCAAGGGGAGCCGGGGGGTGATTTTCTTTATTCTTCACCCGGATTTATTATTATTTTTTAGATATTATTACTGCAGCGGCGCGTGCGCACATGTCCCTAAGAGTACGACCCCAAATAGAAGTGCGTAATAATGCTCTTACTCGTTTGTATTTTTCCGTATTGTTCGAGGATTACTGGTGGTAACTTTAGTGATCGGTAGATTTGTTCATTATTATTACATGCATTCGAAAATTAAGTTTGCAAATTAATCATAAATGAAAGTTATCCCATCTATGTGTGTCTTGTGTAATTATCACACCTTGCATAGTTCTAAAGTCGCTTCATTCACAAAATCTTTTCAAAAGGAAACATCGTTGTCAACAAAAAACGATACAATTTCTTTATCCTCGCTCACGAGTTTACTAAGCACCTTTAAATCCATTGAATTCTAAACACAGTAACGCAAAGTTTGAATTTCTGCAACAAACACCTTTGCAAAAATATGTCAAGAAAAAAGAAAATTGTTTTCTGCAACGCATTTAACCTTATTTTCTCCAAGTTAAAGACGAATATTCGTTCTTCCAAGCGCAATACAAAACAAAAACACAAGACGATCACCCAACCAGCTGATTTTACGCTACCACCTTACGTATGTGTAGCGTAAAACTCTGTTCTTCTTTTTTCAATCTTATTGACATCGTCTTAAGACATTAAACTCCTCAAAGGCGGTTTTATAAGGCTTTACCCAACTTTAATTGTAGGTGATCTTTAGCTTTAGCGTCTGGGAATAAAGATGGTTTTTCTTTGTTTTCCCAAAGGCACGTGTTTGAGAGATAACATCAATACACATGTTGTTTGATCCGGCGATTTAATGTGTTTGGTGGGCGTATCGGATGTCTTCGGGTTTTAAGGTTTTTTATCAGAGGCGCTTGAGGTCTGTGACCAGGTGTCGAACGGTTTCCGTGACGTAGATTTCTGTTTTCACTTTTAACTTTGTGTACTTTGTTTTTTTATTATCATCCACTTTGAATTGAAGTCCTGAATTTATTTCCTACTTACGTGTAAAATAGTTACCTTGGACGAATTACGGGTTAAAACCATTGAAAATGGTTAAAACTTAGTTAAGTTTTAACCAGTGATTCGTCCATTTTAAAATCCACTTCCGGCGGAATTCACGTTAAAAATGTTCTACCTACCTATAATTGCCTCTGGAACAGTTCCTATAGCATTCTACTGTTGATATAATTTTTGTTATTTATTTCTACTACTACTGAGGAGCTCGGTGGCGCAGTGGTTTAGCGCCTGGCCCAGCGATTGCGGAAGTTAAGCAACGTTCGCAAGGGTCGGTCATGGGATGGGTGACCAAAAATGTATTATCTCGAGCTCCTCCGTGCTTCGGAAGGCACGTTAAGCCGTTGGTCCCGGCTGCATTTGCAGTCGTTAACACCCACCAATCCGCACTGGGCCCGCGTGGTGGGTTATGGCCCATCCTCCTTACCACCCATAAGGAAGGCCTGTGCCCCAGCAGTGGGGACATCAAAAAAGGCTGATGGACATTTATTTCTACATGAAAACCCACTAAAATAATTCCTAATATTAGTGTCCTAAGCATTTAAAACTTTCAGCATTCAAAAATTTTCTTCAACTATTCGAAAGGAAATTCGATTTTCAAAATCTCTCTTCCTGTCGAAGTGTGTTATTCCGGCAGGACTTTCTTCTATAAACCAATAATAATTCGAAACTCGAACAGTATCGATCGCGTCTCGCCCCCAGCTCACCTTTGACCGGCGCGCGCGCAGCTGCCAAGATGGCCGCCGTGGGGGATGCGCGCGATCGATACGTGGAGTGCTATCGTCGAAGGTGCAACCGACCAATGCTACTTTGTGGCATGTTCGATCGAAAAGGTTATCATCGAAAATATAGGTACGTAACCAATTTGTGTAAAAGGGTTTTTAGCAAAATTAAACATTAAAAAATATATCAGTGGTGTTGCTTAAAAAGAGTTCATTTAGTAGAGAGGTTAAATATTTTTTTTTATTCAAACGGCTTTATTCAAATAAACTTAATAATTAAGCACTTTTGAATCGTCTATATTTTGCGACCACCCGTTCCAGACATTTTTAACTGACAAGAAGAACTTCCTTCTACTTCTAATAAATCTTCTATGGTGTTAAAGATATTGCTTGTTATTATTTCGAATCATGATCATGACGGCTAATCTATCAGCAATAAAAATATTTATTATTTCCCTTCCTTAGCGTTAAAAAAATACGAGTAACCTACTTTTTAAGTGACTCCTTCTTTTGTTAGCAGAAACAACCACTTATTTCGTTGTAACTTCACCGATCCTTATTTTTCTCATTTAACATGTATGGCGTAATAAAGTTAACTGAGTGTTTAAAACATTTGTGCATAAAAGTTTTTAAACATTTTCGTTCATGGTTGCTAAATAAATTAAGAAAATGTTAGTATTGAAAATGCAAAAATTCTCCATACAAAACGACAATTTCATACTATCATTTGTATCTATTTATCCATATTATCCTTCTTATATTATAAATGTGAAAGTTTGGATGTTTAGATGGCTCAATCATGCAAAAATGGCTGATCATATTTGTATGAAATTTTGCATACAGATAGTTTATATATAACCTGGATTAAACCATAGTATGCTTTTTATCCTGATCAAAGGTCCCCTAGGGGCTACGCGGATGAAGTCACGGGCGGAAGCTAGTCTTATAATTCACCCTTATGTAAGGGCTCTTTATTCTATGTTTATGAGATATGTTACGATGAACTATCAGATGAGGTAGTTTTTACCATTTAATATTAATTAAATTCTACTGATAATACAGATACAGAACATGCTTTACAGTTTATAGTCGTTATTCTAATAATTCAAATAAACATACCTAAATTATGTCATTTTAGTCACTGTTAGTTAGGTACATAAAGGATAACAAGTAATTTTCGATAAAAACATCCTGCATTACGAATCCAAATATTATGAAAACAAAATTAATTAACAGGTAAATAAACGTCTTTATCTTCAACCACAGATACCATCATATTTTTTTCCAATCGCCGAACAAAAGACAATCTACCACTGAAACCCGATATGGATTCACATCGAAACAAAACACGAGCGAAAAAAGAACATCATCCATCAATCGCGAAACATCTTTGGCAAAAAGTTGAAAGCACACGCGCCCGCGCAGATGCGATAGAGCGAACTCGCAAATTCAAATTTGGAAGCAGATCTTTAGTCACACCCTCTCTATTGAGACACGGTTGGCGAATCAATGCAAATTTTAAGCGATATTGATTCCACATCTGTCATGCGATCGCGAAGTGTAAAAGAACTGATTTGCATAAAGTTGATAACATCATTGACCGTTTTGCAATCTCTACTGCGCTGCGACTAAGAGGATTATAAACGGTTTTCGATCTGCTTGCTAAATTATTTAAAATATTTTAGGGTCGATTTTTTCGACTTAAATTGTGATCGAATTGCTTAAGAAGGTACAATACTTGTTTCAAATGTAATATTATTTGTGAAAATGCTTGTAATGAACTGAAATGAACTATGGTTCTATCTAACATATACTATGGAAACAAAAATCGTAACGTCAGTTACGATTTTTGTTTCACTAGGTACCGCTTATTACATTTTGTCCTAGAATTGTCGGAAGTTTAAGATTTTATAAATACGATCAGAATAAAAATTTTAGTTAGTTTTCGCATTTCAACCCTTCACTTCCTCCCGCATTTCTCTATCCATTTTTTTCTCTATAAAATCATAAAGTTTTAATAATAATACTACAATATGTCGCAAGGTGTGTCATATTTCTAAGGGCAGGCACGCGACAATATGTCCCGGAATAAATGAAAAGGTGCACTCTTTTCTTTCTACTTTCTATTATTATAACCCTAACCCTATGCTTGATCAAACAATAGCTATGACTGGTCTATTTAATATTATCGTAAGATTATAGGCATTGAGAATTTAAAAGTAACCTACTATTCATTTAATCTTTGTTGCCGAAATATTTGGGCTAACCTAGTTTTGGTACTTACTTGTATAAACATAGAAAATGCTAATAGTTGCAGTTATTTATGTAAGTAAACATATAACGTTACTTAAAGTGTTGTTACATCAGCAAACATAGTTGTTGTTTTGTTGATTCGTGCTAATTATGATCCATTTTTTAAACAAACGAATGAAAAATAAAAACATTAAAATGCCATGATAAAAATTCGGGGAAGAACGACTGCTAACTTCAGAAAAATCGTGAAATTTGAGAATAAACCCTGTATTTAATCTTAATTATTTCTTGTTACTCTTTCGTCATTCATATCTTTTACATAAGTATATATCGATAAAAGCAAAAACCCACCTCATTCTTAGAAGACACTCGATTAAGAGATGCGGGCAACATATGCGCAAGGTGGCTGCACAAAAGAACTCTTTCAAAGGTGCAAATCTGAAGTAGGTCATCTTTGAAGTTTTTTTCACTTAAAATTGAAGTTTGGCCTTTTGCGACACGTGGTCGGTACACCTTGTGATATTGGAAGGTTAAGTTTTGGTTATTGACCGAGCGAGCGGGAAGCGCGAGCGAAGCGTCTCCGTTTCAGCTTGGGCAAAAATGCTTTCGTATGTCTGTCTGTCCGGCTGATCTCCTTTCAGGTCGCATTTCTCAACCGATTCTCCTGAAATTTTGTGAGCAAGTTTGATATTTATATAGATTTTTTTGTTTTCGATAAAAAAAAGGTAATAAATCAGTAATATTATATACACAACTATTAACTGTTAGTATGTAGATACACAAAGCTCTCGAAATTCAATTTCATACTCGACCCATAAAATAATAGATATAAGTATTTCTAATTTACGTAATTTAGAATTTTATAAATGCCATATGGCAACTGTTTGAGTCTTGAGGGTTACCACTGCGTCACGAAATGTTTTGAACAGCCCTTAATAGTAGTTTATGAAACTGACACATAAAGAGGGGTATTAAAACACGAGTGTGTGTTTAAAAACCGAGCCGCAGGCGAGGTTTTTAATAGTATCACACGAGTGTTTTAATACCTAGTTATGTGCAGTTTCATACACTACTTTATCTACACTCACACATTTGGGATTGAACCTACTAAATAAAAGATCAACGTTAGAAAAGAGAGAGAGAGACTTTGTTTGTATTAGCTAGGTACCTACCTTGTAATAAGTCATTTCCTTAGCTGCATCTAAAATATCGGGCAGAGTCCATTTTTTTCACGTTTTAAAGAATAAAACATTCAGTAAGTATAACAAAATGTAAAAATTGAAATCAAAACTTTATTTGAATTGAAATGCGTAATGGCGCGCATTCCATTAGAAAAAAAAGAGATTAGTGCATTCCAACAATTTAATCGCACTAAGTCATCGATTACCATAGAGTGCATTTTAATCAATGAAAATATGTGGGAAAATATCGTTGTTTTTTTATGTTACGGCACTGCCTTCTTTTTGGATTTGCCCTGTATCGTAATAAGAAAAAAGTTATTTTATGATGCAGTTGACTGCATCGTAATGAGTTTATTTTTTAATTTTACCTATCCACGAAAATAAAGTACGTATTTATATTACCTTTTTTGAATTCATATTTGGAACATTACGTTGTGAGTGTAGATAAATGTTTTTTTTTATCTTATATTTGTTAAAAAGGGGTGAACGTAAATGAGAATATTCTTTATCCAAATAAGCTCACATAATAAGCATTTTTAAATCGTCATCAAAGACGAAGATTTTTGACAAATTATGTTTTATTAATTATTTTGTATACAGTTTACAGTGAGTGAAATTACACCACAGACCACGAACATTGCTTTTTTAACGATAGCCCAAAAAATAAGAGTGTTTTGTGTTCAGGGTGTATGTTTGTATGTATGTGAGGTTCTTTATTCCAACATAACTTCTATTTCAGGCATTTGCCTGAACTGATTTGGATGTATGAGGTATTGTTAACATAATAGGTATAGATTTTAGAAAAACAAGTCAAAATGTCGGCTGCATGACGCCATGTTGTAATGAAAAAAAAACAAATTTTTTCTTCCAATATTACCATGTGGGTATAAAATGAAAGCCCTTGATGACAACATTCCAAAACTGTATAATTTGTTACTAAAATGTGTGAAATGAAAATAAATAATTAAAAAAAAAATTAAAAGCACGGCGGACGAACTAAAAAGTTAAATAACAATTAATGTCATTGCAGTCGGGGGACCGTACTGTTGAGCAATTTTTATTCAAAGAGGTGCCCCGACTGCAATGACACTTGTAATTTAACTTTTTAAGTAGTTCATTTTTGGCAGGGCAGTCATTCTTTTTTTTTAATATGTTTTAAAATCACTTAAAAAAAATAAACTATTCATTGTATAATTAAATCATTTTTAAGAGTTACCTAATTTTTATTTGATTTTGACTTATTTTTCGTTTAATATTGATGTTACTATCTAAATTATAATGTTTTATATTCAACAATTTACTGTATTGAAGATCGATCGTCAGATGTATGACCAAAAGATTTAAGTACTAATTTATTCATTGTACGAAGTATCTATTGACACAAATAGTCGAATTGGTAGGAAGAAAGCACTTAACAAATGTCCAATAAATGTGAAATCACAGCGCCCCTTTCAATTAAACTGCATACATTCATTATACTGTGGTCCAAGTTTTGAATGAGAGCGACAATTTCATTAAACTGTTTTAAAAACACTTACTAGTGGCTCTGCAGAGCTGTAGACCTTGCGTATGTGTGACAATATTTGAAATGTCTGAAATAAATATTTCCCATAAATCCGTCATTTCAAAAAATTTATAAACTGATTCGACCTAAAATCGATATAATTATAGAACCTGGTCATAAAATGTCACGAGAAATGGTTGAGAAATGCGACCTAAATAGGAGAACAGACGGATAGTCGGACAGCGGGACAGCCAGACGGACATACCAAGGTATTTTTGCCCAAGCTGAAGCGGAGACGCTTCGCGCTTGCTCAGTCAAAAAGTATGAAACAAATATGAAACATGAAATAATTAAGAAATGAATTATGAAACATTTTTTGCTTACTATAGTAAACAAAAAATTTACAACAGAATATAAAACCCTAAAAACGTCTCTCTTGTTTGGCTTATACTATATAGGCAATCAAATAAGCAATAACAGGTACCGTGTTGTTTCTGGTGTGCAGTATTTAAAAATAACCTTCTGAAAATAAAAAACAAACACAAACAACAACATTCGCGTCCGATACTTACATTAAGGATTTAGTTACCAAGATAGTGAATTATACTTACATTAAGGATTTAGTTACCAAGATAGTGAATTATACTTACATTAAGGATTTAGTTACGAAGATAGTGAATTATACTTACATTAAGGATTTAGTTACCAAGATAGTGAATTATACTTACATTAAGGATTTAGTTACCAAGATAGTGAATTATACTTACATTAAGGATTTAGTTACCAAGATAGTGAATTATACTTACATTAAGGATTTAGTTACCAAGATAGTGAATTATACTTACATTAAGGATTTAGTTACCAAGTTAGTGACTTATACTTACATTAAGGATTTATTTCACAGATTATGGATATAAGGATAGATGCTCTAAGGATATAAGTATCTATCTATCTTTTGTTTTTTTTTTAGGAAAAACATAACGATGTAATTTAATTTCAACTTATCAAGTAACTGATATACCGACCAGCTCCCATATATTATTAACACGTTTTGATCGAAAAATTCGAATAACACGAACATCTATTCGAGAAAAATAATGTGCGTAAAAGTACACGATAGAGCAATTGTCTACGGGAAAGGACATCATTCCATTTTGGTCCAAATGTTAAAGTGAAAAGTGCTTTGTTCTGATAGATTTTGTCCGCCTAAGCATTTCTTATTATGGCACCGAAGCTGTAGCACCGCTATACTTGATTTTAAATAAGTTCAAAAATCTGTTTTTTTTTTCATACATTTTGGCACAAATTTTAAAACGTCGGCCAAAAAGCAAATTCTGATAGATTTTGTCTGCCTAAGCATTTCTTATTATGGCACCAAAGCTGTAGCACCGCTGCACTTGATTTTAATTGACTTCAAAAAGTCTGTCTTTTCATACATTTTGACACAAATATGAAGCGGTGCTACAGCTTCGGTGCTATAATAAAAAATGCTTAGATGGACAAAGTCTATCAGAATAAAGCACTTTTGTCTTCTGACCGGCACTTTCATATTTGGACCAAAAATGTATGAAACGTGGATGACATCCTTTATTTAGCTTCTTATCAACGGTAGACGGTGGACGCTGTACAATCGAATCGAATTTTTAACGCGCGTTTTTTTCTCGATAATTGTTCATACTACGGGTACTAGTTATTTTTGATTTTAAGAGGAAACACCACGTTCGAGAGATTCGAAAAAATTATATAGAAAGTTGACAAAATCAACGTTTCGTAGTATCCTGTTTCCTCCTCAAAAATTTAATCAATTTAAATGATATTTTTCATCAAAAAATAAAGAAAAGCTTTGGCTGTATTCCTATGTTTTGCTTTTTTTTTATTTGATTTCGTCGTACTTGATGTCTAAATAATGACATTTTTTTCAAGTTTTTGAAGATAAATATTTTTTTTTATTAATAATTTATAAAAAAGGAAACATTAGAACACAGCCAAATCCTTTCTTTAAATTTTAATGAAAAAAGTATTTAAATCGGTCTAGTTTTGGAGGAGGAAACAAGGGACGAAAACGTTGATTGTCAACTTTCTTTAGGAATTTTTCAATTCTCTCGACCGTGGTGTTTCCTCTTACCTAATAAGCGCCACATCTCGCTCAGCCTACCGCTTGCGCCACATCCCCCTCGCGCAAGACAGGAAGCGTCGCGACTCGACAAAAGAGATGAGCGGAAAACATATAATTATACTATCGCGTATCGGAACTGGCTCGGCTCACTTGCTGCTTCCCGTGATAGCAAGTGGAGCTTCGATATTCACCTGTAGCTTGCGACCAGGGGGGATATTATATTCAAAAAGAGTACGCATTTATAATTCGTGTCAATGAACTCGATCTGATGCATGAACATCAGCCATTTTTTAAGTCCCCATTGCTGGGGCACAGGCCTTCCTTATGGGTGGATAAGGAGGATGGGCCATAACCCACCACGCGGGCCCAATGCGGATTTTTGGGCGTTAAAGACTGCAAAAGCACCCGGAACAACGGCTTAACGTGCCTTCCGAAGCACAGAGAAGCTCGAGATAATACATTTTTGGTCTCCCATCCCATGACCGACCCTTGCGAAACTTGCTTAGCCTCCGCAATCGCTAGGCCAGGCGCTAAAGCACTGAGCCATCGAGCTCCTCGATTTGATGCATAATAGGTATATAATTCGACAGTAAAATTATCAATGTTTTGTTTAACAATTACACTTTGTTGGTCGTTTGAAAGTTTTCTGAAAATTTTCAGAAAATATTTAAGTACCATATATAGCGAAAAGCTTTAGACCCCGCGCAGACTGAAAGAGTTTAGCCGTTCGGGTTTTGCGTTCTGCGTTATTTATTTAGTGTCATATGCACCATTGATAGTGTAAGGCATTGTTGCATACGGTACAACGGAGAATCTTTTTGCAAACAGTCTTTAAATTGATTAGGTATGTACTAGAATGTTCTAACAATTTAGACACAATCGTCGCAACGTATCGTTAATATATTTGGTGGGAAAGCCAACGATAACAAGCGCATTTCCCGCGTTTCCCCTGGACAATGGAGGGCCGGTCGCATTCTCCCACACCTCCCCTGCACGTAATAAAATTATTGCACCTGATACTCTCATTGTATGGATAGCAAAACAATGCAGCAATGTTAATTATGTAATATTAACTTTTTAATTCTGGTTATCTACAAACATATTTTTATTTAAAACAAATAAGTAAGTACTTAAGAATAGGTACTCTACGCGTTCAAGTAAGAGAAGGTAAGATTAACGAGTTTATTGTTACTTAATCCTGAATTAAAAAAAGTTTCTTATTTCATTCTTCTTGTTTGTGTTGTTTAAGACAATAATACGAAAAGTAACAATGTAAAATCATATGTTTTATATGGTAAATTGGAGATTTTCAGAATAAATTTAAATATTTAGTTTTATTCTGAAATTTAATACTAATGAGACTAATGAGAACTTTTGTATAAAAAACTATTTGCTTATTCTTTAAATGAAAATTTCAAAAACTTAGAATAGAATAGAATAGAATTCATTTATTCATAAACATAGGTACATTAATGATGTTAATACTTTTACATTATACAATGTTTATAGTGCTTTCATTGTTTCACCATTTTCTATACTACCAGTATCTATACTACCAGCACTTAGTAAAATATTTGAAAAAATTATATATTCCCAATTACTAGATTATTTCACATCCAATAACATTCTTCATAAAAATCAGTTTGGATTTTCCAAAGGTAAAAATACTACTGATGCTGGAATTGCACTTCTCAAACATATTTTTGTCGCTTGGGAAGAAAAGCAAGATGTAATTGGCATTTTCTGTGACCTTTCTAAGGCATTCGATTGCGTTGATCACCAAACACTATTAAAGAAGCTAGAACATTATGGTGTCTCTGACAAATCAGTTAGCCTTATGAAATCGTATTTGTACAATAGGACTCAGAAAGTAGTGATTAATAGAACTCAATCTACTGGAGCCCCCACCAATATGGGTGTGCCACAGGGATAAATATTGGGCCCATTGCTCTTTCTAATTTATATAAATGACCTTCCCAATTACGCGAATAATTTATGTGAGACAGTACTATTTGCGGATGATACTTCTTTAGTTTTCAAAGTAAACAGAGGTAACAACTGTTCGGACGAAGTAAATAGCGCCCTCTCTAAAGTTTCATACTGGTTTAATAGCAATAATTTAGCACTTAACCCCAAAAAAACTAAATGTGTAAAATTTTCATTACCTAATGTTGAGCAGACAAAATTAAATATTAATTTGAATAACGATGAAGTCGAGTTTATTGAGAGTACAAAATTTCTCGGTATTACACTAGATTCTCGACTGCAATGGGATCCACATATTGAAGCCTTGTCAAGTAGACTTAGTTCAGCAGCATTCGCTGTTAAGAAAATAAGGCTTTTAACTGATATTGAAACGGCAAGGTTAGTATATTATAGTTATTTTCACAGTGTAATGTCTTATGGACTGCTATTGTGGGGCTCAGCTGCCAGTATTGAAAATATTTTCGTACTCCAAAAAAGAGCTGTTCGCGCCATATACAATCTTCGGCGAAGAGATAGCTTGAGAGAATTGTTTAAAGAAATAAACATCTTAACTTTGGCAGGCCAATACATATATGAAAATTTAGTTTATGTAAGGAAACACTATGATTCATTTCCTAAGAACAGCAATATTCACCAGTTTAATACAAGAAATAAAGATAAACTTGCCGTTCCAAGATTTAGGCTTGCAAAATCTAGAAGTTCATTTATGGGGAAAGGCATAGCCTTTATTAATAAAGTTCCGCAACAAGTGATTGATCTGCCTTTGCATAAATTTAAAATCCATGTTAAAAAAACGCTCATGGGTAAAGGTTATTATAAAGTAGATGATTATCTTAAAGATAAAAATGCATGGAAATGATGTAACACATAACTTGCTACTATAAGTACTTTGTTGAAGTAATATAATAAGTCTATGTTGTTGCCAATAATCCTGTCACCCTGTTGTAATTATCTGGTAACGATATATTCAAGTTTGTAAATATCGTTACTTATGGCTGTTACAGCTGATAAGTTTCTTGCGCCCGTTCTTCTTGTCAGCTAAAAAAAGTCTGGAACGGGTGGTAGGAAAATATAGACGATTCAAAAGTACTTAATAATTAAGTTTATTTGAATAAAGCTTATTTGACTTTGACTTCGGTATATGAAGTATAAATACTGATTACAATTCAATTATTCTTCAAGAAATTAAACAAATTAAAAAGATTAAAAAGTCTGACCAACTGATTAGGTACATGTGACAACTTTGACAACTTTTGTAAGCATTTTATTTATTTAGATAATATAGAGAGATTTTATATTTCCTCCGAGATAGTGATCTGCAATACCTTAAATCTAAAACAATACCTGAGATTTATTAAATTAGACATTATTTCAATACAAAAGGCATTCCAATTATAAATCCCAATTAAAAAACAAAAATAAGAAATTCACCAACAACCAGTACCGTATTCTTCGGTGCGTGACTTAACCGGAAGCGGGGCCATGTTATTGTCGCTTCCGTGCGCTATGGCTGCTTCCGCTCGCTCTTATCGCTTACTCCATCGCGATCTTGTTAACACGTGCCAGGTGATTTCTTGATTCAATCTTTTAATACACGTGTTTTTGTTAAAACAATAATGGTAAATTATTTTGTTCATGAAAAGGGCTTAAGGCGCCCTATTACCAACTACTAGCGCCAATACATTTATTTTTATTAATCGTGAACAAAGTCAATATTTAAAAAAATAAGATCATGTCGTCTTAAATTTTCTCTAATATTTTTTTTAATTTCTCGTCAACAGTTTTCGTTCTTTCTGTAATTTTGAAAATCAATTTTTGCTCAAAGTCTCTCCCATTTGGCCGAAAAAAGAAAGATAAATATGTAGGTACAAAATTTATACATTACCTACACCGAAGCGAAGCGAAAGCGAGTCGATAGTAAAAAATAAAGACATATTTTTTTAATGAACTGTGCAGTTGACCAGCGTTTTATAGTTTTTTTACCAAAGCCACTTATTACAAATAAAATCTCATTTGACGTACAAAAAACATGAAACCCTTAACTCCAACCCGTAAAAAAGCAGCACAAAAATTACACAAAAATCCGATTTTCCTCTCATTAATACGGAATCCTTCAAAATCACAATACCTGTACATTCCAATTCGAAACCGCTTTGAAAAGACGGAAAAATCATTCGATTACTCGGAGAGAAAAAATGGATCGCCATAGATTTCCATGTATCATGTCGCGATATAATGAACACAGGCCACTCAGACAGATAAAAAACCGCCATCGTTAGAAATGAAAAAAGAAAGAAAAATACGCCCCTAAAAATACATCGGTACAAACTTGCTTACTCAATTAATCGATTTAAACCCTTAATCGAATGGGCAAGTTCGATTCTTTGTTTATTATTTTTGGTTTTCATGCTGGCCGCTCTGTTAGTTTGTTTTTCGAAGAATACATAAATGCATGGAGCAATTTTTGCACGTGAATAAAACAGTTATGAAAGATTTCATTTTTAGATCATAGTTCATTTGGATACGTCTTTTAAGTGTCAAACTCGTACCTAGGGTTTTTGCGTTCGCATTTTATTTTGAAGTTGTATTAACAATCAAGTTCTTTGTGCCACAGAGTATGGAGTGTGGGCCATTGTCTAGGCTTTATTGTGGTGTGATCAGATATAAAATTAATTATGTCAGGTGTATTACAAAGCTTGATCTTTTTTAAGCGAATCATGTGCAGTCCATGGTATATAATGTTCAGTTGAAACCGGTGTCTGAAAACACTGATATCTATAATATAATAATTATAGTTAATAAGCTTTTACTGTTGATTAAACAAGTGCCTGCCAGTCTTTATAGTGCAGGCACATACATTATTATCAATCAAATAATTATGTATGCTCTTCTATGACAACTATTCACAAAAAAAACTTGAAGCGGAGAAACTATAACAACCGAGAACAATGGCTATTAAAACATCAAGAAACCATCACATAATTGCTGCGTAATTAATTAGCCGTTCGTCATCACAATAAAAGAATAATCTAAGCCGAAATAGGTTACACAAAGCGAGCCGGCCGTAACTCCGACGGCTTAAACTGCGGCTAAGCCGCGCGGCTGAGCGGGGCGGAGCGGGCGAAGCGAGCGAAGCGAGCGAAGCGATGCGGCTGACGCGGGCTCAAGCCAGCCGGAGCGAGCCAACCAGCTAATACTCGCATCTGCGACGTAATGAGCTACTCAAGTACCCGGTAACTTGTTTACATTGTTTCTTTATTATGTTTTTTACCCGACTCTCTCCTATGTTACTCAGTTTTTTCGCAGCATTCTTTTTTTTCCGCTGCAATAAAACTGAGTCTTTGTCTTTGAGAGATTTGATTTTTAATTAGTTGTGTTTCGCAGCGCTGCTTTATGGGATGTGTGGAAGATTCCGCCATTTTATTGTCGTATTGTTTTAGCGGGATCTTTTTGAGTGATACTGTGTGACTGAAAAAGGAATGAACAAGGTAGCGAACACTCGTGGATTCGTGTGTTTTATGTTTTGAGAGAAATTTGTTGACTTTCATAGACAATGTTATTTTTCGTATGATATTTTGAAATTTACGAATAGAAATTTGTTAAATTAAATTGAAACGTAACATTTGGGGATATACTAATTATAAACTGTATAGGTACAGAAGAGTGAAAAACTCTATAACGAAGTAAGAAAATTTTATTGGATTAGGAACACAGGTTTTAAACGCGATTTTAACTAAACATAGGTGCAACAACACCTATGTTTAGTTAAATCGCTAATAAGAAGTAAGAAAAAATAGTAGGTAGGTAGTAGGTAGTCTCAATTGTATTTTTAACCGACTTCATTAAACACATTTTCAGTAAGTGTGCATCGGAATTGCACAACCTAATTTCGCCATCTCTCTTCTTCCTTCGGACAATCAGACGTACGAATCCGTCTTTTGGTGGATATTCCAAATACTCGCACTGAGCGTTTTGCTTCAATTTATCATCCATAGGTAGTTTCCGCTAGAGAACGGAACTCTTTGCCTGAGTCTGTGTTTCCTGACAGCTACAATCTGGGGGGCTTTAAATTGCGAGTGAAAAGGTTACCTCTAGGCTTCATCGTAGATCGCGACATCGCTTACCACCGGCGTGATAGAGGTCAAGTCTTGCCTATATAAAATAAAACTTACAAGTCATTCAAAGATTTACCAAAACATTAATCTGCCTTGTTTACACTACTTTATCAGCTTTTCAAGAAAACCACGCCTAACATCAGAAGCATCACTGTAACAATCAAATAACCGGTCACCCATCGTGCACAAAGTGTGCGCACAAAGCTGCTAATCTAGCCGTATATGTGCGTGGCCTCATTCCACACAATGTCTGCCGCTGATTAAGAGGATTGTCTCCATCGCTCCTCGGATATTAAAAGTCTTGCACAGCCGCACAGCACAATTGCACAATTTGTGCTAGATAATGCGCGAAATGGCGCAGCGGAGAGTTTCGAGCGTGTTTTGTTTCTATTATGCCTTTTTGTAGCGGGCCTTTTATGATCTCGTGGGTAGTGACGTCATTGCCGTTTTGTTTAGGATAGGAAAAGTTAGGCGGCTCTGTTTTAATCACACCTATCGTTTGTGCGCGGGTATTGGCCGGGCCATTGTTGTCGTCTTGTCTGGTAACTAGTGTCTATATTAACATTTAGCAGTGAAATGATTGACGATTTTTTTTATTTGCAACTAAAACATTATTTTATAACATGAACAGTGGCTGTAGTAGTTGGAAAACTGTATCACTGTCACTAACTCCCATCTCCAGAGTACTTACACTGATTTTGCTTAATTAAAATAATATGTAGTTCTAGCTAAAGTTCACTAATTTTACTTAATTTAAATAATATGTACTTAGTTATTAATGATAATCCATATATTCTAATCCAGTATTTAATGTGGGTGTCGATAGCACCATATTTCCGTGCATAACAGTTTTACATATTTTTTATGTTGAAATTCAATAGTAGGATTTCAAATCCAATTCGTTTATTGGTGGCTAAAGCTAAATCAATATGACTAATTGTTAACTATGTACCAATTCGTTGCTATGTTAAATGAAGCTTAATAGTTCTTTATATTTCTTATGTATTGGCATTTAAAAATAATTATAGCTTTCTTTTCACCTGCTTATATAAGAAATAAATAAAAAGCTAGTGAAAGCGAGGGGATGAAGAATTCAAAAGAAGATTCAATTATAGATAAATCATTATGTTTTAGTGAAAGTTATTGATTAATAGAATCAAGACTGTATTTTATAAAGAAGTGAAAACATGTATTCCTTTGATTAGTAAAAAAATCTTGATAGCCATGTTATATAAGCGAACTTGTTAATCAATAAGTAGATACTTGATAACTTTTTTGACCATTTCTCTATGGACAGACCACATATTGACCAATAGGGATGACGACTAATGAATAAAATAACAAAATATTAATAAAAATCGTAAACATATTGAACTTTTAGAGTAGCTTGTATACCTCTTGGTTTTATATATTGCGTATTATTTGTTTTATAACCCTTCAAAGTTGGGCGGACAAGTCTATTTAAAAAGTATAAAATGTATTAAAATAAATAATACCTATAATTAATCCGTAAAATTTATAGCAAATTTTTAATATAGCTGCCGACCCTATTTCCTACGCTTTAATACAAACACCTAAGCGTGACGTCATAACTAGGGTAGCCGTTAGTATGGAGCGTTTTCGGGTGAGTCCAATTTGTGTGCATTTTAAACTGTGATATCTCGGGCAGTTTTCACGCTAGCGAAATAATTATTTTACCAATGTTTCTTTTTTTGAGAGGTAATTTATGTAACATAAAATAAAAATAAATTTCGTCATGCCTATTGATCATTTTTTTTTCAAAAAATTATCAAAATGGTTTGAAAGTATTCATGAAATAGAAAATATTCACGCGCTAACTAGATGTGAAATAAAACACTTTTTGACGGATACTAGCGCGGTTTTATTAAAAGTATTTTACTAACTAGTTCGTAGGTATTTGGTTTGATTTATGATTTTCCCTACGTAAAAATTAAATAAATAAGTCCTTAAAGCCAAACTGTTTTATAATAAAATGTTTTAAATCCAATTTCCCTTTATAATTTAGATTCAAATTTGAACAGATCTTGTGAAAGGAAGAGCAACGAAGCACTTGTGAAGTGTGAACAGCCTAGAGGACCGCCGACCTCTGAGGAGGAAATCTTGAGACACTTTGAGTTGAGATAATACGACGCGTCTAAGGGCTGCCAGAGTAAAGCTCCGTTGAAAAAAAAAGTATTGAAAAAACAACTCAGTTCCAATAGCTCGTTTTGTATTACGAATAAGCGGTTTTTTAGGAGTAAGATGTAATAGCAATGTGGCTGACACATTAAAAATAATTTAGTAAGGGGCTAATTTCGCAGGACTAACTTTCTAATTAATTACTTTCCAGATACCTTTACGGAAAATTTGTTCCATTGATATATAAAATTAGCAAACGTTGCTATGCGGAACATATGAAAACACCCACAACTTATAATATTTCTAAAACACCAAATTTTTCAATTACAATGTAGCGTCTTAAAATCTATCAAAACACGGTACCTATAAAAGTGCAGTGTAATTAGGAGTTGAAATGTGTTATCCACCCCTTAAGAAATAGCCTTAATAACTTGTAATTCGCGTGTTCGAACAAACAAGCAACCACGTTGGCGTGACACCCCTGCCGCCTCAAGACAAGCTTAACACCGCTTTGTATAAATAACCAAGACAAGTGGCTCAGGTCATGAGCGAAAGCGGGCCAAGAAATTGAGTTCACTTTTGTTTGTGACACTTCATGGTGTAAATTTTACACAGACGAAGAGTTTTACCCTGTAAAACATGAATATCCATCTCAAAACAAGCTTTTCGAATGGCCCAAGTCATAAGCGACAGCAGACCAAGAAATTAAATTGAATTGTGACACTTTAGTTATGGTGCACATGCTCACCTCAAAACAAGTTCAGTACCTACCGCTTTGCATAAATAACAAAACAACCAAGATGAGTGATTCAAAAGGCGAGCGGATAAAAAATTGAGTTTTTCGTTAAAAACTTACATGTAAAACATATGTCCGTCTCAATACAAGCTTAGCACACTGATTTGTATAAATGAAAAGATGGGATCAAGTAACGACAATGAGCGAGAACGTACCACGAAACTGTGTTATAATTTACATGTAAGATTCCTATGCTTGAGCAGAGCTCGCTCACTCCAAGACTAGCTTAATATGCCACAAAAATATCGCTGTTTTCCCAACATCTTAGAAATTGGTAACTATAAATGTGTTTCATTTAAATAATAAAAAGATTTGGTGCAGTGATAATAAGAAAGGAAATGGAGTTGTGTTAAGTTTTTAATTATAATTTTGTGTAATACATACTTCGTGAATTAGTATGCAACATTATGAACGTGGACAAAGATTCTAGTGATATTTCATAAAGTGACAGAAGCGTGTTTTGATTCGGATAAAATATAGCATTTTCTTGTTATGTCAGTGAAGTCTAATGAATGTGGAAAATCAATAATAAGTACTTATAATGTTTAAGCTTAATTTTTTTATTACTTGCACCACACAAAACACTTAAGTGGGTATTTTTTGCTCGAGGGAGCGTGACATGTGCTCCTTAATCTCGATCAACGTGGGAGGGTTAGAATTGTACTTCTTAACCCGCCACTTGTGGCTTTTATTGAAAACATTTAAGCTTTCAAATGAAACATTCCTTTCAAAGTTTATCTGATTAGGATATTTAATGCTTAGTAAATATTTTTGGTAAAATTGACTGTTTGGAAATAAACCAGTGAAATAACTAATAAATTTCATTGAATTTACTTATCTATCAATTTAAATACTCGATTAAAGGCTGATTTTTCAATGCCTGAAAAAAAGCTTTATTCGTTTGATAGCGCCATATTGAAAATCTGTTTTTAATACATTTGTATGTCAAATTTTTTAATGATTTGAAGATGAAGATTTCTGTTAACTGAAGATTGAAAAACCAGCCCTAAAATTATTTCATACAAGCACTGTTTGGACCGGTTGTAGTAACTTTTTAAATCAACAAATAAAATCGTTGTTTTTATAAAAAGTTTCGCAAAAAAGTTATCAGTGGCCAGAAAAAAGGTTTTTACACTGATTCATTAGCTGCGAATAAAAAAAGAGCATCTTGATTGTGATTTTTTTCCGCTAATGTTGATCAAACATACGCCACGGTTTTGCGGTTTGAATTTGGAACACATGTTGAGCGACGCGTGCGCACCGTATAATCGAACACCTTTCCCGACATTTGCGAATGAGCATCTTTGCTATCTCCTCGTGAAAAAAAAAGTTTAGCCCCATTTAATAAACAAAGAGAATGTATTTTTTTTTCTGACTGTTAATCCGCGTTGGAGTTTTTTCTACAGTTTCATTCAAAAGTGTTTTGCAACTATGAACTGTCGAAAGCAGTCGAAATTCATGGCACAACTCTGTTTTTAAACGTTTTTTTTTTAGTTTTAGATCGGTACACAAGAATCCATAATGTCATTGTTTTCAATGAATGAAAATACTACTAGAAATAAAGAAATAAAAATATATGTAGAATGATAATGTAATTTAAAAAGCCTTATAATTTTAAACCTTCTTGTTTAAACGCGAGATATTTCCATTTTTATAAATAAATAAGAAAAGTATATTGTCCAAAAGCGAATACAGCATTTTTTTACTAACTTTATCTTCAGCAAATAAACACAGATAACACGCCACTTATTTACGCAGAATAGAAAAAAAAGATAACATTTACTCTATGGTCACCCGTTCAAAAGTGATGTTTGTCGATGGCAAACAACATGACCCAACAGGAGGCACTTGGGAGGGCGATGACCTTTAGTTCAATCCTTTTTTTCAGCCATAGTCCTTTGGCTTACGAAAAAGGAAAGATAAAGCTTTTGTGTAACTTTATTTATATGACAACTAAAGATAAGCAGTAGATAGTAGAGTTCAATTAGTTTTTACCGGAATTATTGAAAATAAGTCATGGTACTTATTGGGGAAAATATTTTTTCTCAACATCTCCGCCATTATCATTTCCATTCAACAAGTACTATTTTAAGGATTATGAAAATATTTATTTTATTTTTATTTTATTTATAAAAATGTTCAAAAATGTCACAATCGCGAGGTCTACACATTGATCAAAGGCTCTAGCTAGCTCTACAGATACACTGGTCTTACTGTGATTTAAACATTGAATTTTGTAGTTCCTTTTAAACAAATCAACGGTCAAATAAGGATGTGTACCACTCCCCTCTCAATCAGACTTCATTAAAAAAATGTAATAAGAGTCGTTTAATGAGTAAAGAGTAAAGGAAGATAACAGCGCCATCTGGTGTACGTATCATATGATTTTATTAGTCATCAAGCTATCTAAGTGTTATTGAAGGATTGAATCTAATTGAAAGATCAATAATTTAACGTGATAAGTAATGATTATAAGTTTTTACATGTGGCTAGTCGTAAATATTTATAGTCTTGGTTTTATAGTGATTTTTAAAACGTGACGACTTATGTGGCGAGTTTGGGAATGTATGACAATGCCGAAAATTCATGACACAATTTACAATAACCCCTTTTAAGTAGATTTTCATAGCGACTTTATGTTCATTGATCCTTCATAAAGTACTGTTCATATTTTTTTAATTTTTTGATTAATGATAAAGCTTCTTATACTGATTTTCATTCATAGCTAATGTTGTCCTATTTGGTCAAGTACCTAATTTAAAACTAAGTGCAGGACATTCATTGTGGATCGAATTACCGGTTTTTAATATATTTTTTAATTTTAAATGTTGATAAAATATTTTTTTTGTTCGGTTTTGTTCGGATGGTACCTAACTGGAATTGTTTCACTGTCAAAATACGCCAAATATTTGCGCGCTGTTTGGTCACAAAATTAGATGTGTGTAAGGTCCTTCACCGCAAAAGTTTTTGGCTGAGTTTTCGATACTAAAACTGAGGGTTATTAAAGTAATATTTATTTTCAATACTAAATGCTGAATCAATCGAATCTTAATTTCCCACTTAGACTTTAATTAACCGCGGTCCACAAACTCCCATTCGCAGCACACACCGCGCAAGTTGCTCGCAACCAATTATAAGTTGTCCAAAATGCCGCCATCTTGCCGCCACGCGTGACATAGTCGGAATGCCGTCGATTACCAAGTGTCTTAGGACATCACTACATGTCACTTCAATAGATTGGGTTAGTTTCAGTTTAAAGATCAGATATCAAGAAAGCTGTGGCGAAAATTTCCCAGACTTTTCTTTAAACCACTTTGGCACTTTACTACTTATAGCACAGAATGCATAATAGTACAAGTCTTATAGTAGACTAGCGGCCGCCCGCGACTTCGTCCGCTTGGAAAGGTTTTTTGCTATCCCTCGGGAACAATCCTTTTTTCCGGATGGAAGGTACCCTATGTCCGTCTCTGTACCCCTGACAACATGTATGTAAAATTTCATGATGATCGGTTTAGTAGTTAAGACATGAAGGCGTAACAAACAAACAAACGGACTTTCGCATTTATAATATAGTAAGGGTAGTCTTAGAACATTTTTTCATGACACTTCATAAAAATTTTGTTTTTGAGAAAGTTAGACTGTACTCAGGTAGTGGCGAAAATTTTCATGTTTTTTATTTTTTGAGAAAATTATTTGAAACGCGTTTATTTTGTTTATTATTACAGAAATAATGATTTATTTTCGTTAGTAACAAATTATCTTTAACTAAATATCATGTTAAATTATTAAAACTATTACGTGGATGGTAAAATGTTGACGAAAAACCCGTCGTTATAGACCACATCCTTATAGATAACGAATGCCTAGGTTCTATTGAAATTTTAAACTACCTAAATTATGACACATAATTATTGATACAGTACCCATATTTAAAAGCACAAAAGCATAACGTTAATTCTCATAAAGCACGTCAGAAATGACCAACATTTTTAAAACAAAAATTGCCTGAATGATCTTGCAGACGCAGCCGGCGCGTGCACGCATTTAAAAAAGAAAAAACAATAAAACGCCATTAACTGCGAACAAAAGGAGTAAAAGGCAAGTCGAGGCACAATTAAAACAAGAAATAATAAGGAGTTGTAATAATAAGTATTATATTGTTAGATGACAGGGGGACCGAGCACCTGGCGACACGCGCGCACCCCTGCGCCTCTGCCGTAGACTGTTTTTTATTTCCCTCCAAGATTGTGTTTTGCTTTTGATAATTGCTATTTTGAAAATAGAATGATAGCTTTTCTTAGAGAGGCTACATACAATACATACGGAAAATTCCGAACGGAAAAAATATAACGCATGTGTCATTGTGTGTGGTAGGTCCGTAGATTTGTATGGATTAGCTGCGTTCAGAATTACGTATGCACGGAATCTGATTCGGAATTCCAAAACCAAATATTGATAATGTCTGAAAATTCCGAACGAAAAAATAATGCATGCATGTGGTAGATCCATATTATTATGTATTTGTATGGATTTGTTGCGTTCGGAATCTTTCAGATTCGGAATTCCGTATCTAGTCTTTGCCCAGACTACTTATTTGGAATTCCGAAACGGAATATCAATAATGTATGAAATTCCGAACGGAAAAATAACGCAGAATGTAGTAAGTCCATAGATTTGTATAGATTTGCTGCGAGATTCAGAATTCCGTATGTAGTATTTGACCAGGGTTAGACTGGTAATTACGTACATAGGTACGTAATTCCGTACGCAGTTCCGTCTATACAAATATATGGACTTACCACACACATGCGGGATTTTTCCACACGGATTTTTCATATATGTATTATCGGTATTCCGTTCGGAATTCCGAATTGGGATTCGTCTGTATGTGGCTAGCTTTAGAGTGGCTACATACAGACTCGAAATTCGGAAACGGAATATCGATAATGTACAAAAATTCCAAACGGAAAAATAACGCATGTTGGTACATCCATAGATTTGTATGGATTTGCTGCGTTCGGAATCATTCTGATTCGGAATTACGTATGTTTTGGCTAGGATTAGGTATAGTCTTTTTGGATTGCCATTTGTTTGACTGGAAATAGTTAAGTAGTTTGGTAAAGCGTCTTGAAAGCTGAACAGGGTCTACTTTCACTCTTAATACCTAATTATACTAACCATCTTCGTTCATTTGAACATTTTCAAGCTATGAAATATTGTAGTCATTTGCCTACAGTATACCTACAAAAATAAACGTGCTAAGAGTAAAGAAATGAAATACCTTTCATCAATTTTGACTGAAAAAAAAGAAGTGAAAATAATTACAATTTAGTATTTACATTAATATCAAATGAAATCTAACTTTGAATTTGATTAGCATACTTAAATCAAGTTTCAAAAACCTACAATTAAATCTGTCACCTGCAATTTCAAGACAAACACACATTTGATTTTGTATGAAACCGGTATCTACCCTTATTAGTTACCAAATTGAAATATTGTGGCACGCGTACCCTCCTCAGTAACCATCTGTCTTCGCAGCTGGGTGTTAAAGTACCGGTGCAGTACTGCAGTCGGACAACATACGCCACTTGACAATAAATTCTACATTCTACTAAGTAGCTCTTTTCAAAGAGTTACACGTATTACCTGCTTGCTTTAGCGGGTAAAATAGATTTGATGAAAATAAGGTTTAAAATCTTGTAAAGACTACTGAAATATTTAGAAATTAAAACAATGCTGTGGCTGTTTCACAGATTTTTGGTAATTATCTGTTAACTATAATAAGTCAACGAGGACTTATTTGGAGTTTTTAGCGCCATTTTATCGAGTTCGGTTCGGTGTCTATTTTAATTATTTGCAAATTGATTCATAGTAGATATTGTGTCTTAAAATCGGTGCCGTTTTGTGAGTACAAGTGTCTACGCAACTGAACAATATGTGGGATAATTGAAATAGGCGCGATCTTGTTTGTGTGAAGCTGAGACTTTTATTGTATAGTGGTGGCTATCTCGGCAGAACTAACCGAGTATACTGTCTTGATATACTTGGTGCCAAATGCTCCAAGCAGCAGTGGAATGCGATGCACCCGCACTCTAATGAAAATTGAAACAATATCTACCACTGAACTATTCAACACTTGACACTGGCAAAAATTACTACCAAGAAGAAAGTAGATTGCCAAAACAAAAATAAGAAGAAGAAGAGGACTTATTTTGAAAGTCTACAAACTTTTAGGCGATAGATCACTAGTATTTTTCCTATTGTTAAAGCTATCAATTTACAAATGTCTAGTTTGTGTTTCCGTTGTTATGTATCTCTTTCCCTCTATTTATGTTTTTCAACTTAAGGTATATTATTTAATGCATTAAAAACGGAAACAAAACGTGATTATGCAACAGTAATAACACCATACAATGGACAGTCTTTATATACGAGTGACTTCAGGAAACGGAAGTGAGGTGGCCAATGGCGGCGCGTCACGCCCAATGATCGGAAACTACATACCTACGGTAGTTTTATTGTTCGGCACTTTGGTATTTTAAGGTTTAAACAACCAATGTGTATAATGTTGTAGGCTTTCCTTTATAATGAGGAAAAAGAGTAACTTATTTGATTATAGTCAAAGCATGAAAAACGAAAAAAGCATAAAAATAAATGACGTTTATGAAAATACAATTTTAAATATTGAAGGTTCTAAGTATGTCTTTTTCTTACTAATATTAATTTTGTTTCAAAAGCTTTTCTTAAAATAAACACATCAACTATAGAAACAAAATCTGTAAGATATAATTTATCTACACTAATGTACATTCCCCTTTCAAGCGCGCCGCGCTTCGTAAAGAATCCGCGGCGGTACAGTCGCGTACAAAATAAACTATTCAAGAAATTCTAAACAACTCGCATGACCCGAGTTTCGCACAAAAGGAGCCAACACAATGAGTTACTTGCGGCAAGTCGCGGCCCCGCGGAGAAAATTGAATGCTGAGGTGTGAGGTGGGACATACGGTCTTCAATTTGAGGCAGACACTGAGCTTTTTAAAGCTTAAAACATTTTTGAACATGTATGATTTGATGAGATTTTTAAGTTTTCGTGCTAAGCCAGGAAAAAATACAAAAAGCTATTGCTATTAATTTAAAGGCTTCATTATTTAAAAAAAATATATAATTTAGGTAAACACGAGACGGCACCTCAGACTATACATTGACCTTGAGACCGCCTTTATGATAAAAGTGCTGTCGTGTGTACTTAGGTGTTTTTATTATTATAATTTTTGGATAATGCCCAAAAAATGTACTTATCTGCTTACTTTTTATGAATATCGATAGGAACATCATAATATGCCTACCTACGGTAATTTTGGGCTAACCAAATTCTTGAATTTAGCATTTTTAACCTAACAAAAAGCTTTATAATTCTTTTTTTTTCTTTTTCTTTACAAACTCTTCGATCAGTTCCATCCCATTTTGTCTACCGTATGTTTCCTAAAGAGTGTAAGCCGCATTTACACGGCAGCTTGGGCGCCAACACCTCTCGCCCCGTCACCCCCCAAAGGCATGCGTGCTCCTTACAAGTTTCCACATTACCCCGCTATAGTGACGGAAAAGTAATTAGATCCATCTCGTCACGACACTGAAAATGCCAAACTTTATAATGATGAGGAAAATTCCGAACTTGATTTGTTAATGGATCTCAAAAATAGTATAATTTTTGGACACGTGTCATTTAAAAGTTAATAGCCGAATACTCAAAGGCTTCTTAGCTAAAATGTTAAGTTAAAGTCTCCTTAGCTTTAAGGAAGCTATCAGTTTCATAGAGTTTTTGTGAAATCTGTATTTTTTTGTTTTGATTTAAGTTGACCTTAACTTTAAGATTCGTTTGAGTATTTGGCCGTTATAGACACGAAGACATCTGATGTTAGAAAAAGTTTAAAAACAAAACACTACCAGTACCACCCTTATTTGAATTTAGAAAATACGACACAAATTCTGAATAACCAACGTTCTAAAACCGAAAAGAGCGGGAGAAAAGGTTTCGCATAAAAAGGATTCGCGCGTTCCGTTCCTGTAATGATCGCTAAGATTCCCGCTTCATCGCCGTTCTTAATTCCGAACGTTCCGTTAATGAGATCCACCTTCGTATCTGCGTACAATGGAACGCGATGCGTGAGCTTTCTTTTTTTCTAAACCGCTTTTCTTTTTTTTAAAGAGTCGTGTGCATTCGCGTTTAAAAAGATGGAGTTTAAGTAATGATTCTACACTCGCGCCAACGAACCTTTATGGGGTTTTTAATTTCGTTAGTGGGTTATTGTGCTTAGTAGGTACGTTTACCCAGTCGAAATTATTCATACTGTTTATGAATAAGATTTTTCTAGTCTCATCAAGTTTTAGTTTAATGCATAGTCAAATAACCCTATAGTGATTTTAACTGATTTCTTTTTATTCCTATACTTTTTTCATTTCATGTCCATTACCAACTTATGTGCGTTTCGTTGATTTTTATAATTACATATTTAGGTTTGGGTCGTATTAAGTAATGTTGTTAATCAAATATGCAGAAAGGAGTTGCTTAGAAGTACCTTTATTTTTCTTCAAAATTTTACTCAAAGTAGTATTTATTCTAAACCAACGCGATTTCCCTCCAGCACAATTTTCCTCAAACTTCCATCTCCAGTCACCGCACGTCATTCATTATCGCAAAATAAAACCCGGGGAAGGTAAAAAGACACTTTTAAAGGCACAAACGTTAAAAGACTGCGCGCATCAGTCTCTCCATTAGTGAACCAGAAGTGGCGGTTAAAAACTTAAGATGGCTACGAAGTGAAGTAGTGAGAGCGAGTTCCAGCAAACTGCAATCTTAAATTATCTCAGCAATCAGTTAATGTTTTGTTCAAATATTGTTATAAAGTAGTATTTTTTATTCTAACTTGATGAGTAACTATTAATTTTCAAAAATACGTAGAAAACGTAGAAATAAAAAGACGGCGATACAAGTCTCTCTTGCCTTACTGAGAAAGGGTGTTCAAAAACTTAAAACGGCTACGAAGTAAAGTAGTTATAGGGAGCGAGTCCCAGAAATTGAAATCTTCAATTATCTTAGCAATCACGTGATGTTTTGTTAAAATATTGTTGTTTATGGATCTTTTTTATTGTTAACTTGATGAATAACTATGAATTTTTGAAAATACGTAGTAAATGCAGCAGTATAAAGAAAAAAACGACGATGCGAGTCTCTCCATTATCTAACTAAGAAACGGTGTTTAAAAACTTAAGATGGCTACGAAGTGGAGTAGTGAGTGAGGGAGTCGTTGCGAATTGAAATCTAAAATTATCTCAGCAATCATGTACCTAATGTTTTATTAAAATATTGTTTTGTTGTTTACTGTTTTATTAAAATATTGTTTACTTGATAAATAACTACATTTATTTGAAAATACTTATAGAAAATGAAGTAAAAAGACGGCAGCGAGTGTCTCCATGATCTTACTGAGAAACGGTGACGAAGTGAAGTAGTCGTTGCAAATTGAAATCTTAATTATCTCAGCAATCATTTCATTGTAAGCAATAAAATTGTAAATTGGTCGGGAAAATTAGAACGTTTGTAGAGAAAATTTAAATAAATTGTGATGTTGGTACTAAAATACAAAATTATTTGAGTCGGTCAAGCAATAGATACTCGTAAATGCACTCTATTTTCGTTTGCAGATTTTCTTTCAAGCAATATTGGTTATTTATTCAAGAAATATGACTAGGGTGATTTCTCCCTTTATCCTGTGCTACAATTTGTTTCTCTTTATAAATTAATTGACCATCAGCCATTTTTATTTTCCCCACTGCTGGGGCACAGGCACAGGGTGGCTAAGGATGATGGGCCATAATCCAGGCGGGCCCAATGCGGATTGGTGGGTGTTAACGACTGCAAATGCAGCCGGGTCCAACGGCTTACGTGCCTTCCGAGCTCGAAATCGTAAATTTTTGGTCACCCATCCTATAACTGATCCTTGCGAAAGTTATTTAGCCTCCGCAATCCACAACCACTGCATAATCGTGCTCCTCTAATATATCATAAATTAATTACTTAGCTCGCAACAATATTACAATATTAGTTGCATTGCAACAAAGCATAAGGACATTGCTATCGTCGGTCAGACTTGAAGTAGCGGCTATCGCGGCGGGCAGGCGGCTTCCGCGCGATAGCGCATCCGTCGCTTGGGAGATACCCCGGGTTTTTCTAAGCTAAATAACTACCTACTACTAGCTTTCGAGAGAATATATACGTTCATGAAAGAGTTCAAGTTACATAAGTCAAATTAATAAAGTATATTTTCTATTATGGGGCCATCCATAAATTACGTCACACCTATTTCATGATTTTTGACCCCGTCCCCCCTCCTTGTCACAACTGGTCACATTTGTGAGATCTCCCCCTCCCTAGTGTGACGTCACATATTTTACAATTTTACATCTATAAATAAATTATTGAATTAAAACAGCAGTTCCGTTTATTTAAATTTAAATCATTTTGAAATGTGACGTCACGAAATTTAGAACCCCTGCCACCCCCTTGTCACACAATGTCACACTTCGTCGACCCCCTCCCTCCCCTAATTTATGGATGGCCCCTATCCGGAACAGAAGATAACTGAAAGTTCTATTCAGATTTTCAGTTCACAGCTTCTTTTATTTTATGAAAATCTTAACTCAAAAGCGATAGTAACGTTTGCAAAGCGTTTGCACATTTAAAAACTTAAGGTGCGTCCAGATATGTTCTTTTGATCGTACCGTACCTCCGTTCCGTACCAGCGTTCCGATCAAATAAGTCTGGACGCTACTTTTGCCCGTTCCGTACCTCCGTTCCGTACCACCGTTCCGATCAAACCGCCGAACGTCGCCGCGATCACGTCCAGACTAGCGCCGTACCGTACCTCCGTTCCGTATCAACGTTCCGATCCAATAGTACAGCAGCCCGTAGTAAATTTTAATTACGAAAAAGGTTACCGTTTGCCGTTGTGATATAGTTATTTATTACAAAATTATAGATACTTTAACAGATCGCAACTCGCCGTAACCTATATTTGTATATCTCCAAAAATGAGATTTTTTATTTTTCGAGGTTAATCACATGGTTTAGCTATTGTCGTGTTCTACAGCGCTATGTTTGATTGCCACTGATAATAGTTAGACTGTGAAAAGTAGCCATACACAGATTTAAGACCAGATGACTTTATCTGGTCTTAAATCTGTGTATTGCTACTTTTCATAGTCTTAATATTATCAGTGGCAATCAAACATAGCGCTGTAGAACACGACAATAGCTAAACCATGTGATTAACCTCGAAAAATAAAAAATAATCATTTATGGAGATATACAAATATAGGTTGCGGCGGGTTGCGATCTGTAAAACTTGGGTTAAAGTATCTATAATTTCATAATAAATAACTACATCACAACGGCAAACGGTACCTAACCTTTTTCGTAATTTAAATGTACTACGGGCTACTGTACTACAACCTCCGAACATCGGCGTCGCCGCGATCACGTCCAGACTAGCGCCGTACCGTTCCTCCGTTCCGTTTTTCCTTTGAACGGGGCGAAAAAACCGACTCGCGATGGATCGGAGCGTACCTGTCGGCGATCGAGACGGCGTACCTCCGCACCGTTCCGAACATGCGTCCAGACTAGCGTTCTTTGTTCGCGACGCTCAAGAGCGAGAGATACGGGTACGGGCAAAAGAGCGAGAGATTCGAGGTGGATCGGGGCGTACCTGTTCGTCGAACGGAACGGCGTACCTCCGCACCGTTCCGAACATGCGTCCAGACTAGCGTTCTTTGATCGCGACGCTGATCGGAACGGAGGTACGGTACGGGCAAAAGAACATATCTGGACGCACCTTTAGGTACACTGCCTCCCCTTTATGAGATAAGAAAAAACAGTTTGAAAAACTTTGGTAGAGCTACAAAACTTACCTAAATAAAGGTAAAAGGTGTAATGTCGTCACCGGTACTTCCTCCGATGTTGTTAAGGAAAATCTGCAAAACAGAAAACAATGTTAAATACGGTTGAGCTAAGCGATAGCTGGTTCATGCGTCATGCTCGTGAACGGGTGCTGCCAATGGGAATAGGTCTGCTATAGAAAAAATAGATAGAAGGTTAAATTGTATGAATTGTTTTTTTATATAACAGCCTAGACTGAATACGACTTTTAATAATTTAGCTTGTACGATCGACGCTTGTACCCTTGTTGAGCGAAGCGATGGCTGGTCCATGCGTCATGCTCGTGAACGGGTGCTGCCAGTGGGAATGGGTCTGCTTCTGACTACCTATCTTAACGCATATTGAATTGTAAGAATTGCGTTTTTTTTTAATTATTTTTTTATGTCTTGTAACATGTGTTTTTTGGTAAATTTTTGCCTACTATGTGCACTTTCGAGTAGCAAACAGAGTGATTTCTCAACTAGTTGAAAGCTATTTACTCTCACAATTACCTTTCGATATGTAGTAGGTGTTTCATTTCAACCTACCTACCCATTGTGTGCAAACTTTTGTTAATTATTGTGATGGAAAATGACCTCACTTTTAATGTGGAGCTCATTTTTCAATGTTGACGACTCTGTATGAAATATACAGGGAGAAAAAAGCAGCCCTTGGCGAGTTTCTTGCCAGTTCTCCGTTACAAGGTCCCCCGCTTAGGGTTTGCGAACCGATGGCGTAGCTTCTATAACATTCACAAATGCTTGTAACAGCCTAGACTGTATAAATTATTTTTGAATTTGAATTATCTGATAAGTTTTTTTGCGCCCATTTTTCTTGTCAGCAAAAAGACGTCATAATGGGTGGTAGGGTAAAAGAATTGACGATTTAAAAATGCTTATTAAGTGAGCATATAAAGATTTTTACCATTGAAAATGGTTATCAGATGCAAATCGCCTGAGACGTATTTTTGACCATATCTCCGAGGATTTTGAGAGGATCTAGAAGAGAATAGTACCAAAAGTTGAGGAATTTATCGAGACACGTGTGAACGTTTGAATTTTGAAAATCTACTCGTAACTTTTTGAAATTTTGCAAAATTCCAAAAATTCCGGGTTTTTTGGGGGGTGTTTGTTTACTAAATTGTAAATATTTCGGAAAAAAACTGACTAAAACGAAAAAAAGGGTCCTAGGGTATTAGTTTAGCTACCAAATGGCGAAATAGTTCTGAAAATCGGTAAATAATTGTGACCTGTAGGTGGTCCCTTTAGATTTGGAATTCTAGAAAAACGGGTGTTTCCGTACATAAAAAGTTATGTAGCTTCTATGATTATTGACCGATTGTCATGGTAATAGTGTTAAAAGATGCAGAAGCAGATGAGAAGTGCATTCGTTGGAATTTTGAAAATCAGTCAGCGGGCGCTTTTCGTAAATCATAAAAATAAATAGGTACTTACTACCTAGGTAACTTTAAAAATATAATAGGATTTTGCATTTGATTTGATTTTGGTTTTTCGTAAATTTTTGTATTCATTTTCAATGCTCCGATTCTTGCGGGGACTGCAAATTCTGTGATTTTTTTAAATTTTAATTTTAATTTCAACTAAACAGCTCACCTTCGCAAAAATTGTGCTCTATGCGTGCCCGCAGACTATA
The DNA here is from genome assembly GCA_928269145.1 of Agriphila tristella. Lineage (NCBI taxonomy): Eukaryota > Metazoa > Arthropoda > Insecta > Lepidoptera > Crambidae > Agriphila > Agriphila tristella. The sequence goes on along the minus strand of OV743443.1, from coordinate 22,010,626 downwards.
CAGACTTTCTATCGGCCGATAGTTGGCCCGATAGTTGGTTTTGTATGAAGAATCGGCCGATACCGAATCGTTGTGGTGTGCGCACTTGCATACTTCTTCATACTGATTGGAGAACCCGACTAAACTGTCGGCCAATAGAAAGTCTGTAGTCGCGAGCACGCTAATACGAATTTTATTCGCACTCGATATTTTTACGTCAAAGTTTTTCCTCTAAGTAAGTACACCTAAGTAATAAAACTCCTATTCCTTATCTACATAAACGACCTACCATTAGCATGTAGTGCGCTAAGCATTCTATTCGCTGACGATACTACATTGATAATCAAGAGCAGAAACAGTGACGAACTTGCTGCTCTGACGAAGGACAATTTGGAAAAAGTTGAGAAATGGCTACAAGCCAACAACCTTCGCATAAATGTTGACAAAACTAAACTTATGACTTTTCAGGCTAGAAATAACAATGACTTAAAATTGAACTTAGAATATAATAATAAATACATTGAAGAAGTTGACAGTATTAAATTTTTAGGCTTGACAGTGGATAGATTCTGTAATTGGAAATGTCAGATACAGACCCTAGTAAGCAAATTAGATAGATTTGTATATGCCTTAAAGAGAATAAAGCAAAGTGTATCTAGAGAAGCTGCTCTCATGGCATATCATGGCTACGTTTCCTCCTTATTACGGTATGGCATTATACTGTGGGGTAATTGTACGGATATTATTCGTTTATTTAGACTCCAAAAAAAATGCATAAGAGCGATATGTGGTGCGGGATACTTAGATAGTTGCAAACCTTTATTCAGAGAACTAGGAATTCTGCCACTCCCCTGTCTATATATTTTAGAAACTTGCCTATTTGTTAAGAAGCATCTGTACCTATTTAAAACAAATAATGACTATGGCCATAGAGGGAGAATAGGTGATAAATTACGTATTCCATACCAAAGGCTGAAATTATATTCAAAAAATTCATATTGCATGGCCATTCGTATGTACAACAAACTCTCATCTGAATTGACAAGTTTAACGCTATTTAAATTTAAAGATAAATTAAGTAAATTATTATTGACGAAAAATTATTACTGTGTTTCTGATTTTTTAATTGACAAATCAATTAAGTAAATAATTATGTTCTGCGTTATTCAATTAATTCAATATTTGTGATGCATGAGAGTGTTTTTTATGACTAAATTATTTTTCATAATCTAAATCAAATAGCTATTAATAATATCTAATATTTCAAATATTTGCACGCTGTTTGCATACGGCAGCATGTAACGGCACATTTTATGATAAAGACCTTTGTTTCACCACATGTTTGCAAATAAACAATTGATTTGATTTGATTTGAAAAAGTGTCAATGCCACATAAATAAATAATTGAAATACTTAAATAAAAAAAAACAATTTATTCCTATGTTTGATTTTTGTATGCAACATTCTAGAGGACGACATCAAATCTTGTGTTTGTGCTTCAATAATAAGTTTATTAAAAAAGTAAAGAAGAAGATTTTCTTTACGCGATGTTCCACGAATCAATACTTTGTTCCAACTTAGTTTCTAACTTAAGCCCCGCCCCTTGTCTTACGAGCGTCTTGGCCCCGCCCATTTCCTTTTAACACGCCTTCTTCCTTACGATCGCGCATGCGTCATGTTAGTACTTATGATGAATTATGCCCAACAGTGGACGATAAATAATACTTATGCTAGGGCCACATTATCGCAATATCGTGCTATTGCAAAGATTTGCGTTGTCTAAGTGGGGAATGTCTGAAAAAATAGGCTGAATATTATTATTTTTATAAAAATATTTCAGAATTTACGAGTAAGAAAAGTTAGATCACGAGAATCGGGGAAAGCGAAATAATTTTAATTTTTTTGAAATTTTTTCACGCAACCAATAATTCAGAAACTTTTTTCTATTGATAAGGAAGCTTATTTCTTCCTTAATATGAAAAATATTCAGCTTTGATTTTTTCAGTCATTCGCCCCATTAGACACTGAGTCAAGTAAGTAATTAAAGTTACGGCCGAACACTCAAACGCTTCTTAGTTAAAATCTTAAGTTGAGGTCTCCTTAACTTTGGGGAAGCTGTCAGGCACGTATCCAGACTTTTAGTTCGGGGGGGGGGACAACTGCATCCTGCCAACCTGAGAGTGCCTCGCCCGCTAAATTTGAATTTAGTCCTGTACTGCGTGTTCTGGATTTCGGGGGGGGGGGGGGGGGGGGGGAGATAAAATCCCAACTATCCCCCCCTTGGATACGTGCCTGGACTGGAAGCTGTCAATTTCATAATCTGACAACTTTTTTGAATTTAAGGTGGCCTTAACTTTAAAATTCGTTTGAGTATTGGGCCGTTAGTCACGGAATAGGTACATTTAATTAGTAAGAATCTATAATTATGGTCTAGTGAGATGGTTATTTATTATTAGTTATAAGACTAAATTATAAATCAGAACTTTAAAAAAGTTGGTGGTAAAGTTTCGAATTCAATTGTTTTTTTTTCATATTTTGTCATTCATCTGTGTTAACTTTGAATTAAATTCGAATGCTTGACCGTGCGTTGACTGACCTACTTAACGTTTTATTTAAATCTTTCGAGGCTTTTAGCATGATCTCCATTTTAATGCTTTTAACATTTCTAATTAGCATGGATTTTCTTCTAACCGCTAACCTACACTCCAGTCCCTAGTTAATCTAAGTTCTCTTCATAGAATAACACAAATGTTGAATGAATGTTGAATAATTCAGAGCGCAGCATAAACTTCTAAGTGATCCCTTTATTTCTCGTCCAATAGCACCACAGTACCGCCTACGTCTCGGCCCGCCCACTTTCTTAGAAGTTTAGCCGCCCAAGGCGTTCCAAAGACACGCCCTCTAAACCGCCTCCCAGAATTCTATACGAATCTAAACAGATTAATAATGTATCTCTCTCCATTATAATATAAAAGCAACACCAGAAACCTATAAAAAAACCTCAACAGCAATAACATAACAAAATCCAATGATTATTTTATCTAAAATAATAACTTTAGTGATTAATTACGAGTAACGTCATCTATCATCAACCTAGAATAAACTAAATACAGTGCGATTGTAACGCCATCTATGTAGTGAGCGAGTAAACTCTGGAGCGATGCGCCTGCGACGCTTTACAGCGCCATCTAGTTTTGTGTTAGTAAAATGCGAATGACAGCTGCCAGCAGCGCGCGCAAAACAGGCAGGGGTAAAGTAGTATTTCAGTTTGCAAGTAGGTGGCGCTGATATTGATGTGAAGGATTTAAGGCTGTAGACGCGCATCACGTTCCATTTTTAAATTTTCCATACAAATGATCGAAACATCTCTGCGCGAACCGTAATGAGGGCGAACTTTGAAAATTCCTATTAAATTATATATTAGATATAAGTATATACAAAATACTCAATACAATAGACAAATACCTCATTATTTCTAAGGAAAATAATAAATTACTTTAAAATCTGTAAATGCCAGTAAAAAAACATGTCAAAGTGTACCTATTTGAGCATTTTTTTATATTTTATTTCTCTGTGATTAAAATAATTTTTAAAAATTTTCTCTCTATAGGGCACTCCTTGACAATCAAACAATAAATGAAAAAATAAATAAATGAGTCGTATTATTATTTGTTACAGCTGAAACGTGTTTGAAAAATACCTCTGACAAGCAAATTTGGAATTCCACTTGAACAGATTGTCTTTGTTTTAAAATACCTGATAATTTATCATGTTTTTCTCTCTATACGGCACTAATTTAAGAATTTTGCTTCCTAAAACTAAAGTTTACATCAATAGTAATGCTTTAATTCTTTAGATAACTTGTTTGGAAAATCGCTAATTTCTTTGAAATGCGTATATACAGTCTTAATAATAAAATGACTGAATTTCTAGTTCAAATTCGACTTCAGTAGTTGTACTATTATACAATTTTACAACGTGTTACAAAATAACCCCTAATGCCATGAAACTGTGTGATTAATTTGTGTATGAAACAGCTGTTTTTTTTATAAAATCCAATAGTTAAAGTTGTTCAATTTGATGGTCCCTATTTACCATATTCGGCATTAGGGGTTATTTTGTAACACGTTGTAGGTATATCATGTGCTTTAGTGTACATTTTTTTTTGTCTATTCATATGATGATGACGTAATAATAAAATTATTTTAAAATTGAATGTAATAAGTATATTTTATCACGTATAAGTTATCATGGTTGTAAGATTATTGGTTTGATATTTGTTGAAGCACAGAAGTGCCTGCTAAAATATTACTAGCAATATTGCAATGATTGCAGTAAACTTTTTGCTAGGCGTTTGATAAAACTGAAGCTGGTTTCAATAAAGGTATTTGTTTGGAACAGTCACGTCTAAAAATATTTACCCATACAGTTTGGAACTTTGTCACTTTATTGTAGTAGCCTTTTGTCATTGATTTCTGTTCAAAAAGTTATAGCTTTGGAGTGACAAAATGCTAAACTGTTTACATATTTATATACGTGACTGACTCTAGTCTGCTTCAGAATGGGGAATGTCCGAAAAAAAATCAAATTGGCTGAATATTTTTTTCTAGGTGGGAATAAGCTCCCTTAGTAATAGAAAAAAGTTTCAGAACTTTTGATTGCGTAAAAAAAAATTAATAAATTTAACTCTCTTCGACTTCACAAATATACAAAAGTAACAGCAGAATGGAAATGGAAATTATACCTTTGCCACCACCTGCCACAACCACAACATGGTATTAAAAAAAGTTTCAAGTTCAAAGTTTTGACATTTTGACATTTGTCATTGTCAAAATGTCAAATCTTTTTATTTTTATTCTTGTTGTTGTTGTGGCAGGTGGTGGCAAAGGTATAATCTCCATACTGCTGTTACTTTTACACATTTGAAAAGTCGAAGAGACTTTAATTTTTTATAATTTTTCTACGCAACAGAAAATTCTTAAACTTTTTTCTTTTACTAAGAGAGCTTATTCCTTCCTATAAAAAAATATTCAGCCAATTTGATTTTTTTCAGACATTCCCCATTAACTGAAAAATTCAATACTTTTTAGACAAACTCGTAATAACTGCAACGTAAAGGGTACCTATTGCATTTGACAGGTCGTAAGAATTAAATGGTCTGTCACACCAACTATTATGTTTATTTTTACCCGACTACGGCGAAGCCAAAACGGAGGGTATAGATATTTGTTAGATTGAACTGTACTATTGAACGCAATCAGTGGCATTGGTGTCGGAAAAGTTCGCGGCCTTTTTGTACTAAAAATAATAAAGATACCACAGCGAGAAACATCTTTATCATCAAAATTACCGAACCTGAAGCAGCTGAACTATTTTTTGTAGTAGTATTCGACAAAGCATTTTCTCCATTAACATTACAAATCAATCTTTGAGCACCAGCAGCATTTTTTTTAGTAAGGGTCTGAACCTTTATCGAAAAAAAAAGTGCAAAACGTATCTAATAAAATGTTCATAAATATTCACCTTTCATAAATGTTTGATCCAAATATGAAAGCGCCGGCCAAAAGAGAAAAGTGCTTTATTTTGATAGATTTTGTCCATCTAAGAATTTTTTATTATGGCACCGAAGCTGTAGCACCGCTTCACATTTGTGTCAAAATGTATGAAAATACAGACTTTTTGAACTCAACTAAAATCAAGTATAGCGGTGCTATAGCTCCGGTGCCATAATAAGAAATGCTAAGGCGGACAAAATCTATCAGAATTGGCTTTTTGGCCGACTTTTTTACATTTGTGCCAAAATGTATGATAAAACAGACTTTTTGAACTTGTATAAAATCGAGTATAGCGGTGCTACAGCTTCGGTGCCATAATAAGAAATGCTTTGGTGGACAAAATCTATCTGAATAAAGAACTTTTGCTTTTTGGTCGGCACTTTCACATTTGGACCAAAATGGATGATGTCCTTTACCGATATTGCCAAAAAGTCAGCTGTCAAACAATATATCAAATTCCCGCCTAATTTTAGTATTGTCAGAAATATAGCACCCAAAATTTATGCTTCAAAAAGGCCGCGAACTATACCTACCTTTGAAATGCTACATTGCGTTACCTATACCAGCCCCTGTATCATGTCCTACGAAACACGGCTAATACAAATAGCAATTCAACAACACTTAACTGTCAAAATCCATCGCCTTTTGAGAGTAAAATGTCGATAAAGCGCAGTTTCAGTGGTCATAAAATCAAAGTCAAATAAGCTTTATTCAAATAAACTTAATTCTTAAGTACTTTTGAAACGTCTATATTTTCCTACCACCCGTTCCAGACTTTTTAGCTGACAAGAAGAACGGGCGCAAGAAACTTACTCTAAACATATTAGGGGCGATAGTATAACGTAGGTAATATTTACGAAAAATTTCCGTTCCGAGAGGTAATAACTTGAATACTATTACTTTGTATAATATATACCAGAACTCAAATCTACATAAACAAAATGGCATTAGTAACGTAGCAATTTTTCTAGTCTCTAGAAAATTATGTTATTTTCGTTTTATGATTTTACTAGCTTCCGGCCACAACTTTCCGCGTGAGATTCCATTTTCCACAGGAGTGTCAGTAATAAAATATAGTCTTTTTCAGTGTTTCCCAATTATTGTTACCCCCAGGGGTACGCGAGGTTTTATCAAGAGGTTCACGCGGCAATCTCATCTACATGATTTCATACATCCGATATCATTTTTAATTTATCATTCTGCGATAAGGAGTACATGAGTTTGAGATCTTTCTTGGAGGGGTACATAGATTGAAATAATTTTTGTGATATTTTTTTCCAACATCTCTCCTTTCTCTTTCAATTAAATTGATTCACTGCAATGTTGATATTAATGGGCTTAGAATAATAACACCTAGAACTGTGCCATAATGGCTCAGTTTTCAGATTTATATCCTTCAGGTTTCATACTTTACTTAATCGTACCTAAAGTACGAAACAGTTTCAATTTCCCTACATTTAGGGGATAAGAGCCATAATGGCTCAGTTTTCAGATTGATATCCTTCATACGATACCTAATCGTACCTTTAAGTATGAAACAGTTTTAATTTCCCTACATTTAGGGGATTAGTAACGATTTTATTGGATTTTAGTTAAGATTAGATAACGTATGAAGTAAATAAATCTGAAAAATGAGCCATTATAGCTCAGTTTTAGTTGCCTCACTTTACATACAAGGACTCGGCTTCTAGGTGTTATTATTCTAGGTTAATATGTAGCTAATGTCTAGATATTTTTATTCGTGATCTTTTTCGAATGAACTACAAAAGGATAAAATTAGATAGAAAGAAAGAATTATAATAAAATAAAATATGATATATTACTTTTCAATATGTGTAGGTACCTATTAAGATGAATAAATAATGAAAAATATTAGAAAAAATCGGCTCACCCGTAGCAACTTAGACGGGATCCCGTCTACGGGTGAGCCGATTTTTTCTAATATTTTTCATTATTTATTCATCTTAATATAAAAATAGTATTGTGAATGCAAAAATCTAAAAGTTTAAAATATGTGTACCTACTAACATACTACTGCCTGCTTATATTTTTTTAACTTGTTATATTTAGCTTTAAAAAGTTGAAAACTAATTTAGTTATTTTTGTTCAACTAAGACTATGCAGCTTTTCCGGCAAAAGCTGAAAATCAGCTTCATGAAATTTTGCATACACGTTCTCAGGGGTGCAGAGTTCCCGAAGGAAAGCAAAAAAACTTTCGACGAACGAACGACGAAAAAAACTTATTTATAAATCTGTTTCGACCTTACGGTATTGTCATGCAAGGAATAAATATCATGCGAAAAAAAATTAATCTATTGAAGTACTAAAATAATGCTTGTCAAAAGCAAATATTTTATAAAAGAAAATGATAGATAATTCTTGCACAAGTCATCACCACTCAGATATGTCTTTTCATTTTAATTAAAAAGAACTAATGCAAATCTGTCACTTAAAGAATTTTTTACCATGTCACTTAAAGAATTTTCATTACCTTACCATCGTCATTTCATTACCCTTAGCACAAACAGCTATCAAGAAAAAAACAGGCCAAGTGCGAGTCGGACTCGCGCACGAAGGGTTCCGTACCAAAAAACGGCAAAAAAAATCACGTTTGTTGTATGGGAGCCCCCCTTAAATAATTATTTTATTCTGTTTTTAGTATTTGTTGTCATAGTGGCAACAGAAATACATAATCTGTGAAAATTTCAACTGTCTACCTGTTGTCGTTTTTAATATCGAGCAAAAAACCGCAAAAAATACGTTTGTTGTATGGGAGCCCCCTTAAATATTTATTTTATTCTGTTTTTAGTATTTGTTGTTATAGCGGCAACAGAAATACATCATCTGTGAAAATTTCAACTGTCTAGCTATCACGGTTCATGAGATACAGCCTGGTGACAGACAGACAGACAGACGGACAGCGGAGTCTTAGTAATAGGGTCCCGTTTTTACCCTTTGGGTACGGAACCCTAAAAAAGCCCGTAAAAGTAGGTACTTGATAGGGCATGATGACTATTTTTTATGTTACAGAAATTACCTGTCAAAAAAAAGGAAAAATTGGAATTTAAAATAATTATATCACTAGCACGAAAAATGCCCGAGATATCACAGTTTGTAATGCACAAAATTGAACTCGCCCGAAAAAGCTCCAAACGGCTACTCAATTATGACGTCACACTTGAGTAGTTTGTATGCAACGCGTAGGAAATTTGTTCGGCAGCTACATTAAACATTGTGTTTATCAAAATGGTTTCTTAGACAAATTTACTATATATTTTATGGACTAAATAAAGGTATTATTTATTTTAATAAATTTTATACTTTTTAAATGGACTTGTTCGCCTAAAGGGTCATAAAACAAATAATACGCAATATATAAAACCAAGAAGTATACAAGCTACTCTAAAAGTTTAATATGTTTACGATTTTTATTAGTATATCATTATTTTATTCATCCCTATTCATGGAAAATTTTATTTCGCTTTACGGCGATTGATGCACGGCACTCCCATACAAAATAATTCTATCGAATGATTTTTTGCGCGTTATTTTTTTCGATAGCTGTTAGTGCTAAGGGTACAGTCAGGTATGCAATAGGACCTTATATTTCATACATACTTTGTCAGTGTATATCTCCGATACCCCATGGATTTGGGGTCCGCGACTTAGGTAGGATTATTTCGCTCGGTCTAATCAATTTCAACTAAGATGTTTCTTACTCAATCACGAAAAAATGGCTGGACTCATTTTGGATAAAAGGCACCTTGGCTATAATAAGCATGCAGTAAATTAGATATACTTGACACATTCAACAGAGATTTTACTAAACAATCAACTAAAAACTAAATTCTAACTAGGTAATTTCTAATTTTCAGCAGAATTTTGGTCAACCTTTAAATTATATCTTTAAAAAAGAGTAACTATGTTATTAGTGCAATAAAGAGAATATAATCTGTAAAATCACAACTTACCTTTTTTCATAATAATTTTACAATACTACTCAAAAACTAAACGGAAAAATAAAATAAAAACAAACAAAATAAAATTATTTATTAAAACATTCTAAGGGATTCACAAAAAAATAAAAAGTAACAACTAAAACTTATACTAGCAAAACAATATATTGTATTTCAAAAAGAACCAAAAAACTAATTTATGCAAACAAATAAAAAAATGCTTAACAAAATACGCTCAATAACCGAGTCAAAAAAACCATGAATTACTTCATGTTAATTATTTCATAGTTTTTTTGACATATAAAAAGGACAAACGAATTATAAAAAGGCACAAGAAAAAAGTTTACAATGGAATTTTGTAAAACAAAAATAAATGTAAAAAAACTAGCAATCTATAAAATAATTACTGTGTAGAGATTAAAGAACACGGTTTACAACCTTGGTCCGAAATTTCCGTGTCTGGAGCACAAATCTAGAGTCCTTTTTGGTCACAATAAGTTAAATCTTAAGAAAGTATATTTGCGGCAGTCAATTTTACTTAAGTTACGCCTAACTTCTTAACATTAATTTAACGCTTAACATTAATTTATTAATCGCTCACTCGATATCTTGCTCGATAAGAAAAATAAAGTTTTAAATAAAAATATTCTCAATAACGGCCAAACGTTTAATCTCTTACAAATGTAACCGACATAAATATTAAAAATTTTGCAAAAAACTTTTTGTCCGATGCTAACAGTTCAGGTCAAAAAGTGAGGGTGGGGAGTTAGCCTAAAAATATCTTTCGATTAGACGCGGTTAGAATATTTTAAAGGTTTTTTAATTTTGTTTTTATTTTAATATTTATAATCACAAGAGCACGAGGAACGTGTATTACGCCGCGCGGCCCGGGCGGCCGCCGCGACTCCAGACGGACGACTGAGAAGCATCCGCGGGTCGCGGCGCGCCGCCACCCGCACTCCTCCCCTCCACCCTACCCCCTCCCCCCGACTTCGTTACGAGCCACTTGTAATCGCCCCGCGATTTTTCCGCCTAAGACAAATTAGGCGGGATCGCGCCGCCCGCCCACGTCTTAGCCTCACATTGGACGTTTTCTTCAAGATGTTTTTCCACTGTTCTTTTTACCCAACCCTTTCTAAGCCGCCTTGGTATTAGCTAACCCATTGTTTGCCCTTGGTTCGCGCGCGGTCGCAACACAACACAACACCGTACATGTATACGACGCACAACACAATGTTATGGCAGCGAGCTGTTTTATTTTTAAATGGCATTTAATCGTCACTCTCGCTTTCGGTTGTGCCGAGGCCGGGTTAATTGTAAATAAAATTCAATCATTCGAAAAAAATCCTCGTAATCGACAATATAAATGAGTGATTCGCATTCAGTTATTGTACTTTTCTGTAGTAAGCGGTGTGACGTCACTGGTTGATACTGTTTTTAAACGTCAAACCTGACTGATTCGACGTTTGCAAATGCTGTTTGCATTTTTAGAAATAACGAAACAGTATACGTGGCGGAAATGTAGTCACTTTAAGATTTAGGACTACAAAATTCAGCTGTTTGTCTTTATGAATAAAAAATGAATTTTGGGTCATCATCTTAGGTCTGTGAAGTATTTAGCTATGAAAGTAAAATATTTCTTATTTTTTTTCATAAAACAAAAAAAAAATGTTTTTTTTAAATAAAAACCAATATTATCTCTACCAAGTGCATATCAATAAATCTAAGACAAACTGATGTTCTGTCTTTTTATTACCTGACCACGAAACAATAGCCAACCCTAAACAATAAAATTGAGAAATTTCAAAATTCGAATGTCGCGGAATGGAACGCGGCACGATACCGAGGGCGGCCATTTTCTAGAGAGCCGCATCTCTCGCGGTCCGGCCACCGGCCAGTAAACAGAGCGCGAGGGAATTAATATGATTCTTTTATCAGCCGGACCGCCAGCTGTCGCACCGGGGTCGGTGACCTCGCCGCGATTTAAACGAGTCTTCGATTTTCGAATGGACATGGCGGAGATGCGCTGTGAAGCGATTACGATTCAATTTTCGAATGACGATTTACCCGTAGCACGAACAGCTATCGAAAAAATAACGCGCGTAAAAACGTTCAATAGAGTAATTTTATATGGGAAATTTGTACAGCGCCATCTGCCACTGAAAAGTGAAATGAGATTTTCCATAGAGAATTACTCTATCTAGTACTTTTACGCATGTTATTTTTTACAACTAATCGTGCTAAAGCCGCGATTACTTACGCCGATTTAGCATCCTAGTTAGGAACCAATTTCGGGTTGCCACCCGTACTTGACAATAAAATATTGTATAACAAGTTAGATTTTAAAAGTGAATTTACACTATAACGGAAAGGTAAACTTTGTTTAGGATTGGAGATGAGAATTGAAAATAAAAAAATCATAAAAAATTTTGACTTTCCGTTATTTGTGCAATTGAACTTATTTATACGGGTGGCAACTCTAATTGGTTCCTAAGTAGGATGCTAGATCGGGATAATGTTATCATGGCTTAAGGATTATATTTTTTTGTAATGGGGAGGCGAAGGCAAAGTGAATTACAGATGTCGCTTCAGTCTTTGGACCCATTGTCAGTTTGAGCTTATATTGTCTTGACTGTGTATTACGTGATTTTACTTTCTTAGATTATATTATTTTCGGTTTTGCGGACAAACAATGTATTCTATGCTAACTTTAGCTCAGATAAAAGAAGAATTACGGAAAAGAAAAGCCAAAACAACAGGCAAGAAAGTTTATAGCAACTTACAAAAAATTGCTAACAAGCATTACATTTCTTTAAATTTCGTGTAAGATTTACAAGTAATCTTTTTATTTCAGATAAGAAGCATATGATTTAAATTTTAACAAAGCAACTGAGTGTGAATTTCCGTGTTTATAGTTGCCTCATGATGCCTTCTGTGCAATAGTAATTTCAGGTTTGTGTACTGGAATTTCTGTACCATCCAAATTTACACGAACCGTTTTATCATATTTATTTTATTATTCTATGTTTCTTGAATGACTCTGGCATATAAAATTCTATTAATTCTCTGTTTGGCCCCAGTATTAGGCTTATTCCATATTTGATATACCTATCAAATACATCCAAGTTATAAATATGTTAGAAACTGCTGAGGTTGAAATATTAAAGAACAAAGCTGTTATAATTCAAATGTTGTTTTATTTTGGCGAAGCTTCATTAAATTCATGAAACATTCCTTTTGATTTATAATGTTTCTCAGGCTCGGCAAAGGAGAAAATCGAGGGAAAAGCATCTTTATTTTGATATTTTTTTGCCCAATATTTTTTTTGTTACTGGGAAATCGATGTATTCCAATATTTTACAAGTTACATGCACAAGAATGCGGCATTTTCTCAGTATAAAATTAAAAAGTGCAATACTCCAAGAGATTCCCATATGTTTTGACACTTTCTTTGAGGCGGCCGAGTACCAAAGACAAGACGCCACCTATCGGGATAAAATTGCGCTTTTCCTCCCCATTACTTTCTTTTGGGTGTTGTGTTGCAGCCTTTTTGCACAGTTCGTGTTGTTGATACTCGCAGATAAAATTGATTTTTTTTGGCAACTATTTTCTTTTTTGGTGTTTTCGCGTTGCATTGCAGCCTTTTTGCAGAGTTTATGTTGTATTAACCCGCAGACAAAATGTTTGTTTCAGCGCAAATTGTTTTTATATTTAATGTTAGAAAAGTCTTGTAGATCAAGGTAGATAATACAAGGTGTTTAGCATATTAGGCTTTATAAGCCTAGGCTTATAAAGCCTAATATGCTAAGGGTCCATCAAAATAAACAACTTTTACTATGGGACCAACTACCTATTCCTGAAAAAAAATCAGCTGCTTCATACAAAAAATAATTTTGAGAACATCAAAATTTATGTAACAGTTGTTGTTTTTTCGCGTTTTGGTCCAACAGTAAAAAAAATACAGATTGGTGGTCCCTATAACTACCACATTCGGCTTTATAATGCTATTTCCAAACACTTTGTATAATGAGCTACAACAAATATTACATTGTAAATTTTAAAAAAGTTTATTTTCTATGTAAACATAAACTTGAATTTAAGAATGTTGCTTCTATAAAAACACGTTTGCTATTCGGTAGGTACTCTAATCTAATTATAAAATAATCTTTTTTTCCGCGACGCAACGACAATAGAACGTCATTATGAAAAAGATACATTCACTTTTAATTAAACTAACAAAAACAAAAATGGACACACGGTCTGAAATAAAAGATTTTTATTTACTTATTTAAGTTAATTTAAATTTCTGTTCACAGAGACTAACATGTTTTATTAAAGTTTTTTTTTTTATTATTGATTTGATTTTTGCGTCTCTCGGCGTTCATTACAGCTGCTGTGGTCATCCTTCTGGACCATCTGACCACAAAATCTCATCACCAGTGGTCATGCAGTTTAGAGGAAAAATTTGTCAAGGGGTAATAAAAAGAAGCAATTTCACTTCATGAATTTATTTTTGTGGGATCTGTGTCATTTAATTAACTAAATTGCAAATTTTTTAAACTTTTGTTTTAGAACTTTGTAAAATAAATTATCTTTACACACAGTAGATTTGTAGCTCAGTAGGTACCAACTAAATTTTTTTGCTAATCTGATACGAATCAACCCTTTTTATTTCTTTTTTAGATTTCATTTCATTTCTCATGTCTGCGTATATTTTTATTCAATTCGCCTATCAAAAAAGTAAGAACATTGATTCTTTCACAAATAGATTTTTTATTGAATGATTTTGGGACGTTCAGATTCTTCATAAGTCCTATTGCACACAAAGTGTTTTAATAATATAGAAAAAAACTCGACTCTTACTCTTCTCTTAGACGCAAATCATATTATTTTTTGTAGTACCTGTACTATTTTAGAAAGAACTTTGCATTACTTATTTATTTTCTCTACCACGACATAAATCTGCCAGCAGACAACATATTTTGAGTGGCATACTCAAAAACTCGAAATTTGAAATTAAGTAAAAATGAAATCGTCGAATTCTTTCACAGATGTTTTTTTTATCGAGTGATTAAGGACGGTCACATTTTTCATAAGTCTCATTTCGCACAATGTTTTAATTATGTTTTTTCTCTAATTTTATTTTATTCTATTAGAAACAACTCTTCTCATAGACGCAATTTTTTTTTGTAGTATACCATTCTAGAAAATTTTTGCATTACTGATTTATTTTCTCTATCACGACGTAAATCTGCCAGTAGACAACATATTCTGAGTATACGTGTATGTAAACTCAGAAACTAAAAATTTGAAATTTAGTAAAAATTAAATCGTTAAAAGTAGATTTATATTTACTTAGTCAAAGCTTGGATAATTAATTTTAACTGCTTTCTGGGCAGTTTTGGTACAATGTTGATCTTAAAAAATATATTCGTAGAAAATATTTAATTATTTTCAAAGAGACTTTTGAGTTTGATATAAAATAATTTTAAATTACTTTTAGGAGATGATTTTACACGACTTTACAAGTATCGATCAAAAGCTTGGCCGCTAAAGATTTTTTGGAGCAAATTAAAAATTACTAAAAGAGTGAAGCGAAAAAATAAAATTATAAAAAAAGCAACTACTTTGAATGCCACAAATTACCTTACACTAAAGTAGAAACAATCCCTCGTAGTCTTCCGAGTTGTAAAAAAACAAAAAAACGCAATTTCATAAATTTTCGACTTTTTACAGCACACCACAAAAAGTTTTCTTCAAAGTCCAAATCAAGTCCTTACGTTCTAAATTTTAAAAAACTTCCTTACATTTCAAATTTACACTAAAAAAGGTCACCGTTCGAAATCCGAATTTATTGCGATAAAAAACAAACTGAACTCCAAGGAACTTAATACCACTTATAGACTATGCGGCAACAGCCGTATATTTACATGGGAGAAAAAAAATGAGGTCATTCGGAGTTACGGGCAACGCAACCGGTCGGCGCGGGCCGCGACGGGATTGTCACGGGCCCGCTCCCGGCCCGCGAAGCCACTACCGAAAACCACGTGCGCAGACCCCAGAAAGAGAGGACCATACACGAACCCTCACCAACAGAACGGGACGCAACTATTCTTTTTTCAATTTACTATATTTGCCGGATTTTTATTATTTTTTCGCATTTCGATATTTTATTTTTTAGTTGATGCGCCCTCGCTCACCTGTTGTGCTTGACCCGCTTCGATCTCCGATCATGTGATCGACGTTTTTCAATACTTTTTGGCACGCGTTCGATTTTCGAATTGTACGAATATAAACGTGCCGGTTCGAACTAATTAGTTGGGCTGGATATAAAAAGATCGTGTGAAGGGGTCTTTTTTTAGCAGTAGCAAGTTTCACGCACTGACTATCAATACTTTCGTTGAAAAGCTTTCATAATTTGAGACCTAAAGTTGTGTGAGCAAAACAATAAAAAAAACTGTCGAGTTATTTATAAAATAAAAAAAGGAAAAAACACAAAGAGTTTAACTAGGTATTAATAACAAAAATCGTATAATTATCAAAAAAACTAATCACCTAATAATTTTCTAACGAGTGAAAATCGATACTAACGCCACGATAATGCGGCGTCGAGTAGCAGAACTAAGCTCATTATTTCTAGTCTTGATGACAGCAGCGCCACTCGCCGCCACGGCGCCGAAGCGAACTATCGGCCATCGGTTCATTTCTAACGTGTCGTTAAATTTTTCGTTTTAATCGTGAAAGTGCAATGTTCACTTCGCCGGCCATTCAACGGGCATTTTGCATTTTCTTTTTCTTTTTCATCGGTTTTTTTACAGACGTTTTGATCGTGTCGTCAAATCGACGCGTTGTGCTGATATTGGTTCGGAAGTTTTTATTTAAACCTTCATGTTTCCTTATGGGTAACATTCGAACTTTTGAATGGGACACATTTTAGTGTTTACTTCTCGTGTTGTAACACAATTTTTTAATTATTTTTTTTGTTTAAGTTTATACTTTTTCTCATTAATAAGTTTTCTTAGAAATAACGAGAGATGGCGCTAGGTGTATCTTACAGAGCTGTCTCGGTCATAGAAATAAGAAGAAGATAGCATTTTTTTTCAATAGGTATAAAAGAATTGAGCTATCACTTATTTATTTCGTTATTGTTTATTATTTTATGTCATTTGATGGGTATAGAGACGATCATAGACTGTAAAAAATACACTAAGGGTAATATAATTTTCCAAGTGAGAATATAAGTAAAAATGCGTAATTATAATAATTCTTATTTAAAGTTCAAGAAGTTAATTAAGCATACATGCAAGCAAACAACAACAACAACAAGCAAAAAAAAGTGAAATGTTAATTATCAATACAACTAAATATTACATCTCTTTGTGGAAATCTGCGTGTAAATAAAAATATTTTAGGCTTACAATATTTCTCGAAACACATCATAATTTTTTTCTTTCTCAAATGTATTTTATCTTCACCAGGAGGTCTCACTAGTAAGACGCGTCCCATGTCCCCACCCTGTCAACAAACTTGTATTTTTTTTAAAGAAATGTAATATAAGTAAAAATATACCTAGCTATAATTTTTAATTAATGGTAAGAGATTTTTTCGCAGTCAAATTGACTAAGATCATTATAAATAAAATAATAATAATAAATACAAACGACTGACAAATGGGTGGCTGATTTTCTGTCAGCGCAAAATGAAAGATACATACAGATTTTTACATCATATTAATTAATAACACATTTAGTTCCATATCTAGTTTGTCCCTAAATAACTGTGCCCATAGCACGAATATCTATTCACTTTTACCGCGAGAGGATTCACTTATTCACTTTTAATTATTATTAAGTATTAAGTTTTTTGGAAATGTTGCCACATTCTTGCGTTGTATTATTTATCATCTAGAGAATTGAGTCCTTATAAGAGCGCTGTGCCCGAGATACAGTTATAACTAGTTCGGGTGCAGATGTCATTTGTTTGTTTCAAAGATGTTTAGTTCATTTAAGTACCTATGAGATGTTTTAAAAAGCTTTGTATTTTTATGTCAATAAATATTTTTATTATTATTATGAAAAGGTCTAATTTTTCACAGCCTAAAGCTGGTTATTATTATTATTATTATTATTATCTATCAAGAAAAATGTCGTCAGACTTAGGTAAGGAAATGGAAGCTACTAGCTAGCCAGGTGGACTTGCCCTTGAAATAAGCCCTACCACCAACTAAACCGAGTACAAATTGTACTCCCCCTGGGAATCGAACCCGGGGCCCCCGCGTCTTACCACAGTGGCGATTTTTAAAGAGTTCTAGCTCTCCACACTAAAGTGTCAAATCTTTTTAGGACTCTTAGAGCTTCGCACTAAAGTGTCGCATCTTTTTAGGACTCTTAGAACTCCGCACTAAAGTGTGACATCGTCGAGCGTCTCGGGCTCGGCTCTAAACCGGAGCGTCGTAAAACAACGCAATTACTTATTTTGAATAAACCTGCTCGAAGGTAATTTTTCTCTGTGGAACTATGAGTAGACTCGCGGTAATGTCAGCGGATTCGCAGCTCCTTAAAATTCCTTAAAATTTCCTAAGAAGTGAAATATTAAATTAAAAACTAGGTATATTGGATGTAGATTTTGGGTAAACCCCAGAGGATAATTTTGGCATATACTGGAAAGAAAATTTAAGTTCCCATTATACTATCCCCGTCAATTGCTAATGCGCTGGAACCTTGTCAAATTAACATACACATCATCGTCATCCGCAACTAAAAATGACAAAAAACAGTAAAATTCTAATAGGTAATATAATATATTAATTATTGAATTCTTATTTTCAATAAGAAAGAGTCTAGGTATATGAGAAAATTACAATTGTTTTTCGTTTTTGAGGTTAAAATCATGGCCCCCAGGCGCATTACCAATTGACGCGGATAGTAATTAACTAAACCTCTTCAGTAAATGAGTTGATTGTAAACGTTATACTAAGATCAACATAACGAGACTTAATTTTTCTTTATCGATATTCGAATTGTATAAAAACAAAACCGAGTACCTATCTGATATTTTTATCAAAAATACCTTATTGATACAGCAGCATTGCAAATTTCAATTATCGTCTGTTCATGTTCAACCGTTTAAGAATTAAAAACAGTAATTTCCTCTCATAAAATTGAATTGAAAATCTCGAAGTAGAATCAAAGACGGTATCTTTCATACAAAATCCACAAATTCCGCCATCTACATTTATTCTCTTTTGTTTTACCACAAGTGAGTAAAACCGCAGGGCATGTATGAAAAGATTGATGGATGTGAATGAAGCGAAAGAAGTGTGCAAGGATTGTAGCAGGTGACGATCCATGGTCTCTGCCTACCCCCATGGGAAACAGGCGTGAGTGTATGTATGTATGTATGAGTAAAATGACAGATAGCCGGTTTTGATTTTATAAGACTCGTTCGACTCCACATTTACCTTTCATATCATATCCTATTCATATCTTGTCAATTAAAAATATAATATGATAATTTAATGTGGCTAACTTTGATGCAAACAATCCCACAAGACGGCATACAACTATATTTAAAACTAGACACTTTATTTGAATTAAAATTATAAAATGTATATCCAATAAAATTATAGGAAAAAAATGACAATTTATATTAACTTGGTAAACCATATATTACAAATCGTGTATAGCGATCTGGATCTCCTCCATTCCCTCCTTGGATAACCATCATCAGGCATAGCTCGATCAATCCTTGGCGGAGAACCAAGGCTCAAGTTACCTCGTCTGTATGAAAATCAACTGGTGGACACTTTATTGGAATTATAATTATGAAATGTATATTCCATAAAATTATAGGAAAAAAAATACAATTTATATTAACTTGGTAAACCATATATTACAAATCGTGTATAGCGATCTGGATCTCCTCCATTCCCTCCTTGGATAACCATCATCAGGCCATAGTTCGATCAATCCTTGGCGGAGAACCAAGGCTCAAGTTACCTCGTCTGTATGAAAATCAACTGGTGGACACTTTATTGGAATTAAAATTATGAAATGTATATTCCATAAAATTATAGGAAAAAAAATACAGTTTATATTAACTTGGTAAACCATAAATTACAAATCGTGTATAGCGATCTGGATCTCCTCCATTCCCTCCTTGTATAACCATCATCAGGCCATAGCTCGATCAATCCTTGGCGGATAACCAAGGCTCAAGTTACCTCGTCTGTATGAAAATCAACTGATAGACACTTTATTTGAATTAAAATTATGAAATGTATTTTCCATAAAATTATAGGAAAAAAATATATAATTTATATTAACTTGGTAAGCCACAATCCCTCCTACAGATAAATGCTGCCGTAGTCGCCAAGTGCTACGGGATGAGAGGCTCGTAGCAGTCGTCTACGGCGTAGCATAGTAGAGTATACGGTCGCTACGACCGTCTAGTTAGAACAGAAATTTTGTCTATCAGCCATTTTTGTTACCCACTGCTGGGGCACAGGCCTTCCTTATGGGTGGTAAGGAGGATGGGCCATAACCCACCACGCGGGCCCAATGCGGATTGGTGGGTGTTAACGACTGCAAATGCAGCCGGGACCATCGGCTTAACGTGCCTTCCGAAGCACGGAGGAGCTCGAGATAATAAATTTTTGGTCACCCATCCCATGACCGACCCTTGCGAACGTTGCTTAACCTCCGCAATTGCTGGGCTAGGCGCTAAACCACTGCGCCACCGAGCTCCTCAAGAACAGAAATCTTATACGATTGGTATTTTTATATAACCTTTATTCTTCTATTCACCATTGAAATAAGGATTGTTAAACAACTTAAGTTGAAATGCAGTTAAAATTGTTTTTGAGAATTTATTGCCGTTTTGTTACTTTGAAACTTTAAAGAGCTAACGCGTGAAAAATGTGAAAGATCTGTGTGCAAGTCGTCTTAAACATATTCTTTTTTAGGTAATTTGGACTTGTTATTGACTTTGTCAGAAAACGTCAATAACAAATCAAAAAACAGATTTAACTATGAAACTTTAAAAAAAAAAATTGCTTTAGGTATATCTAATTTGATTGGAAAAAAAATCGAAATAAATAAAACGAAAAAGTGTACTTAATATATATTTTTGTATAAAATTTTACATATTATGAGAAGTTATAGTATTAAATTCGGTCGCCATTACGAGAATGCGTATTGAGATGACGAGCTTAGCCCATAAACTTCCACCCCTGTAATTTTAACCGAAAACTGCGTCGTAAACCGGCTCCTTAACGCCAGATTGACGGCTCACTTGACGGCGCGTTAACGATCAACAGTAAACCCCCGTTTAACTTACACGTGTATTGCGGAGAAAAATCTTTTTAAGGTAAAGTCAAATAACGTGTAGAGTTTTGAGATATTTATGATACCTCGCAAACGAATTCGAGTTATAATGTAAGTTGGTGAGTCGGGAGTTGGCGAATCGGGAGTTGGCGAATCAGGAATTGGCGAAAAAGGAAGTTGGCGAATGTGGAATCAGGGAAAATAACATTAAAGTTTAACAAAGTATCACAAACAAAGTTTTATTTCATTAAATATTCTTCCGCCAATGAAACAATATCTAAAAAAATACTTTTATCTACTCTCATATTATCGTAAAATTCGAATTATGAATTTCAAAACGAATTTATATTGACATACTTTATTTTACACGCAATACTAAAAAAACTTATTTTATAACATACCTTCGCTAACTAAAGTATGCTATAAAATAACTTTTTTCTCATTACGACACAGGGCAAATCCAAGAAGAAAAAAAACTGATATTTCCACATACTTTCCATGATTAAAATGTACTCTATGGTGATCGATGACCTAGCGTAACGATTAGTCTGCTGGAATGCACTATCTCATCATTATTTTTTGTAATATACTCGTAATACGCGCCATTTTTAGATTTTAAATTTTACTTTTGCTTAAAAATGTCTGATAGTAGTGAGTGTAAATAAAATTTGACTCCACCAGATATTTTAGATGCGGCGACGGAAAAACGTATTACTTTAACCTAGGTAACGTAACTACCTTAAGCACAGTCGAGAAACTACTTACTTTTTTATCATTTTTATTTTATTATGTGGGTTCAATCACAAACTGTATGAGAGTAGATAAAGTAGTGTATGAAACTGTACATGACTAGGTTTAAAACACTCGTGTGATACTATTAAAAACTTCGCCTACGGCTCGGTTCATACATTGTGTGGATTTTTGTGTTTTTATACAGTGGTGGAAGGATAATTCGGTACACCAGTCGATTCATACAAACGAGGTATCCTTGAAGCCTTGGTTCTTCGCCAGGGATTTATCGAACGTGATCTGATAAAGGCCATCCAGTGAATGAATGGAAGAGATCCCAGATCGCTTTACACACCCAAGTGATCTGGGGGGCTACTCAAATGGCCACTTTTCCATTCGTTCGCTAACTTTAATCTAATAAAAATAAGCAATTAATGATCAAGACAGACGTCGCAAGTTTATGTAAATCACAGACATTGTCGTATTGTATGGAATCGACAAGCCTACGACACGTTATTTTGGTGTTTATGGCTTATTTTTAACCGAGTTCAAAAATTTGAAAAGGAGGAGGTTATCTATTCGTCGCATATATTTTTTTTTATATGTATGTACACCGATTACTCGAAGACGGCTGAACCGATTGAAATGATTCAAACGTTATAACATGAGGTTTGTTTTCAAGTTGGTCCCATTTTTTGAAATTTTGAAATCGGTTTAGTAGTTTTCAAGTAATCTTGAAAATACTGTCGTTTTCGTTACCGTTTTATATGAATTGAGACGGATTTTCAACCATTACTTTTTGTTTATGAACCGATTTAGATTATTCTTTTTTTGTTTGAAAGAAGACACCTTAAGGATGATACCATATTAATTTCATTGGTATTAGACTATGGATTTTGAAGATACACGAGGGAACTCCTCAAAATCAAATAGGAACTGTACAGTGATTGAAATATTGGTAGGTTTATGACAATCACCTATCTATTGTCAAGGACGTTCTGGACTAGAGTTGAACTGCGAAGGCTCAACGGAACTCGTGGAAATTGAGTTACTCGTTTCTCGGTATACCATTGAAAATTTTTAAACATGATAACGTTTTATTTTATAAAATCATCTCTTACATGCATAGGTACCTACCACAAAAAAGTTTAAAATAAAAAAGCTTTTTAAAAAAAGCAAAACCTCCTTCAAAAATCTTAAAAAACAGCTCTGTAAAAAGCAAGAAATAATGTTCAAATCGATTACGCAATACTCGTCTATTGAAGTCGGGTGGGGCTTTTAGAATATAAACAATACAATAAGTAAAAAAATTACTTCCAGCTCCACCCGACTTCAATAGACGAGTAATTGCGTAATCGATTTGAACATTATTTCTTGCTTTTTACAGAGCTGTTTTTTTAAGATTTGTGAAGGAGGTTTTGCTTTTTTTAAAAAGCTCTTTTTTAATTTTTAAGTTAGCGAACGGATAGAAAAGTGGCCGTTTGAGTAGCCCCGCTGATCAGCATTTAAAGAACTGTAACGATCATGGTTCCCAGTATCAGGATTTCCATACATTAATGCTATTTCGCTGTTTTTCTAAACATATCAAAATAGTTCTTCTAATGTTGATCAGATCAGTTGGGCGCGTATAACGATCTAGATCTCCTCCATTCCCTCCTTGGATAGCCATCATGAGGTCATAGCTCGATCAATCTCTGGCCGAGAACCAAGGATTCAAAATTACCTCGTCTGTATAAAAATCGACTGGTGTTTTTAATTATCCATACACCACTGTATATGCATTAAGGATCTACTCCCTAACTGCATCGCACTAACTGTAGCACTTCAGTAAGCTTGGCACTTTGCGTACTTCGGCACTTTATAAGTTTGACACCTTAATAACTTTAAAACCTTACTATTTTTGGCCCCTAAATAACATTTAGCACCTTCCACAGACTGAAAATCAACTTTCCGCACTTCACAGCGTTGGCCCAACAGTAAAAATTTCATTGAACCAATGGAATGCCGATGAGCCGGCCGGTGTTTTAATAAACAGTTCCATTTACAAATTTAAATTTAAAAATAATTCCACAATCAGTACGCTCTCGCCGGCGATCACGTGGGCGCTGACGTCACAATCGCAACGCAACCTTCACCCGTTGCCGCCAATAATTGGGGCGTCGAAAAAAGCACGTTATTTTTAACACGAAATAAAAAAGTAATGAGTTATTGATTCGCGCGGGGTCATTGCACCGGTAATAACGTTACTGCGGAATGCGGTGCAAGGTCGCCGTTCATTTGCGTGCCTTCATTGACAGTTTTTTAAACGGCCCATTTTGTCAATGGAATGGTTTTTAAATTGTAACCACTTATTACGTAGTGCAATGTTACGTCGATACATTAAAAATATTTACGCATCGTGTTAACCCTTCATTTCATTGACACATTATTGTGATGTGACCTAAGCCTAACCTTTGGCTAGCTAAACTGTCTAATGCTTCATTTCATTAATAGAAAAGCTTACTAAATATTTGTTCTTTGAAATAACAACATTTGTCTAGAAAAGAATCTATCCATAGTAGGTACTTACATCTTTTTTACACCTATCTCTTAATCTTGATAGGGTATTTATAGGAATCGATCGTATGTCCAGATGCACGACTAAAATACGATCGATGGACGATTCTAATTCAAGAACTGGGTCTGACAATGTAAGATTGACAGCAATTAAAGCTTGCTAGCGACTCACGTCACGACCGATGTACCTACAAATATAGAGCTACTTTTAAAAATGACCGCATATTTATTGCACATTATTCAAACTTCAATTAGCAATAAAGCAAAAACCGGCCAAGTGCGAGTCGGACTCGCGCACGAAGGGTTCCTTACCAAAAAGCGGAAAAAAACATGTTTGTTGTATGGGAGCCCCCCTTACATATTTATTTAATTCAGTTTTTAGTAATTGTTTTTATAGCGGTAACAGAAATACATCATCTGTAAAAATTTCAACTGTCTACCTGTTGTCGTTATTAATATAAAGCAAAAAACGGCAAAAAAAATACGTTTGTTGTATGGGAGCCCCCCTTAAATATTTACTTTATTATATTTTTAGTATTTGTTGTTATAGCGGCAACAGAAATACATCATCTGTGCAATTTTCAACTGTCTAGCTATCACGGTTCATGAGATACAGCCTGGTGACAGACAGACAGACAGACAGACAGACGGACAGCGGAGGCTTAGTAATAGGGTCCCGTTGGGTCCCGTTTTTACCCTTTGGGTACGGAACCCTAAAAAGGATAAAAAAATAAAAGATGTGAATGAAGCGAAAGAAGTGTACAAGGATCGTAGCAGGTGGCGATCCATAGTCTCTGCCCCGTTGTCCCCATTGACCGTGTCCCCATTAATGGGGACAACGGGAATTCAATAAAATAATTAAAATTAATTACCGTTGTCCCCATGCGCTGTCCCCATTATTTTATTGTAATATTATATTTTATAAATTATTCCCGTTGTCCCCAATGCGTTAAAATTAAAGGAAGAGTGCCTCAATAGTGAGATTATTATACAGGTTAGGCATTTATTCTTATGATTTGGAGTTAAGCGGGTTTGATCCCCACACAAGACAATTTTTTGTATGCATGAACATATTTAAATGGTATAATAATGAATATATGTATTTTTTTTGTATAGTATGTAGGTAGGTATGCATTTCCAAAAAAGTATGTCTATCGTTGGTAGATTGTATGAATTTTATTTTATTATTCATTTATAGGAACATTGTACCTACCTACAAATAAAAGTAAAATAACTAACTAATAACTTACGTACCTAATATCTAAACAATATCAATCATCATCATCATCATATCAGCCACACGACACCCACTGCTGGGTATAGGCCTCCCCTAAGGATCTCCACGACGATCGGTCCTGCGCTGCCTGCATCCACTGGCTTTCCGCGACCTTCACCAGATCGTCGGTCCACCTTGTCGGGGGCCTACCCACGGAGCGTCGTCCGGTGCGCGGTCGCCATTCCAGAACCTTTCTGCCCCAACGGCCATCGGTTCTTCTCGCTATGTGTCCCGCCCATTGCCACTTCAGCTGAGCAATCCTTCGAGCGATGTCGGTTACTTTAGTTCTCCTGCGGATCTCCTCGTTTCTGATTTGATCACGTAGGGAAACGCCGAGCATGGCTCTCTCCATTGCACGCTGAGCGACCTTGAGCCTCCTTATGAGACCCATAGTTAGCGGCCACGTTTCACTGCCGTAAGTCATCACTGGCAACACACACTGTTCATAGACTTTCGTCTTGAGACACTGAGGTAAGTCGGACGCGAAGATTTTTCGAAGCTTCCCGAATGCTGCCCACCCGAGTTGGATTCGGCGAGAGATCTCTTTCTCGAAGTTGGACCTACCTAACTGGACTGCCTGTCCTAGGTATACGTAATGGTCAACAACTTCAAGTGTAGTGTTCCCAACATGAACTGGAGAGGGTACAACATGGGCATTTGACATAATTTTCGTCTTTTCCATGTTCATCCTAAGACCCACTCTTTGGGAAGCACTACGGAGATCTTCGAGCATTGTGTTCAGGTCTTCCATGGTCTCAGCCATAAGGACTATATCATCGGCAAAACGAAGGTGTGTTAGGTACTCGCCATTAATGTTGATGCCGAGTCCTTTCCAGTCCAAGAGCTTAAAGATGTCCTCCAACGCAGCTGTGAACAGTTTCGGAGAAATAACGTCTCCCTGTCTCACACCACGCTGCAGTTGGATAGGATTTGTGTTCTGGTTCTGTACTCGGATCGTCATGGTGGCATTTTGGTATAAGTACCTCAACACCTCGATATACCTATAGTCCACTTGGCACCTTTGGAGAGACTGCAGCACCGCCCAGGTTTCAATCGAATCAAAGGCTTTCTCATAGTCCACGAACGCCAAGCAAAGTGGCTCATTATACTCAATAGGTGCAAACAATAGGTAGCTATTTTATAATAATATGCAGGCACGATATAAGATAAAAAAAAAATGCGAATCTCTGATTGGCTCATTCTGAATCCTAGCCCGGATTCTTCCCTTTATGACAATAGGGGCTCCTATTATTTATTACTTACGACTAAAAATTCAACTTTTTTAGTTAGGTGTGTGTGATTTCTGATATAAACTTGACAGTGGTAAATGAAAAAGTGTAATAGAAAAACTCATGTAAGTACATTTTAATATCTATTTAAAACCGTTTTTATTTTATTTTATTAAACAGTAATACCTAGTATGTGTATGCAAATAGGCATATAGGACGCAAAAGTAATAGCGTATTTATAAAAATGTTTTGTTATTTTCAGCAGTTATCGTGTCAAGAGAATCTCAGCCTGGCCCTTCTGGAGGAAGTTGCTGTTTCAAACAAAAAACAATTACGAAAAATTCAAAAGTAATGAAACAGATGATTTTTATTCGAGATTTCAAAATTAGTCCCATAGTAAAAGTTGTTCAGTTTGAAGCTACCATATTCGGCATATTCAAATTTTTCAAATTCAAAAAAAATTTATTCAATTTAGGCTGTTACAAGCACTTGTAAATGAAATAGAAGCTACGCCATCGGTTCGCAAACCCTAAGCGGGAGACCTTAAATTGTAACGAGAAGAACCGGCAAGTTGGGGTTGGGGTTGTATATAGTGTTACAGGCCTTACTAGTTATGGTTATGTTGAGTCTAAATAAAGTATATTTTAGTTGATTTCTGTTAAAAATTTAACCTGTATTTTGTGTGTAAACATTTTATTTGTTTCATATTTTAAATTAAAGTTTTAGCATTTAAAAAATATATTTTATTTAAGTATTAAGTCAATTACCCACGTTCAAAATAGAAATTACGGGGACATCGATACGTGAAATTTTAACGTGCCGTTGTCCCCATTGATAATTTTTTGACGTGCCGTTGGCCCCATAATGGGGACAAAATCATGGGGACAACGGGAATACACGTCTCTGCCTACCCCCATGGCAAACAGGCGTGAGCGTATGTATGTACGTATGTATGTATGATATACTCGCTCCTTTATGAATTAATTTTTATTAGTTTTGACAATAAAACAAAAAAATCTATGATGCCTTATTTGATTTGGTCATATTTGACTGATTAGCTGCGTTTAATGATAACAAAATATATTATTAACTAGCGGCCGCCCGCGACTTCGTCTGCGTGGAAAGTTTTTTTTGCTATCCCTCGGGAACAGTGCTTTTTTTTCGGGATGAAAGTTACTCTATGTCCTTCTTTGTACTCCTGAGAACGTGCAAAATTTCATGTTGATCGGATGAGTAGTTAAGACGTGAAGGCGTAACAAATAAACAGACAAACGGACTTTCGCATTTATAATGAAAGCAGAGTGTGCCATGGTAGAATAAAACCAGCTAATCTCTACCTGTGACAGATGCGTCACGTGACTGGACTATGAATACGTCACGAACTCACGACCAATCAAATTTTATGATACGGTTTATACGACCAATCATTGGTAACCATATATTGTGACGTACCTAGTCTTAGGCCATATCGTGAAAAAAGAATACCTGATAAAACATATAATTATACGAAGGAGTAGACCAGATATGGAGCGCCAGGGTCAGATCGAAGCTAGATCGGAGAGAAATCAGGCTCCTGTCTGTTCCTAAATTATTCTACTAACAAAACGTGGTTTTTGCATACAAAAGTAGCAGTCGAGTGTTGCCACAGTTGCCACACAAGAACACTAATGACATAGAAAGTACCAAGCGACCCTATTATTTTCTACTAGCGGCCGCCCGCGACTTCGTCTGCGTGGAAAGGTTTTTGCTATCCTTCGGGAACTATACTTTTTTTTTAAATGAATGTACCCTATGTCCTTTTCTGTACCCCTGACAACGTGTATGCAAAATTTCATGATGATCGGTAGTTAAGACATGAAGGCGTAACAAACAAACAAACGGACTTTCGCATTTATAATATTAGTAAGGATACATTTTTACCATGCTTTACAATCAGGGAATGATAACGTTATTTTTAAATGTAACGTTATTTCTTACTTACTCTGAATATCAAGAAAACTAAATATATGCTTTTTTCTATACGCAGCATTCAAAATTTAAATTCGAATCTCCAGCTAACTGCTCATACCTGTTCACAACCTACTCTGAATAGCTGCTCTTGTGCAGTGCTAGAGCGGGTGCAGAGTATAACGTATCTTGGAGTGCTGCTGGATAATACCCTCACCTTTCAGAACCACATAATAGCTCTTGCACAAAAAGTTAGAAAATTAACAAACATTTTTAAACAACTACAACATGTCGCGAACGGTAAAACTTTAAAGGATATTTTAATGATCAAACGAACTTACCCTAAGTGAAGTTCGATCTTAATTATCCCGTCTTCATCGAAGAGATTTAATTTGTTACAAAGTAGTAGCTCTGCTATACGCTCGCACTATATCGCACGTCTTCAGCGCTAGGAAGGAAAGAGAAAGCAATAGCTACCCCCTCTCTGCCTCCGACCAGCGCTGCCCGCCGCCGCGTCAACCTCATTCAGTTTGGAGTAGTAAGTAAATACATTGATATCTCCATCTATTATAGGGATACGGTTGTTAAACAAACAACTAGCAAGGGAGGGTTGGGACTTTAAATCTCTTCGATGAAGACGGGATAATTAAGATCGAACTTCACTTAGGGTAAGTTCGTTTGATCATTAAATTATCCCGTCTTCATCTCCCGAGATTTAATTTGTTACAAAGTAGGATGTTTAGAGAAGATATCAATGTTATTAGAGGAACCCTTGTTTGTTTATATAAATAAACAAGGGTTAAGTGAACACACATTAAATTATTTTAAGGATTAGTTATATAAGATAAAAATAAGTCAGTGCTCCTGCACTGCAACTGCAACATAATAAAAAATTGTTTTATTACAATGTCGGTTCTGCAAAATTAGAGCTCGAATCCTGGAAACTCGCAAATATTGTCGATTGTCCAGTCCAAACAGCAGATTGCGAATAGCATCCACAGAAAATTCGACACACAGACTAGTAATTGAACAAATTTTTCGTCACAAATGGCAGCAACTTGGCCGCCGCGCCGATGTAACCACATGTTACACAACATGATAAACAGGTAATGAGATTAATAAAAAAATCGGTGTAACATTCCTCCATTATAAATTTTATCAATCGGCCGAATGTTTGTGACGAGGCAGCATTGATAAGTTTTTTTGGGGGGGGGGGGGGGGGGGGGGTTTGTATTAGTTCATAAGGGCGATAATATTTAAGATATTTATATTAATAAACACAAATAATTTTATTACAGAAATAAAAACTCAAAGAATGGAAAGTTCAACAAGTTGAGACTTACAGAAGATGTGATTAAACATCTGTCATTTAAATTTTAAATAATAAATTATTTCGCCAAATCTTACTGTGTTACCTCAGTTAATATAATACAATACTGAGTTGTTTAATTGAATTAAGTACATGATCTGTATTCATTCACTTGTAGCCAAGGCTAACAAGGTGACCAATGTGTGCTTAATTGTTCAAAATGTAAGTTATTTGGGAGTAAGTTCAACAGGTAAACTTAAACTATTGTAAGATCCAACGGTATCTAACGGTAATGTAACAGTAGTGTAACAAACATATCTAAAAAAAAAATTTTTTTTTTTTAGGTTACCATTGCCGCTGATATGGATTTAAAATAATTAGGAGATATCTGAGCAATGATTGTTTACTGGGATTCGTTTAGAAAGCAGTTATTTAGAAATCTTATTAAATCATAAATTTATATAAAATAAGATATTCTTTCTTGGCACTATTTCCAATAAAAATATAGATTTACTTGCAGTATTATTCAAATACTGAGGCAAGGTATCAATAGACACTTCTAACGCTTGACTAAAGAAACTTGTTTTCTAAGGAACGTTTGCCTTATAATATGCAGCCAGAGAAAACTGACAGCGAGGATTCTTCTGATTTCTTTCTGCGAACAGATAAAAATAAATTAACGTTTGTTGTGACTATTACCATCGCTATTTCTTTAACAGCAAGTTGATTAAGGTTTCAACGAGGGAATGGAGTTGCCTGTCACAAGTATATTATTATGTTTACTAGGTAGCTTTAATAATATAAGTTTATTTAATGTATTGTGTAATTGAAGAAATAAAAAACTTTTATTTTTTATTTTATTTCATTGAGAAACCATGGCTGTGATAGCTATTATGTCATTTGGCTTTGTCATGTACAATAAAATAAGTTATTATTATTTTTAAATAAGTAAGGAAAAATAAAGCTGGGGAGGCGTTATTACGCCTATTGTTAATCATAACACTGCCATTTCTCGCGAGCAATTTATCAATTTAATTTAATTGCAAGCAATGAACACCACTAATTCGATTCATTTATGAAATGGCAGTGGTGTTATTAATATACAACAAAAACTTCAGTATAGGCACCTGCAGACAGACGGCGTGGTGCGCGTCCCAGCTATATCCAGCACAGCCGCAGTGGTAGGCGCCGCCCATCGGGTAGCAGCCCATCGGTGCTAGTATACGCACGGCATGCGAAGAATTTTATAACAAAAAGCAGATCCAGGTCATTAATGAACAGCAATTATTCCTGGTTTGTGCAAAATCTTATATTGTCTCACTTTGACCGGCTGCTGCGCAGTCTTATTGTCAAAGCAATGGAGAAAGTATTGAAAACTATTCGTTTATCATATTGATTTAAACGTATCAGGAAAACAAATATTATTTTTCCACCATACAATACAAAGTTGACAAGGTACATAGTACGATGTAATATGTAATTATTATATTCATTATTTTAAATAGTTAAATATTAATGCTCAATATGTACAAGCCTTAAGCTTGTCCAATATTAAAATTTTAAGTGTTAAAATAGTAATGCTACCGCAGTACAAACTCCTGTAATAGTTCCCAAGTATCTGACAAAGTCACTAAAATGTATTTTATTTGATTTTAATAACTTCTTCTAAAAATATTTTGTTTGTCCTTATTTGTCAATATACTACTAATTTTAGAAATTCAATACAAGGCCAAAGAATTTACATGTTTGGCTGGGACTTTCTTGATAGTTAATGAGGATCTTCAATATTAGAATCATTGTTTTTATAGTTTCTAATACTTGAAAATTTGAGAAATTTTGGTAATTAATACCCAGACATAAGTGTCATCTTAATAGGGCATTGAAGCCTGTAATTAATGGGTTAAATTATTGGTTTAAAAATCTAGTAAAGATGATGATTCTGTGTAGTGCTGTGAAAAAGCCAAAGAATAAGACCCAAAACTCATGAAGTTTATTGACTTAATAACATCTTTACTAATATTAAAAATGCAAAAGTCCTGTTGTTTGTTTGTTTGTTACACCCTCACGTCTCAACCACTGAACAGATCATCATGAAATTTTTATACACGTTGTCTGGGTTACAGAAAAAGACATACGGTACCTTTAATCTCGAAAGGAAAATATTGTTCCTGAGGGATAGCAGGAAACATTTCCTTGGCGGCCGCTAGTCTTCAATACTTTTTGCGCTGTGCGTGAAAGCAACCGTTCTCAAGGACTAATAGTTGTGCCATGACATTATCAGGACACATGTTATGAGTTAAGTCGTTCTAGCATCCTCCATAAAATGTTCAGAAAGTACCCACATGTTCTATTTTCTATTGTAAAGAAAATAAAATATATTTGTTTATTTTTTAATTTAACTAACTGAATACTTAGGATTGGTATTGGAAAATAACCTCAAGCACATAACGGTCGTTTGATAGTTTTTACTCGAATCGAGAACGTATTTTAGCTGACCAGCTAAAAATACAGACAAGGTTCAGACCTTTTGTTCTGATCCGGTAGCGCGACGGTGCCGACGGTGGTGATCACGGGTAGCCCTTGGAGCTGGAAGCTGCAGGTAGGTGCCGCAAGGCTGATGAAACACGTTAAACTGGCCCTGCTGATTGTTGTCCGTCACCTCGGCTCAACTGCTTGTGTTCCAAGATATGGTTGTGGTTGTTGTGGCAGACCCCAAGTTTAGAGAGAACTGAGCAGTAGGTGTCGTCGCGCTGACGGTCTTTAAAGACACTGTTCGAACGATTTTCAGTAGTGGCCATAATACATGATAATAGCATGA
Source organism: Agriphila tristella (assembly GCA_928269145.1). Classification (NCBI taxonomy): domain Eukaryota; kingdom Metazoa; phylum Arthropoda; class Insecta; order Lepidoptera; family Crambidae; genus Agriphila; species Agriphila tristella. The sequence goes on along the minus strand of OV743443.1, from coordinate 21,977,948 downwards.
TTCATTTTCAACGAATCGGAGATGAATTTGCCGGTAATGTTTTTTTTTTTAATTTTACTGACCATAAGGGCACCTTTAACACTTGTGGGAGTGTATTTTGATGTTCAACATCATTGCTGATTTTTTTCGAAGAAAAAATAAAAAGGAATCAGAATTTTGTTTTATAATGTTGTTCGAGAAAACCGAAACATTTAAAAGTACTTGTACATACCTGTATCAGTGACAACAATTTTGATGTTTCACGAAAAAGATTATTAGGCCTTCATTTTTGATAGCAAATATCTTATTAATATTTGTAAAATAACGGTTAATATCTCGTTTTAACACATAGAAGTATCTCGTATTGACTTAAAGTAAATAATCTGCAGTTTACGTCAGCAAATCTAAGTAATGTTTTATAAAATTACGGCTAATATCTCGTATTAGCTCATAATAGTACTTATCACTTGTCAATATCACGTATTGACTCGGGAAAAAAATATCTCATAAAAGCAAGTATGTCGTATTGACTCAAAGCAAATATTTTGCAGTTAACACCATCAAATCTATTCATATTTTGTAAAATATGAAGCGGTTAATAATGATTAAACAAACTTACCTGTAAGTTGAGTTCAATCATAATATACGAAGGATTCGTTATTAAGACATTAACTCACAAAAGCAGGTCGTATCGACTCGAGGCAAGTATTCGGCAGTTTATTGTAAAATTATGGTTAATATCTCGTATTAACGCATAAAAGTATCACTGGTCAATATCTCGTATTGACTCGGGAAAAAAAATTCACTGGCCAATATCACGTATTGGCTCGGGAAAAATGTACCATTGGTCAATATCTCGTATTGACTCGAGGCAAATATAAGGCAGTTTGCCTTTGTGAATAACTTGCATACTTTTCATCACTAAGAGAAAAGATAAATTGTGAGTCTACCTTCAACATTCGTATCACTTGCATAGTGACGGTATTTTACCGTTTTCATGAATTAATTCACGTTTATAATTTCACTGATTTTAAAACTACAGTTAAACAAAAAATTAATATTTTTGTGATGACCGACGTGCGTCTTGCGCGCGCGCGCAACAAAGAATGAGGTTGACGCGGCGGCGGGCAGCGCTGGTCGGAGGCAGAGAGGGGGTAGCTATTGCTTTCTCTTTCCTTCCTAGCGCTGAAGACGTGCGATATAGTGCGAGCGTATAGCAGAGCTACTACTTTGTAACAAATTAAATCTCGGGAGATGAAGACGGGATAATTATAATTGTCTATGTCAGTCATTAATTTCGTATTGTATAACGGTTTGGGGGGGAGCGGCGAAAACTCATTTAATAAAGATTGAAAGGGCACAAAGATGAATACTAAAAATTTGCCTTGCCAAACCTCTTTTATATCCAACTGTATTACTGTATGCTGATAGCGAAGTCCTAACAGTTCGTCAACTATATATATTAAATACCATTATAAAACAGCACAAAGAAATAGAATATAAAAAAGAACTGACAGTCACCAGTACTAGTCGTAGACAAAGGCAGGTTTGCCATACTGAATCTTTTAATAGAGTATTTGCACATAGGTTTTTCTGTGCTCAAGGTCCAAAACTGTATAATAAAAGTAATTCACTTCTTGGCATATATTCTAAAAATAGGTTTGAGTGCAAAAATATTATTTGTAATTGGCTGATGAAGCTGTCATATCAAGAGACTGAAGATATCTATTATAAAAAATGTAAGGGTGTGTCCCCACTTAGGCCGCGCTCCGCGCTCCGCGCTCCGCGAACCTCGGAGCATATGTGGACGCGCGAACTCCGTCTGCTCCGCGCTCCGCGCTCCACGCTCCGCGCTCCGCGCTCCGTTCCCGTAATCAAATAAGCTTTATTCATATAAACTTAATTATTAAGTACTTTTGTCTCCACAGTATTATTATTGTGTAATTAATAATGAGTGGAAAAGAAGGGGTAAAACTTTGAATTAACAATCATGCCTATGTACAGTCAGCAGCACATCAGGTTATACAAATGTGTCAAAAATTTTCAATTTATTTTGGACCTTGTCTTGACAATAGGCTTTTCGTAATGAAAAAAAAACTGTTCGCTCGATAGATGGCGTTGATAAAAATTTGTGTCAACCAAACTACTTACTTCTCTTCTCTAAGGTGTGTAGGCTAGTGGAATCATGGATCACAGTATTTTCTTGATATCTGAATTCCGGAATGCAAATTCCACGATTTCTAGTGTTGCCAGTAGTCGTTTCTAAAAAAGTACTTACATTTTACGTTACTATGGAGTATGGTTATGTCTTTTTGTTTATGGGCCGATTTGACCGTTTTCGGTGAAACTCGGTTTTTGGTGTTATTTTGACAAAAAAATAGCAACGCAATGTTAAAAATATAAAAAATCCAGGATAGCGGGCAACTTTTTTGCTTGGTAGCCAATTTCTATGAAACTCGGTTTTTGTTACTGCTTTAACAAGAAAACAGCAACGCAATGTTAAAAATACAAAAATCCAAGATGGCGGCCAACTTTTTTATTTGTGGGCTGATTTCAATGAAACTCAGTTTTTCTTTTTATTTTGACAAGGAAACAGCAACGATATATTCAAAAATATAAAAATTCCAAGATGCCGGCCAACTTTTTTGTTTTTGGGCCGATTTCGATGAAACTCGGTTTTGGGTACTATTTCGAAAATAAAACAGCAACGCAATAATAAAAATTAAAAAAAAATCAAGATGGCGGCCAACTTTTTTGTTTTTGGGCCGATTTCAATGAAACTCGGTTTTTAGTACTATTTCGACAAGAAAACAGCAACGCAATAATAAAAATTGAAAAAATCCAAGATGGCGGCCAACTTTTTTGTTTTTGGGCCGATTTTGATAGAACTCGGTTTTTAGTACTATTTCGACAAGAAAACAGCAACGCAATAATAAAAATATAAAATATCCAAGATGGCGGCCAACTTTTTTGTTTTTGGGCTAATTTCGATGAAACTCGGTTTTTAGTACTATTTTGACAAAAAAACAGCAACGCAATAATAAAAATATAAAATATCCAAGATGGCGGCCAACTTTTTTGTTTTTGGGCCGGTTTCGATGAAAATTGTTTTTTGGAACTATTTCGACAATAAAACAGCAACGCAATAATAAAAATATAAAAAATCCAAGATGGCGGCCAACTTTTTGTTTTTGAGCCGATTTCGATGAAAATCGGTTTTGGGTACTATTTCGAAAATAAAACAGCAACGCAATAATAAAAATTGAAAAAATCCAAGATGGCGGCCAACTTTTTTGTTTTTGGGCCGATTTCGATGAAACTCGGCTTTGGGTACTATTTCGAAAATAAAACAGCAACGCAATAATAAAAATTGAAAAAATCCAAGATGGCGGCCAACTTTTTTGTTTTTGGGCCGGTTTCGATGAAAATCGTTTTTTGGAACTATTTCGACAATAAAACAGCAACGCAATAATAAAAATTTTAAAAATCCAAGATGGCGGCCAACTTTTTGTTTTTGAGCCGATTTCGATGAAACTCGGTTTTGGGTACTATTTCGAAAATAAAACAGCAACGCAATAATAAAAATTGAAAAAATCGAAGATGGCGGCCAACTTTTTTGTTTTTGGGCCGATTTCGATGAAACTCGGCTTTGGGTACTATTTCGAAAATAAAACAGCAACGCAATAATAAAAATTGAAAAAATCCAAGATGGCGGCCAACTTTTTTGTTTTTGGGCCGATTTTGATAGAACTCGGTTTTTAGTACTATTTCGACAAGAAAACAGCAACGCAATAATAAAAATATAAAATATCCAAGATGGCGGCCAACTTTTTTGTTTTTGGGCTAATTTCGATGAAACTCGGTTTTAGTACTATTTCGACAAAAAAAACAGCAACGCAATAATAAAAATAGAAAAAAATCCAAATTGGCGGCCAACTTTTTTGTTTTTGGGCCGATTTCGATGAAACTCGATTTTTAGTACTATTTCGACAAATAAACAGCAACGCAATAATAAAAATATAAAATATCCAAGATGGCGGCCAACTTTTTGTTTTTGGGCCGGTTTCGATGAAACTTGTTTTTTGGAACTATTTCGACAATAAAACAGCAACGCAATGATAAAAATATTAAATATCCAAGATGGCGGCCAACTTTTTTGTTTTTGGGCTAGTTTTGATGAAAATTTAAAAGCTTCTGGAGGACTTTAAGTATCGGCTTACCACCTCTTACCACGCTCTCAGAAGTTCTGTAGTGATTCCGTCGTCACCCGCCGCCTTGTTGTTTTTCAGCTGTTTGAGAGCCATACTAATCTCGTGCATGCTGACGTCCGAAGTATCTTGGGTATAGTGTCGGGTAAGCTTGGCTCTGGGGTCTTTAGCCTTGCTTTCAACAGGTGTCTGCGTGGAATATAACTGCCCATAGAAACTATCGATCTCCCTCAGGATTTCAGGCTTCGCTGAGATGATGCGTCCGTCGTCAGTTTTTAGCTTCGTCATCCCGTCATTGGGCTTTGCCCAATAGACAGATCTTGAAAAGTATGGTACAGGAATGAAACTTGTTTCGAAATATCGATATTATCATTAGGGCTGACTTTTACTAAGGCACCAAAATATCTATCCTGGTGAAAAAAAGTTACAACTGCACTGAAGCCAAAAAAAATATGAACGATTTTTTTCTGGCGTTAGTGGCACCTAAGATTTTTTGGTGCCATAGTAAAAGTCAACCCTAATTATAAAATTTATACTTACTTGGAAACAAGTTTCATTCCTGTACCATACCTTTAAAAAAATTGGGCCAATAAGTTGCATTGTCTATTTGATTTAAAGATAAAAAATAATGAAAAAAGTTAAAACCTTAATATTAACAATATTAACAGTCGATGACGTTTAAAATTTGCAATGCTGCTGTATCAATAAGTCATTTTTGACAAATACCCTACATTGCCGCCTTTGATTCTATACGACTCACTTGTTATAGATAAATGTTATAGTCTTTACCTGTTTCTATAGTATTATGTAGTCTGCGCTTGTAGTAAGACTAGTAAGTGAGTAACTCGATGTTTTTTGTCAGTTCTAAAATATCTTTACGTAAAACGCTAGTTTTTTTACATTCTCTTTGTACTTACCTACCTAAGTAATAGTATAATAGTACTTACCTACCTAATGTTGTCATACGTACTAGCATCAAATCAATCCGCACCGGACAAATGTACGTGATTTTTGGTGCGTAAAACACTAATGTAATGTTTTATTTTTGACTAGCTGATGCCTGCGACTTCGTACGCGTGGACATTATTACTCCGGCGTATTCATATAAGGTCATCCAGGTATTCCAGATCTTCGATTTTTTTACCTCAACATAAAATGCTCATCAGGCTGAACAACTTTTGCTAAGGTGTCATTTTTATATTTTGTATAGTTTAGCTGGACCATTATGGTACTGCATCAGGTGTTCCAATTTCCAAAATCATTATACTCTAAACTATACCCAGGCTTAACAGCTATATTACAAAAAAAAGATTCATTCGAATCCGTTCAGTATTTCCTGAGATTAGCGTGTTCAAACAGACAAACAGACACACTTATTTTTCTAAATTCTTACTCTATTACTATGTCTCCATCGTCCCACATATTTTTTTTGAAATATATGTAATGTACAGCAGACACACTTTTTTTACTGTTTTATTATACAGGGTAATTTTGCGACCCCTTTACAAAATCTAATATAAGTTCAAGGAAGTAATAAAAAGAAATTAGGTGAGATAATTCTAATTTATTTCTTTTTAAATTCTCAGTTTTCAGCCACTTTTTATATCCTAAAAATCTAGGCGCGCACGCTCACCGTCACGAACGGGACGCGAGCGGGGGAAGGCGAGTGGCGGGAGGGGGCTCGCGCGGGTCGACCGTGCGACGCGCAAACGGTGACAACAATTTCAATTTGTGTAGGGAAAAGTTTGGGGTAAAAATGTAAAAAAAATGTTTTTGTTTTACTTCATAAATTGATTGTACCGCTGTTATAGAATGACCTGACAAAATTTTAAAAGGGGTCCAAAAATGACCCTGTATGTAAGGATAAATAAATAAAAAAAAGGGAAACATAGTTTACAATTGCAATAAAATGAGGGTTGTTATAGCACATTCGAGTGATGATGAAGTCGGCGCGAGAGTCTCGCATGCTGAATTTAATTTTGATTATTTTTTTATTAGGTTATTTCAGAAAAAGTTTTTAAACTTTTAGAAAAGTTCAATAAAATAAGTCACCTTTCAATAAAATATTAAAATCTATAAGAATGGAATAAAAATAAATATTTTGTTAAATTCATTAAATAATTTTCAATGTACCAGAAGGTCGTGAGAGGCACGAGATCTGTTAATTTTTGTTTTCAGATCATTTTGGCTACTCTAGACGCTCATATCAATTTAACGCTGACTGTACTTTAACCCGATTAAATAATACCCAAACTTAATTTCTCCCATAAAGGACAAGAATAACGCAATGTGAACAATGACAAAAGGTCAAGATGACTGCGAACTTACTTGACTTTGATTTTGGTTTGATTTTGATGTAACTCGGTTGTAAAAAAAAGTAAAACAATTAAATAATTTGGCCGCATCCTGGAATTTTTAATATTTTTATTATTGCGTTGCTGTTTTCTTGTCAAAATAGAAACAAAAACCGAGTTTTATTTAAATCGGACCACAAACAAAAAGTTGGCCGCCATCTTGGATTTTTTATTATTATTGCGTTGCTGTTTTCTTATCAAAATAGTAACAAAAACCGAGTTTTATTTAAATCGGACCACAAACAAAAAAGCTGGCCGCAATCTTGGATTTTTTATATTTTTATTATTGCGTTGCTCATTTATTTTCGAAATAGTACCCAAAACCGAGTTTCATCGAAATCGGACCACAAACAAAAAGTTGGCCGCCATCTTGGATTTTTTATTATTATTGCGTTGCTGTTTTCTTATCAAAATAGTAACAAAAACCGAGTTTTATTTAAATCGGACCACAAACAAAAAAGCTGACCGCAATCTTGGATTTTTTATATTTTTATTATTGCGTTGCTCTTATATTGTCGAAATAGTACCAAAAATCGAGTTTCATGAAATCGGCCCAAAAACAAAAAAGTTGGCCGCCATCTTTGTTTTTTTTCAATTTTTATTATTGCGTTGCTGTTTTATTTTCGAAATAGTACCAAAAACCGAGTTTCATCGAAATCGGCCCAAAAACAAAAAAGTTGGCCGCCATCTTGGATTTTTTTAAATTTTATTATTGCGTTGCCCATTTATTTTCGAAATAGTACCCAAAACCGAGTTTCATCGAAATCGGCCCAAAAACAAAAAAGTTGGCCGCCATCTTGGATTTTTTTAAATTTTATTATTGCGTTGCTCATTTATTTTCGAAATAGTACCCAAAACCGAGTTTCATCGAAATCGGCCCAAAAACAAAAAGTTGGCCGCCATCTTGGATTTTTTTCAATTTTTATTATTGCGTTGCTGTTTTATTTTCGAAATAGTACCAAAAACCGAGTTTCATCGAAATCGGCCCAAAAACAAAAAAGTTGGCCGCCATCTTGGATTTTTTATATTTTTATTATTGCGTTGCTGTTTTATTTTCGAAATAGTACCCAAAACCGAGTTTCATCGAAATCGGCCCAAAAACAAAAAAGTTGGCCGCCATCTTGGATTTTTTTCAATTTTTATTATTGCGTTGCTGTTTTATTTTTGAAATAGTACTCAAAACCGAGTTTCATCGAAATCGGCCCAAAAACAAAAAAGTTGGCCGCCATCTTGGATTTTTTTCAATTTTTATTATTGCGTTGCTGTTTTATTTTCGAAATAGTACCCAAAACCAAGTTTCATCGAAATCAGCCCAAAAACAAAAAAGTTGGCCGCCATCTTGGATTTTTTTCAATTTTTATTGTTGTGTTGCTGTTTTATTTTCGAAATAGTACCCAAAAATCGAGTTTCATCGAAATCGGCCCACAAACAACAAAGTTGGCCGCCATCTTGGAATTTTTGCTATTTTTAACATTGCGTTGCTGTTTTCTTGTCAAAATAGTACCAAAAATCGAGTTTCATCGAAATCGGCCCACAAACAGAAAAGTTGGCCGCCATCTTGGATTTTTTATATTTTTAACATTGCGTTGCTATTTTTTTGTCAAAATAACACCAAAAACCGAGTTTCACCGAAAACGGTCAAATCGGCCCATAAACAAAAAGACAACCATACTCCATAGTAACGTAAAATGTAAGCCTTCATTGTCAAGACAAGGTCCAAAATAAATTGAAAATTACAACAAACATTTTGAATTTGGCTATCGTAGCCCATATACTTGAAAGTGATTTGTAATAGGAAACAATCAAAACGACGCAGCTGCGTCCGTGCTTCGTTTAAAACTTCTCGTAATAGACCCCTGCGCATTTAACTTTTCGTAATAGACCCTGCGCTCCGCGCTCCGCGCTCCGCGCTCCGCGAACCGCGCTCCGCGCTCCGCGCTCCGTGTCGGATCGCAAATTCGGAGCGCGCTCCGAGGTTCGCGGAGCGCGGAGCGCGGAGCGCGGCCTAAGTGGGGACACACCTTAATAGTTTGGTGTAATCAAAATATTTTTATTTATTTTTTCCTTATGGTTTAAAACGTACTCGAAATGTAACTATTATTTTACTGAGATGTTATCTGAGGGTGGAGACCTGGTGTTCTGTAACACAAGTATTTTACTTACTATGGTTCACCAGTCTCCACATACAAGTTTTGTCTGCATAACTATAGTTCTCTGAATTGTATTGTATATTATTTGTTGTAACTTGTTTGTGGTGAAATCAATAAACTATTATTATTATTATTATTATTACTATTTTATCGTTAATTTTAACATTAACGTTATGTCAATAAATAACGTTAATTTTAACGTTATTTCTCACTTTTTTTTCCGTTAATTTTAAAATTAACGTTATTCCTATTAATAACGTTACTTTTTTACCGATAATTTTACCGGTATTATTGTACCGGTAAAGTTTAACACTATATTTAACGCTAATTTTACCGGAACAATATTTTTAACGTTATTTTTATCGGTAAATTTACCGATAAAATGTTTTAACGGTATTTTTAACGTTATTTTTTTCTTATCGTTTTTTTAACGGTATTTCAATCCCTGCTACAATGCGATTAATTTAACAATGTACAACAGAAGTGATAAACTTCAGAGCGCTTGCGGTACAAAAGGACGTATTTTAATCTGTCAAATTTTATCTTTGCCATACATTCAGCGGATCACTGTCTATCGTCAATTTAATCGCATTACAGATAAAGAAGTCTTAATGGACAACATTTCATTTTGAGAAAGTACTAAAATTAGAAAACCATTTCGAGATTTTAGTGTTCTAAGCTCATATTTTTCTTTTCAGAATTTTGAGTTCAGTATTTTTTACGTTATTTAAAAAAAACTAAAATGTAGTCCAAATTGGGAATGTCAGGAAGTTTGAGTTGAGTCTATTTGTCTTGTATTTATATTATCTGTGCATTCATTAAAAAATAAAATCCATTGTCATAATAAATCATAGTGACAGAATGTCATTCAAGCGTATTTCTGATCAGACTAGTAAAATGTAGAAATTTATAAAATATTCTTGTAAAAAACTTAAAAGAAAGTCATAGCATTGTTTGGGATACTTATGCGTTACCAGTGAAATTACGTCTTGTGTGATTAAAGGCTATAAATCTCGCACAGGAAGAAATGAAAATAATCAATAAACATTATGATTTCATCGGTAAGTTTATATTGTTTTAGATGTTTTTATGTAGTGTAAATAGCTTGAAACTATTATAATATACTAATAATTTGTGCAAATAGTCGTTTGTGTCCAGTTCTTTGCTGATTTTGCAAATATTAGATTTTTTATTACATGTCGTAGAGGTTATACTTAGAGGTTATATTATTTATCCTAGTGATGTGTATTTCTATATCGATATTTGTTTTATTGTACTTTCTTACTTTATATTTGATGGGAACAAAAAGTAGAAAACCATCACATGGCTTGGCACATCTTTCTTTTATGTAAATAAATAATAATCACGTAATTTACATTTGAAAACTCAAATCAGTTGTAACATAATGTTTTGTATGTAGGTACTACTACAAGCTCAATTTCTTTGTTTTAGGCGCCACCGTTATCCAACAAAACACAAAACGTAACACGTCAGGAGAGCCTGCGAGCTATCGACATGAAGCAATTACCTATTTATAGTTTGCAGCGACAACTAGAAAGAGTTAAAAAAGTGAACACCTTAAAATAATAAACACTGATATTTTAAACGTGATTTTTTTAATTTCCTTGACTAGTTTCCGCTAGGTTATAAACTATTCTCTCTGATTTTTTACTGAATATAAAGCGCACATCTAGCAGCTCGTGTTTAAATAAAATATTGTTTGTAAAATGACTAGCAAAGGAAGCGCGAAAATGTGGAAATTTGGCAACATTGGCAATCGAATTTTTCGAAATTTTTGCAAAATGTCTGAGATATGTAAAAAAAAACATATTTCAGTCCAGCATTCCGGCGCTGTTTGTTCTCCTCTACAGGTCGCATTTCTCAACCGATTCTCGTGAAATTTTGTGAGCAGGTTCAAAAATTATATAGAATTTTTAATCGAGCCAGTTTTTCGAAATATTGGGTATATTTAAAAAAAAATGGCCTTAAAAATAAATTTATCCAGCATTTGGAAAAAAATTCAAAATTAGAAGTGCTATCTAGCTGCGAATATAAAAAAAAACTGAAAATATTTATATAAGCTGACGACATTTAAACGTCGACTTTCTCAAAATGAAAATGTTGTCTATCGAATATATAATCGAAATCACTTACAGAAATCCCATGCCACATCACTATCGAAATCATGGTGTCATATTGTCACAGATAAGATGAGAATTGATTTTTTTTGGCAAAAGCTACACATTTCAACTTCCTGACAATGTACTTACGCTCTTTTAGAATGAGTAAGATTTCAAACAGTGATTTAATTTACAAAAAAACAATTAAAAGTTTAAATAAAAAATACGTGTCCCCTAATTTTGTATCTACTTTCATCATACAAAGTGAAAACGACATATTATATTTTTGAAAGGTTGTCCATTCCTTGCATATTCGAATCAAAACTAACTTTGAATTTGGAACGTCAAGTTGAATTTAAATTCGTATACGCATTTAAAGTCTTCTTTCTTTCCATATTCGTAACAATCAAAACTAACTTTGAATTTGGAACGTCAAGTTGAATTCTGAACACATATACGTATTCGAATGGGCAGCGGGCGGCGACCGCAAGATGTTAAATTGTCGGCCAGATTTACGAGCCGGGAGTGTGTTGGCCAAATTGAAAGTTCACTATAAATTAAGAGGGAATGTCCTACGTCCGAGGACGCACTAATGTATGCGCACGGACACTCCTGATTTATACGGCTTAAGGGTTCAGGCGATCTTAGTTTAAATTTCTCTTTATCTTTAGGTGTCTACTGGGAATTAATAGTTAGTACGTGAAGCTGATAATAAGGTAAGGTTTTGAGACATAATATTATTTGTTTTACTGTATAAGAAATCATAATTGATGACCTCCGCTGTCGAGTGGCTTTGTATTACGCCGGTTTTCAAGGTGTCGCCGTCTCTGAGGTCCCTCCCGGGTTCGATCCCCTTCTGGGACACTTTAGAAAACGAACTTTTCTATATTGTTTCAGGTCTGGGTGTTTCTGATACCACCGTTGTCTCTGATTTCCATAACACAAGTGCTTCAGCTACTTTGGAATCGGAGCAATGTATGTGATGTTGACAAATATTTATTTATTTATATTTATAATTGTTTCTTTGCTTTGCTCGTACAATTTGTAAATTTGCCAATGTCCAGTAAACATTAGGGAAACGGAATATAGGGAAGAAAAGAATAAGATATTATTTTAATTTAATTTCTGTAGTATTTCGTAGGTACTGTACCCAATAATGTAGTTGTACACAACACGATCAAACATTTTTTAAATAAAATATTCTACTAGAGCACTTTGTAAGAGTTAATAAAAGGATAAAATCTGAAGTACAAAAGTTACATTTAAGTCCTTCGTTAAAACTGCATTATATTACTCATTTTACGAACTCAATTGAAAGGAAGCTTCAAACCGGACCGCAATCCTTTGTAAAAGTTACTTAAAAACTTCTTTCGTTACAAAATGAAGAACTTGTGTAATACTTTCCCGTATTAAAAACAACCCTTTTCGAAAATTCATTATTTCTTTGTCTATGGAAGTGTTTCGAGTAAAGTTTTTAATACCATAGACATTTAAAAAACGCTAAGCTTCCAAAACTTTTTTCATACAAAATCCTCGAATCCATGCATTCATGATGCCTACATCCTATCGAAAATGTCATCTCGTTGGAGTTTATTCCTAATATAAGAGTACAGTACAATGTCTCGTCACAACTCGACACATCAAAAAGATACAACATTGTGACAATGTACGACTTCGAAATTTAAAAAGTCAAATTGCATCAACAATACCTGTCAACCTAATCAATGTTTTAACTCCAAATCATAGAGTTGACTTTTAACAAGCAAGGTCCGGAGATACGACACAAACGTGAGACAAACGCAAAAAGTTTTTATTTATCGTTAGCACTTAATCTTAAGCTGAAACAATTGGTAGTCACCCTTGTGACACACAATATAAAGTTTAAAAACGCGTGCATTCTAAATAAGCAACGATAAAATGTTCTAAATCCGAAGTTATTCGAAATTCGAACCGTTAAAGGTGCGTCCATAAAAAAGAAGTTAGCTTCTTACGTTACGCGCCATTACAAGGTGCGAATAAAGGGATCAGAGAGGTGGACATTTTACTTTTTTATAGTCTATGCCTGTTATTTGTTTTTCTTTATTGTTGAAGCTTACGTTTGCGGCAACCTCAATTCCAAAGTGGTTTATAGCTATCGTAGAATTTGAAATATACTGCAAGTTGTAAGACAAAAGTACCTGTTTTATTTTTCTGATTTTTTTGTTTAGTAGTGAATATTTTTATTGCAGTTTTTTTCGTCAAATTAATCGGTTTTGGGCTTATTTTTGCTTATTTTGCATTAGAGATGGAAAAGGACCCGATTTTGACCCGACTAATGGGTTTAAAAACCCAGTCAACGCCCACAGACAATTTTTTTGAATGAAATAAAATCTTTTAGATTTTTTTTAGAAATAAGAAATGTTATATTTTTCTGTATTGGTTTGACAAGAAATTGTTTCCATAGCAACGTCACATTTGACTTATCAATAAAATAAAGAAGCTGTAAAAATTTATTTAATATACAATGTGGGTCTTTATTGGGTTTAAACCCAGTGGTCGGGTTTAAACCGGGACTTTTGCCCATCTCTACTTATCATACTAACGATATCTACTGGCATTTAGCTGTACTAACATGGAATCATTTGAAACTGCTACGGGTATTTTTAATTATCGCTTAAAATGTATTACAACTAACTTATTTTAAATTAAATAAAGTATTTTGAATGCATAGTAAGTACAGACGGCCCAAATCTCAAAAGCATGATGAAACGAATTAGTAACTACGAAAATGTACCCTAAAGCTCCCTCTTAAAGTTTGTTTTGTAAAGAAACGTACCAGCTGTCAGCTGGCCTTCAGTGAACGTCGTAGAAAATCTCGGGTAAATGCGTAGTTACTATTTTAGTATAGAAAATTAAAAGTTGTTTTTTTCTATGTAAGCAGTTGACTACAAGAGGATAATTAGAGCATTTCTTTTAACTCCTTTAGCGTAGGTATACGAAAAATAATGGAAAGCTGATTATAAATAAACTGACTTGAAAAGGTAATAATAAATAACCTCTTTTAATATTTGTGATATATTTTCGATATTATTAGCCTTATGATAAATACACTTACCAAACACTGAAATCCAACAGTTCATTTGCAAAATTATCACAAAATAACACTTAACATTATTTATTCAGACTATACGTTTCACTTACTATTGCACCACAAAACTAGGAACTTAACACACAAATTTTAAAAGCAAACTTCTTTTCAAATTCAAATTTGGATCTCATAGAAAGGCTGGCTGTACAAAACTTTGTTTTTTTCCAGATTCAAAAAAAGAACTGTCAAATTTGAATTTGGCGGGCTCCGGACAGGGGTGGCGCGCACTCGGCCCGCTCGTGCGGCGGTCGGCAAGGAACTCGTCTTAGGGATAGGGAAGAAAAGACGTTACGCGGACCCTTCGGGACCCTTTGTTAGTTTTGAATGGTGATAAGGACGAAATGTGGTGTGGTGCTTTTAAGTGGCCGTTGGGATTATTTTTCTGACTTTTGTAAGAGTTTTGGAAGAGGTAATTTTTAAAATTATTTTAATAGGTTTTAAGTATAGAAAAAAATATAGGTCAGAACCTATATTTTTTTCTATTGTAAGCAGTAATTTTGATATTAGTTCATGCATTTAACATAACTGTTTCTGTATTGAATGTTTTCCTATAGCTGTTTTAAAAGTTTTCCTTTCATCTTGCAAGGGAAGATAAAATTTGGCTATTTCCTGTAATATCTAATTGATTCAAATATTTATTTAACTACCATTCTAGCTAGATACATTAAATTATTTAATTAAAAACGGCACAATCACCTAAACGCCAATTTGGGCAAAATTAGTTAAACTGTAATATTGGTTTTATTGATTTATCATTAAAATAATAATATTCAAAGCTGGTTTAAAAATTTGCCCTACCAACAAGAATTAAAAAAAGGCGACGGTCACATTTGTAATGTTCCGTCATACAAAGCGCAACCAGTCAAGGCATACTAGCCAAATGTTCCTGTTCATTATTGCCATTGAAAAATAGACTCTATTTGCTTATACGATAAACACTATCGGAAATTCCCAGGTAACAATGAGGTTTATTTGGAGGGTGAGCTTTCTTCGCGCTCACTAATATTGTTCGTAAACATAAAAGACGATTATTGAGACAGTGACGCATTTAGGACTTGATTGGGTTGTGTAGTCAAGGACTTAAATAAATATGTATAAAAAAAACAATAAAAAAAATGTTTTGATTGGGTTATGAAGACAAATACTAACTCAAAGAAAGGTATATATATAAAAAAAAAAAAACAATTATTGTAAAAATTATAGCAGCTACTTAAGTACTCACTCGCTTATTGTTTTTTAATTAAGTTGTATTGGAATTATGTATTTGCATTTCTTTAAATTGGCTTAGAAAACTTTGTACTCCTTTGTACTCGATCATCTATCTTATCTTATCTTTGTTAATATAAAGTCTGGAAACGATATAGACATTTGTAAATATCGTTCCATCTGATAACGCTGGCAAGTTTATTGCGCCTATTTTTCTTGTCAGCTAAAATACATCATAATTGGTGGGTAGGTTAAAACACTTGACAATTTAAAAAGGCTTATTATGTGAGCTTATTTAAATTAAAAATATTTTTCATTCATTCATTAATTAATTGTTAAATTCAATGTAAAAAAATATTTATTTAATTTAAGTTCAAAATAAAAAAAACTGATTGTAATATACAGCAAAAAATGTGCTTTGGAATAAAAAAAAACTTAAAACTTAGAATTTCTGTCCGACATGTTAAAACGTCATTGTTGCATTAGTTTTATTTTAATCAAAAGGTCTGCCGAAATATTAAAGTATGTTATAATATGAATAACTTTGGGTCATTCTGACCATCTACAAATGACTCAGAATTTTTTACTGAGACAGGGCCTTTTAGCAGCATACTTTTTTTATCCTTTTTATCTCTCTTCTGTTCTGTGTTAATGTGTATTGTTAATAAATGTTTTTTATTCTATTCTATTCTAAATAATGTGTAGTGTATTTATCTTCTTTCCTCGACTATTTATGTGATAAAATGTACATTAAGTATAAATATTTCAATGTAAGCATAAACAAAACCAGAAGGTTTAATTTGAAATCGCTTTGCCCTGCGTGCAACCCTGTGGTCGGAAGTATTGCACGGTGGTTTATTTTTAACGGTCGCATACCGCACGCGTCTGTCTAGGAATATTTAAAACGTTGTACAAATAAGAAAGGAGAATTGAAAATACACGCTACTAATTTTTTTGTAAAAATATTTTTTTTATTAAAAATAAATAAATATCAAAAAGAAATAAAAGCTTTTTTTATTCATTATACCTATTAATGTGCATCTGCAAAAGGCATGGGATGTTCTGAAACATCACTACACTGCTGATGCCATTTTATTTCCCTAGCGACCCTCATTTTAGGTTCTCCTGCAGATTGAATAATAAGAAAGCGCGGGAATCCAGCGTCTTCGAAACTCAATTTCAAAAATAAAATCAAGCACCTTTCCTTAAAAATTAAAAGAAAAACTATCTGGTAAATTATCAATTTGGTATTTTTTCATTATGTTTTTTGTATTTTGTCTTTCAATGAAAGTGCGAAAATTTATTTTCTCGAAGATTCTTTTGTTTTTTTACTTTTTACTTGCATTAATTTTTTAGCCGTTGACCATTTGGAATTACTTTTAAACGCAACGGTCATATAGTTACAGTGGAGCATAACGCACAGGCGCGTGCGCAACACACGAACGGAAGTCGCTAATTTCAACGGAACAATACTTGTAAGACGTTGCATATGTCAAACAAAAAAGATCCTTATTTTCTGAGAAATAAGTGTCACCGCTAGATGAGAAGAGATAAGGAGTGCACGCGCCGTCATAGTCTATGGTTAAGACGGCGGATGTCTTTAACGCAAGGGTGACAACCCTATTTTTAAGACTTACTGCTTATTATCATAAGTTTCTATTCTTTTCTAAATTGAATATATTAAAAAAAACTAGTATAAACGAAAGAGGAAACCTCTAAAAATACAATATTGTGATAATGAAAAAGCAACGACAAAATCTTAAAGTAAAAAGCCTTATAAAGCCGAATATGGTAGATAGGGATCATCAAACTGAACAACTTTTACTATGGGACCAACTCTGAAATCGCGATAAAAAAATCTGCTGTTTTATACAAAAATAATAACGAAAATATCAAAATGTATGAAACAGCTGATTTTTTCGTGATTTCAGAGTTGGTTCCAAAGTAAAAGTTCTTCAGTTTTATGTTCCCTATCTTACTATTTTCGGCTTTATAAGGCTTTTACCAAACACCTTGTATACTGTGGTAGAAATAACATAAGATTCCATTCCCCCTAACATCACTGAAACACCATATTATTTATTATGAGATAGCAATTTATCACGTTTAACTGCTTGACAGATAATAGATTTTGACAGTTGAGTGTCGATAAAACGCTATATCACGCGATATAATATCAGGGGGGTAATTATGTAACTTTGTTGCAACCAACTCTGACAGAAATCGCAGTTACATCGCTGCTTTAGTAAGAACCAATGTGACAACTATCTTAACTAAAGCAGCAATCCAAACGCGCTTTCAATCGATTTCAATCGAGAATTGTTAGCAACAGCTTTACGTAATCAAGGTACTGATCAGCTGGGTGTGTATAGCGATTTGAATCTCCTCCATTCAGTGCCTGGATGGCCATCATCAGATCACAGCTAGGTCAAACCTTGGCGGAGAACCAAGGCTTCAGAGTTACCTCGTTTGTTTGAACATCGACTGGTGTCAATAATTGACAACATTTCAAATTTTTTGTCCTGTGTTTTTATTTATTCATCATCACATATTTCGTTAAATAATTGATCAAAACCCCCAAACATTATGTACAGTGTCAGAAATTGAAAAACCTCGAAATGGTTTTCGATTTAAGGTACCTTGTAAAAAATGAAAACATGTCAATTATCTGGCCACCTCTGTATACAAGGTGTTTGATAAACGCCTTATAAAGCTGAATATGGTAGATAGGGACCATCAAACTGAACAACTTTTACTATAGGACCAACTCTGAAATCGCGAAAAAAAATCAGCTGTTTCATACAAAAATTGATAACGAATATATCAAAATGTATGAAACAGCTGATTTTTTTTTTCGCGATTACAGACTTGGTCCCATAGTAAAAGTTGTTCAGTTTGATGATCCCTATCTACCATATTCGGCTTTATAAGGCTTCATGTTATGTGGGCAGTAAAGCTAGGGTTTCCTAGGATGACGGTGCCGTCATATTACGGTAGTAATATAGCGGCGTTGAATGTTGTCTATGTAAACAATATGGCGACATCGTAACGTCAGAAACCGCGCCATATTGTTTACATAGACAACGTTCTACGCCGCTTAATGACGGCCGTAATATGAAGGCACCGACAGACATCCTAGGAAACCCTAGCTTAAAAGTAACGACAAAATCTTAATTATCACAGGTGGTTGCTTCGATCATTTTACTAATTTGAGTCCAATTGAATAAGTATGAAGGTCAGATAATTGCCAATTTAAGATAAAAAAAATGATCTTCATACTTACTTTATGAACTCCTGTAGATTTAAGAGACATTTTGAAAAAAGAAATATGTAGCTTAGGTACTTCCGCAAACGATATATGCAAGACGCACCGCCCGCCCGCCCGCAAAAATATGCACATGCACGCACCCCACAAAATATCAGTGCACAATACCTGCATTTAGCAAGACAGCAACACACCTTGCACCTTCACCAATTAGGCTACTCTACACGTGTTTCGCCCCAACCCGGGGCATCCTCAGGAGTTAGATCGTGCGTAAACAAACACCGAATTACTTAAGAGACCAACTTAAGAGGCTGTCATACAAATTGGAATCCGATTGTCAGACAAATGCTACAAACTGGTGCTTACCAACTCGTTCAAGTTTAACTGACCAAGCCGGCCAACTATTTGCCAACCATCTCCTGTCCAACTCCTAAGTCAGTTACTCTCAATTACCATCGGATCTGCCACTTGCCTTCTCGGAACTTTCAAATCGAATAATTCGTCGTGTCCGAGAATCGAGAAGTTTCGAAGATCGTAGTGGCAAATAATCGCCAATTGAGTTTCTGTATCTTGTTTCTATTGAGTTGTATTCGGATTTTGCGATTGCTTGTTTGCAATAGGATAAACTTATTTCAAGAAATATCGTTCCCTGTGGATTAATCTATACATATAATAAAACACAAGATTCTAAATGTTTGTGCGCAAATAACTCAAAAACCACTGAACAGATTTTGATGTGATTTTCACAGCTTGGTAGCATAGGGTCCAACTTAAAACCTAAGCTATGTTTCACCTATTTCGGGTGGGTAGAACCTGGGAAACAGCTTGAACTCTCCGTAGCACTAGATTTCATACACTAAGGAGATCATTTAAACTGGTCGCTTCATTGTTAAATCGCGAGCAAAAGGGATACCTACCTGGGGATTTTTCTATTGTCTATCTACCCCACGTTAAAGAAATTACTCGATCGTGTCCACGCGGACGATTTCGCGGGCAGAGGCTATCCAGGGTAAAGTATTGTTCTCGAGGGATAGCAAAAAAACTTTCCACGCAGACGAAGTCGCGGGCGGCCGCTAGTAGTAAATAAATAAATATTAGACAACTTCACAAACACCCGTAACATGAACATCTATCGAGAAAAAAATGCGCGTTTTTTTTTATACACAACGGGATTGTGCTTGGCCTTCATCAGCTCACCTAATGTTAAATGACGATACAATTTATAAATTGTTGTTATGGCGTCAGACTTAGGTAAGATGGTGGTAGCTAGCCAGGCGGACTTGAAATAAACCCTGCCACCAACCAAAACCGAGTACAAATTGTACCCCTCCTGGGAATCGAACCCGGGACCTCTGCGTCTTACACGGGTGGGCGAACCACTAGACCACAGAGGCCGTTAAAAAATTAGTTTGAGTAATTTTGTATAGGAATATTTTACAGTGCGATCTATCGACGAAAAGCGAAATTAAATTTCCCGTAGAGAATTTTTTACTCTATCGAATACTTCTACGCGCGTGTGTGTGTTTTATTTTTATTTAATTAAGATTTTCAAATATTCTAATGGTATTATGCCCACATATGCCTACCCAGTGGGATAATGAATTTCATTCATGATGATTTTTCCATGGCATGTCATCAGCAATAATAAAATAATTTCAAAGCCCATTTTAGTTTTTTGAGTTAACAAAAAATACTAATAGTCTTGTCTTCCATGATGTCTTCATTCCACTTTTTTCATATTTTAATAACCAAAACGTCATAAAGTATAAAAAACAAATAATCTAAAGTGTAACGGATTCCTTTACTTTCATAATCAAAATTTTATTATTTTCTATTCTTATTTAGAACTTTATCGTAAGGGAATAAAATACCAGGTAAGTCAAAAAGACAGTAACGTCTTCAATACAATTATGAACTTTAGTAGAATAATTTTAAAGGTGGCATTGGCTTGAAATGTCCCTGTTTTTTTATTGTTGATTAGTTCCGAGTCAGGTGTAAGGTTATTGAGCTTTTACGATGACTGACGATAATCGATTGGATCCTTGGACGAATTCTTGGACGAATTAACCACTGGACACGAAACACAAGAAAAATGTATGAAATCACGTTCAACCAATTTTTGCGGGGCGAGGGGGGATTACACTTGTCAAATAATGACAATAGTGCTTAAAGAAGTCGATATTCTTTTATCGACACTGTAAAGAGTGAATGAATGAATGAACCTAATGAGTTTATTGAATTCATGTGTTTGATTAATATTGAAGCGGACTTAATTTGTAATATTTATTACTACTTTATATTTGAAATAATTGTTTTCGTTTACTTATTAATAACCTAACATTAAAGATGATTACACTGCATCGAAATTGTTCTTTCATAATTTTTAAGCGGACTTAATTTGTAATATTTATTACTACTTTATATTTCAAATAATTGTTTTCGTTTACTTATTAATAAACTAACATTAAAGATGATTACACTGCATCGAAATTGTTCTTTCATAATTTTTATAGGATATTGGTAAATTATTTCATGACTTTTACTCTGTGGAATTCTTAAATGAAAAACTGGTAAAAATGCACTCACAAATTCATAGAAACCATAATAAATGGTTTACAATAGGTGTTTAGTTAGGATATTGTGCGATAATCACGAGTATGGGTAAGGCCGTAGATTTTGCCACTTAGTAACATAATTATATGTTAATAATGCTTCTATGTTACGGTAACGTATAAGTAACATGAAAGTACACGAAAGTATGAAAAAATACCGTTAAATTAACGTTACCGGTTGTAGGGGCGGAGATGGTATATTCAGGTGATGAACTAATTTAAATTAAATAAAACGGGAATCAAATAAAAGCATGTTCCCACTGCTGGGGCACAGGCCTTACTTAGGGGTGGATGTGACATATCCATAACCCATCATGCAGACCCGACGGGAATTGGTGGATGTTAACATGGACGCGACCAATGGCTTAACGTGCCTTCCGAAGCACGGAGGAACTCGAGTTGTCAGGAGCCACACGTTGTCAGGGGTACAGAGAAGGACATAGGATACCTTTCATTCCGAATAAAGTACTCTTAGTAAATAATAACACTAATTTCATTAGCAAACATTTTTAAGATAAATGTTTGGTTAAGTTAACATTATTTTGGTGAATTTAGTTAACTTTTAGTATGAAGTACCTAGCTGAAACGTTTGGTTGGTGTGTGTTGTGTACTTACAAATTTAGGCAAATTCAATGTCGGGACAGAATCTTTATTCAATTTTTTTTGTTTTAACGAATTAACATTGTAGCATTCTGTTTGAAAATGTATGCTGCATATACGGTGGTGTTTGGTTGGTATCCATGTAGTCTCCCTGCGAACTGCTTCTACCCATTTTCTTTTTCGTACTGGATCAACTGGGAATCTGCAAAATTATTTTCAATTCATACCCATTTCTATTAAAATTAAAGATGCTTATAATTTTTTTATAAAACTTAAATTAAAATCCTTCACTTTACAATCACATCGATACTATTTATCGATATTTGTAACAGCCCCTTACTAATAAAAAATGACAAGCAAATGAATGAGTGACTGATATAATCCAACCAAATTAAATGTAACATTTATGAAGCATTTACTTTACCAATGAGTACTTTTTTAAAATGACGTGTTATATTTTGTTTACATACCAAATTTTATTTATTTTACGAAGAAATAGCTACTATAATAGGTTGAAAATGTACTTACGCGTGAAAAGAAACATTTCTTGATTTTCCACTAGTATTTTTGCAGTACAATACGGAGCATTTGCCCATTTTTTCTATCAATGTTTCGCCTCGAGCTCTCGCGTAACACTGACACCGCGATATCGTTTACTGAGGCTATCGGTCACAGTAAGTGGCTAAGGGGTAAAGGCGAATATGGCTGTCATTTCGCGTCCAGTGGTTAATTCGTCCAAGATTGGATCCGATAAGTGAAAACAGACCCATGAATAACGGAAATATACTCATTATAACATCTCATTAAGGCGAGGCTAGTTCACGATCTACCCTTAGCATGAACAGCTATCGAAAAAAAAAAAAAAAAATTAAAAAAATATTAAAAACACGACTGCCCTGCCAAAAACGAACTAAAAAGTCAAACAACAAGTGTCATTGCAGTCGGGGGACCTTATTATGGAACAATTTTTGATCAAAGAGGTCCCCCGACTGCAATGACACTTGTTGTTTGACTTTTTAGTTCGTTTTTGGCAGGGCAGTCGTGTTTTTAATATTTTTTTAATTTATTTATTTTTATTTCACACATTTTAGTGACATATTATATAGTTTTGGATTGTGCTCATCAAGGCCTTTCATTTGATGCCCATATTGTAAAAATAGAAGAAAAAAATTTTTTTTTCACATTTGAAAATGGCGTCGTACAGTCGCCATATTATTTTTTTCTAAAAAAAATATAGCCAGTGTCACCCGGGATGCTGTAAGGATTCTAACGATACCCCATTTATCCAAATCAGTTCAGGCATTTAGAAGTTATGGTGGAATAAAGAAACTCACATACCCACAAACATACATTAACCCTGAACACATATACACTCTTTTTGCTTTGGGCAGTCGTGTAATAACGCGCGTATAAACATTCAATCGAGTAATTTTGTATGGGAAATTTGTACAGCGCCATCTACCACCGAAAAGCGATATGAAATTTTTCATAGATAATTTTTCTATCGAATACTTTTACACGCTTTTTTTTGGTAGATGTTCGTAACGTACTGAGGAAAAAAAATATGGTTGAACTTCCAGTGTGAAGAAATTTATAGAATTCTACTACACAAAAATTTATATAGACTGAAAAAGAAACAAAGAACCACAATAACCGAAAATAATATTGTAAACTGCCTTAGCAACTCTGAACAAAATACTAAATGTCACCATACCATAAAAATAATCCTTCAATCGTCAGCTTTCGTACCTAATTTTTAACAATAGTGATAAGTAAATGTTTTTTATGGATATCTTTTTTATTATTCTTTCGAAATAACCGGTCAGATTTTTAATAAATGGTGCTGTTTTCCAAACTTCAATTAGAATCTAAACGTTAAATTTCGTTCCTGAACCTAGCGAAAGCTATGCAATTATCAACCATATTGTAAAATGAAAGAGTAGTTTTCGTGACTGCAGAATATAGACGGCTCATTCACCAGAAACACGTTTTTTCTCAAACACATACTTACTTACTGCTGTGGCTCAGGGACCCGAAGTGGATCTTGGCCTCCGACAATAGAGCACGCCATTCCTTCCTATTTAGTGCTATCTCTGACCAATCTGTGGCTTCTAACTCGGCGAGATCTTTGGTGACCTGAGCCTGTAGCCAATGTCATATTTAAAAATTTTCGCTATCGCTTCGCTTGGAAAAATATATGGATTTGACGTTATAAAATTCGATAGTTAATGAAACCTTATGCCAATCCCATACATGTTTCGAAAGCGGAGCGATAACGAAGATTTGCAAATGTTACTTTGGCTAGGGGGTCTGATCTGCCCAGCGATATCTGGGTAGTCCAGACACACATGGCAATTCTTATTTGGAAGAACTTAAAACATGCCATGGCACTGCTGCCAAATAGTGCTGCTGTACTCATTCTAATAAGTCTAGATTCTTCGCCTTTTACGATATCCCTAAGTGGGAAGATGTACCTACAGGGTAATTTTGCGACCACTTTACAAAATAAAATATAAGTTCAAGGAAGTAATAAAAAAAAATTGGTGAGATAATTACCACTTATTTCTTTTTAAATTCACAGTTTTCAGCCACTTTTTATGTCCAAAAAATTTAGGCGCGCACGCTCACCCTCGTGCAAGCGACGCGAGCGGGGGATGGCGGGTGACGGGAGGGGGGCGATGCGCAGACAGTGACAACAATTTCTATTTGTGTAGGGCAAAAATAAAAAAAATTTTTTTTTACTTCACAAATTGATTGTACTACTGTTTTTAAATGACCTGACAAAATTTGAAAAGAGGTAAAAAAATAACCCTGTACATTTGTAGATGTAAATAAAATAAAACTCGTAGGCAACAACTTTAAAAATTCACAATAATTTATTTGTCATTATTTTGTCAAGTAAGTTTTACAACTAAACACGAGCTTTGGAACTGTCCCTCAATGTTTAAAATTTATACATAAAACAGAAGATTCTAAATGTTTGTGGGCAAATAACTCAAAAACCACAGAACGGATTTTGATGGAATTTTTCATCAAAATCCGTTTCAGTTTGAAAATTTTTCAGTTTGGTAGCATGGGGTCCAACTTAAAATCTAAGCTATGTTTTATCTAATTCGGGTGAGTAGAACATGGGAAACAGGTTAAACTCTCCGTAGTACTATATTTCATAGACTAATGAGATCATTTAAACTAGTCGCCTTATTGTTAAATCGCGGGCAAAAGGGATACCTACCTACCTGGGAATTTTTTTATTGTCTACGCCACGCTAAAGAAATTTCTCTACCGTGTCCACGCGGATGAAGTCGCGGGCGGAGGCTATCCAGAATAAAAGTACTGTTCTCGAGGGATAGCAAAAAAACTTTCCACGCAGACGAAGTCGCGGGCGGCCGCTAGTATGAATATATAACCAAAGCTTGAGCTTTCTTTTCAAAGTTTTTATAAGTAGGTAATAAAATACTTTAATAAGAAAATATAAGAAAACGACATATGCTCGATTGACTTGTCTTCATTAAAAACAAGTGGCTGACAGTGACGTCATTAATTTAAGACTCCACATGTCTTTTTCAAATATTGACGATGTCTTTAAGACAAATTAGGGAGCTATTGTTTTTTTGTTTTTGTATTTTATACAATGGACTTAGAATGAATACGAAAGATTACGAGTAAATAGTCTTGATTATACTTAACGTCAATGGTATTGAAGCTACACAATTAAAGAAAAACGATTACACAGGTGACTGTCATTAAATTGTATAAATAAGTGACGTAGGGAGTTTAAGTAAAGCGAAATTAATTTTAAGAACTTAGAAAATCCAAGAGTCCAAACATAGAATTTCATTTTTTGTCCTACTATCCTGACTTGACTGTTTTGAATAATATTAAAGTAATATATTTTACTAACTTTTGCCTGCGACTTCGTTCGCATGATTAAGATAGTTGTGCGTTTATTTTATAAGACGCAGAGACCAATATAGGTGTTAATCGGGTGACCTTATTTTTTGTTCCAGCTCACTAATCCTATGATTTGATAGGTCAGAGTATTTGTTCGCTTGGTTTTTTAATCAAATCGGGCAACCGTTTGGGCTATAGGTACCTACGTGTATGATAATATGACGTCAGTGAAACAGTTGCAGAATAGTTTTTTTACACCTGCCTATGCCTACGTACCTAAAGATTATTTACCTTGCACATAACATCACACAATAAAATTTTCTCATAAAATTCTTATACAAACTGGAATACCCTGTAGCACCCCGTATAACGCGAATTTTCCAAAACCCTTAAAAAACGTAAGCACTAAGGAAGGGTTTTGCAAAATTCGCGTCATGAAAAGTATTTGCCTCCAAAACAGGGTCTCTCTTCTCTCTACCTTTAGATGTTAGAGCTCCGTCACACATTTAAATTTTCCTATACAAATTCCCATACAAACTTTCATCTCCTAATTCATCCGTTTAGGGAGTGATTTTTAAAAAGTCCTTTCTTAGAGCTCACCTACACCAAGAAAGGTACCGCCAAAAATTGTGTCTCTACCTTCAGCTGTTAGGGCTGCAGCCGTATGCCAACAGTGAAGCAATTTAGAGTTTTATATGTGTGGATTGATCAGTAAAAAAAAAACTGTTCAGGCAAATCGTGCCAGAGAGCAGAAAGAGTAAAAAAAATAATGACTTTGTTACAGTAACTCAGCTTTAAAACTTTTAAATTGACAAAGATAAGTAAGTACGTAACTAAATTACATCAAAAGCACACATTGTGTGTTCTGACTAAGATTTTAGGTTTTAAATTAA
This sequence comes from Agriphila tristella, assembly GCA_928269145.1. Lineage (NCBI taxonomy): Eukaryota > Metazoa > Arthropoda > Insecta > Lepidoptera > Crambidae > Agriphila > Agriphila tristella. The sequence goes on along the minus strand of OV743443.1, from coordinate 21,951,543 downwards.
CTTACGTTTCTGATTAAGATGTGTTTAGCCAAATTATAAGAACACACCCACCGCACTTAACGGCCAATACTTTCACCTCATTACAAGGTCATATGACACGCAATTGTCAAATATTTGCGGGCAAACCTGGACGTCTGTCAAATGTTTGGAAAGGCTGGCACACATCGTAACGGGATCTTCCCTCGTAAAGTAGACCCTCAAGTACGGGACTTAATTAAGCAAGATTTATTGCGACTTGAGTTAGCTCGATTGACAATTAGTTGAGGAGGACAGTGTTGGGATTCGGTCTGGGGCCTTATTGTGTAACAGTATCTATCAAGATAGCTTTCAATATGACAGTCTGTGAACAAACATCAATGGCTTAAAAAGACAGCCGTAAAAGTAAAAATAAATATTCTTAATTCATATTAGCTCACTTAATAAGCATTTTTAAATCGTCAATTGTTTTGTATTGCCTCAACCCTGCCTGGATGTACCTAAGACTTACAGAATATACAAGGTGTTAGGTAAAAGCCTTATAAAGCCGAATATGGTAGATAGGGACCATCAAACTGAACAACTTTTACTATGGGACCTAATTCTGAAATCGCGAAAAAAAAAATCTGCTGTTTCCTACAAAAATTAATAACGAAAATATCAAAATGTATGGAACAGCAGATTTTTTTTTCGCGATTTCAGAGTTGGTCCCATAGTAAAAGTTGTTCAGTTTGATGGTCCCTATTTACCATATTCGGCTTTATAAGGCTTTTACCAAACACCTTGTATAAACATCAACTTTGTCTAGGGATACAAGTGTTTTTTAACACGTTTTTATTAGGTTGCTTTATCGTTTGTTTGTTTGTCCGCAAAGTTTGCGAACGATGTTAAAGTAGCTTCCCGATGAGCTAGAGACTCGAATCTTTGAACATAGGTCAGAACTGGAATACAATACAATATTATGGTGTCATTGAGCTGATCTGATGATAGAACTGGAAGAAGGCCACAGGAACTTAATGATGAAACCATACAACCCCATTGTGATTAGGCTTGTTAGAATCGTCTTGACGAGTAATAATAATGTCCCGACCGTATTCGGTCACAGCGACTCGGGATCTAAGGAGAGCGTCGATCGTGTGCTCTCATATGACTGACATATCCAATTTTAGCTTTGAATGTGCGTCCACAATCGCCGCAAGTCAGTACTCCTCCGACATAATTATAATGGTAGGCCGTAGGTGGTCGGGCCTTAAGCTCGTCCCGCTTAGCATCGAGCTCATCCTTTCTTCTCTGTTCATACTCAATCACTTTAGTGTTCACAGTACGCCTCCACAGTGACCGCTCTTCTGCCATTGTCTCCCATTGTGACGGGTCCACATCACATCGCTTCATGTGACGCTTAAGCACGTCTTTATACCGCAGAAATTGACCACCTTGTTTCCGTTTGCCACGTTGCAGTTCGGAGTAAAAGATGCGCTTTGCCACTCTGTCATCAGGCATCCGGGAGATGTGACCACACCACCGCAACTGCCGCTTCATTAAGTAAGCCTCTATTCCACCGACATTAGCTCGTCGCAAAACTTCCGTGTTACGTATACGATCAGACCAATGTATATTCATAATGTCGCGCAAGCATTTTAGATGGTACCTATCTAGTAGACGGATATGCTTGCGATACAAAACCCACGTTTCAGAGGCGTACAGGAGATTAGGCAAAACGATTGCCATATACACAGCTATTTTTGTAGAGAGCTTTATATCATGCGAGCGGAACACTTTAGGGCGTAATCTACCAAAGGCAGCAGCAGCTGCTCCGATTCTGTTGTTTATTTCATCGTCTAGGAGACACTTCGATGTTATGGTGCTGCCCAGATATTTAAATTTATCCACCAGTTTCAGCGAATCGTCGCCGAGTTTTGTCTCTACTGGGACATTGTTCAGTGTGTCAAGAACCATAACTTCTGTCTTTTTTACACTGATTTTTAAACCAAACTTGCGACACGACTCATCAAGACTCGACATAAGCCTTTGCAGGCCTTCTGGTGATTCCGCCACAAAACATAAATCGTCTGCATACATCATTTCAGTGATAGCCACATGCGACACTTTAGTGTGAGCTTTAAGTCTAGCCAGGTTGAAAACTCCACCGCCATCAGTACGGAAACGAACACGAACACCCTCAGACATATCACGCAAGGCCTGTCGGACTACAACTGCAAAGTACATAGCGAAAAGAGTTGGGGCGAGCACGCAGCCTTGTTTTACGCCGCAGCTCACTGCAAAGAACTCTGAATCTTCACCCTGTACATTGACACAACACCTCATGTCGTCGTGCAGGAGTCGGACCATTCTCACGAATTTTTCAGTACACCCCAGTTTCCTCAGCACGACCCAAAGAGCTTCTCGAGGCACACTGTCAAAGGCTTTTTCGAGGTCAACAAAACATAAAAATAATGGTTGACCTTGCTCTCGACTTTTCTCTTGGAGTTGGCGTACAGAGAAAATAGCCTCACAGGTGCCTCGGTTAGGCCGGAAGCCGAATTGAGTTTCAGGCAGTATGTCTTCCGATAACGGCATCAGGCGGTTAAGTAAAATGCGCGCAAACAGTTTACCTGGAGAAACAAGGAGGGATATTCCTCTGTAAGAATTGCAGTCAGCTTTGTCGCCCTTGTTCTTATATAAGGAGCGAATTTGCGAGACTTTAAAATCTTCAGGTACCCGCTCTTCATCCCACATTCGCGTGAAAAGGTTCCAAATGGTCGTATGCAGATCGGAGCCCCCATATTTCAATAATTCTCCAGGTATACTGTCAATGCCGACTGCTTTATTATTCTGCTGTTGGTATGCTGCTACGACAATTTCACGCAAAGATAGTGGATCATCCAGCTCCTCCTTCGTGGGGAAAGATTGCATAGAGTTGATGTGCGCAAGGTCTGCTGCTCTGTCAACATTGAGCAGGCTATTAAAGTGCTCTGCCCAACGGTTAAGTACATCTTGTTTGTTGGTTAGCAATTTTGAGCCATCTAGTGATTGCAGGGGCACCTTAGTGCGACCTGTAGTACCAACAAGCCTGCGAACTTCATCATAAAATGCACCCAACTGATTGGTGTCAGAGAGAAACTGCATATGCTCGGCCTTATCCTTCCACCACTTGTCCTTGATTTCCCGTACATATTTACGGAGCTCAGTAGAACTTTGTCTGATCTGTTCTGCCTGGTCGTCACGGTGATGACGCAAAAGAGAACGGTGTTTTTCAATAGCGCTGGTCAAAATGCTGTCATTGTCATCAAACCAATCCGCGTGTCTAGTGACTTTGGCGCCCAGTACCTGTGATGCAGTGGCGACTAAGTTAGATGCCAGCGTTTTCCAGTTAGTAACAGTATCGCCACTCTCAAGATCCAAAGGTCGGATTACATCAACAACAGCCTGTGCGTAGGTCTCACGCGTTTCTAGACTCTGCAGTTTCCCTATATCTAGATACGTAGGCTTTTCTCTTTGAGATCTACGGGGAGGATGCAGACGTAGCCTCAGCTTCGTGACGACAAGTCTGTGATCAGTCGAGCAAATCAGGTTGGCTTCACGCATAACACGTGTGATATGCACTTGAGAAATATCTCTCTGTCGGACAATCACATAGTCTATTAAATGCTAATGTTTAGACCTCGGATGCATCTATGTTGTCTTGTATTTCGCCGGAAGTCTGAACATGGTGTTGGTAATGGACAACTGAAATTCAGCACACAGGGACAGGAGGAGTTGCCCGTTACTATTCATGTTTCCAACACCATGTCTGCCCAAGATCTTAGGCCAAGCTGTGAAGTCACGCCCGACTCTCGCATTAAAGTCGCCCATCAACAACACTTGTTCTCTAGGGTGGATCCTTGATAGGGCTTGCGTGAGCTCTTCATAAAATTTTGCTTTAATTTCGTCATCTTTATCTAATGTAGGTGCATATATACTGATGACGTTAAGATGGTTATCATTAGCCAGATGTAAACGCAGCGTAGTGACGCGGTCCGAGATGTGAATCGGACACTCCTCCATTTTCGAAGCAATATAATTTTTAACCGCGAATCCTACACCTGACCTCCTAGGCTCAGTGGATGGGGTCCCTTTCCAGAAAAAGGTATACCCGCCCAGGTGCTCTACCCTCTCCCCCTCGTCAGCCAGGTGCGTTTCACTAAGAGCAGCGATATCAACATCATAGCGTCGGAGTTCTCGGGAAACAAGGGCAGTTTTACGAGGGGGACCTAAGTTACAGTCGCGATCAAGGAGGGTGCGAACGTTCCACGCTGCAAAAGTCATATTCCGAATTTTTAATGTGTTATTTCTCTTTTTTCGTTTATTTCGACCACGTTTTTAGTGATGCAGAGACAGCCGCGGCTACTATCTCCGGATATGTTGGGCTAAGCCTTTTTTAAGACACCTTTTCTAGTCCCCTCCCCGGATTGGGGAAAGCAGGGCCTCTCTAAAAAGAGCTGCTCTGTCGCTCCGGGTGCTGCCGAATCGCACTGTTAGCCCAGTGCAGTGCAGAAGCGACCACTCTCCCTGAGCCGCCTACGTGCAGACATCGGACAAAGCCCGGTAGCATCACAACCTGACCTCTCTACCTCCGTCCATCGCCGCAGGGCTTTAATTCAAATCGGAATCCAGTTAGAAACGCCAAGTCAATTGCGCAGGAAATATTATAGTGCACGAAACATAAAATGACAGTGTACGCGCAAACACAGGTGCACTCTTACCCCTATGTCTCTCTGTACCCAATGGAACGGAGGACCGCTACGATTGGAGAGAGGTAGAGGCGAAAGCATTAACTAGTCCTCTAACACCAATTGAGCCTTAAGTATTTTGCTGGGTCTAGACCCTGCAAATCTCTAGAGACTGGCTGGGGTTACCAGTCGGTTTCAGCGGGAGGCAACCGCAAAGCTTGGGATTGGTGAGGAATAATAGGGAGAGGGATACTACCGTCACTGGAGAGGGGGTGAATGTGGCAGTAGTAGCTAGAGCAGTCCGGGGACGCATACCCGTAGTGGTTCTAACAGTATCGGACAGACATCTGAAAGAAAACACCCTCTGGATATTCTGGAACTCAATATTGAAACCGTGCAATCCCATCGAGTTTGGGCTCATTTGAATCGTCTTGACGAGTACTTTGTTGGGAAATAGTGTCCAAGGATCTGATGATGGAGCCGGAAGAAGGCCATAGGAACTCTATAAAAAAACCACGCTACCCCATCGAGTTTGGGCTCGTTTGAAGCGTCTTGACGAGTTCTTTGTTGGGAAATAGTGTCCAAGGTCTGATGATGGAGCCGGAAGAAGACCACTGGAACTCGGTAATAAAGCCATGCAACCCCATCGAGTTTGGGCTTGTCTGAATCGTCTTGACGAGTACTTTGCTGGGAAATAGTGTCCATTGTCTGATGATGGAGCCGGAAGAAGGCCATAGGAACTCTTTAATAGAACCATGCAACCCCATCGAGTTTGGGCTCGTTTGAATCGCCTTGACGAGGACTTTGTTGGGAAATAGTGTCCAGGGTCTGATGATGGAGCCAGAAGAAGGCCAATGGAACTCTATAATAAAACCATGCAACCCCATCGAGTTTGGGCTCGTTTGAATCGTCTTGACGAGTCTTTGTCGGGAAATGGTTTCAAGGGTCTGATGATGGAGCTGGAAGAAGGGCACTGGGACTCTGTATAAAACCATGCAACCCTATCGAGTTTGGGCTAGTTTGAATCGTTTAGAAAAGTGCTCCGATAGGAGATGGTATATTTTTAGTCTTAGCTCGTTTACTAAAAAGCATAAAATAATAATTTACTGGAAAAAAATATTTTTTTAGAACACGTTTTTAAAACGGACTAAATTACATATTACAAAAAAATCGGACTAAAAATGTTAAAACGGACAAGTAAAAACAAACTAAAAAGTAACAAATTACTTAGACATGCTATAGACAATATGGATGATAAATTTTACAAAACGCGCCCCACGTTTCTAGGTTTAAAATTTTTTGGTTTAAAATTTCTGTAGGTATAGGTTATTAGGGTTATAAATATTTACAGAAGAATTAATTTTTTACTTTTTAGTTTGTTTTTACTTGTCCGTTTTAACATTTTTAGCCCGATTATTTTGTAATAAATTAGTCCGTTTTAAAAACGTGTTTTTAAAAAATATTTTTTTTCAGTAAATTTTCATACAAACTAGGTAACTTTGAAGTCTTGGTTTTCTGCAAAGGACGTACCGTGCTGTGATCTGATCTGATGAAACATGTTCTTCAATCTTTTAGCATGCTGATCAAGTCAGTTGGGTGTGTATAATTTAATGAACTGTATCTCCTCCATTCACTACCAGGATAGCCATCATCAGATCACAGCAGGGTACATCCCTTGCAGAAAACCAAGGCTTGAAGCCTTGGTTACCTCGTTTGTATGAAAAAAAATCACCTGTATGATCTAGACAAAGTTGATGTGTGTATAAGTATATTAAAGTATATTGTACAGTGTGTGTAAATTAAAATTGATTGAGAATTCGCGTTACTGTTTACAGAATTAGCACAAAGTACACAAATTAGATTATTCTTATTACTGGTTGTAGAAACGTAAAATATTTAGTTTGAACAATTTATCTACATTGCTATGAACCCAAGATCTCAATGTCTCTAAAAACGTTAAAAAACAGACAAGAAAAGCGCATGTGTTATATACACGGTAAATTTTTAAGTAGGTACATATATCTAAAAATGAAATGAGTGTATCTCTTCCCTTTTCTAATCGAGTATGTTGGTACGTTTAAAAGTTTCAATATTTAATAATTGGAATCACGAAAGAGATATATTGTGCGAATTTGGAAGGAACGATTGCACAAGGGCGCCCCAGAGAAACCTACGCGGACCAACTAGAGGTTATTATAAAAAAGGCTGATGTACGCAGTGACAAAAACCGCAGGGCATGCACCGATTCGATGAGGGCATGTATGAAAAGATTGATGGATGTGAAGGAAGCGAAAGAAGTGTGCAAGGATCGTAGCAGGTGGCGATCCATAGTCTCTGCCCACCCCCATGGCACAGCCGTGACACACTCTGTGCGTGAGAGTTCGAGCGCCAGCGACCTTGAGCCAGAGCGTGTAAGCGTTAGGGTTGATACCGAAATGGAATTTAGACTTGTGGCAAAGGAAATTACATAGTAGGTATGTTAGGAAATAAACTTGTGCAAGGACATGTTAATGAAAGATAGGTTTGATTTATAATAAGTTTTTGTAATCTTTTAATTATATTAGGTAAGTACACATCATAAATTGCAACCCTTATACTTTATTTTCTGTTGTTTATCATATAATCATTTTTTAATCTCTTAACGTGTTAATGAAGAAAAGGTTTGATTTATAATCATTTTTATTAGGGTTCCGTACCCAAAGGGTAAAAAACGGAACCCTATTACTAAGACTCCGCTGTCTGTCTGTCTGTCACCAGGCTGTATCTCATGAACCGTGTTAGCTGGACAGTTGAAATTTTAACAGATGATGTATTTCTGTTGCCGATAAAACAACAAATACTAAAAACAGAATAAAATAAATATTTAAGGGGGGCTCCCATACAAGTCCTTTTTTATTTCTTGCCGTTTTTTGGTACGGAACCCTTTGTGCGCGAGTCCGGCTCGCACTTGGCCGGTTTTTTTATTTATTGTCAATTTTACCTACTTGCGAGTTTACGAGGTTTAATCGTCTGAAATCCTTATTTTCAGAGCTTTTTGTTATAATTAAAGTCAGGTTAAAGGAACGGTAAGGGCATGACTAATATTTCGTATATTTTAACTTATAAAATAGTCGATAAATATTTATTTTATTAAAATTCAAAATATGGCTATAGTAGGTCCCATCAACTATGGCAACTTTGACATATTTTTGTTATTTAAAATAAGATTATAAATTTATCGCTTACTCTATAGGTACTTACTTTTCTGGATCACTGGGCAATACGAAGAAATTTTTATCAGGATTTTGTTTTTGGTTGTTGCCACAGCCATAAACACAACAATAACGCCCGCCGCCGGGCATGATTAATTATCTAACAATTAAATAATGTAAATTAAACGCGTAGTCAGTCCGTGCGAAATACGGTACAATACGGATTGCGGTGGGACAAGCGAGCGGCGAGCGAAAGTAGAAAGAACCCTTGCCCGAGTAAGTCGGCGACTAGCGGCTGCACTCCCCGCGCGCCGCGCGCAGCCCCCGCGTGCCTCCAGACACGCACACATAGCCGCGAGTGATTTTACGAGCATACATGCGCGAGTGTCGTTTCTTTTCGCGTTAGAGTATGTATATATTCTGTGCCCATGGGAAACAGGCGTGAGTGTATGTATAAATGTATATCAAGATATTGAGGTTTGTTTATGTCCCAAAATTTTACTGATTTCTGGATTAAGAGCTCATTCATAGAATTAGACGCGCATAATCAAAATAGACTATCTTGTTTACCTGTGTAAATAATTAAAATAATGAATCTACGCGCGCGTCTTGCTATTTTTGTAAGTTTGCCGATTAATCAAGTTTTTTTCCGATATTTTCAAACTATTAATTTTTTACTTCTAACTGCACGTTCATATTCAGAAACGTGGTCTGATATCCCCATTTAATTTTAAGGTATACTTAAAAATAACGGTGTATAAGTTATAATATTCAGAGACTATAGAATCCTATTATATTCTAACATATTGGAATTCCGTTAAAGTTCTAATATTGCAAAGTTGCGAATCATTATTCATAATTTTTGAATAATTTTCACAGTATATTAAAATAATAATAAAAAAACGATTCCTCATTGTTTGCCGCTTTCTAAGCTTTCGATATGGTAACTCGGTACACGTATCGAAGCGACTGCTTTAAAAAATATGTAATTTGAATATTTTAGATGAAATGGAATTGTACCTATGTACACAGTGCATTCGCAATTATTTTTACTCTGATTTTTTTTCTTGTAAAAAGGATTATCAGATGGGAAATATCTGTGAACGGATTGTACATATTCTTTTCAAAAGTAAATCTTTGTGCACAAGTAAGTTTTGGTACAAACAAAGTGGGAATTCATTATTTTCTTTGTATGCCTCACCCCTATTAGTCACTTTTATTAGTGCTTGAATGAGTCGCCATTTCAATTAAGAAAGTTCAATCATGCAGCTTGTATGTGTACATGTTATAGGCAAACTCCGAAGTTCCGGCGCTCCTAGGTTTGACTAATCAAACCTCAGGTTTGACAAGAATTAAGTCTAAAACTAAGTTCGGTTGGTGGTAGGGTTTTTTAGGGTTCCGTACCCAAAGGGTAAAAACGGGACCCTATTACTAAGCCTCCGCTGTCCGTCTGACTGTCTGTCTGTCTGTCTGTCACCAGGCTGTATCTCATGTATCTCGTGATAGCTAGACAGTTGAAATTTTCACAGATGATGTATTTCGTTGCCGCTATAACAACAAATACTAAAAACAGAATAAAATAAAAATTTAAGGGGGGCTCCCATACACCAAACGTGATTTTTTGCCGTTTTTTGCTCGATATTGATAACGACTACAGGTAGACAGTTGAAATTTTCACATATCGTGTATTTCGATTGCTGCTATAACAACATATGCTAAAAACAGAATAAAATAAATATTTAAGGGGGGCTCCCATACAAAAAACGTGATTTTTGCTGTTTTTTGGTACGGAACCCTTCGTGCGCGAGTCTGACTCGCACTTGGCCGGTTTTTTCAAGTCCGCCTAGAAATTCTAACGCCATAACAACAATCCAAAGATAGCCAGTTCCTCAGTGATGAAGATTCCCGGTGTAGTGCGCTTCCACCATCGGCCTTATCGTCACTTAACATCAGGTGAGATGAAAGTCAAGCACTAATCCGTTGCTTGTAAATAAAAAAAATCTTCGAAAATATTTGATTTCATAACATTTTAAGGAAATCTTAACTTTTCCCCTAATTAAATTCATTGTCAAAGACTTGTCAAAATAGATTCAATTTGTTTTGTTGCATTTAAAATTTTACTACATAAAGTGGTGGCAGCTGGATAATAAGAAAAACTAGTCGATTTTCATACAAACAAGGTAACTTTGAGGCCTTGGTCCTCGGCCACGGATTGATTTAGCTGTGATCTGATGATGGCTATCCAGGGAGTGAATGGAGGAGATCCGGCCTACTTATTGTCTAATTTTCAAAATCTATCGCAATCGCTTTCATTTAACAGATGGATGTGACACATTGCTGTATTTCTTTGGTGTTTTTTTATTTGTGCCAAAAAGAAGCAGCAATGTATCACATCCTGAAAGCGATTGCAATAGATTTTAAAATTATACATTCAGCCCCCAGGTCACTATACTCACTCAACTGATCTGATCACCATTCTAAGAGTTATTTGGATATTTAAAAAAACACCGTGAAAATAGCTTTAAAATGTATGGAAATCTTGAAACTGAAAACTCTGATCCTTGCAGCTCTTAGAATGCTTATCAGACCAGTTGGGTGGGTATAGCAATTTGGATCTCCTCCATTAACTACCTGGATGGCCATCATCAGATGACAGCTAAATTAATCCCTGGCAGAGAACCGAGGCTTCAAAGTTACTTCGTTTGTATGAAAATCGACTGTTTCTAATTATCCGGCCACCATTATACTTAAAAAAATGCATTGGTCATAGAATCTGATTTCAAATGCAATTGCAAAAATATTTCCTTAAATAAAACTTTCGAAGTACGTTACTAAGTAACATCGCACAATCAAAACTCGATGTAAGAAATACCGAAGAAACAACTCTTCGCATTATCATAATAATATTGATATAAAAAAGTTACTGATGCGTTTGTAACATCACTTACAAAGTCGTATTTCGATCTCATGTAGACGCGACGATCAGTCCTCAAACTCCTCAATTCGTGAACCGCGCAACTTACCTTTTTTGTGCTTTGAAGAAAAAACTATGGTATCATTTTTTTATGGAACCCAATGGGTGAAGGAAGATTGACGTATTTTATTGATTGTTAAGAAACAACAGTTGGTTAGTCGTTGATTGAAAAAAGGTTGGGTGTCTGTTTTTCTGTTGTTTTTAGCTGACCGTTACTTTTTTGTTACCAATGATAACTGAAAAAATCTCACTGAGTGCGGAAGTTTAGTTATAGATATCATTAAGTGTCAGTACCTACCATAGATATAGAAAATTTTTCGCTGCGCTCGAGAAGACCAACAAAGAGAAGTTAACATTATACGGACACGGTCTGTGAAAAAAAGAGACAAAGAATCAAGTGACAATGTGCCAACATTTTTTACAATAAGAGCCCCTAGCGTCCCGCCTTGCATATAAGCAATCACAGTTTGTTTAAAATATTTGTTAATCCTTATTAGAATTTCAAATAAAGGTATCGTGGAGCCATGGTGTCTTGTGTTCTAAGTAATTGTGATGTGATAAAAAGAAACAATCCAAGTAATCACACTTTTCAAAGGTAAATAAGATTTTGCCACACCATTTCTCTAAAACCAAATTTCACTACATTTATTCATTTATCGACAAAGAAAACAGTATGGAACGTAGTTTATTAATTTCCTTTGCCATAATATAGTCATATTTGATGTATGTAAGTCATATTTTACATATCTCGTATAAAATGTATACATTCGTTTTTCGGATCACCTGTTTATTTACATTGTTGTTCTTTCGCGTGGCATTCCATTTCTATGGTACTTACTGTTATGAATACATAAATACATTGGACAACATCACAAACATTGCTCAGATTCCAAAGTAAGTTGTATGTAGCTAAAGCACTCGTGTTATGGAAATAAGAGACAACGGTGAAACTACAACACCAAGACCCTGAGCCAATATAGAAAAGTTCGTTTTCTAAATTGACCCAGCCGGGAATCGAACCCGGAATCTCAGAGATGGCTACCCTTGAAAACCGGTGTACAAACCACTCAACCACGGAGGTCGTTTTAATATAAAAAAAACGTGTTATTACAATAACTTTGGTCATTCTAAAGAAATCAGAGCTAATCTATAGGATTAATAAGCAAAAATGTAGCAGTTGTTTTCCTTACAACTTCCATCAACAATACTAGGTACTTAAAAAAGTCGTTAAGACTTTTTAAGAAAAAAATTGTCTTTCTTAACATTAGGTCAGTATTTTATTCTAAGACAGAGCAGCTGTTCCAAAGGGGTACCAGGTAGCGCACACAGCTGTCGTTTCTTATCACCGTCCACTATATCATGGCCTCTCGATATCTTCAACTTATACAGTTCTGGAGATCTGGAAAAAGTGGTTAAAGGACCAAGCAACCATGACCTTGACCTCCCCTTCAATTTCAAGCTAAGTACTTTAGAGACATGGCTCCAAATAAAATGGTAGCCAGCCATCGAATCCAACGGTTGCCGGTAATTCACCTGTGACATTCTTGACTATATAAAATCCTCAAAAATAAACTTAATTAGGTTTTTTTTCATCATAAAGTAATTGAAATTATAATGCTTATATCAATACAATAATAATGTATTATAATAATAAGTTTGGCATGGATTCGAATCTTGAGATGAGGAAATTTTTATTCTCCTGTAAAGCGTAAGCGTAGTACGAACATGTATCGAAAAAAAACGCGCGTTTAGTATAATTTTGTAGCGTCGTCCTAACGCCGAAAATCGAAATAAAATTTCCCATAGAGAATGGGCATGATGACTATTTTTTATTTTATTTTATGTTACATAAATTACCTCTCAAAAAAAAGAAACATTGGTAAAAGTGTTATTTCACAGTTTGAAATGTAGGTACACAATTTGGACTCACCCGAAAGCGCTCCATACTAAGGCTACTCAGATATGACGTCACGCTTGAGTAGTTTGTATGCAACGCGTAGGAAATTTTTTCGGCATATTGTGTTTATCAAAATGGTTTCTTAGACTTACGGACTAATTAAATGTATTGTTTATTTTAACAAATTTTATACTTTTTAAATGGACTTGTCCACCCAATTTGAATAAAAAAAACAATAAATTTGTACAAAAAATGTGTACAGCGCCATCTACCGCCGAAAAGCGAATTAGAAAATATTCCAACAATAAATCAATTAAGTACTTTTACGCGCGTTTTTTTCTCGATAGATGTTCGATCAGGGTACAGTTATAGGCGTTTATGGAACAGTTAACGAAAATGTGTATGCGATGTGCTCTAACGCATCGTTAACAGTTTACGTGAACTCGTATGTTAAATTGTGTTTCTGAATAACTGCTAATGAAACCAGGGTATCTTCTTGCCAAACCCAATAGATCCTCTTTCAGATAACCTTTCTTAATCTTAGTTGTCTAAGCTCAGTGTCCACGAGTAAACGAATCACTTGGCTGCTATGTTTTGCTTTAAAATTACAATAAGGATGAGGAAAAATAATCGTTAATAAAAATTCACAGATTTTACAGTCCCCGCAAGAATCGGAGCATTGAAAATGAACACAAAAATTTACGAAAAATCAAATCAAATTTAATGTAAAGTCCTATTATATTTTTAAAGTTACCTAGGTAGGTACCTACCTATTTATTTTTACGATTGTGACCTTCGATCATTCATCGAAGATTGTGACACGAGGCGGAGCCGAGTTCGTTTACTGTACAGTAAACGTAAAACAATTATTTAAAATTTTAAATCCAAGCATTTCGTGTGTTTTTTTTTCAGACTGCATGCGATAAATTCCGAGTACCTTGTAGGGACGGGAGCGGAGAGAAATGACAACTACGGATGTTTGATGCAGACTGACTATATTGGCACCAAAAGTAGAATATAAATGTAAATAGGTTAACATAGGTATACGAATATATAGAAGTAATATAGATAGTTAGGGGCTCACAGTACATCTCCCCCCTTAATTAAAAAAAATGCAAGGTTACATGCTTTTTTTTGCTTAATAACTCTATAACATATTTTTATTAACTGACAAGATAACACAATGTTTAAAAAAAAAAAAAATTAAATACATAACATTTAATAATAGTCCAGCGCATTATTTAACATACAATTTCGTTCTATTTTTATGAACGATATCTGATTTATTATTAATTAGTATCTTAACATTTGTTCCTAAGTCCTCAAGTACTAAGTAAGGGCCTAAATAGATATTCTGTGTCTTATCATTACTAGGGTTCCTTAATAAAATATAATCATTTTTATTATAATATATAGGGTTCTTACTTCTATCATAAACATTTTTCCTTACAACCTTACTCTGTATTAAATTATCCCTAGCGTCCTTTTGAGATACTTGTAGCCGATACTTCAACTCTAGAGGATAATTATCAAAATTATTTAAGGGCTCGACTGTACTACTAAGGTTGCTAGGCAAATTGCAAACCTTGCCAAATACTAGTTCATGCGGGCTATATTTAGTCTCCGTATGAACCGTGTTATTATATGCGAAGCACCAGTATGGCAACCAGCTACTCCAAGAATTAGTGAAATTTTCAGAATGTATTCTAAGGTACGCACCCATAGTTTTGTGGGAGTTTTCCAGTGAGCCGATACTCTCGTGATGGTATGCCGTGGAGGTGATGTGGTTTATTTTCAGCAAACTGCATATCTCTTTCATCGTGCTCGCTATGAACTCAGTACCACGGTCGGTGGCGATTTCCTTCGGAATACCATACCTTAAAATAAATTGTTCTACGAAGGCTCTGGCTACGCTGACTGCATCTTTCCTTTCTAAGGGATATGCTTCTGTAAACTTTGTGAGTTCACATTGCAGTGTAAGGATGTAAGAGTAATTAGCGTGGTCCTTTTGAATAGGGCCTACGATATCTAAAAATATTTTCTCGAACGCTGAGTTCGCGGTCGTTGTAATAACCATAGGCTGTTTGACACCTACGGAATACTTTTGCGTTTGGCATTGGGCACATTTGGAAATAAAATCTTTTACATCTTTTTCCATTGACGGCCAAAAGTAATGTTTCTTAATATTGTTTAACATCCTCCTTATTCCTACGTGGCCACTCGTGGGAAGTAGGTGGAAATCATTCATTATAACGCGCTTATCATCGCTATTATCAATTTTTTGTACCCCCTTTATAAAACAAAATCTAGGTAACTGTTGTACCTGTGGTCCGGACCCACTTATACAATTTTCTTTAAGAAATAGAGTTAACTCATTTATTAATATTTTATTATTTTCATTTTTAATAATACATACTTCGTCTATCTTCAATTTTTTACAAAGTAACCCTAAATCTCTCACTAACACGACTCGCGTAGGAAATGATCGAGTGTAGGGATTCATAAAAATTATAGATTTTTGGGGGACATAAATGAAATATTTTGACTCCTCCATGACGTAATTATTTTGTCGTAAGTTTTGTATAGTTTTAACATTAGTTGACGCTAATTCAATCATGATTTTCGGCTTTTTAAGAAGCTCCACTACTCTCGGGTGATCAGTCCTCGAGCTGCGGGGTATCTTATCGACCGAAGATCCTGTTGAATTTGTGTCTGTCCTTATCAGTTGTTGTTGCGCTCGTGTTTGAGCACGCGTCATCACACTTACTATTTTCGCGTTTATATCGCGTAACTGTTCCGAAGTTATAGAGATACGTGACAATGCATCTGCAGCTGCATTGTTACGGCCTTTTATGTATTCTATCGTGTAATTATATTGCTCTAAGCATAACCTAAATTTTAATAATCTACTTGACGGATCACGCATGCTAAATAAGTAAACTAACGGTCGGTGATCTGTTTGAATCCGAAATCGTCTACCGAATAAATACGGACGAAAATATTTGACGCTCCATACAACCGCTAACATTTCTTTTTCAATTGTCGGGTAATTTAACTCGGCCTTATTTAACCCTCTACTCGCGTACGCAATAGGGCGACCATCTCCATTACACAACACTGAACCGATAGCCTGTCCAGATGCATCTGTTTGCAATATAAATTCATTTTCTGAGGAAAAATCGGGATATTGTAGCACCGGGGGGTTAGTCAAGGAATATTTTAAGGTATTAAAGGAATCCTCGCATTCAGAGGTCCAAATAAATGCAACATTTTTACGTAATAATTTATTTAACGGTGCTACTATGTCGGCAAAATTACTTATAAATTTTCGGTAGTAATTCGCAAAAGCTACGAATCTTTTTATTTCGTCTCGCGTTTTGGGTTTCGGATAATTTTGTAACACCCTGACCTTTTCTGGATCAGGTAGTATGCCCTTTTCGGATACCACATGTCCTAAATATAATATTTCCTTTTGTAAAAATTTACACTTTCTTGGATTGAGCTTTAAATTAACTTTACGTAATCTTGCAAGGATGTCCATTAAGTTTTGATTATGATTTTTTAAATTTCGGCCAAAAACTACAAGGTCGTCTTGGTAAACGAAACATTTTTCAAAATTAAGTCCTGACATGGCAATCGTCATCATCCTAGAGAACGCGTTAGGGCTTATTTTAAGACCCATAGGCAGACGCGTCATTTGATATTGATTTGAGTTAGTAGTGAATGCTGTATACTTTCTACTTTCAGGGTCAAGGTCAAGCTGATAAAAACCTTGATAAAGGTCTAAATGACTAAAGTACATTGCACCTGTTAATGAATCTAATATAGTGGTAATATCTGGTAGAGGAAACTTATCATCTTGTATATTTTGATTTAATTTTCGGTAATCAATCACCACTCGCCATCTTTTTTGACCGGATGAATCAGTTTTTTTTGGAACTAAAAGTAATGGACTAGAATATTCACTACAGCTTTCCTCGATGATATTATCCTGTAACATTTCCTTAATATGTTTCTCAATTTCGGCTTTTTGGGAATGTGGTATTCGGTAAGGTTTTACATAGACAGGACTAGTATTAGGTTTTAATTGAATAGATTGTTTGTATACATTAGTCACTGATAACATATCCCCCGTTAAATGAAACACGTCTGGGTATTTCGCGCAAATATTTTCGACCGATATTCTTTCCTCCTTATTAAGATAACCAAGATTTAACTCTGAAAATAGTTTTTTAACTCTTTCCGCATTTATACCTGGCCTATCAAAAGTACAGATCTCGAAATCACATAATGGTAACGTTTCAATGTCAAACTTACTTACTTTTATGTCTGTTTCTCTGGTATTCAATATTTTGATTGGAATTTTCCCATTAATTGGGCGAACAATTGCACTTGCTAAATAAACTCCTTCGCATAATTCTTTTGATTTTACAATGAAATCGTCATTCTGAATGGTATCTAAAAAAAATATCGATTCACATCTACTAGGTATAACTAGAAACGACTTTTTAGTGGGATCGGTTAATTCAAACGATAAGGTTAATTGTTGCCCCTGTTCATTAGTCAATTGCAGTTGATTTAATTCATAATTTAGGTGAGCGCTATACTTAATTAAAAAGTCTTGACCAAGTATTCCGTCGGTGTTACTAGGCAATGAGTCAAATATGTAAAATTTATGTTCGAAATAATGATCATTATAGCATAGTTTTAAACAAACGTAACCTTTGGACTCAACTTTACCACCTATTCCATTAATCATCACTCTCTCGTTATGGATTGGAATCTGTAAATATTGGATAGATTCATACCTGATTGCAGAAATCGATGCACCCGTATCAAGTAACCAACTATGTTTATGATCGTCGATACTTAAATAGACTTTGTTTATACTGTTGCCAGAACAAGTATGATTATGAACGAAAAAAATTATCCAATGTATCGCTACTAGGGTGGTCTTCCTTTTGATTTTCCGCGTCCGGGTCAGAAAAATTTTCTTGTTCGGGAACTATCATATTAATTCGCCTTGGGTTAGCCGTACGTGTAAAAGTCGAATACTGACCTCTACGAAAACGACTCGCGCGTGGAAATCGTTGTTGACCCCTAATTTGAGGGTGTCCTTGCTTTTGATAATAATTGTTAAAAGGCTTACCTCGGTGAGCGGTAGCACCTCGTTGATAGTACGACGCCTTACCTGGCCTTTGCCATCCCCTGCGCAGGGGCATCATGGTGGGCCCCGATGACGATGTGGAAGGAAGAGCCGACATCTCCTCGTCCTGTGCGCCTCGAATAGCGTCCTTTAAAAGATCATAATTACGGGCCGCAATAATGGTGCTTATCCTTTGATCAGACAAACCATCGCAAAACCTCTTAATTGCTAACTTCTCATTGATAGGAAATAAAACACGATACTTATTTTCATCACCGTTTGCCTGTGACATAGTCAAATCCGTCAGTAGCTTTTCTAACTCGCTACCGAAATTTTCAATTGACCTTCTCTTTTGAGTAGGTACATAGTACTAATTGGGAATGCAAAGAAGTATACGCCTTTTGCGAAATTAAGTATTTACGCATATCCTTGACAAGATCGCTGATGGAAGTATATGTCGCAGACAAACGCGATTTTCCGGACTCACTGAGTCGGGTTTTTAAGACATAGTTAATTAATAATTTTTTATTGGGTTCATCTAGGGTTGAAGCGTACATTTCGATACCATCTAGTAATTGTTTTGTGATGGACTCGGTTCCGTCCATTCTAGGCAGCAAAGAGGCTGCCGTTTTAAAATCGAATCCCTCCATTTCTACGGTAACCTTCTGAGGTTCCTGAAAGATACACAACTGTTCGATATTTTTATACAACTCTTTTATTTTCGTTATGTAATCACTAGTCAATGTCAAAGTTTCGGAAGGTATGCTTCCTTCTTTTAAAGATTCTGACAAAGTTTCCTCTAGAACATAAAATTTCTTAATTAAAGTTTGTGCCTCACTGTATTTAATACTCAAAATATTACCCTTATACCTTTCTTTACCTTTCTTTATTAAGTATGTTCTAATAGATTTCAAGTCTTCGTATATTTGGCATAATTCTTGTGCCATTACTTTCTTCTATAATATGCAAGTATTTATGATTATTACAATTACATTTTAAGATTAAAGTACCTAGGAACAACCAATCTATTATTCCTAAAAAACGAAATAATAACAAATTACTTACATGGAATTAAACTGCTTATTATGCGCTGGAAGATAAAATTAATATTACGCTAAATGATATATGTATTACGATTTTTAAATATTATTTTTATTATTTAAAATGTCTTTCTGGTCATAATGTTCGGAATTATTATGTTACGCGCCGATTTTATTGTACGGTTTAATACGCGCCGAACACTTTTTTGTTTAACACTTCACATAACGCACAGCCACTTTTTATCCAGTGTTATCAGGCCGCATTCCAGTCCCTGGGTTCGGTTTGCCCTGGTGAGATCCCGACGGATCCTCATGCCGTCGACGCCAACTCGCGGAGGATCGTCTCCAGGCTGCTCTATTAATTTCCTTGTTGATCCATCTGCGGTGGCACCGCTTGTATCCTATGTACAACACTCCAATAGTGACCCCTACTATCACCACTACGATGATGATTAGCAAAATGTTGGTGACCTCGATGTGGCTTTGGAGCTGCTGAACTGAGGCTGCATTGTTGCCCCCTGCTGCGTTTTGGGCAATGATCACGTCTTCTTTTTCTACTGCGGAGCGACACATTTTGGCCACGAAAGTTTCTTAACGCACCGGTTAAACAAAAGTCCGAATGATAGTGCCATAATTATGAGCACTTAAAAATAAGCAGCTATATCAGACCGCAACACGACACTCGCGCATGGCTGGGTCGCCATGTAGGGACGGGAGCGGAGAGAAATGACAACTACGGATGTTTGATGCAGACTGACTATATTGGCACCAAAAGTAGAATATAAATGTAAATAGGTTAACATAGGTATAGGGGAGGTCAGCTCAGCGCGGCCACCTTAACTTTGACTTTAAAAAAATGCTGTTAAAAAAGAGAATTTGGAAAAGTATTTTACACTAATAGTTAGGGAATTTATTAAACTTTTATAACGTGTAATCGCATTCCGTGAAAACTTTAATAGTTTCTTTTAATTTGTAAATTACGAAAACTTGTCAAAAAACCGCTTTGCCCAAGTGAGCTCCTAAAGCGGCCATGGGGGTAAGGGCAAAGTGGTCATTCCAAAAGATTACAAGAAATTCATTTAAAGTTGAAAATCATCATGCTTAAAAAAACAAGAAGACCAAAAATAAATTAAATAAAACTCTACTAATGAAAAAAAAAATGTCCTTAGTTTCAAATGAGACATTTTATTATTACAGTGTTAGAATCTTCGAATACTTCCTAAATTTATTTTTAATTAGTACATTAATAATGATTTTGGTTATGTTATAGGTACGCAACAATTTTCTCATACTTATCTACCAACAGTTCTTCTACTTAAATTAAAATATTCAACAGCTAGGCAAAGCAGTAGGCCACTTTGCCCGGACCGCATTGCCTTTTTCCACCGTTTTGTTTTAAAAATTAACTGTGCTCATAACATGTATCTCATGTCGGAACCAATGTTATACAAACAAAGCCAAATAGATAAGCAATAATAGACAAAAAATAAAAACATTGAGTTTTATAGAGTTTTGATCAAAACAGATTGAGTTTACCCTGGATTTTCTTAACAAAATGAATAAAAATCTTTCGCATGTTGCCGCGGCCACATGCTGGTTCCGACCACTACCAAATGGCTGCTCGGGGCGGGGCGGTAGGTTTGCTGCATATCAGAACATAAAACATTGTACTATCGTTATAAGTTGCCGAGAAATGAGGCATGGCCGCTTTGCCTCCTATGGCCGCATTGAGCTGACCTCCCCTACGAATATATAGAAGTAATATAGATAGTTAGGGGCTCACAGTACAACCTCTACCATGAGTTTCTTTTTACGTTTACTGTACAGTAAACGTAAAACAATTTGTATGAGAATGTGTACAGCGCCTCTATTGGACAGTAGCGGAACTAAAATCCGTACCATGAGTTGAAGGCTAAAATTTACTTTACCACATTAGTTTCAGTTTACGTAGAGAGTGTAGTTAACGTAGCATTTTGCATACAAATCGGTACCATGAGTCACTAATTTGACAGATGTCACAGTAAATTACTGTAACTAATGTGGTTACTTCTCTCACTGAATTTTTTATAGTGAGAAGTATTTTTACGTTTCTATAAAATGACTGCTCGACAATATTTCGCTTGGAGGATGTTTGCCGAAGCCAAAGCGGCTTATGAAAAATAGTTTCTATACTAAGAGAACATGATGCGGCTATGCGAAACAAGTATATTGTCGTGTATAAAAGTGAAAAAAAAATGCAAAAACACTATATAGGTTATCGAAAGAAGCCTTCGCTTACCTCTGGTTATATTCGCAGAGAAAATAGCGATTTACAATCATATCAAGGGGTATCCTTGGAAACAAAAGTAAGTAGGTAGGGTTATATTAAGGTAAATGGGTTTTTGAGAAACCTACTCAAACCAAGATCATGATCTGCATTTTCAGGTTTTATGTGCTTTACTTTGCATTACTATAATAGTATTTATAATAATACATATAGGCAGCACAAACAAACCAACAAAACAGCGGTGACGGTGAACTTTATTGATGGACAGAAGTCCATCAATAAAGATTAACGGCCAAATTTAGAATTACGTGTTTTCTTGCAATATGCAACAGAAAAATAACCTTTTTAATTTTGTCGTATTGCATTCATCTTCGAGTATCACAGACCAAATAAACTAAAACACTTGTCAATGATCTATATCACAGAGTAGATACCACACCACAGACTACATCCCTAACTACACTGAAGTTAGCTTTTACTGTAATCAGTGTGGTTTTCACGTGACATTAAACGTAAAACGTAAGTGAAACCCATGGTACCGATTTAACGTTTACTATTGTGGAAACGGATTTTACGTAACGACATTAGTTACGTCAGCCAATTTTACTGTACTAACTCATGGTAGAGGTACTGATGTACTTATCGTTTGGTTGCATTAATGAAATGAAACAAAATTACTCATACGAAACTATCTGTCAAATATCCGGAGTTTATATCCAGAACCAATGAAACTGGCCTTTGATCTCTAAAAAAAGAATCTACAAGTGCAAGTTTGAGTTTAGAAATGTTTCGCAGTTGCGTTGCGATTCCGATATACTAGTGTAGACAGGGCGACTTAGCTTTCCGTCAGCTTAGTAGATACTATCTGATTTGCATATGAATATGCCCTGAACATTTTATGGTATTCGATTAAGGAGACGATCCTTAAGGGCCTTAAGTACGGGAACCTTAATTGTTATATTTGCATCTAAGATAGAAAACAGATTAGGTAATGAATCTTACGTCATTTTCGCGACCAATTTTATGGTGTGATATTAACATCGTAATTTTTTTCTTAATCTGTGTCATGTTGTTCGTAACTATAGCATCACAAAATAGTTAGCCTGTAGGTATGTATAGGTTTCTCTCACCATTTTTTAGGGTTCCGCACCCAAAGGGTAAAAACGGGACCCTATTACTAAGACTCCGCTGTCCGTCTGTCTGTCTGTCTATCTGTCTGTCTGTCTGTCACCAGGCTGTATCTCATGAACCGTGATAGCTAGACAGTTGAAATTTTCACAGATGATGTATTTCTGTTGCCGCTATAACAACAAATACTAAAAAATATTTAAGGGGGGCTCCCATACAACAAACGTGTTTTCTGCCGTTTTTAGGTACGGAACCTTTCGTGCGTGAGTGCGACTCGCACTTGGCCGGTTTTTTTTATTATTGAAAACGTTTATCAGAGGGCCTTGTGCGAGTTCATGTTTTCACTTTTCGCTATCGAAAACTATCGTTTTGTCTCTTTCACTCGCATTGACCATGAGCAGCATATCCAATAGTTTTCGATAGTAAAAAGTGAAAACATCAACTCGCACTAAGCCCTCACTACCCTTAACACGAACAGCTATCGAGAAAAAAAATGCGCGTAAAAGTACTCGATAGAGTATTCTCTGTGGGAAATTTCATTTCGCTTTACGGCGATAGATGGTGCTGTACATTCCATACAAAATTACTCCATCGAATGTTTTTATAGCTGTTCGTGCTAAGGGTACAAATAGAGTAATTATCTATGGAAAATTTAATTTCGCTTTACAGCGATAGATGGCACTGTACAATTTTCCCACACAAAAAAAAGCTTTTTAAAAAAAGCACAACCTCCTTCAAAAATCTTAAAAACAGCTCTATAAAAAGCAAGAAATAAAGTTCAAATCGATTAATTAAAACACGTCTATTGAAGTCGGGTGGAGCTGGAAGTATTTTTTTTTACTTAATGTATTGTTTATATTCTAAAAGCCCCACCCGACTTCAATAGACGTGTTTTAATTAATCGATTTGAACATTATTTCTTGCTTTTTATAGAGCTGTTTTTAAGATTTTTGAAGGAGGTTGTGCTTTTTTTAAAAAGCTTTTTTATTTGAAACTTTTTTGTGGTAGGTATGTAAGTGATGATTTTATAAAATAAAACGTTATAATGTTTCACATTTTTCAATGGTATACCCCGAGTAATTCAATTTCCACAAGAGTTCCGTTGGGCCTTCGCAGTTCAACTCTAGTCCAGCACGTCCTTGACAATAAATAGGCACCTTAACTTGTTTTTGATTGTCATAAACCTACCAATATTTCAATCACTGTACAGTTCCTATTTAATTTTGAGGAGTTCCCTTGTGTATCTTCAAAATCCAAGGTCCAATACTAATGAAATTAATATGGTATCATCCTTAAGGTATTTTCTTTCAAATAAAAAAAGAATTACCTAAATCGGTTCATAAACAAAAAACTAATGGTTGAAAATCCACCTGAATTCATATAAAATGGTAACGAAAACGACAGTTTTTTCAAGATTACTTGAAAACTACTAAACCGATTTCAAATTTCAAAAAATGGGACCAACTTGGAAACAAATGTCATGTTATAACGTTTGAATCATTTCAATCGGTTCAGCCGTCTTCGAATAATCGGTGTACATACATGTAAAAAAAAATATACGCGACGAATAGATGACCTCCTCCTTTTCAAATTTTTGAAGTCGGTTAATGACTTATCGAATGATTTTACGTGCGTAATTTTTTCGATAGCTGTTAATGTTAAGTTAATTCGTAAAATACACCTCAAATATATTTTTTTTTAAAAGTTTGTTACCTCATCTCATAACTTTGTCAATTATAAACAGACTAGCGGCCGCCCGCGACTTCATCTGCGTGGACAGTTTTTTTGCTATCCCTCGGGAACTGTACGTTTTTTCTGGATTAAAAGTATCCTATGTCCTTTTCTGTATCCCTGACAACATGTTTGCGAAATTTCATGATGATCGGTTCAGTAGTTAAGACGTGAAGGCGTAACAAACAAACAAATAAACGATTTAAATCTTTGCAAATAAACAAACAAACGTACTTTCGCATTTATAATATTAGTAAGAATTATAAAAAAAAATTGTTTGAAAGCATATAGTTCCAAGTTGGTCCTATTGTCATACGGTCAGGATCTGATGATGGAATCCTGGAGAAATCAAGGGAACTCTTCAAATATTATAGGAACACCTATAGTGATTTTGGTATTTCCTTGGGTAACTTTTGCATTTGCTTTCCGCAAGTACCATTTAGTGAAGTGGAACTGATGATGAAGACCATGGATGATTATCAGAACTATTTAATACTAATTATGTCACTAGTGCGATACGATTACTTTAATATGGTCGCTAAGGCTATTTATGCTAGTCATAATGCAAATGGTGAAGCGGAGCTGATAGTGAAGTACCAGGAGAACTCCTCAACAATTAACGCCCCTGTGTCGGGAAAAGCAGTATTTTGTAAAAGGTGATAAGTCATTGACATAAGGCTATTGTAACTTAGGTAATAACTACTACAAAAAATAATAAACAAAAAAAAGCTACTGGGTAAGATAATATAAAACTAAAGTAATCAGTTATCTACATAATACAGAAGGAACTTACACTAAAAAGAAACATTTTATTACAATGATTATGCATATTAAGTAAATTGAATATTGTTTCTTGTTTTTTAGAGGTATTTAATTTTAAAGCTGTTTTTGTTTTTATTTTCAGGCTTTTTGAAGTCAGTTTTTTGTTTTTTTATTTTTTTTATATATATCCAATTCCATACACAGTTTATTTTGTCTTGTACTAGAAATAATTTAAAGGCATGAAAAACACCTAATTTTATCGACATAAACACCCACATGTTCTAGTCCATCCCCTCTCCTGTTGGAATGGCCGCCATTTTAAATAAGACTTTTTATTTTTAGATGGCTCTGCCGAATAATATTAATTTCTCCGGATCTAGAAGTCTTTTAGTTATGTAAAACAAAGCAACAACAAAAAATTATAAACTTTCAATTTTAAAAGTCATAAAAAATTACTTTAATAAAATTTCATCTGAAATATGTGTGATTTTTTAGTTTTTCTTAACTATCTCAAAAACTAGAACCTTAATGTGCATTTTTTTGCATTATTCTAATACACAGGGATATTATCTACAAAACTACATTAAAATCATTATCTGTGTTGCATATTTCGAGAGCTGTTTATGTTTATGTTTATGTTGATATGACCCTCACAAGCACTAAAATGTAAATTTTCGTAAATGGTTAAAATCTAAAATTCATAAAAAATTGTTATTATCGTTCAATGACATTTATATTCGGATAAAATTATCAACTTAATTTAAAAAAAAGTTTTGAATTTTGTTCATTTTCGAAAATAAAATTATTATTGGTTACGTAAGGGTCATAATTAAAAAAAATGCACATTAATGTCCTAGTTTTTGAGATTTGTGAAAAAAACTAAACAGTTTACTGACTTTTTTTTTTGACTTATTAAAGTTGAAAATTGACACAATTTTTACTTGATAGGTGATATTATTATTTAATAACTGTAGTAGTATTATTATTATTATTAAACAGAATACCAACTCATTACCAAAGAACTTTCAATAAAACCGCGCTAGTATACGTTATAAAATATAAAATGTTTTATTTCATGTCTAGTGAGCGCGTAAATTTGAGAAGTGAAAAGGTATTATTATTTTATAATTGTAGTTTTTTTTACTTTTGAATCCAGAGAAATTAATATTTCTCGGCAGGGTCATTTAAAATATAAGTCAAATTTAAAATGGCGGCCATTCTTAAAGGAGAGGGTATATAGACCCATCACGTGGGTGTTTTTGTCGATGAAATTAGGTTTGTTTTACGCCTTTAAATTATCGCTAGTACAAGACCAAAGACACTGTTTTTAATAATTTAATAGGATTTTTTTAAGTTCGTCTTAATTACGGCTCGCGCAGAGTTGTTATGATCATTTGTATTGAAATTAAAATATTGGAACGTGATCCAAATGAAACAGAAAAATAATTTCAAGAAATATTAACCGCATCATTCTTTAAAATTCCTGAAACCACTTCGAGGCTTCATGTTTTTCAAATAAAAATAAAATAATTAAAATGAAAAAATAATCCATTTTTGAAGTAACAAAAAAAAATTTAAACTATTTCATTTTTATTTATTGTTATTATGGCTAAACTAAGCAACTTATTACAAAAAAATCTTTATAGTTCTGTTTGTTCCAGGCGAACGCATTTTTTTTAAATAAAATACAACTTTATTGTGCTGAACACGTATCCGATACGTGCGAATCAGCAAACTGCTTTGAAAAAAAAAGCATATCACAATAATCTGCACACTTATATAACGTTTGATTCAAACTTGAAACAATAGTTCATCACAAACGTTATTAAAACTTTCAATGCTTTATTAATGATCATACAAAATTATGGTTTTATTTAATATCAAATAATTAAAATCAAGTGTTATAATCACGTAGTAATGCAATGTCAATGATACAATAAAACAATAAATTTTTATTTTATTTGTAAATATTATTGAGAATGTAATGTTTTAACAGATGTTCAGTGACTGACCATCAAAAGCAATAATTATCCACCTCTATTGTTTTTGCTTAACTAATACTTGCCCGTGAATTCGTCTTTTTTTAACTAAGAAACTAACAAAAACAGCTTCAAAATAAAAAACTCTGAAAAACAAGGAAAACATTTTGAAATCTGCATTATTATTAAATAAGGTTGAAAGTAAAAGTTTATGTATTAAAAATCTAACTCAACTAAGACGAAATTGTGAATTGTGTTCTTATAGTGTACTCCGAATAAGATTAGTGGTACTTTTTATCGC
This sequence comes from Agriphila tristella, assembly GCA_928269145.1. Taxonomy (NCBI): domain Eukaryota; kingdom Metazoa; phylum Arthropoda; class Insecta; order Lepidoptera; family Crambidae; genus Agriphila; species Agriphila tristella. The sequence continues at coordinate 21,924,443 of OV743443.1, read as the reverse complement.
TTAAAAATATTTTCTAGTCTGTCATTTAGTTTAATAGAGTTTTATTGCTAAACGTGTTACGTGGCCAGCAATAAACTAAACGACAGGTTATAAAACATTGCTTAAACTATAAAACCGGCCAAGTGCGAGTCGGACTCGTGCACGAAGGGTTCCGTACCAAAAAACGGTAAAAAAATCACGTTTGTTGTATGGGATCCCCCCTAAGTATTTATTTTCATTCGCTATTTATTAATTTTTGTTATAGCGGTAACAGAAATACATCATCTGTAAAAATTTCAACTATCTACCTGTTGTCTTTATTATATAAAGCAAAAAATACAAAAAAATAACGTTTGTTGTATGGGAGCCCCCCTTAAATATTTATTTTATTTTATTTTTAGTATTTGTTGTTATAGCGGCAACAGAAATACATCATCTGTGACAATTTCAACTGTCTAGCTATCACGGTTCATGAGATACAGCCTGGTGACAGACAGACAGACAGACGGACAGCGGAGGCTTAGTAATAGGGTCCCGTTTTTACCCTTTAAGTACGGAACCCTAAAAAGTACCACAAAGTTTTTTCGGACCACACTAGAAGAACTCAATTCACAATTTCGTCTTTATATTTTAAGCACTACGATTTTTTCCATTGGCGGCGCTAGTATACCCTCCAGTGAGTTCAATTAAATTTACAGTCCTACATCTACGTGCTATCTCACAATTTCTTTAGGCTTATCCCATCTTCTGATCCTGACCTGATGACAATGTGATCATTATAAAAGTATACACTTTCAAAGAAAAAAAGAATTTTCCAAATCGGTCCAGCCGTCTACGAGTAGTAATACTAGTAATCAAGTAACATACTCGTACCTACCTAAAAAAAGATGGGATGTATTTAATAGCACTTTAAATTTGATGAAAACAGCTATAAAATAGGCTTCTTAAACAAGGATATAAAGTATTCTGTTTTAATTTTAAAATTAAGTGAGTATTACTTTGAAAATAAACGACTTTCCATTTCCAACTTCATCCCCCTTTTCATTCCTTCGGGGGTGGAATTATCAAAAACGCAGAGGTAGATAAAATTTACTTTTCAATCGTCAGCTCAAACACGAAATTTGACGGTCCTGACTTCCAAACTGACAGATTTTCATACAAATTTTCATCCCCTTTTTACACCCTTTAGGGATTGAATATTCCAAAATCATTTCTTAGCGGTTGTCTACGTCCTACTAGCATAGCATGCAGAATTTCAGCTCGATCCGTCCAGTAGTTTGAGCTCTGCGTTAATAGATCAGTCAGTCTCTTAGCCTTTTATACATATACTAGCTTCTGCCCGCGACTTCGTCCGCGTGGATATTACCCGTTCCCGTTCCCGTCCCTGTCCCCTTGTCATCCCAGAAAACCCCAATAACGACATCCATATCTATTCTTTAGTTTTTACCCCTTTTCACCCCCAAATCATCCCTGTAGGGGTTGAAATACTAACAATAACAATATACATTGCGCTAGATTTCCATCCATAAGCCTAAATTATAAATTTCAAAAATGAAGGATTTTCTTCAACACACAACTTCATCCCCCTTTTGACCCCTTCGGGGGTAGAATTTTAAAAAACGCTGAGACTCGTATTTATTAATTTTCAATCGTCAGCCTAAACACAACATTTGAAGATCGTAGCTTGAAAACTGAAGGATTTTCATACAAACATTCATCCCTTATTTCATCCCCTTAGGGATGGAATTTTCAAAAACCTTCCTTAGTGGATGCCAACGCTGCATAAGGTATCTGTGTGCAAAATTTCAAGTCTCTAGATCCAGCGGTTTGGACTGTGCGTTGATAGATCAGTCAGTCAGTCAGTCATTCAGTTAACGATTTTATAAATAAAATCGATATTAAGAAGATTTAGATGTTAAGAAAATATTAGTATTGTTGCAGCCACAGAACAAAGAATATGTTCTGTGCTCCGCCCCGCCCCACAATCAATTACCTCACCCCACCGCGCGAGTTCGTGTGCCGAATCGTGTGCTCATTCAATAGCCCCAGACTTCACGCACACAGTTGTGCGTGTGGAAAAACGTCACTGTGTAGCGTCTGTGTAATAGGTAGTTGAAACGCGGCGCTTGTATGGAGTACCCGGGGTGTGCTAGAAGTAGAATGACGAAAAACAAAGTATTATCATAAAAATCATAATGCAAGTTGTTCGAGTCCGGGAACTTAGCCTAAACCACGGAGGTGGTCTAAGCGACAAATATTTTTTTTCCATAGTACTTAAACACATAACAATTGTGAACAATCAAGCAGTAATTAATTTATATTGTGCGAAATTGTAAGACGAACATCTATTGTTCTCAAAAATCAATAACGATTAAATTTAATTCAATATCGTCAATATTTGTATTATATGAAAATGTATTCTAGATTTACGTGCGTCACTGGAGTTAAGCCGAATAAGTATAAAAAGGCCCAAGTTCTCCAAAGCTGCATCAGTTCGGTTCCAACTCTCGCCATAATGAGAGTAACAACCTTCGTGATCCTGTGCTGTGCTCTGCAGGTAAGTCACCGTTACTTTTAAATTTTCATTTTTAACATGTTAATTTAGTATGTTTGAAATGATTATAATTAAACATGAATATCGTTTTTTGTACAGTATGTTGCTGCAGATGCAATTGCTGATAGCTTCTCAAAAATTGAGAAAGATTACAAAGAAACCGATGAAACAAAAACCGACGAATTTGAACTAGGAAAAAATGGCACTCTAGTCGAAAAAACGACCACACGAAAAACATTCGAAAGGAATGTAGGAAAACGTAATAGGCCACCAAAAGGCCAAAAGACTGTAAGAACTCTCGTTATTGAGACAGACGAAAGTGGACAAGAACATATCTACGAAGAAGATGTTGTAATAACGGAAGTCGCTGAATCTCGATCATCAGCAACAAAATCGTCAGCTACTTCTGCTGCTTCATCAGCAGGACGTGCAGGATCATACGGAAAATCCACTTCAGCTGCTGCTGCCAACGCCGCTGCTGCTGCTGCATCTGAACGTGATGCTGCTGCAGCCGCTGCCGCCGCCGCCGCCGCCGCTCAATCTGCTTCAGGAGGTGCAGGATCAAACGGCCCATACGGTCCATACGGCCGATACGGACAAGGCTCAGGTGCTGCTGCCGGAGCTGCTGCCGCCGCCTCTGCTGCTGCTGCAGGTGCCGGATACAACGGCTCATACGGCCAAAACGGACAAAGCTCAGCTGCATCCGCCGCCGCTGCTGCTTCATCCGGATCCGGATCAAACGGCCCATACAGTTCATACGGCCGATACGGACAAGGCTCAGGTGCTGCTGCCGGAGCTGCTGCCGCCGCAGCTGCTGCTGCTGCTGCTTCATCTGCATCAGGAGGTGCCGGATCAAATGGCCCATACGGTTCATACGGCCGATACGGACAAGGCTCAGGTGCTGCTGCTGGAGCTGCTGCTGCAGCCGCTGCTGCTGCTGCTTCGTCTGAACAAGATGCTGCTGCTGCCGCTGCCGCTGCCGCCGCCGCCGCTGCTGCTTCATCTGAACAAGATGCTGCTGCTGCCGCTGCCGCCGCTGCTGCTTCATCTGCATCAGGAGGTGCCGGATCAAACGGCCCTTACGGTCCATACGGCCGATACGGACAAGGCTCAGGTGCTGCTGCCGGAGCTGCTGCTTCAGCTGCTTCTTCATCATCAACGTCATCGCAAGGACCAGTCGTCATCATTGAAGACAATAACTCAGCCGCTGCGGCCGCCGCCGCCGCTGTTGCTTCATCTGCATCAGGAGGTGCCGGACCAAACGGCCCATACGGTCCATACGGCCGATACGGACAAGGCTCAGGTGCTGCTGCTGGAGCTGCTGCCGCCGCTGCTGCTGCTGCTGCTTCATCTGCATCTGAACAAGATGCTGCTGCTGCCGCTGCCGCTGCTGCTGCTTCTGCTGCTGCTGCTTCATCTGCATCAGGAGATGCTGGATACAACGGCCCATACGGTCCATACGGCCGATACGGACAAGGCTCAGGTGCTGCTGCCGGAGCTGCTGCCGCCGCCGCTGCTGCTGCCGCTTCATCTGCATCTGAACAAGATGCTGCTAATGCCGCTGCCGCTGCTTCTGCTGCTGCTGCTGCTTCATCTGCATCAGGAGGTGCCGGATACAATGGCCCATACGGCCAAAACGGACAAGGCTCAGCTGCATCCGCCGCCGCTGCTGCTTCATCTGCATCAGGAGGTGCGGGATCAAACGGCCCATACGGTTCATATGGCAGATACGGACAAGGCTCAGGTGCTGCTGCCGGAGCTGCTGCCGCCGCCGCTGCTGCTGCTTCATCTGCATCAGGTGCTGGAAACAACGGCCCATACGGTCCATACGGCCCATACGGACAAGGCTCAGGTGCTGCAGCCGGAGCTGCTGCCGCCGCCGCCGCTGCTGCTGCTTCATCTGCATCTGAACAAGATGCTGCTGCTGCCGCTGCCGCTGCTGCTG